>OU342745.1:80535859-81135859 GCA_910589775.1 Avena eriantha
CCAGAACCTTCCCTTTTAGGTTACAGCGCATGATGCGAAGGGGACACATTATGCAACCCGGGGACTAGGTTTTGCATGTTTCAACACAAAACCACACCTCCATGCATGTGCAAGGGCCACATGCAAGTTCTTGAGGGTTTCCACGACCCGGAGCGCTGTTTGCCGCGGAACCCTGATCTGTGGGCCTCGGATCGTATACCCCCTAGACGTTCCTCTGACAGGGTGTAGCCCGGCGTATCTCTCTCTTGTTTTGTATTTTTTAGGTCATATGATGATGTAAAACCATGTTCGTTCACAAGGTGCGGCAGTAGCCTACCCCGTTTCACCGGAACAGGGAGTTTCCCCCTTATATAAGTACAGAACCTTCCCTTTTAGGTTACATCGCATGCACGCGAAGGGGGACACATTCATGCAACCCGGGGACTAGGTTTTGCATGTTTCAACACAACACCACACCTCCATGCATGTGCAAGGGCCACATGCAAGTTCTTGAGGGTTTCCTATGACCCGGAACACGGTTTGCCGCGGAACCCTGATCTGTGGGCCTCGGATCGTCTACCCCCTTAGACGTTCCTCTGACAGGGGTAGCCGGCGTAGCTCTCTCTTGTTTTGTGTTTTTTAGGTCATATGATGATGTAAAACCATGTTGGTTCACAAGGTGCGGCAGTAGCCTACCCCGTTTCACCGGAACGGGGAGTTTCCCCCTTATATAAGTACAGAACCTTCCCTTTTAGGTTACATCGCATGCATGCGAAGGGGGACACATTCATGCAACCCGGGGACTAGGTTTTGCATGTTTCAACACAACACCACACCTCCATGCATGTGCAAGGGCCACATGCAAGTTCTTGAGGGTTTCCTATGACCCGGAGCACGGTTTGCCGCGGAACCCTGATCTGTGGGCCTCGGATCGTCTACCCCCTAGACGTTCCTCTGACAGGGGTAGCCCGGCGTAGCTCTCTCTTGTTTTGTGTTTGTTTAGGTCATATGATGATGTAAAACCATGTTGTTTCACAAGGTGCGGCAGTATCCTACCCGGTTTCACCGGAACGGGGAGTTTCCCCCTTATATAAGTCCAGAACCTTCCTTTTAGGTTACAGCGCATGCATGCGAAGGGGGACACATTCATGCAACCCGGGACTAGGTTTTGCATGTTTCAACACAACACCACACCTCCATGCATGTGCAAGGGCCACATGCAAGTTCTTGAGGGTTTCCTACGACCCGGAGCGCGGTTTGCCGCGGAACCCTGATCTGTGGGCCTCGGATCGTCTACCCCCCTAGACGTTCCTCTGACAGGGGTAGCCCGGCGTAGCTCTCTCTTGTTTTGTGTTTGTTTAGGTCATATGATGATGTAAAACCATGTTGGTTCACAAGGTGCGGCAGTATCCTACCCGGTTTCACCGGAACGGGGAGTTTCCCCCTTATATAAGTCCAGAACCTTCCCTTTTAGGTTACAGCGCATGCATGCGAAGGGGGACACATTCATGCAACCCGGGGACTAGGTTTTGCATGTTTCAACACAACACCACACCTCCATGCATGTGCAAGGGCCACATGCAAGTTCTTGAGGGTTTCCTACGACCCGGAGCGCGGTTTGCCGCGGAACCCTGATCTGTGGGCCTCGGATCGTCTACCCCCTAGACGTTCCTCTGACAGGGGTAGCCCGGCGTAGCTCTCTCTTGTTTTGTGTTTGTTTAGGTCATATGATGATGTAAAACCATGTTGGTTCACAAGGTGCGGCAGTATCCTACCCGGTTTCACCGGAACGGGGAGTTTCCCCCTTATATAAGTCCAGAACCTTCCCTTTTAGGTTACAGCGCATGCATGCGAAGGGGGACACATTCATGCAACCCGGGGACTAGGTTTTGCATGTTTCAACACAACACCACACCTCCATGCATGTGCAAGGGCCACATGCAAGTTCTTGAGGGTTTCCTACGACCCGGAGCGCGGTTTGCCGCGGAACCCTGATCTGTGGGCCTCGGATCGTCTACCCCCCTAGACGTTCCTCTGACAGGGGTAGCCCGGCGTAGCTCTCTCTTGTTTTGTGTTTGTTTAGGTCATATGATGATGTAAAACCATGTTGGTTCACAAGGTGCGGCAGTATCCTACCCGGTTTCACCGGAACGGGGAGTTTCCCCCTTATATAAGTCCAGAACCTTCCCTTTTAGGTTACAGCGCATGCATGCGAAGGGGGACACATTCATGCAACCCGGGGACTAGGTTTTGCATGTTTCAACACAACACCACACCTCCATGCATGTGCAAGGGCCACATGCAAGTTCTTGAGGGTTTCCTACGACCCGGAGCGCGGTTTGCCGCGGAACCCTGATCTGTGGGCCTCGGATCGTCTACCCCCCTAGACGTTCCTCTGACAGGGGTAGCCCGGCGTAGCTCTCTCTTGTTTTGTGTTTGTTTAGGTCATATGATGATGTAAAACCATGTTGGTTCACAAGGTGCGGCAGTATCCTACCCGGTTTCACCGGAACGGGGAGTTTCCCCCTTATATAAGTCCAGAACCTTCCCTTTTAGGTTACAGCGCATGCATGCGAAGGGGGACACATTCATGCAACCCGGGGACTAGGTTTTGCATGTTTCAACACAACACCACACCTCCATGCATGTGCAAGGGCCACATGCAAGTTCTTGAGGGTTTCCTACGACCCGGAGCGCGGTTTGCCGCGGAACCCTGATCTGTGGGCCTCGGATCGTCTACCCCCCTAGACGTTCCTCTGACAGGGGTAGCCCGGCGTAGCTCTCTCTTGTTTTGTGTTTGTTTAGGTCATATGATGATGTAAAACCATGTTGGTTCACAAGGTGCGGCAGTATCCTACCCGGTTTCACCGGAACGGGGAGTTTCCCCCTTATATAAGTCCAGAACCTTCCCTTTTAGGTTACAGCGCATGCATGCGAAGGGGGACACATTCATGCAACCCGGGGACTAGGTTTTGCATGTTTCAACACAACACCACACCTCCATGCATGTGCAAGGGCCACATGCAAGTTCTTGAGGGTTTCCTACGACCCGGAGCGCGGTTTGCCGCGGAACCCTGATCTGTGGGCCTCGGATCGTCTACCCCCTAGACGTTCCTCTGACAGGGGTAGCCCGGCGTAGCTCTCTCTTGTTTTGTGTTTGTTTAGGTCATATGATGATGTAAAACCATGTTGGTTCACAAGGTGCGGCAGTATCCTACCCGGTTTCACCGGAACGGGAGTTTCCCCCTTATATAAGTCCAGAACCTTCCCTTTTAGGTTACAGCGCATGCATGCGAAGGGGGACACATTCATGCAACCCGGGGACTAGGTTTTGCATGTTTCAACACAACACCACACCTCCATGCATGTGCAAGGGCCACATGCAAGTTCTTGAGGGTTTCCTACGACCCGGAGCGCGGTTTGCCGCGGAACCCTGATCTGTGGGCCTCGGATCGTCTACCCCCCTAGACGTTCCTCTGACAGGGGTAGCCCGGCGTAGCTCTCTCTTGTTTTGTGTTTGTTTAGGTCATATGATGATGTAAAACCATGTTGGTTCACAAGGTGCGGCAGTATCCTACCCGGTTTCACCGGAACGGGGAGTTTCCCCCTTATATAAGTCCAGAACCTTCCCTTTTAGGTTACAGCGCATGCATGCGAAGGGGGACACATTCATGCAACCCGGGGACTAGGTTTTGCATGTTTCAACACAACACCACACCTCCATGCATGTGCAAGGGCCACATGCAAGTTCTTGAGGGTTTCCTACGACCCGGAGCGCGGTTTGCCGCGGAACCCTGATCTGTGGGCCTCGGATCGTCTACCCCCCTAGACGTTCCTCTGACAGGGGTAGCCCGGCGTAGCTCTCTCTTGTTTTGTGTTTGTTTAGGTCATATGATGATGTAAAACCATGTTGGTTCACAAGGTGCGGCAGTATCCTACCCGGTTTCACCGGAACGGGGAGTTTCCCCCTTATATAAGTCCAGAACCTTCCCTTTTAGGTTACAGCGCATGCATGCGAAGGGGGACACATTCATGCAACCCGGGGACTAGGTTTTGCATGTTTCAACACAACACCACACCTCCATGCATGTGCAAGGGCCACATGCAAGTTCTTGAGGGTTTCCTACGACCCGGAGCGCGGTTTGCCGCGGAACCCTGATCTGTGGGCCTCGGATCGTCTACCCCCCTAGACGTTCCTCTGACAGGGGTAGCCCGGCGTAGCTCTCTCTTGTTTTGTGTTTGTTTAGGTCATATGATGATGTAAAACCATGTTGGTTCACAAGGTGCGGCAGTATCCTACCCGGTTTCACCGGAACGGGGAGTTTCCCCCTTATATAAGTCCAGAACCTTCCCTTTTAGGTTACAGCGCATGCATGCGAAGGGGGACACATTCATGCAACCCGGGGACTAGGTTTTGCATGTTTCAACACAACACCACACCTCCATGCATGTGCAAGGGCCACATGCAAGTTCTTGAGGGTTTCCTACGACCCGGAGCGCGGTTTGCCGCGGAACCCTGATCTGTGGGCCTCGGATCGTCTACCCCCCTAGACGTTCCTCTGACAGGGGTAGCCCGGCGTAGCTCTCTCTTGTTTTGTGTTTGTTTAGGTCATATGATGATGTAAAACCATGTTGGTTCACAAGGTGCGGCAGTATCCTACCCGGTTTCACCGGAACGGGGAGTTTCCCCCTTATATAAGTCCAGAACCTTCCCTTTTAGGTTACAGCGCATGCATGCGAAGGGGGACACATTCATGCAACCCGGGGACTAGGTTTTGCATGTTTCAACACAACACCACACCTCCATGCATGTGCAAGGGCCACATGCAAGTTCTTGAGGGTTTCCTACGACCCGGAGCGCGGTTTGCCGCGGAACCCTGATCTGTGGGCCTCGGATCGTCTACCCCCATAGACGTTCCTCTGACAGGGGTAGCCCGGCGTAGCTCTCTCTTGTTTTGTGTTTGTTTAGGTCATATGATGATGTAAAACCATGTTGGTTCACAAGGTGCGGCAGTATCCTACCCGGTTTCACCGGAACAGGGAGTTTCCCCCTTATATAAGTCCAGAACCTTCCCTTTTAGGTTACAGCGCATGCATGCGAAGGGGGACACATTCATGCAACCCGGGGACTAGGTTTTGCATGTTTCAACACAACACCACACCTCCATGCATGTGCAAGGGCCACATGCAAGTTCTTGAGGGTTTCCTACGACCCGGAGCGCGGTTTGCCGCGGAACCCTGATCTGTGGGCCTCGGATCGTCTACCCCCCTAGACGTTCCTCTGACAGGGGTAGCCCGGCGTAGCTCTCTCTTGTTTTGTGTTTGTTTAGGTCATATGATGATGTAAAACCATGTTGGTTCACAAGGTGCGGCAGTATCCTACCCGGTTTCACCGGAACGGGGAGTTTCCCCCTTATATAAGTCCAGAACCTTCCCTTTTAGGTTACAGCGCATGCATGCGAAGGGGGACACATTCATGCAACCCGGGGACTAGGTTTTGCATGTTTCAACACAACACCACACCTCCATGCATGTGCAAGGGCCACATGCAAGTTCTTGAGGGTTTCCTACGACCCGGAGCGCGGTTTGCCGCGGAACCCTGATCTGTGGGCCTCGGATCGTCTACCCCCCTAGACGTTCCTCTGACAGGGGTAGCCCGGCGTAGCTCTCTCTTGTTTTGTGTTTGTTTAGGTCATATGATGATGTAAAACCATGTTGGTTCACAAGGTGCGGCAGTATCCTACCCGGTTTCACCGGAACAGGGAGTTTCCCCCTTATATAAGTCCAGAACCTTCCCTTTTAGGTTACAGCGCATGCATGCGAAGGGGGACACATTCATGCAACCCGGGGACTAGGTTTTGCATGTTTCAACACAACACCACACCTCCATGCATGTGCAAGGGCCACATGCAAGTTCTTGAGGGTTTCCTACGACCCGGAGCGCGGTTTGCCGCGGAACCCTGATCTGTGGGCCTCGGATCGTCTACCCCCCTAGACGTTCCTCTGACAGGGGTAGCCCGGCGTAGCTCTCTCTTGTTTTGTGTTTGTTTAGGTCATATGATGATGTAAAACCATGTTGGTTCACAAGGTGCGGCAGTATCCTACCCGGTTTCACCGGAACGGGGAGTTTCCCCCTTATATAAGTCCAGAACCTTCCCTTTTAGGTTACAGCGCATGCATGCGAAGGGGGACACATTCATGCAACCCGGGGACTAGGTTTTGCATGTTTCAACACAACACCACACCTCCATGCATGTGCAAGGGCCACATGCAAGTTCTTGAGGGTTTCCTACGACCCGGAGCGCGGTTTGCCGCGGAACCCTGATCTGTGGGCCTCGGATCGTCTACCCCCCTAGACGTTCCTCTGACAGGGGTAGCCCGGCGTAGCTCTCTCTTGTTTTGTGTTTGTTTAGGTCATATGATGATGTAAAACCATGTTGGTTCACAAGGTGCGGCAGTATCCTACCCCGGTTTCACCGGAACGGGGAGTTTCCCCCTTATATAAGTCCAGAACCTTCCCTTTTAGGTTACAGCGCATGCATGCGAAGGGGGACACATTCATGCAACCCGGGGACTAGGTTTTGCATGTTTCAACACAACACCACACCTCCATGCATGTGCAAGGGCCACATGCAAGTTCTTGAGGGTTTCCTACTGACCCGGAGCGCGGTTTGCCGCGGAACCCTGATCTGTGGGCCTCGGATCGTCTACCCCCTAGACGTTCCTCTGACAGGGGTAGCCCGGCGTAGCTCTCTCTTGTTTTGTGTTTGTTTAGGTCATATGATGATGTAAAACCATGTTGGTTCACAAGGTGCGGCAGTATCCTACCCGGTTTCACCGGAACGGGGAGTTTCCCCCTTATATAAGTCCAGAACCTTCCCTTTTAGGTTACAGCGCATGCATGCGAAGGGGGACACATTCATGCAACCCGGGGACTAGGTTTTGCATGTTTCAACACAACACCACACCTCCATGCATGTGCAAGGGCCACATGCAAGTTCTTGAGGGTTTCCTACGACCCGGAGCGCGGTTTGCCGCGGAACCCTGATCTGTGGGCCTCGGATCGTCTACCCCCCTAGACGTTCCTCTGACAGGGGTAGCCCGGCGTAGCTCTCTCTTGTTTTGTGTTTGTTTAGGTCATATGATGATGTAAAACCATGTTGGTTCACAAGGTGCGGCAGTATCCTACCCGGTTTCACCGGAACGGGAGTTTCCCCCTTATATAAGTCCAGAACCTTCCCTTTTAGGTTACAGCGCATGCATGCGAAGGGGGACACATTCATGCAACCCGGGGACTAGGTTTTGCATGTTTCAACACAACACCACACCTCCATGCATGTGCAAGGGCCACATGCAAGTTCTTGAGGGTTTCCTACGACCCGGAGCGCGGTTTGCCGCGGAACCCTGATCTGTGAGGCCTCGGATCGTCTACCCCCCTAGACGTTCCTCTGACAGGGGTAGCCCGGCATAGCTCTCTCTTGTTTTGTGTTTGTTTAGGTCATATGATGATGTAAAACCATGTTGGTTCACAAGGTGCCGGCAGTATCCTACCCGGTTTCACCGGAACAGGGAGTTTCCCCCTTATATAAGTCCAGAACCTTCCCTTTTAGGTTACAGCGCATGCATGCGAAGGGGGACACATTCATGCAATCCGGGGACTAGGTTTTGCATGTTTCAACAGAACACCACACCTCCATGCATGTGCAAGGGCCACATGCAAGTTCTAGAGGGTTTCCTACGACCCGGAGCGCGGTTTGCCACGGAACCCTGATCTGTGGGCCTCGGATCGTCCTACCCCCCTAGACGTTCCTCTGACAGGGGTAGCCCGGCATAGCTATCTCTTGTTTTGTGTTTTTTAGGTCATATGATGATGTAAAACCATGTTGGTTCACATGGTGCGGCAGTATCCTACCCGGTTTCACCGTAACGGGGAGTTTCCCCCTTATATAAGTCCAGAACCTTCCCTTTTAGGTTACAGCGCATGCATGCGAAGGGGGACACATTCATGCAACCCGGGGACTAGGTTTTGCATGTTTCAACACAACACCACACCTCCATGCATGTGCAAGGGCCACATGCAAGTTCTTGAGGGTTTCCTACGACCCGGAGCGCGGTTTGCCGCGAACCCTGATCTGTGGGCCTCGGATCGTCTACCCCCCTAGACGTTCCTCTGACAGGGGTAGCCCGGAGTAGCTCTCTCTTGTTTTGTGTTTGTTTAGGTCATATGATGATGTAAAAGCATGTTGGTTCACAAGGTGCGGCTAGTATCCTACCCGGTTTCACCGGAACGGGGAGTTTCCCCCTTATATAAGTCCAGAACCTTCCCTTTTAGGTTACAGCGCATGCATGCGAAGGGGGACACATTCATGCAACCCGGGGACTAGGTTTTGCATGTTTCAACACAACACCACACCTCCATGCATGTGCAAGGGCCACATGCAAGTTCTTGAGGGTTTCCTACGACCCGGAGCGCGGTTTGCCGCGGAACCCTGATCTGTGGGCCTCGGATCGTCTACCCCCCTAGACGTTCCTCTGACAGGGTAGCCCGGCGTAGCTCTCTCTTGTTTTGTGTTTGTTTAGGTCATATGATGATGTAAAACCATGTTGGTTCACAAGGTGCGGCAGTATCCTACCCGGTTTCACCGGAACGGGAGTTTCCCCCTTATATAAGTCCAGAACCTTCCCTTTTAGGTTACAGCGCATGCATGCGAAGGGGGACACATTCATGCAACCCGGGGACTAGGTTTTGCATGTTTCAACACAACACCACACCTCCATGCATGTGCAAGGGCCACATGCAAGTTCTTGAGGGTTTCCTACGACCCGGAGCGCGGTTTTGCCGCGGAACCCTGATCTGTGGGCCTCGGATCGTCTACCCCCCTAGACGTTCCTCTGACAGGGGTAGCCCGGCGTAGCTCTCTCTTGTTTTGTGTTTGTTTAGGTCATATGATGATGTAAAACCATGTTGGTTCACAAGGTGCGGCAGTATCCTACCCGGTTTCACCGGAACGGGGAGTTTCCCCCTTATATAAGTCCAGAACCTTCCCTTTTAGGTTACAGCGCATGCATGCGAAGGGGGACACATTCATGCAACCCGGGGACTAGGTTTTGCATGTTTCAACACAACACCACACCTCCATGCATGTGCAAGGGCCACATGCAAGTTCTTGAGGGTTTCCTACGACCCGGAGCGCGGTTTGCCGCAGGAACCCTGATCTGTGGGCCTCGGATCGTCTACCCCCCTAGACGTTCCTCTGACAGGGGTAGCCCGGAGTAGCTCTCTCTTGTTTTGTGTTTGTTTAGGTCATATGATGATGTAAAACCATGTTGGTTCACAAGGTGCGGTAGTATCCTACCCGGTTTCACCAGAACGGGGAGTTTCCCCCGTTATATAAGTCCAGAACCTTCCCTTTTAGGTTACAGCGCATGCATGCGAAGGGGGACACATTCATGCAACCCGGGGACTAGGTTTTGCATGTTTCAACACAACACCACACCTCCATGCATGTGCAAGGGCCACATGCAAGTTCTTGAGGGTTTCCTACTGACCCGGAGCAGCGGTTTGCCGCGGAACCCTGATCTGTGGGCCTCGGATCGTCTACCCCCATAGACGTTCCTCTGACAGGGGTAGCCCAGCGTAGCTCTCTCTTATTTTGTGCTTTGTTTAGTTCATATGATGATGTAAAACCATGTTGGTTCACAAGGTGCGGCAGTATCCTACCCGGTTTCACCGGAACGGGAGTTTCCCCCTTATATAAGTCCAGAACCTTCCCGTTTAGGTTACAACGCATGCATGCGAAGGGGGACACATTCATGCAACCCGAGGACTAGGTTTTGCATGTTTCAACACAACACCACACCTCCATGCATGTGCAAGGGCCACATGCAAGTTCTTGAGGGTTTCCTACGACCCGGAGCGCGGTTTTGCCGCGGAACCCTGATCTGTGGGCCTCGGATCGTCTACCCCCCTAGACGTTCCTCTGACAGGGGTAGCCCGGCGTAGCTCTCTCTTGTTTTGTGTTTGTTAGGTCATATGATGATGTAAAACCATGTTGGTTCACAATGGTGCGGCAGTATCCTACCCGGTTTCAGCGGAACGCGGAGTTTCCCCCTTATATAAGTCCAGAACCGTCCCTTTTAGGTTACAGCGCATGCATGCGAAGGGGGACACATTCATGCAACCCGGGGACTAGGTTTTGCATGTTTCAACACAACACCACACCTCCATGCATGTGCAAGGGCCACATGCCCATTCTTGAGGGTTTCCTACGACCCGCAGCGCGGTTTGCCGCGGAACCCTGATCTATGGGCCTCGGATCGTCTACCCCCCATAGACGTTCCTCTGACAGGGGTAACCCGGCGTAGCTCTCTCTTGTTTTGTGTTTTTTTAGGTCATATGATGAAGTAAGACCATGTTGGTTCACAAGGTGTGGCAGTATCCTACCCGGTTTCACCGGAACAGGGAGTTTCCCCCTTATATAAGTCCAGAACCTTCCCTTTTAGGTTACAGCGCATGCATGCGAAGGGGGACACATTCATGCAACCCGGGGACTAGGTTTTGCATGTTTCAACACAACACCACACCTCCATGCATGTGCAAGGGCCACATGCAAGTTCTTGAGGGTTTCCTACGACCCGGAGCGCGGTTTGCCGTGGAACCCTGATCTGTGGGCCTCGGATCGTCTACCCCCCTAGACGTTCCTCTGACAGGGGTAGCCCGGCGTATCTCTCTCTTGTTTTGTCTTTTTTAGGTCATATGATGATGTAAAACCATGTTGGTTCACAAGGTGCGGCAGTAGCCTACCCCGTTTCACCGGAACGGGGAGTTTCCCCCGTATATGTGTACAGAACCTTCCCTTTTAGGTTACATCGCATGCATGCGAAGGGGGACACATTCATGCAACCCGGGGACTAGGTTTTGCATGTTTCAACACAACACCACACCTCCATGCATGTGCAAGGGCCACATGCAAGTTCTTGAGGGTTTCCTATGACCCGGAGCACGGTTTGCCGCGGAACCCTGATCTGTGGGCCTCGGATCGTCTACCCCCCTAGACGTTCCTCTGACAGGGGTAGCCCGGCGTAGCTCTCTCTTGTTTTGTGTTTGTTTAGGTCATATGATGATGTAAAACCATGTTGTTTCACAAGGTGCGGCAGTATCCTACCCGGTTTCACCGGAACAGGGAGTTTCCCCCTTATATAAGTCCAGAACCTTCCCTTTTAGGTTACAGCGCATGCATGCGAAGGGGGACACATTCATGCAACCCGGGGACTAGGTTTTGCATGTTTCAACACAACACCACACCTCCATGCATGTGCAAGGGCCACATGCAAGTTCTTGAGGGTTTCCTATGACCCGGAGCGCGTTTGCCACGGAACCCTGATCTGTGGGCCTCGGATCGTCTACCCCCCTAGACGTTCCTCTGACAGGGGTAGCCCGGGATACCCCTCTCTTGTTTTGTGTTTGTTTAGGTCATATGATGATGTAAAACCATGTTGGTTCACAAGGTGCGGCAATATCCTACCCGGTTTCACCGGAACGGGGAGTTTCCCCCTTATATAAGTCCAGAACCTTCCCTTTTAGGTTACAGCGCATGCATGCGAAGGGGGACGCATTCATGCAACCCGGGGACTAGGTTTTGCATGTTTCAACACAACACCACACCTCCATGCATGTTCAAGGGCCACATGCAAGTTCTTGAGGGTTTCCTATGACCCGGAGCGCGGTTTGCCGCGGAACCCTAATCTGTGGGCCTCGGATCGTCTACCCCCTAGACGTTCCTCTGACAGGGGTAGCTTGGCGTAGCTCTCTCTTGTTTTGTGTTTATTTAGGTCATATGATGATGTAAAACCATGTTGGTTCACAAGGTGCGGCAGTATCCTACCCGGTTTCACCGGAACGTGGAGTTTCCCCCTTATAAAAGTCTAGAACCTTCCCTTTTAGGTTACAGCGCATGCATGCGAAGGGGGACACATTCATGCAACCCGGGGACTAGGTTTTGCATGTTTCAACACAACACCACACCTCCATGCATGTGCAAGGGCCACATGCAAGTTCTTGAGGGTTTCCTACGACCCGGAGCGCGGTTTGCCGTGGAACCCTGATCTGTGGGCCTCGGATTGTCTACCCTCTAGTGATAAGGATTGAATCTTTGAACAACTTCACTAAAAGTGTGATATATATATTTCACACACATGTGATAATAACACTTACAAACATGCAAATTTCTTAAGGTGCGAGAAGATTCGACATTTCATGTGGGCGTGGAGACTATTATTTGGAGGCTACGAATCCGTCGATTTGATAAAATAGAACCTAAATAATTGATACTAATAAATAAATACAAATATAAAATAAATTTAGAATTGGGTGGAAACAAAAAATAAAAATGTACGGCGGTACGCCGACGGTGACCCTCGGCGTATGAATAATAAAACGTACGGCGGTACGCCGACGGTCACCCTCGGCGTATTGATGGCGCCGTTAGGGATCCGTCCGAGCCAGTCCGGAAAGTGCCACGCGGACACCCCGTATGCCGAAGGCCTGCGTACGCCGAGGGCCACCGTCGGCGTATCGGTGGCTACGCTGACGGCGAGGCTACGCCGAGGGCTCGAAAGCGGGGCTGGCCTGGCCCGGTGCTACGCCGACGGCGCCGACAATTGTCCGTCGGCGTACGGGCCGGCCGTCGTCACACCGCGCCATTCCTATAGTGCTAGATGGGTTTATGATTTGGGAACTCTTGATGACTAAATCAAACTGGCTTCAGATAGAGATAGGAGACAGATATAAGTATGTTAACATGTGCCTTCATATTTAACTAGCCGATTTCATTTTGTTGCAGGACTGCGTGAAATTAGAGATTTTGTTCCCTGCTGCCTATTTTCCTACCTACTTGTATTCCATTTGAAATCTATCTAACCCACATCATATTCTTACTATGCTCATTCATTTTGTGATTACTAATTAATAACAGATTTTAGTTTCATTTGCTTCTTAGGTTTATCTATTCCTCCGTGTAAATATATATAACCAAAGGTTTATGTTTCTCTTTCTGTAAAATTCTAGACTAAAACCACTGGAGCCTGCTTACTACGAAATGAAACTGGTGAGTTCAACAGTTATTATTTATATACATTCAATTTTCTATGAACATGCAAGTGGCATTTCACAATTCCCAAGTACAAACCTCACGTGAAGTTCATTCACAATTCCTAACTATTGAGGGAGTAGCTTTTATCAAACATTCTACAGAGTACGTGAACAGGCCTCAAGAAATGATAGTACATGAAAGCTCTATAACAACAAGAAACGCCTCCTAAGCATGAATGATATGGAGCTGAAATCTCTATAAGACTAATCTTCAAATGCTGGACAGGTGCAGCAGCGCTCGCCTCATATTCAACCCTTGTGTTACTAACAAATATATAGGAGTTCATGGAAATTCAAGTTCCACCTTCATCTCATATTTAACTTTTTGTTTACTCCCTCTGATCCGATTTAATTGCCGCGGGGTGACTAAATCTTGCCTAAACCTATGCTAATAATATCAGATTGGAGTTTGTACTATCCTTTGTTACTAGAGTATACTGTGTTACAAAACTCCTACCAGCCTATTCTCAAAATAGACGGGCGCAGCAACGCGCGCCATCATGATCTAGTATGCTGTATGAACGAGACAGAGTATTGGTCAGACCAACGGACATGAGGATGTACTCAAGTGAAACATCACAAGTAGCAACATCATCAGGATGGTCCTTGGAACTGAGTTTGATTTGACGATAACCCAAATCAAATCAAAGGTGGGGCAAGATAACATATCCACTAAGGAAATACCATCTTTCTTCAGCACGAACGAAACTAGACATCCCTCTAAGGAGGAAATAAGTCAGATAGAACTTTTTTCTTACAACTCTCCAAGTTGTTGTTTAAGCTCAACCAACTAGTTCAGTGGTATCCAACACGGATCCTTGGAGAAAGGATCAGTTCAAAGAACTAATAACTTGCTCAAGAACTTGACAACACGGTCATCTGGCAACATGGTGGTACTTCTAGAAAGACGTCTAGAATATCACGAACCATCGATATGTCACTTAGTTCGAGAGGAAACTTGCTTGGTAAGGCAAGAAGACATAGTCTCAGAGCGTCAGCATAAGCCTAACTCTTTGACTGAGGAAAGTGTACCGGAATAGGGGACTTGGTAGCACAATCATCCTTCGCTTAGTGATAGGATTAACCAATCATGCTAGCAATGACAAAAATGTCCTTAGGGTTCAAAGCAATAACAATTGCTAAGAATCTCATATAGCCACATTGTTACGCACACGCATCATTCACGAGCCGGAAAGCTCAGGGGAATGGTGGGTAAATATGTGTGAGAGCATCACTTCATTAATGGTCATGAAACTTACCACGATATGTTAGTATAGAAGAGTGTGATACTTTAAGGTAGAACAGATAGAAGCTAATCATGCCTCTTAATCTGCGGATTACAACACTTTGACCTGGTCCTAGATATGACAAGGTACTGGTTGTTTCTCCTGACATCCTGAAATGGTTTGTCATGATGGACCACAAGAGTAATTTGCATCGGAATACACCAATGCCCATTACTACATGGCTACCAACTAGTAGACAAAGGTCGGAAAACAACAAGGGAAAAGGAACATGCTCAGGATAGAATCCCGAGATGTAGATGCATAGTTTATCAATCTTCCGAAAACCAATGCACAAAAGAGGTATGGTGTTGCAGAGTCACGGATATAGATGCGAGACTCACGAGGAGTACTCTTGTCATGATGTATTTGGTTCCATTAAAGAACATCTGCTAGGGCTAGTGGTAGGGGAAGTCCTATAGTCGCAATTCAATCGCGACAAATACCACAAGCTCGAAGGCTAGAATTGTAATACCAGCCATCCTGCGGTAATGTTTGAACATTAACAACAGGGGACAATGGAATGGATCTTGGGTTCTCAGCTTCATGTACAAGATTCACGACACCAGAATCCAGCACAATCAGGGATCTTCGGTCCAAGTCCAAGGGTTAAAACCCGAGAAAGGAGTAACTACTACTTAAGTGGCACATCGTACACTGCAAGGTAGTAATCATGAGGTAGCTTCCAAAATAAGAAATGACTTCTGAAGTACCCTAACAAACAAAAAGGAGGCGCATGAGGCAAAGGGAAACCTCGAAGCCTAGAACAGAACATTATGGATTCAACAATATAATATTGTGGGCCCATAAGATAGAGAGATCATGATGGAAAGGAATTTCTCAATTGAAACAGAGCAAAGGGAAACAAGGAATTCACAACACACACAACTCTAGATAACTTAACACTAGGTCAACTAACTGAGAAATGACCTGCCCAAAAGGGCACCTAAGCTTTGAAAGACTAGAAGAGATATCAAAACTTTTCCAAAGTCAACACAAGATAAGATGACCCGTTAAGAGTGATACCAAATGAGAAGAAAAAGAAGCATACTAGAGTTTTCGCAAATACTTTTCATCTTTGAAAATAGTTTTCATAAGCACTAGACTCAATATCGACCAATAGCAAGGTTTTCCTATGGTCGGTACGGCTCTGATACCAAGAACTGTGACACCCCCGAGATCAGGGTTAAACAAATACCAAACCTTAGTCTGACATAAGCTTAACCTAGAGCTCGAGGATATCTAGTGAGAAATCGGTAACACAACAATAACCATGTGACACAAAAATTATTATAGCAAGCTTATAACTGAGCGAAGAACCAAAATATTACAAACAGAGGTCATTGACCAAAAATATCAAACAACGGAAGGCAAATTATGTTATTAAGTATATCAAACTTAACAAAGGGCCTAAGAAGTCTGAAGTATAACGATGATGTCCCAGCCCATAGATTCTAGGTTGCCGGTCGGGAACTCGTCTTCAGGGGAACACTTACTCTTCTACAAAAATATCAACAAAGCAAGGGTGAGTACATGGTGTACTCCGCAAGACATATGGATGGTGGGGTTATTTTGCATAAAGCCATCTTTGTTTATAAAACAAGAGGGAGGAGAAGCCCATCTAATCAGAATATTTTAAAAGGGGATAAGAGAGCGACGTCTCCAAAGAATTGATCATCATCTTTTGATATCCACCAAAACATCATCCTCATCTCACAACTAGGATCACCCCCTCGTACCCATGAGGAAGCATCCTTAAGCACACGTTGAGCTGCCAAGTTTTACGATTAGGTTAATGTTCTCTATGATCTTAGAATCTGGTCAGCAAGCGTTCATAACTGTGAACACGGATTTCCAAAAAAATTAACCCTGTAGGGGTGTACAACTTTACCCATACATGCCAACCGACTCTTAATGCCACTATAGTTGAGCCCTCTTCCTTGGAAGGCTGGTAGAGGGTGGTTCGACACAACCTTTACCTTGCTTTCGCTGAGACCATGAGTCACGCCCTAAGGAGGGTTCCGTCATAACGGTACAAATCCTGAAGCCGGTCCCTAGAGATGTGAGGCGAGGTTGGTTTATCAGGGGCTCCATCGACCCCAAGCAACCCCGACCACGCTTATCTACCTGTTATGATGCACCTTCACCCACCAAATCATTGAAAACATTTTCTATGTATATGTTCAATGGAACACCCGAACTATGTGACTCATGGAATATACTAGGCAAGTTAGTTAATCGTGAGGTTTTCCCTGCACTGTGTGGCTGTACGCTCGTCTCGGTTCCAAAGGAAAGACTTGGGTCCTAGTAGTGGCGAGCATGGGACTACAAAAACCACATCCCACCGTGGCCTCCCATACAAGCCTTAGCATGTTTAACCTTTACCACTGATCTCAACTCATCAGTATACCTCATTCTTCTGTCATACTAGATTCTCTGCATCTGATACGTCATCTGGATGAACCATCACTGACAGCTAAGCAGGGCTAAGCAAGACACAGATATAAGCTCTAGTAGTGCACACAAGCCAAGCCTAGTTATATTAGGAGTAGTGGATTAGGTAATATAAGCTCAAGGGAGTAATGGAATAGATATGATACTCTATCTATCAATAAAAGACCACAGTAGAATCGTATGCATCATGGCAAGAATGAAATACTTTCGAAATCATAGGATTGTATAATGGTGGGGCTATGCTTGCCTTGTTTGTTGATACCCAGATATAGATCTTTGAGACTTGATTATAGTTGATCAAGTATTGTTCTTCAATCTTCGATGGTGTTAACCTTGGTCTTCGATCTCGATCTCGATATCATATTCTACCGAGAAGAAGAAAACACGAGAAAGAAAGGGAAACAATCAACACATGGCATCGATGCAATTCTCAAACAAGGATGATGATATGACAAGTTAAAGGTTATTGAAATTGTAACCCTAGACAAGATCATCACTTTTTAAATGGGTTCCCTAGGGTTTAAACCCTAGTATTTGTAAAGCCCCATATGCATATGAGAGGTTTCAAATGTTCTCCTAATTAAACTTGTCATTAAAGTTGCTTAACAATGCATGATTTTGAGTCTATTGTGTAGATCTCATTTTTCTGAACATTTTGATATATTATTCATATTTTTATGACTTATAAATAATTACTTATTGAATTTACAAGATTATAACAATTTCTGGAATTATTAAACTTATTTTAAATTATAACAAAACTGGGAGAAACCTTTTTTACATTGGGGCTAACCTAGACACAGTGGCTGACAAAGGGGTCCCATGGCCACCTCAGCATCCACACGTGTAGGTGGGACCTCGGAGAGGGTTCAACTGGGCTGACCTACGCATGCTGGCATCATATTGACATCAGCACGACATCACACTGGCGGTCACCTCTCAGTGAATGATGGGGACAGCGGAGCGAGGCTCGCAGAGCTGTGGGACCTAATGCGTTTGAATGAGCAGAGCAAGGGGAGGCTAACGATGGTTGCACCGCCCCTTATTGGTCATCGGAGCATCGTCTACAACAGCGTCTAACAGCGGCGGACGGTGAGCTTCTTCGCAAGCAAGCAACAGAGTGTGAGGAAGAGAAATGAGGGGTCCGGGAGGACCAGCGGCTCACCAATATTGCGTAGGAGGTGTCAGGGTGGCCAGAGGGGGTCAAGGTCGATGGCATGGACGATGGCGGTGGCGGTCGAGGTCGAAGAATAAGTGGATGGCAACGTCATTTTACGCATCCCTGGCCCGATTCCTTTGGCGGAGTACACGAGGATGGCGAGGCGGATCCGATAGTGGCCTCAACGGGGTGGTAAGAGCTAAGGAATGGCGGCGCGAAGCGGCGGCTGAGGCTAGGGTTCGGGCGCACAGAGGGGAATAGAGAGAGGGGGCTCGTCTATGGGAGAGAAGAGAGGATGGGGGCAAAGAGGAGCACGACAGTCGGGTCTTATCCTTGTGGGCATCGGCGGCGTGCATCGCAGCAGCGAGCGGAGATCGACGGCATCCGCAATGACACCAAGCTGTTTCGCGGCACGGGGAAGACGATGGAGTCGAACCGGTGTGTGTACTAGGCCTAGGTGGGCCGGCTGCAGGGGTGCGTGCTGGGCGGCAGGTAGCGTGGGAGGGAGCTGGGCCGGCTGGGCTGCAGGTTGTGTTGCTGGATCTATTTTATTTTTATTTGCCAATAGTTTTCTCTTATTGTATTTCTATTTTCCTTTTGAATTTTTCATTTCAAATCTGTTTTGAGTAATTTGAAAATACTAGAGGGGTTTGTAAAACTGTGAAAATATTTTGGGGGCCCTTGTAATCCATTTGGGCTCCACACCTTTTGTTGTTTTCAAAATTCAAAACCCTTTTGAATTTCTTTTAGAGAGAGGGAAAATAGCTAGGGTTTAGGGTTTTTAATTCGCATTTCTTCTTGTTTGTTATTTGTCTTAGCCAAAATAATGATGCTTATGAATACACAAACAACCCTAATTAATATTAACTAAAATAGGGGTGTTACACGGGCCTCGATTTCCTTGTTATTTCTTGGAGGAGGATCTTGATCATCATGATCATTTTGGTCCCCGTATTGACCTTCAACTAGACCTTGATCACCATTGGATGTATCTTCTTCAACATGAGACTCTTGATGATCTTGGTCATGATCAAGACTGATTTCACTTGATATTTCTTGAACCGCATTTTCAGCTTGATCACCATGAGGAGGGTCTTCATCTTGTTCTTGTCTAGGTGCATCATTTGCTTCAAGTGATGGAGCTTGTTGATCTTGTGAAGATGAGGGCTCTACTTGAGTGGAGCATAGTTCTTCCCGAGCTGCCATAAGGGGTTCCTCAATGGGGCCGAAGAATCCGACACCCATTCTTCTTATGGCGTATTGAGGTATTTCATCATCTACATCACAAACATCAACTTTCCCCACTTGGGGGCCATCATTTTCTTTGAACACAACACTACTAGATTCTATAACACACCGAGTGGTTTTGTTATAGATTCCATGTGTGGGATTCGGTACCATAACCAACAAATATACCCTCAATTTATTTGGACTCAAATTTAGACAAATGAACTCCTTTTATGAGATAGAAACACTTACAACCAAACACCCGGAAGTAGGAGATATTGGGCTTGCTACCTGTAAGTATTTCATATGGAGTCTTGTTCAAAAACTTGCGGAGGTAGAGCTGGTTGGATGAGTGACAAGCGATGGATATGGCTTCGGCCCAAAAGTTGTATGGAGACTTAAACTCTGCCAACATGGGCCTAGCCATATCCATCAAAGTCTGGTTATTCCTCTCGGCAACACCATTTTGTTGAGGGGTGTACGCAACGGAATATTGATGTTGAATCCCCTCTTCACTAATAAACTCATTCAATGTGTAGTTCTTGAACTCGGAGCCATTGTCACTTCTTATTACCAAAATGGGAACAATGTGTTGACGTTGAACAAGGTTGGCAAAGTCGATGACGGTTTGTTGAGTTTCATTCTTCAACTTGAAGAAATAAACCCATGTATATCTTGAATAGTCATCAATAATCACCAAACAATATTTCTTCCCACCAATACTTGGATGAGATTGAGGACCAAAGAGATCCACATGAAGGAGCTCTAGGATCCTCTTGGACTTGATCTTGGTAGTCTTTCAATGCGGAGAATCATGCATCTTTTCTTCAACACAAGCCCTGCAAACACGATCTTTGGAAAAACAAACATTGTATTTTAGTCCCACAATATGTCCACTCTTGTGAAGACTTTCCAAAGTTCTCATATTGACATGGGCTAGTCAGGGATGCCATAACAAACCCACATCAGTCTTTCTGAATAAGCACATTGATCTTGTAGTGGTTTTCCATGAAAGGTCCACCACATAAAAGTCATTCTCAACATACCCAATGAAACTGACCTTGAGAGTCTTGCTCCATAGCAGAACCACAATATCATCATCAATAAAGACAGCAAAACCCATATTTCCAAGTGCACGAACGTAAAGTAAATTATAACCAAGGGTCTCAACAAGCATGATATTCACAAGGGATATATCATGTGCGACTACCACCTTACCAAGACCCTATACCTTAGATTTTGATTTATCACCATAGGAGACAGTTATATTGTTGACATTAGGCCTCATCTCTGACATGATCGCTTTGCTCCCGGTCATATGACTTGTGCATCCACTATCAAGCACCCATATAGAACCACTGGAAGCATAGCCCTACAAAGAATCAAGACTTGGTTTTAGGTACCTATTTTTTAATGGGTCCTATTTTGTTAGTAACAAGGGTCTTTAGAACCCAAATAGACCAAGCAACAAAACCATCATAAGGCACAATATATTTTGCATAAACATCACCATAATAATCACAAAATAGAACATAGTGAGGGTTAGCAATTCCCGCAAAGTCATCATGAGCAGTTTTTCCTTTGGCATCACCACCCACAATAATGGTGTTCTTCATTGCTTGAGTGGGATTGGACTTCTTCTTTTTGTTGTTCTTCTTCTTCTTGTTTGTCTTGGAGACATAGCCAAGACCCTCCTTCCCCTTGTTTGACCTTTGATTACTCAAAAGGTCATCTAGGACACCATTACCTTTGGGTGGGGAGGACTTGGAAAGCACAACCTTCAACCTAGCATTTTCTTCAATGATATTTGTATGATCACAAGTAGTAGTAGTAGTAGTAGAGGTTCTAGGAGCATCAAATTTAGCTAGTCAAGTTTGAAGTTGTTCAAGAGACTTGATGAGGATAGAGTGTTCACCATCCAAGGCCTTGTGAGTCTTTTCAAGTTTCTCTAGCTCATCGGTTAGTCTAGCTTGAATAACATCAAACTAAACCTTTTCTTTCTTAAGAACCTTGGCCTTTGCAAGAGCATGGTCACACTCTTTAATGAGTTTAGACATAGATAAACTATGTGACTCATCAATGCCTTCAAGCCTCTCTTCAAGAGAAGCTCGAAGCTCTTCCTCTTCCTCAAGAGCATTTTTCAAGGATGCTCGTTCAATAGCATCCTCTCTTTCAATTTTAACTTTCTCCTCAAGAAGCCCTTCCATATGAACAAGTAGACCCATGAGGGCCTCAAAGTGCTTATTGTATTCACCTTGCAAGTTAGTCACATAATGATCCAAAGAAACCATTTCTTCCTTAACTTTAAGACTAGCAAGGTCATCCATATCATCATTCAAGACTATATGAGGGGAGGGGATAGATGATACCTCGAATGCCCTTGCCATAAGGCAATTAACATTCTTGTTGGGGAGATACTCATTTGGAGAGCCAAATAGAGAGTAGGTGGGTGTAGAGGTGGTGGCAATGGCCGCCACTTCACTTGTGGACTCTTCTTCTAAAAAGTACTCCTTATGAGTTACCAAAACAATCTCTGGAGATTTCTTGTAGGTGGCATTCTTCTTGTTGAAACGCTTCTTGTGAGGAGAAGCCTTTGACTTGTCCTTGAGAATGAGTCTTCCACCATGATCTTCTCTCTTCTCATACAGGCACTCGGCAATAAAGTGAAATTGGTCACCACAATTGTAGCATGATCTAGCTTTTGGACCACCATCCTTTCTTCCACTTGAGTTGTTCTTACGATTTAGCTCCAACTTTGCCTTAGTGGTATTTTTCCAAAAGTTTATTGCATAGAAAGCCATATACTCGCCATGAGCATGTTTGACTTCCTCGGGACAACTCATTGCATTAATCTCATGACTTCTTCCTTCATCCTCATATTCCAACACATGTGCCTTTAAGACAAGGTTCACACCCTTTTACATTCCTAAGGCCCAAGCATGAGCATCTTCGGCATTCTTGGTGGAAACCTTGAATGCTTGCATTTCTTACACAACTTCATTGGATGTCATGAGATGGTAGTTGTGTCTTCCTTGGAGACTCTTCAAGTCAGTGGGCTCAAATGGCATGAGAGAGCTCACATATTTTCTTTTGATCCAAGCATCATCCACATGAGAGTTACCAAGATTACTAAATGTGGTGGCAATAGACTTGAGTCTTCGATACATGTCCTCGTGATTTTCTCCTTCCATCATGCAGAAACCTTCCGCTTGATTGCTCAAGGCATCATATTGGTTTCTCCTTATACTTTCATTCCCAACGAACAAATCGGAGAGAACATCTCATGCTTCCTTGGCAGTGTTGAGATGTTCAATGTGAGGGAACTATTATTGAATCCAAAGTGTCCACCTAGAAAGTCTTTGGCATGGTCTCGTTACTATTATATGAATTTTCTTGAAAGATAACAAATGGAAAGAAGTTTTCTGATAGACTTGATTCATTGATGTGGTTGTCAATGATACACTTGATTGTTATGCTTCTTTTGACATGATCTCTCACACTTAAATTGATGTTATGATACTTCCTAGTGTTCCTTGGCAAGCTAAGAGTAAACAAGAGGATTTGGAAAGATTGCTACACTTCTAGTTACTTGCGTTTATAGAAACTTTACTTTGATTGTCTTGAGTTACCAAATCTAGTATGATATTCTTGGCACTACTCTAACTATGCTAAGATTTCGAATGTAAGAAGTTTTGGACTCATATGTCTATCTCTTGTAAGTAAATTTTACATTCTCGTTATTTGAGTTTAAATGTTGATTTCCTTATGATTCTTGGTTTCTTGCTCGAGGAAGATCAAGGTTTAAGCTTGGGGATGTTAATAGCTGTGAAAATAGCCCTATTTATCCGCATTTAGATCTTACTTGAATTCAAGAAATTGACTAAATATCTATCTAACCTTTCTACTAATGACTAATTATTGCAAAGATGTGCAAATCCTTCTCTTGATCTATAATGTGCAGAAAATCATGCTTTTATGGAGAAATCAGGAGCAATTATTAAAGAATATGATGTTGCCAACACAACCAAGTCAACCAGGGGCGAAAAGGCATCTCTAGGAGCCGTAATGAGCACCAGTACGGGCGAGGCCCACCCATACCACCTATCGGTGTCGTCCTTAGGTCAAACATAACCTTTTATCTGAAGGGAGCGAGATCATTCGAGTAGACATGCACCCTCCGGTCAGCGGAGAACAGAGTCGCCATTCAGATCTCATCCATCACACACCGAAGGAGATCCACAACACGACCACCACCATAGTTCATCCTCCCCATCTCAATTCTCCTCCGTAGCCATAGCCATCATCTTGTAATAAAGATCTCCTTGCGAATTGACGACCATCGTAAGAATATTTGATTTCAATCTAAGTATTTCATCAATGATTTCTATCCTTGATCTTATTATTATGGGTGAGTAGTCCTCATGGACTGCAGGTTGAGGTGAAACCTTGCAGTGATTATGTGCATCTAATTACATGGGAATATTGTGTAATGATTGAATAGGAGCTTTTTTATCTTGTATCTTTGTCTCTACCTCAATCCAAGAACTTGTAGGTACCCAAGACCCAGCGGATTGATCCATGTGTGAGGTGAGATGAGTGGAGAACGGCGCCTGGCGCACAAAACCCTAGTGATAGAAAGGGGAGTACAATATCCGCTTAGTGATCCTCTTGGGATCTATAGGAACATCACAAAGCGTAAGGTTTTGGTCTATTTTACTTAATAATCATTGTTACCCATGGTTTTGGGGTGTAAACATTTGGACCAAGAGACTATTGTCACATGTGGTTTCTGGTGTCTAGTAGCTAAGCATGTGATGCCCACAACTCTTATCACTATTAGATGATTTTACACATAAATGTGCTTAATGTTATCAATATACCTTATGAATGAATTGTTGTCGGTGAATCTTCAGCCCTGACCTATCTCCATCCACTAAAAACAACAAAAAGATACAGAGTAAACTGTAAAGGTCTAGTAAACAAAAAAATATGTTTAGTAAGTCTTGTAGACGTTTGTCAATTCTTTTTAGCAAGTGTTTCCCAAGGTTCGATAAACTAGGTATTTTCTAGGGAAAAAGCTACTATACTGCATTCATAATCTAGATCAAGGGTATCAGGAGGCTTGCCCCCCAAACCTATGTCCAACGGCCAAAGGAGGGACTCACCCTCCAATGCATCCTCCCTTTCCTAATATTGGGCATGTAGGGTTTCCCATATCCCTGGTTGCATGGGCCAAGCGGGGTTGGCGCACATGCCCATGTAGGCATGTGGCATCACCCCTCGGGTCCATATGGATCCTACGAGGCAAGTGGGCCCCACCACAGGACCCACTAGAACCTTCTAGAGCATTCGATACATTGCCAAAATTACCCGAACATTCCCGAAAGCCTAAAACCACTTTCCTTATATGAAACTTTGTATGTATGGATTTCTCTAGAGCTCATCGTCATGTCCTGGATCCCAACCGATACTCCAAACAAAATTCGGTCTCACCATTATGAATATCTCAGAGCTATCATGGTGTTACCGGACATTAAGAGTGTGACCCTACGAGTTTGAGAACATGTGGACATGACCGAGACACCTCTCTAGTCAATAACCATTAGCAGGACCTGGATGTCCATAATGACTCTCACATATTAAATGAAGATCTTTTTTCGGTTTGAACCACAATATCGAGGATTGAAACAATCATGTATTCCATTCTCTTGATCTTGTGATATTTTACTTTCCCGAGATCTGATCGGCGGTACTCCATGATCAACACCTTGACAACTATACCTAGTTCAATCTCTTCACTCGTAGATATTCGTTACTCGTATCGTAATACAACATCTCCTTGAACCAAACTCATTAGTCATGTGCTTGCAAGCGATATAGGATGTATGTTACCGAATGGGCCTAGAGTGTATCTCTCTGTCACATAGAGTGTATCTTTTCATGGAAGATAATAATATGAAAGTACATGGTGTCACCGAAGATATGTACACTAGCGTGGAAGATTGTGCTCAATTCCTTGGCAACACAATAAAAAAACAAGTGTGGGATCAAGACACTACGAATTTGCCTGATTTGTGGCAAAGAGAAGGAGAATACATTCCATGTTTTTGTGTGATGCCCTCATGCACGCAGTTTATGGTAGGCCTTAAGATAAGATTGGGACATTCTTACTACTACACCTGCTGCATGGGCTTATGGAGACACAACGAGCTTGAACCTTGATGATCTTCTGTCGTATCTGGTTCGTGCACAATGAAGTTACACATTCTAAGTGGATGCTCTCCATTTTTTCCATATATCTCTAGCATTGACCCAGGTTTCATTATCAAAGGATAACATAATAAAGATGGTCATGCATAAGAATTCCTCTCTGCCGTCGGTGGTCATGCACAAGATAAGAGAAGTAGCAAAAGATTGGATTTTAGCAGGAGAAAAAAATTTGCGGATCTTGTTGGCTGATCTGTTATTGAATTTGTTTCCTTTTTTCTTTTGGGATGGCCTAGGCCATTCCCTCTTGTTTTTGCTTCTTCTATATCAATTTAAGGCAAAGCTTTTGCCTCGTTTTAAAAAAACATAATAAAGATTTGTTTGTCAAAGCAAGGAAAAGATAGAAAAAAGAAATTCACAAAGGTGTCTGCCTAAGTGACACCCGATAACGAACACGGTTCAAACAAGCAAAAACAAACAAGTTTAAGACCTCTGAAAAGACCAAGCCGTCAAAATAAACATGGTTTTTCCACACCAATAACTTATTTCATTTTTCTTCTTTCCAGCTTCAACATTTTGTATGATTTTAGTCGACGGTCACTTCAACATCTTCATCACTTCACCATTGACATCACCAATCCTTAGTGTCGAGGCCCTTTGTTTGACATCTCCTGTGCCTGGAGAACATCACATTGTAGCCTCGCACCCTCCATCAAGCTTTCCATGTTTATCGTTCTGGAGACATGCCCAGTAGCGTAAGAAAACACACATGTAGCAGATTTAGATCTGTTGGGGGGAAGAGAATAGCTTGCTCTCAAAACATGCATGGTTTCTAGTTTTCCAAAGAGACCAATATAGAGAAGCTACACAGACAATATGAAAGCTTGTCCCAAAGTGGATGCCCTTCATTGAAGGGTCTCGACGATTCTCAAACAATTTTCTGAATTTCATGACATTGTTGAAACAACATCCAAACGCAAATCATATAAAAGGGGAAGGAGGTCATCGAGCAAGATCAGGGCATGGAGTGGCCCAAGAAGAAGATCGATGGACGACATCAGGCGAGGAAGAAGTGGGAAGCGCCTACTCAAAGCATCTCCGGAGCTAAAAATCGCCGGATGGATATAACTTTCAGTCTGGGAATGGCCGAATTCCCATTCGTGTGGCTAGGTGATTTTTCCAGACAAACAATTTTTCAGAAAATTCGGCATATTTCACCACAATTTGGCTCAAATTCACACAAATATAATTTTGATCACATAGTTCGGCTTAAAAATGATCCACGGCGGCGAGCTTGGCGACGAGACGACAACGATCCATGCCGGCCAAGCGCGCGCCGAGCTCCGTCAGCTAGGCTCGCGCACCGCCGCTTAGCCGGCCAAGCTCACGCCGAGCTCCGCCGGCCAGGCCCGCGTGTAGGGATGGGAGAGAGAGAAGGTGGGCGTGTGGGAGAAGAGAGAACGCTTCCCTCACTGGCGTGTGGGCCACACCGCGAGATTTGATATATCCAGCGTTCTCAGACGATTCCCAGCGCGCTGGGTTTGGCTTGTGAACCGGATGAAAAACGACCTAAATCCGGACAAAATCAATATACCGGGAACGCGAGTGTAACGAATTTCGCCCATCTGTATGGAGAAGTGGCCTCCTAGAAATGCTCTCAGGGAGAGGCGAAGCTGAACCTGGACAAATCCTACGCTGCAGATGGCTCGGCCAGAACTAGCATGGTGTTATGTACTCTCTCTGTTTTAAAATATAAGATGTTTTAGTTTTGTGAAAAGAATATATCTAGACTCCTTTTGATGTAGGTTCACTCAAAACCTACATTGAATCTAGACATAAAAAGAATATAAATATATACTCCTTTTATAAAGCTAAAACATCTTATATTTTGAAACGAAAGGAGCACGTGACAGCTGCGGACCTGTCATTTTTTGCAGCACGCAGGCGGCTGTACAAGTGCGTGGATGCAGTACAGGATGAACTTGCTGCATTGGAAAAGGGTCTCAATTTAGCATTGTACTGGACTGCGCTGCGCCTCGTCGTGGAGTCTGACTGCTTCGAAGCCTGTGAACTGATCAAGGAACGGATGCCCAGTGTACATCCATGTATGATGCGCGAGTAAGGGTTATTATTGGAGATCTCATTAGGGAATGAGATGTCAAAATTGCTAGGATTAGCAGGGAGGCAAACTTTGTGAGTCATGAACTAACAAAGTTTGGTAGAGTAGAACCCAAAACGCTGGTTTGGTTGGGCAATTTCCTCATGAATTAGTCACCACGTTGCTATAGAATGTAACTCTATCATACTTCAAAAAAAAGAATGTAACTCTATCATTGTTTAATAAAAAATCTCTTATCCCATCAGAAAAATAGTTGCCTAGTTAGACATCTGCCTAGTAAAAATAATCATCAATGTTTTTTTTGCGAAAGATAATTATCAATGTTTAAAACTGATCTTTTTTTAGGAATTAAAACCGACTTTTTAAAGCACCGCTCTAAACATTTTGCATTGTACATGCCCTTAGTAGGCTTCCTCGCTCACACAGAAAATCCTACGGAGTGTTAAATATAAGTTGGCTGGTGCCCAAACCATAGGTCAACAGAGAAGGGTTATGAAATGTGTGTGCTCCCTCCGTATATAAGATGTTTTAGCTTTGTAAAAAGAGTATTTGTAGACTCCATTTAGTGTATAAGTTTATTTAGGTTTCGAGTGAACCTACACTCTAAAAGGGGTCTAGAATAGGGTTGAAAACGGAACGGAAATGGATGGAAATATACGTTATCGTTTTCGTTTCCTCTTGTGTTGCTAGAATCGGAAACGAAACGAAAAACTCCGGAAACGAACACAGAATCGGAAATCATCGAAAATGAATATGGTACGGAAACGGGACGGATACGATACGAAAACGGATATTTGTCGAAACATAATAGTGGTGTAATATCATGGTGTGTAAATTGAAAGTAATGTATAACAGATAAAGAATATATGTCACAACTACGAAAAGCGACAATTAAATATAAAATAATACACATAATTCAACATATCGACAAGCACATAAGTTCACATAATTAGTTTCACATAAACGCTAAGACACTCACTTGATTAGTATGTCGCCTGAGCCGGTTGCATGTATTACATAGACCCTTTATATATTCTATACCTCAACAAGCGCAAGAGAAATCACGGACGCAAAGTATTATCTCGCATATGGGCTTGACTAGTTATATTTTCGAAAAGTTTCCATATTTATTTATCCGAAATTTCCTTACCGTTTCCGTTTACGTCGGAAATGGCTCCACCGTTTCTTTCTCCGTTTCCATTTAAAATATTCCGTTAACGTTTCTTTTCCGAAAAATACCATTTCCGCTTTTTAACTCTCCATTTCCTTTTTCATCAGAAATGGATGAAAAGTTTCAACCCTAGTCTTGATACGTTCTTTTCACAAAGCTAAAACATTTTATATTATAAAACCGAGAGAGTAGTACATATTTTACTTAGGGAACTTGGTGGAGTAAAAATGAGAAGGCCAATAATTTTGATACGGATCGATAGCTGGTACGGAGTAGTTCTGTAGCAAGTTGCATGACACACATCTCCAAACATTAAGGGTTCACTTGTCCCATATGCATGCATGCATGCATGCATCGCCATGCAAGATCGAGAATGTCTGTCTCTGAAATGGGTGGTAAAAAAAATGAGAATACCTGACAAAACAGGTACAGTAGATCACTACACAAAAGCTGCTGGGACATGTCATGGTAGTAACAATAGTCATCATTCGCAAAGCACAACCCAATGATCGATCGTTTCCACATTATCAGCTCCAAAACATAACTAGCGTACAAAGAACAAACACAAATTACACTGGGTTTCCTAACCGCTGCAGGAAAAGAAAAGGAAAAAAGGGTAAAACTCACTCACCTAGCAAATCCTCTGGTTACTGCTTGTAAGCGATCCTTGTTCGCTTATTACCCTAGACATGTGATCACCCTCCCCCTTCCTCTCCCTCTCTTCCTCCTGACTGCCGATCTCCTCAACACCACAAAACAACAAGATCACAAAATACAGAAAATACAACAAGATCGATTTTGCTCATGATTTGCAAATCAAGTTGCACTCATCAGTGACTACTAGCAGCTGGCTAGTACTAGCTCATAACGAGACCAGAGGACAGGTTCATGAGGAGCATGGCGGCGTCGGTGATCTCGTCACGCGTGAAGTCCTGAATGATCGCCGGCGGCGTGCTCAGACTCTCTGCCGCTGCGACATCCTCCACCAAGATATGTTCGCCATCCTTCTCGGAAGCGACGTCGATGCCGGCCACTTCCTTGGTGACGGTAACAGTAGGACGATCAACCATCTTGCACCGCTTCTTGAACGGAAGCGACCGGTCGACGTCCAAAGCCCTCTTCTCCTTCTTTGTTGGCTTCACAGCTTGCGCTGTCTCGCTTGCCTGTGCGCCAACAATGGCCATCCCGCCGCCGGAAGCAGCCATCGCTGCCCCTGACCCGCCGCCGGTTGCCACGGCGGCCGCGGCTGCAGCCATGGCGCGCCGGGCCTTCCTTTGTCGTATGCCGCATGCGTTGCAAAGAGACTGCATGAACAACCATAAACACACGAAAAACAATGCACTAATTAGCATCCTGTAGCAGGTTAAATAGTGCAACAACCTGAAGTACTTTGCTACATATAACATATCATTACGAACCAGATTAAAGTACAAAGATTGAACAGGCATAGATCAGGGAAGTTTGCCTATAGTTAGCGATATATCTCACCTTGGGGCCACGAGGACCACTCCTCCACAAGGGGGTCTTGGTGGTGTTGCAGTCTGAGCACACCCTGATAACACCCATGGCGTGCTGCTGCAGCTGCCTCTCATCAGCCTGGTGTGCTTGTGATGCCCTTCTCCTTGGCTTTCTCGCCACCCCGCCTGCTTCGGGATCCTTCGTCGATGCCTTTCTGATGATCCTCATCTTCACCGGAGGCCTGCCAGATGCCCACTCGCTGGTTGATCCATGGACGGCATGCTTGCTCTCGAAATCGTATGGATTGTACGAGGATCTCTGGATCATATCACTGCCGATGCTTTGGATAGTAGGCCTGTAAGAGGAAGGCGCGACGAAGACGTCGTCGGATCCTCCTCCGGCCATCAGCATGTGATCACTGAACTACAAGAAAGAAGAAGATAGAAGCAAGTCACAAGGAGCAGATCATAAGAAGAGCTTTGAACATACTAACAAAGTTAGAGCGCCTGATCCATCTACATATATACAGCTAGCAGCCAGTTTGTGATCCCCCTCACCTGCTGATTAGATTCACCCAAAAATTGCTGCCTCAGGTGCTGATCTCCGTAGCCTTGCCCTTGATTCTCCAGAGGGCTGTCGATCATGAAAGGGAACAAGATGGGAGGATCCTTTGCTAGATGGAAGGATTGAAAGTGCCCTTGATCCTGGTCTCCCTCCATTAGAGGGAGAGTGGTAAGCTGGCTCATGTAGATGGTAGACATGTGGGAGAAGAGGAAGAGGGAGAAAGAGATCTAGCTAGCAATTAAGGTCGTAGGCTCGTAGCTGCAGGTACTGTGAGCAGAGGTGGAAGAGATCAGGGTGGATATAAGGGAGATGGAGCTAGTTACGGGTGGAGAGAGCTGTGTAGAGATCTGCAGTTGGAGGGGCAATTTACAGGGGCCCAGGGTGATCATGGTCAGTGGAGAGGGACACGTCCTTTTTATAAACTGGAGCAAGAGGAGCCAAGAGCTGCCATCAACCTCTCCCTCTCTCTCTCTCTCTAGTTAGGGCCTAGAGAGATTTAGAAGGATGCCATGTGTGATCCCTTTCCTAGAGAAAGAAAGAGAGTGGACACAGGCACGCGGCACAGGAAATTAAAGAGACGAGGAACCAAAAGTCGAACAAACACATTATTGGACACTGTACATGCAAACATTCGTTCCAAAGCCCAGCCCAAGATCCCATGCAACTGCCGCATGTGCACCCCCCCCCCCCTCCTCTCCCCTCCCCACACACACACACTCACTCACACAACTCACACAGACATTGAATGGAATTGGCAATTTATCAAAACCATCTTTGTGGGAGGTTAGTGTGTTATGCTATCTTATGTTAATAATTACCAAAGTGCACCTTATTCAAATAAAAGGTACTTATTGCAAACACTTAAAAAACCATGTGTAACACGTCTCGAAACTACTAAAGTATCCTCTTCATACAGCTTCATTCGTTTAAAGACCTAGAAGTCACACCGGTTCACACATGCGCTTAGAGTTGGGGATTATCGCGAGGTCTAGGGTAATCGTGACAACACATGGGTGATGTCGGCTGAAATTGCGACCACAGGGGAACCGGAGGCTTTGACATGGGAAACCACAACATTGACACAAGCGGCTATGGTAACGGAAGCGATGAGTGACTACTACATTGAGGGGCAATAGTGATGCAAGTTGTGATGGCAAATGTAAACATCGACGATGGTGACTTTCCTATGTATGAGCAATGGGAAGATGGTGTGCTCGAGGAGCCCATGAGGAATATGATGTTCTTTGTGATGGATGATGAAGCATGGGAAAGAAATCAAGACTCACCGCCGCAAAGATGCCTTCATTTTTACCATCGGTCTCCTTAATCTCATCCACCCGCCGAGCATGTCTTCTAGCAGACTAGGTAGGTGCGGCACACGCGAAATAGTGCATACTAACTCAACGCACCTCTAAATACCCGAACATATATATATTCACCTCCCACTTGGCATACAGTCAAATGCCACCTCAATCTGACATGTGGGACCCATGTAAATTTGGGATGAAACAATCTTCCACAATGTCATAGTGGTTTGTTCTATGACACTCTAGGCGGTATATCCACAGCTATTTGTTCTATTAAACTATAGGCGCAACAATGTCTGAAAAGCTAATTCAGCTCACGGGTGCAAATAAACCCATTGTTCAAGATATATTTTGAAATGTTAAAATATTTAGGAAAAAATATCCGTATGTACATTTGCAAATTCTATGTTTGCACACACCTTTCTTAGGAGAAAATAATATTTTTTATATCATGTATAAAAACACAAATTCAGATACTCCAACATGATTATTCCTGGACAATTATTTTACACAAGTCACGTAAAATGTTCTTTTTTCCCGAAAAGTTGTGTAAGAACACAAAATGTCAAGATATACGCCCATAATTGTTTTCTTAATTTTTTGACATTTAAAAAAATTATATATTTTTTACATAATAAGTTCATTTGCACCCGTAAGCCATAACACCACCTCTCAACATGTATGGAAATCCAATCCAACATGTCTATATTTTTTGTTATTGTGTTCTAATGGCAATGTGTAGATGTAAGAAGATAGATGTTCGATCTATGCAAAAGGGCGTGAGTGTGCTCCAGTCGGTACGGTGACCACACATGTTCTGAACTACTGTTGTTTCTTAGGCTGAGTAGTTATCATATATTTGCTCATTTTAATCTTAGTATCACTATGATTGGAGGCGCGATGGACTCTTATGGCGCGCGAGAGAGGGGATTGGGGTGGCGGCTCCACGATGGGAGTAAGAGATGATGCGGTGAAAACAGCGACGCATCCTCCACGTATGAAGAAGCACCACACGGGCCCACACATCAATATCAAGAGCAGGAAAATGGGCCCACTTCACATGGTAGTGTCATGGTAGCGGCAGACGCCTCAGAATGCTTGCATGTGACCATACGTTTCATGTTTGCCAGTTCTAATGTATGTGCACAAAACGCTAGGTTCTCCATTTTTTAATTAAAAAAAGAAAGGTCTTAATCCTATTTGGAATGTAAGAACTTCACTAAATATTACATAAATTTATAAAGAAACGAAATAAAGTTCTAGTGTATATTTGCCTCCTCATAGGTATGGCTGAAGAATCCAAAGTGAAGATCCGAATATTTTTGTTGTGATGCACTCTTGTTATCAAAATCTACTTCTTGACATGAAACGGAATAAGGTTTGCTACAACTATCTCAGTCTCACCGAAATTATGGTTGTGCCACTACGATTCGGGCAATTGGAAAAATATCACCAGCTTCGGCAAACTCGTTATGTCTATACCTTTGGATCCGTTTGACACCGGCTGCCATTTTCCCTTGCTAACTTGCTATCTGTTTGATTCGTTTTCTTACATGTGGATCTTATATAGCTCAGTCCTTGTTTTGACTGTTATTTTAACAAGGCGGGGGGCACATAAAAAACAATATACGATGGGCACCCTAGGTTCGAGGATTAGAGCCCTCTATTATGCAGTTTACCATATTTTGTTGCTCGCCCGCTCCGCTCCATTGTCATGCTCATCCCATTACCACACCATTTTGTCGTTCACCTCCCCCGCCCCTTGTGGGCCTCTGTTCATCGCCCTCGTGATGGCTCAATGCACGGCGCCCAGAAAAATGCTTGATGGCGGTGTTGATGTAGAGCTCGTTGGGAACCCCAAGAGGAAGGTATGATGAGCACAGCAGCAAGTTTCCCTCAGTTATGAAATCAAGGTTTAATCGAACCATTAGGAGCAAGGAAACACCCCAAAGGTGTTACTAGCTGAGCTTTGGCAGGACGCACTACCGGTGCTAGTAGCAACGTGGAGACCTGCACAACACAACCACAGAACTTTGTCCCCAACTTGCGATGAGGTTGTCAATCTCACCGTGGTTTGCGGTAAACAAAGGATTAAACATATCGAATGGAAAGAAGTAATAGTTTGCAGAAAGTAAACACAAAGCAGTAAACAGTTTATAGATTGAATGTAAAAGACATGGACCGGGATCCATAGTTCACTAGAGGTGGCTCTCCTTAAGATAGATAACATGCTGGGTGAACAAATTACAGCGGGGCAAATGACAAACATCGAGAAAGCAATACATGCATATACTAATCATCTTGACTCCTTTGAGACTTGATTGGGCATTACAACATTATACATAGACCGCCATCCAACTGCATCTATGACTAATAATCCACCTTCAGGTTATCATCCGAACCCCCTCCAGTATTAAGTTGCAAGCAACAGATTATTGCTTTACGAACTGCGTGTAAAGTAAAAACAATACAATTGTTCTATGAACAAAGGATTGTTTTTTTCTCCCTAGTAGCAACAGCACATCTAGTACCTTAGAGATTTCTGTCACTTCCCTAGATTACTAGAGGCATGAACCCACTATCGAGCATAAATATTAACTCTTGGAGTTGCTAGCATCTACTTGGCCAAGATAGCTACTAACAACAGAAAGCATGCAAGATCACAAATAACAAAGACATGATAGAATCAATAATCAATCTGAAATAACATCTCAATATCCATCGGATCCCCGCAAACATAACATGCAGAATTACAAATAGATGATCTTGATCATGAACGGAGCTCACAAGATCTAAACATGAAAGCACAAAGGAGGAGAACCAGCCATCTAGCTACTACATGGATCCGTAGTCCAAGGATGAACTACTCGCGCATCACACCGGAGACTTGCATGGTGATGAAGAAGGCCTCCAGGGTAAATTCCCCTCTCCGATAGGGTGCCGGGAAGAGCTTCAGATCCCTCCCGATCTAGGGATGGAGATGACGGCGGCTACAGACTCTTTCGTGGATTTTATATCGGGCCCTTAGGGTTTTTGTCTCGAGGGCAATATATAGGCGGAAGGAGAGGTCGAGGGGGTGCCGGGAGCGGCCACACCACCCCCTGGCATGGGCCAGGCCTGGCCGCGCGGCCAGGTGGTGTGGTGACCCCCTGGCCCCTCTCTCTCTCGTATTCTGGCACTTGATGTCTTCCAGAAAAATAGGCACTTTGGCTTTTGTCCTGTCCAATTCCGAGAATATTCATTTTCAGACTTTCCTGGAACCAAAAACAGCAGAAAACAGGCAGCTGGCACTATGGCTCTTGTTAATAGGTTAGTCCAAGAAATCATATGAAAAGTACTCCAAAGTCGGAATAAAACACAAGAAAGTGGATAAAACCAAGCATGGAACATCAAAAATTATAGATACATTTGCAATGTATCAACATCCCCAAGCTTAACTCCTGCTCGTCCTCGAGTAGGTAAGTGACAAAAAGAAAGAATAATTTTTGAGGTGACATGCACCATCAAAGATTTGATCAAAGTATTTGCAAAACATTCAAAGTTGGGATCATAGTACTTCAATCATAGCATGAAAGACAAAGTTCTAGCAATAAGACAAAGAAACTATGATGCAACATGAAAAGGAACAAACAAAAGATTCATGAATAACAATGCTTTGCAAGACGTTTGTTTGTTTCACATAAAGAAAACATACCATAATAGTATTCAGCTTGTCCCTCAATAGAGTAGCGAATATAAATGCATAGGACACCTTCAAAGTTCATAAGAGTGACTAGATACAATAGTTTAAAACAAGCAATATCAAAGTATGCATCAATCAACTAGTCTTGGGACAATGCACATAGAACTAAGAATGGCCACTATGCTCTCAAAGTAAGTGCATAAAGGTAGAAGGTGGAGACTCAATGTAATGGTGGAAGAAAAGCCTTTGTAAAAGGAAGTAGGTATTCAAGTCTCATAAAGAGCTTCCAAAAATTATGGTACTTGTAGCTTTCAGCTCTCATTGCCCCTATCATAAACATCTTGAAGTGGTAAAGGTTAAAGTGACACAACTAAGAGGATATGCTTGACAAGTTATAAACCGAAATCTCGTGCCCCTTACTTACGAAGGCCGATCCTCATGCTACTCAACTTCAGTCACGAGTAAGCTCTTGTCATTGTAAGTACGTGTGTATCATTAAGAACCGCCAATGGGGTACCCCTTGCACATGATACGGGAGCTTTCCCACAATCAAAATGACAAGGCAAGGAGACAATGAGCATCTCAGCGATCTTTTTATTTGCTATTTGCATAGGTTTTTATTGAGGATGCTTCATAGAGTGCTCATTATGGTGATGCTGCAAGTTTCCACCATGATTTGGCATGGCTTAGGCTAGCGGCCCAGGCGTTTCTCTAACACACATACAAACTCCATGATCTTACAAGTTCCACTTTTATTTCACACCGCCGGGATCCGTAAGCAAAAGAACATGATATCAACGGGGTACAAAGTACAAGTGCAATGTTGAAAGCGTTCCCCATGGTACATGGTTCTGCTAATTTCAATTTATAATGCGCAAGCATATACGCAACAAAGAAGGACCCAGTGGTTCAAGTTTATTAGAGCTTTAATCACTAGTTTTCTCATAACAAGTTTAATTTGGAAGGTAAACAAAAGCATGAATATACTTGGAATAGCATAAGCTAGTAGGTAGGTATGGTGGACTCTTTGGAATAACTTGGTTTAGGGAGTTGGATGCATGAGTGGAACTCATACTTTGTTGTGGAGGCTAGCAAAAGACTGGCAGCGACAAACTAAGAGAGCAATAATGGCCATAATCATGCAGAGCGACAAAACATCATTGATCAAAGCATAAAGTGATACTACAAGTTGAAAACTAAAGGATAGTAAAGGCTATGGTGACTTGAGATAGTCATAACATGGTGTGAGAATGTGGCAAGTCAACCAAAATAAAGCATCAAAGGAGAATACCACTATACTATGCTTTAATTTGCTAAAACAACGCATGATTCATCCAAGGCACATTAAGCAATCTCAATTGTTTATAACAAGTCATGCTACAGCAAAAAATACTAAGCATAAAGCCAAAACAATATCAAGCATGGCATGACGAAGCATAGGACACAGTCAAAAACGAGCTCTTTTTACCACATAAGCATGAACTTTTCTACTCTTTTCCAAACCAAACCAAACCAAACTATTTGCAAACCAATGTATAAAAGAGGGGGTCCAACCAATTTATTCAGAAAACTAAGCAAACCAAAGCAAACGAAAAACCAAAACGAAAACGAAAAAGAAGACACTCCAAGAAAAACACAACTGTACTTCTTGGACTTGTACTTCTTGGATATTTCTTGGGGTGACACGCGTGGCATCCCCAAGCTTTAGCTTTAGTCCATCCTTCATCTCATAACTCATTCCTTCCATACACCTAAAATTTTTCCTTCATACAAAACTTCACACAATCTTTATTAGCAACATTAGTGCACTCAAGATAAATAAGTCTTAAGATTCAGTTCTAACACCAAATAAACTTTCATTAGAACACTAGCTACTGTAGCACTTCCCTCAAAAAGCTCAATTCCCCAAAAGAACTCAAAAAGGAACCAACAAGAAGCAAATGCAGAAAATGGCAGAAATCTGTCAAAACAGACTAGCAGGTAAAGACGAATTTTTTCGAAGACCTTCTATTTCTCAAATCAAAAAGTGTTGAACTAACGGAAGTTAGAAAACAACCTGGTTAAGAATCACAAAAGATTACAGCTCAATCCGACAGACAGAGCTCTCTCACGAATTTTTACGGTGAAGCACAAAAATCTGTTTCGGGACAGCAACTTTCCCAATCAATTACTTCACTCTCATTAGAGGTTACTCTTGGCACAAAAAGCAAATAAAAAGGATAAGGAGAGGTTATTACAGAGGTAATAACTTCCAAGACTCATCTAAAACTTTTGGGTTATCTCCCAATAAGTACTTTTCTTTAACGCCTTTAAGTTAGGCATAAGAAGCAAGAAAAAGAATCAAGTATTCTCAAATAAAGAAGCATTAAGACCAAATTTTGTTTTCATAGGAGAAGCAAAAGAAATCTTTTCTCTGTTTTTAGGGAAGTGTTCTATACCTTTCTTGAGTGGGAGTTGATATTTAATGGTGCCTTCTTTCATATCAATGATGGCACCAACAGTTCTAAGAAAAGGTCTTCCCAAAGTAATAGGACAAGAAGCATTGTATTCAACATCCAAAACATAGAAATCAACGGGGACATAGGAATTGTTAACCATAATAAGAACATCATTAAGACTCCCCATGAGTTTATTTTTAACATTATCATCAAGTGGGACATTCAAATAGCAATCTTCAAGAGGAGGCAAATCAAGCATATCATAAATCCTTCTAGGAATAATAGAAACACTACTATCAAGATCACACAAAGCTTTGAAATCAAAGTCATTCACTTTCATATTAATGATGGGTTCCCAACCATCCTCTTGTTTTATAGAAATAGAAGCTTTATGTTTCATCTTTTCTTCTTTAATCTTTATGAGAGCATCGGTAATGTGTTTTGTAAAAGCCATGTTCATAGCACTAGCATTAGGACTTCTAGCAAGATTTTGTAGGAATTTAATAACTTCAGAGATATTACAACCATCAAGATCAAAATCAAATTTATCATCTAAAGTAGTAGAACTATCACTAGTCTCAACACTAGTGGTGGTAATAGTAGAAACACTAATGTTTCTAGCAATTTCATCTTCTCTTTCCCACTTAGCATGTAATTCAGCTAATAGTCTAACATTTTCATCAATTCTTACTGAAGGAGATATGCCCTAGAGGCAAATAATAAATAGGTCTTTATTGTTATATCTCAATTAGTTTATAATAGTTTCGTATTGTGCTAGAACTGTGCCAAGTAGAAACATTGGTACAGGTGTGGTATGAAACAACAAAGTCCCTAGTAGCCTCTATTCATACTAGTTCGTTGGTCACGAAGATGATCTGGGTTTCAAGATCATGGGCATTTATGCCGACTGACAACGAGATCATATCATTGGAGAATGATGTGATTGGACATTCCTCGAAGGATTGCAACACGATCAAGTCATCTAGTTCATTGTTGCAACAACTATACCTAGACTCCTTCTCCTTAAACCGTGAGCTCATATTACTCACTGTTTTGCTAGGCTGCTTAGACTGCATCAACCGTCATCTGGTAATACGGTGGCCATAAAGGTGTATGTTGGGTATTTCGAAGGAACAGTAGATGACATGTGACTGCAAGACCGGGATTTGTTCACCCACATGACGGGTAAAAGATACATACGGCCGACTTGGTGAGATTACATCCATATATGTTGCAACATGTGACTAGGTCACGGGGATGTAATATCACGGTAACAAGAAAACATAACTTGTTATGAACGAGATTGAACAAGGTATAAGATACCATTGATCGGATCTCGAACAAGTTGTATCGAGAATCAAAAGGAAGAGGATGCTACATTTAGACGGTTCAAACGACATTGTCATCAGGAATGCATAGGGGTCACATGGATATCCCTGGTCCCTCTGTTGATCATTGATGCAGATCATGTCTAGAGCATTCCCGAGCCGTGAGAGGATACACTTAAGGGTACGATGAGAGCGATCATTCATAAGACGGAATCACAGTAGAGAAAGAGAGAAAGCCGGAATCGTTCCGCAGAGAGATCCAAAGTTGTTCGAAGAAAGAATAAAGGAAAAGTCCCAAAAAGTGTTTTCGGATAAATGGGAATTTAAATATATATTATATGTTAATTATGAATTAATATATTATAAATAATATTTAGATTAAGATTTATAAAGTCAACTTTTATATTAGGCCAAATCCCCGGAGGGAAATTGCCTAGAAGAAAAGCTGCTGGAAAAAGGAAAAGAGAATTAGCTAAAAGGGCAGCTCCAACCGCCATGGGCCTGGCAGCCCACTAAGGCGCAGGCGGTGGGAATTAGATGCCGTGCGGGGGGGGGGGGCAGCGAGCTGGCGGGCGCCGATAACGGGCCACTGCCGCTTGTAGCCCACCTAGGCCACCGCTCCGCTGGCCGCTGGGCAGGCGCAGACGGGTCGCACGCACGCAGCCGGCCCACCCGGGTCGCTGCTGCCGCTGCAGCCATCCCGCCACCAACGGGCCGAGCGCGGACTAGGCCGCGGAGGCGCTGGTAGCCTACCCGGACGCGTGCGAGCTGGCACTGTGCGCCGCTTGCTGCTGGGCCGCGGTGCGGCTCGCCAGCCCACCCGGCCAGCCGTTGGCTGCTGCTGCTTCTTCTTTTTTTCTTTTTCTTTTTCTTTTTAATTAGTTATTTTCTGTTTTGTCTATTGGGCTGAGTAGATTCGGCCCAATCGGCCAGGACGAAAATACCTGTCTTTTTCCTTTAATTAATAGTCTCACATGGCTAACCTAATGGGGAGGGCACACCACCTCCGCCTATTTAAAGGGGTGCCCATGGGTGGGATTAAACACACAATGGGAGAAGTCCTTTGGTTGACTTTCTCTTTCTCTCTCTCCCTCTATACCTCGTGACCATGGCCCCAAGTCTGGGCTGTGCGATCGAGGCACTACTGCAGTACGCCGTTGCGCTGCAGGGATTCCTAGCCGGATATCAACTTCCGCACTCCCGGCGGGATCGGGGAGCCGGAGGTCTCATCGTGCACCGGATGAGTATGAAGACACGAGGCAACACTTGGGGCGCTTAAGTGTCGTGAGACGAAGCTGTTGCACGATGAAGATGATGAAGATCAAGAAGGAGCAAGGGTGACCTGCGAGGAGCTTCGCGACCTTGAGGTCGGCTTCGAGTACGACTACTTCAACCACGTTCCCCGCGAAACGTTAACCGCGTACGGTCTACAAGGGTATGTATTCTCTACGCTCTGGCCGTTACCGCATTACTACATAGATAGATCCTAGGCTAAGTTTCCGAGGTTCCGTCGTTAGGAAAAATTTTGTTTTCTGCGCCGAGCCCCAACAGTGGTATCAGAGCCGATCTATGCGTAGGAGTGTTGTACGGCCAGTACGCACAAGTTTTGTGCGGACATTGATCCCTTAGTTGTTACCCTCTAACGTGTACTTGTTTATATCGCGGTATTGTTTGATGAAGCGGCCCAGACCGACCTTACGTGTATTCATACGCGAGACTGGTTCCACGCTCAACATACGGCTTGTACTGTATAAGTGGCTAGCGGGTTGTCTGTCTCTCATTCGATAGTTGATATAGCATTTACAACGGAGGGCCCCGAAAGGGGTATAACAGAGACAACTGTCGGATCCATGTTGTGGTTGGAAAGTTCATAGTTTAGAAACGGTTCTAGTGCAAAAGCCCTAACAACCACGTAAAACTTGCAATAGATAAAGTAGAGGCGTCTAACTTTATTTTGCAGGGGGGGCATGTGATTATGATATGGCATTGGTCATTGTGAAGGTAAAGTAGTTTACTTTTCTGTTACTAAGTAGTATAGTAATAGTCACCCTTCCGATGGACGACCTGGTGGAGGCGTCGTGGACTTGGCGTCAAACCAAGGGCACGATGGAGATCATGCCGGAGCGCTCGATGGAGATCAAGGTGCAAGAAGACCATATCATATCACATTATACATATGATGTTGATACCTAGTTTTTACATCTTATTGTGTGCTAGTATTTAGATACTCAACGGTAGCAAATAAGATAATCTCTATTCAATTCCAACGTTCCGTGTTCTCCTTGTGTGTGCACCACCAAGAAAGTTCTTCGGTATGAGGTGATCCAGGGTTACAAGCCTGGGTGTCAGACATATCTACATTCGCATACAGTGGGTGTAAGCCATGTTGCACAGCGAATACACATAAGTTAGATTTGGCGAGCCTAGCACGCTAGAGAAGCGTGGCCTCGGAACACAAGAGATCGAAAGATCAAGCATGAGTCACATGGATGATGTGATTGGCATTATTGAATGTCTACCTTTGATAATGCACTGATGGCCGTGACGATCGGGGGAGGTGCAGAGGATAGGGATCATGCGATCACTAAAATCATCCAGGGGATGACCGTTTTAGTGGAGACCAATTATAAATTGATCTCTTATTATAAACTTAGTCTTGATGTCTGTTTGCAAATATCTTAGTAGATCTTAGCATATCCCATTGAGGTCCTTTGCGACCATGGGAATATATTGCTTAATTTGGAACTTAGCAAAAGGGTCCAACTTCATAGATTAATACCCACGCCTGAGGGATATCCTCGTAAAAGGTGATCTTCTCTTCTTGATACAATACCATTAGGAGATAATTCGATGACTCCGGAATGTTTGGAAAAACACTCAGCGATCTTGCATTAGAGTTAAGAACTCTTGGAAGGGCTTGATTGCAAATGGAGGTCATGAATGAAAAAGGTATATGTTAGATATACAAATTATAAATGTGGTTCTTGCAGAACTCATTGCAGTTTGCAAAGTATTTGATACTTGTCCCGTTTTGAGAAAACAGGAGGATCTGCTTGAGAATTGTTGGATTTGAGGCAAAGTGACTTGATGGCGGCAAGCAAAACAGTTGATGGCCGACATCACCGATTCCCTCAAAGTTTATCATTTGGATTAGTGGACTTGAATATAATTAGTAATCCTAGTTTGTGTGTCTTGCTTTTGGCGAGACAATTATTCATATGAACAAGTTACAAACCAGTTTGTACTATTCTTATGAATAATACCTTATGGTCACATCACGATTACAAACAAGTTATTCTCATCACTATGTTAATGATAATGGTTTAAACATTTATAAAGGATTAGAATGCTAAAAGATATCCAAAGCTTAATAATGAAATGACACTACAGTTTAAGTCATTTTGGTTATTGCAGGTTCTTTATGAAAGATCGGGGTCCTAGATGCTTAATCTAGAGACTGCAAAACCATGCCTCTCAGGCAGAATGACTAAAACTCCGCATTCTGGTAAAACGGTGATATGCGAAGAAATGTTGAATCTTATACATAGTGATGTATCATATTTTCAACAAGTAGTGGAAATCATTTATTATGGACTTAAGTAAATAAGTGTATTTACTTAATGAAACATGAAGTTTGAAATGATTTGAATTATTCAAATGAGTTCATAACTAAATGAGATATTTTAACTAAATTAATAAGTCTCTTCGATTTGATCGATACGACAAAAGTATTCAAGTTAAGTTTAGCATAAAAGGAACTTGTGAAAGATGTTTCACAAATTATGATAACTGGATGAATTCAAACTTTGTTGAAATATCTAAACATCATAATCAATATGTATTAAGATACATATGGTATAATATCATCTCTTATAGGGTTGTAGTTGTCATTTAGAGTTAGAATCAAAATAAGCAAACACTCATTTGAAATACAAAGGAACATCTAAAGATTCGTGGAAACAACACCATAAGTGTTATGGCATGTTCGAGTTTCTGGAGACTTCGACAAGTTGAAGTCGTGGCGAATAAACAAGTCTTTGTAGAGCATTCTTAGGAAGCTATGAATGCATCTTCCACAAAGGGGCAAACCTTTTGTTGTCCTAAGTTGACGTGTCTTGATGAAGATACAGGTGGAAGAAAGTAAAAGATCAAAACAAGGTATTTGACCTTATCTCTGAATTGTTGAGTGGCGCAGTAGAATTTGTTTCGTGAAACCAAACTCTACAAATAGAGGAGAAACTAATGATAATGATCATAAAGTTTCAGTGAATACTTTTACTATAGTAAGTAGGATCCAACTATATATATTCTACAAGTTTGTGGAATTATATTGTTGATTCACTTGTCATGTTTTGAACAAGACATACCTACGAATTACAAAGAAGCGCGATGGACCTAAGTACGATAAATCAATGGTCATTGAAATCTCGTTAGTGAAATTCTTGATTTGATGATGATCAAAGAATTTTGGAATGTCCAAGATTATTGAGAGGACCTAGATTTCAGTGGGAGAAAATCAGCTTGGCTAATTCATAATATGTAGTTGACATATTCTGAGTGGGAGCTAAGTGAAATCCCTGGATCTCAAACATGAATGTCATATTTGAGTTGGAGCGTGAAATCATTTTGGGATATGTGGACGACATATGTGAATGATGTGATTGGTGTTAATAACATTTAAGTTAGATAAATAAGGATGAAGTTGAAGTTATTAAACGAAGAGATCTATCAGGATAGATTGGTGAGTTTAATAAACACTAAAGTCTAATACTTCCTGGACTTGATTCTGAAAGATGTTCAGAAAGTCCTAAGCAAGATTCTGGAGAAGTTAAGAATGAAACAAGGTAAGAAAGAAGTTTTTTCTGTATAAAGCATTGAGTATTGCAACTATGGTTGAAAGAAAGAGATGCGTTGTATCTCCTATGCCTCAGTCATAGGTTCTTCCATATAACCATGTTGTATACTCGACATAAAGTGACCCGAGGTTCTGGTTGGTAGGACAAAGTCTTAACTGTAAGAGCATGTTTTTAAGTGATTCCTGAGTTGATCACTAAACCAGAATTAAGTTTGTACTTAAGTAGCAAGAAGCAATGTAAGTGGCATACATGCATTTCATGCACTAGGATCTACATAGATATAGAAGTATAAAGGCTACATCTGATGTGATGTATAATGTTATGGCGGGGCTAGTTCACTTTTAACGGAGAATGATGTGTCCCAGGGCCCAGTGCCCATGAGAAAGCCCTCGAGGTTGATCTAACGTCACTATAAGCTCCTGGAATCCGGCCTCGTTCTGCTGCCATGACTATAGTATATACACAAAGGAGAGCAAAGTGTGTTTCGAAGTTTAGATGACAACAGTGAAAAAGGTATAAGAGTCTCACTTTGTTGCCAAACAAATACTTCGACCCATTATAAGATAATGGTGTGAATGTCAAAGTTAGGAAGACATTAACGATTTTCAAAAGACATAATGATCTGGTAAAACAGAACATGGACATGACGTTTCCCATGAGCATGCATGATCTGTAAACACATATGGTATATGGTTTATATGAGTAAAATGCAAGATAGTTTATTTGTACTCCAGTGCAAGTGGGAGACTGAAGGAGATATGCCCTAGAGGCAAATAATAAATAGGTTTTTATTGTTATATCTCAATTAGTTTATAATACTTTCGTATTTTGCTAGAACTGTGCCAAGTAGAAACATTGGTACAAGTGTGGTATGAAACAACAAAGTCCCTAGTAGCCTCTATTCATACTAGTTCGTTGGTCACGAAGATGATCTGGGTTTCAAGATCATGGGCATTTATGCCGACTGACAAAGAGATCATATCATTGGAGAATGATGCGATTGGACAATCCTCGAAGGATTGCAACACGATCAAGTCATCTAGTTCATTGTTGCAACAGCTATACCTAGACTCCTTCTCCTTAGACCGTGAGCTCATATTACTCACTGTTTCCCTAGGCTGCTTAGACTGCATCAACCGTCATCTAGTAATACGGTGGCCATAAAGGTGTATGTTGGGTATTCTGAAGGACAGTAGATGACATGCGACTGCAAGACCGGGATTTGTTCACCCACATAACGGGTAAAAGATACATATGGCCTACTTGGTGAGATTACATCCATATATGTTACAACATGTGACTAGGTCACGGGGATGTAATATCACGGTAACAAGAAAACAGAACTTGTTGTGAACGAGATTGAACAAGGTATAAGATACCATTGATCGGATCTCGGACAAGTTGTATCGAGAAATAGAAGGAAGAGGATGCTACATTTAGACGGTTCAAACGACATTGTCATCAGGAATGCATAGGGGTCACATGGATATCCCTGGTCCCTCTGTTGATCATTGATACAGATCATATCTAGAGCATTCCCGAGCCGTGAGAGGATACACTTAAGGGTACGATGAGAGCGATCATTCGTAAGACAGAATCATAGTAGAGAAAGAGAGAAAGCCGGAATCGTTCCGCAGAGAGATCCGAAGTTGTTCGGAGAAAGAATAAAGGAAAAGTCCCAAAAAGTGTTTTTGGATAAATAGGAATTTAAATATATATTATATGTTAATTATGAATTAATATATTATAAATAATATTTAGATTAAGATTTATAAAGTCAACTTTTATATTAGGCCAAATCCCCGGAGGGAAATTGCCTAGAAGAAAAGCTGCTGGAAAAAGGAAAAGAGAATTAGCTAAAAGGGAAGCTCCGACCGCCATGGGCCTGGCAACCCTCTAAGGCGCAGGCGGTGGGCATTAGATGCCGCACGGGGGGAGGGGGGGCGAGCTGGCGGGCGCCGCTAGCGGGCCACTGCCGCTTGCAGCCCACCCAGGCCACCGCTTCGCTGGCCGCTGGGCAGGCGCAGACGGGTCGCACGCGCGCAGCCGGCCCACCCGGGTCGCTGCTGCCGCTGCAGCCGTCCCGCCACCAACGGGCCGAGCGCGGACTGGGCCGCGGAGGCGCTGGTAGCCCACCCGACCGCGTGCGAGCTGGCGCTGTGCGCCGCTTGCTGCTGGGCCGCGGTGCGGCTCGCCAGCCCACCCGGCCAGCCGCTGGCTGCTGCTTCTTCTTTTTTTTCTTTTTCTTTTTCTTTTTAATTAGTTATTTTCTGTTTTGTCTATTGGGCTGAGTAGATTTGGCCCAATCGGCCAGGACGAAAATACCTGTCTTTTTCCTATAACTAATAGTCTCACATGGCTAACCTAATGGGGAGGGCACACCCCCTCCACCTATATAAAGGGGTGCCCATGGGTGGGATTAAACACACAATTGGAGAAGTCCTTTGGTTAACTTTCTCCTTCTCTCTCTCCCTCTATACCTCGTGACCATGGCCCCAAGTCTGGGCTGTGCGATCGAGGCACTCCTGCAGTACGCCGTTGCGCTGCAGTGATTCCTAGCCGGATATCAACTTCCGCACTCCCGGCAGGATCGGGGAGCCGGAGGTCTCATCGTGCACCAGATGTGTACGAAGACACGAGGCGCAACACTTGGGGCGCTTAAATGTCGTGAGCCGGAGCTGTTGCACGATGAAGATGATGAAGATCAAGAAGTAGCAAGAGGTGACCTACGAGGATCTTCACGACCTTGAGGTCGGCTTCGAGTACGACTACTTCAACCACGTTCCCCACGGAACGTTAACCGGGTACGGTCTACAAGGGTATGTATTCTCTACGCTCCGGCCGTTACCGCTTTACTACATAGATAGATCCTAGGCTAAGTTTCCGGGGTTTCGTCGTTAGGAAATTTTTTCTTTTCTGCGCCGATCCCCAACACTTACTTGTATAGCATTAGTAGCTGCAAAGGGATTATCATTAGTTTCAGATTTAGCAGCCATTTTATTGATCAAAGAGGATTGAGCTTCAGACAAAGATGATATATTTATTTCAGCATTAGAGAGTTTCAGTTGTAAACTAGGAATTTCCCTATTTAGACTCTCAAGTTGATGGCTAATGTTCTTCAAAATGGTAGATTGTTCCTCCATAGTTTTAGTGAATAGTTTATTTTTCTCATATTGCATTTGCATGAAGTTTTTAGTGGCTCTTTCAACTTCTAAAAATCTTCCTTCACTAGGTAATCCAGGTTTACCATTATAGCCATAAGTATTATTAGGAGGGTAGGGCCTATAGTTGTTATTACCATAAGCATTGTTGCCAAAGTTGTTATTTCTTATGAAGTTCACATCAACTTGCTCTTCTTGAGCAACCAAAGAGGCTAAAGGAACATTATTTGGGTCAATATGGGCTTTTCCATTAACAAGTATAGACATAATAATATCAATCTTATCACTCAAGGAGGAAATTTCCTCAACAGAATTTACCTTCCTACCTTGTGGAGCTCTCTCAGTATGCCATTCAGAATAATTAACCATCATATTGTCCAGAAGTTTTGTTGCAGCACCCAAAGTGATGGTCATAAAGGTACCTCCAGCAGCAGAATCCAATAGGTTCCTTGAAGAATAGTTCAATCCTGCATAAAAAGTTTGGATGATCATCCAAGCAGTCAGTCCATAAGTGGAACAATTCTTTACCAAAGATTTCATTCTTTCCCAAGCTTGAGCAACATGCTCATTATCAAGTTGTTTAAACTTTATTATTTCACTTCTCATAGATATAATCTTAGCAGGAGGATAGTATTTTCCAATAAAAGCATCTTTGCATTTTGTCCAAGAATCAATACTATTCCTAGTGAAGGAATTCAACCATTCTTTAGCTTTTCCTCTCAAAGAAAAAGGAAACAATTTCAGCTTAATAATATCACCATCTATATCCCTATGCTTTTGCATCTCACAAAGTTCAACAAAGTTATTTAGATGGGAAGCACAATCTTCATTACCAATACCAGAAAATTGTTCTCTCATAACAAGATTGAGCAAAGCAGGTTTTATCTCAAAGAAAGTATTTTCAGCCAAAGGTGGAGCAATAGGTGTGCTCATAAAACCATTGTTGTTGGTGCTAGTGAAGTCACACAACTTAGTGTTTTCAAGAGTAGTCATTTTTTGGGTTTTCAAATAAGAAAGCAAACTAGTAAAACTAATTTTTGTGTGTTTTTGAATAACAAAACAAGCAAACAAAGCAAAAAGAAAACTAAGCAAAACAAAAACAACAAAGTAAAGAGATTGGTTATGAGGGACTCCCCTTGTGAAGATGTCCTTGACTCCCTGGCAACGGCGCCAGAAAAATGCTTGATGGCTCAATGCACGGCGCCCAGAAAAATGCTTGATGACGGTGTTGATGTAGAGCTCGTTGGGAACCCCAAGAGGAAGGTATGATGAGCACAGCAGCAAGTTTCCCTCAGTTATGAAACCAATGTTTAATCGAACCATTAGGAGCAAGGAAACACCCCAAATGTGTTACTAGTTGAGCTTTGGCAGGGCGCACTACCGGTGCTAGTAGCAATGTGGAGACCTGCACAACACAACCACAGAACTTTGTCCCCAACTTGCGATGAGGTTGTCAATCTCACCGTGTTTTGCGGTAAACAAAGGATTAAACGTATCGAATGGAAAGAAGTAATAATTTGAAGAAAGTAAACACAAAGCAGTAAACAGTTTATAGATTGAATGTAAAAGACATGGACCGGGATCCATAGTTCACTAGAGGTGGCTCTCCTTAAGATAGATAACATGCTGGGTGAACAAATTACAGCGGGGCAAATGACAAACATCGAGAAAGAAATACATGCATATACTAATCATCTTAACTCCTTTGAGACTTGATTGGGCATTACAACATTATACATAGACCGCCATCCAACTGCATCTATGACTAATAATCCACCTTCAGGTTATCATCCGAACCCCCCCCCCCAGTATTAAGTTGCAAGCAACAGATTATTTCTTTACGAACTGCGTGTAAAGTAAACAATACGATTGTTTTATGAACAAAGGATTGTTGTTTTCTCCCTAGTAGCAACAACACATCTAGTACCTTAGAGATTTCTGTCACTTCCCCAGATTACTAGAGGCATGAACCCACTATCGAGCATAAATATTAACTCTTGGAGTTGCTAGCATCTACTTGGCCAAGATAGCTACTAACAACGGAAAGCATGCAAGATCACAAATAATGAAGACATGATAGAATCAATAATCAATCTGAAATAGCATCTCAAAATCCATCGGATCCCCGCAAACATAACATGCAGAATTACAAATAGATGATCTTGATCATGAACAGAGCTCACAAGATCTAAACATGAAAGCACAAAGGAGGAGAACCAGCCATCTAGCTACTACATGGATCCGTAGTCCAAGGATGAACTACTCACGCATCACACCAGAGGTTTGCATGGTGATGAAGAAGGCCTCCAGGGTGAATTCCCCTCTCCGACAGGGTGCCGGGAAGAGCTTCAGATCCCTCCCGATCTAGGGATGGAGATGACGGCGACTACATACTGTTTCGTGGATTTTTGATCGGGCCCTTAGGTTTTTCGTCCCGAGGGTAATATATAGGCGGAAGGAGAGGCCGAGGGGGTGCCGGGAGCGGCCACACCACCCCCTGGCGCGGGCCAGGCCTGGCCGTGCGGCTAGGTGGTGTGGTGGCCCCTTGGCCCCTCTCCGTCTCGTATTCTGGCACTTGATGTCTTCCGAAAAAATAGGCACTTTGGCTTTTGTCCCGTCCAATTCCGAGAATATTCATTTTATGACTTTCTTGGAACCAAAAACAATAGAAAACAGGCAGCATATACTGTGGCTCTTGTTAATAGGTTAGTCCAAGAAATCATATGAAAAGTAATTCAAAGTCGGAACAAAACGCAAGAAAGTGGATAAAACCAAGTATGGAACATCAAAAATTATAGATACATTTGCAATGTATCACCTCGCCATTCTCCCCTCCCTTCCCTACCTCTTGGCCGCTTGTGCCCTAACCTGGTTCTTCAATTACTTAGGCAGCTAGAGAGAAAACCCTAAGCCGCCCATTGGTTGCACGCCTACGATGGACCCAGAATGGAGATGGATCATGCATGGCTACAGAGCATTGAGATGGATCTTGCAAGGCTGGAGATCATGAAGATGGATCATGCATGCTTGGAGAGAATGGGTGAGGGAGATGCAGGGGAAGTGGATGCGGGGAGCAGAACATTGCAACTCTGGAGCACCGTGAATGTGCTATTTATCTTCCCTGGAGGGTAAAAACTGGAATTCCTTTTCTGCCTTTCCCAATTAATGATTCGAGTCCCGAGTAATTATGAGGATATATATTGGCAAACGTAAGACTTATGATTCTTACAAATTTCTACTAAAAATTCGGCATGGGTGTCTAACCGAAAACATGCCCAATGGTAGAATTGCACTTAGCGATGGTTTTGATTATCGATTGACAATAAATGTGGCGGAACTAACTCTATGTGTCTTGCACATGAAATTTGACAAATTCCCCATTGGACAACATGAGGAATTCGTACTCAGGTACTATGGCAGCAATTCTAAGAATTTAGTGACATTACAACCGAGGAGACATTGGCCAAATGGGCATGAGAACAGTGTTGATGTATGTTCGTATTGTTAATAAAGAGAATGGAGAAGAGACAGTCATCAATGATTTCAAACCATCAACTACGTAGACATTATATTGCATCTGGCCATAATAGAGTAGTATCTCGTTGCTCAACCGAGCACAACTGCCTAACTTTTCCTTGAGCATGATGCATTGTCAAGTTACCAGGAAGACGTTGAAATGGGGGCCGAGAAGGATTTTGTTTTCAGAGATGATCATGATGAAAAACACACCAATATGTGGTTGTTGATCCTGAGAGGATGAAAATATGGAGTATTAGGTTGATTCGTGAGAATGACTATGGGACTGATGAGGATGGGGATGTTGAAGATGCGGAAACGGGATGCACATATGATGATAAAGATGAGGACATGCTAGTAATATACTTTGACAAGGACAACCCTACAATTGATGAGGGTAATGTCTTTGAGACTGTTGAGCGCTACAGATATGCGGTTGCTAACTTTGGAATAAAAGTTGGGTTTGATATATAGTAGAAAGAAAGTTACCAAAAAAGATTAAGGATGCATTGTTGAGAAAGTAAGGTGTGTAAATAGAGACTGCATGCATCCCCAATAAGGGGTGGAGACATATTTCAGGATGCAATAACTAAATTATATTTGTATTTCATATTCTATTTAATGAAAAAATGATTTAATTTATTATACAATGCATATGAAGGTAAACATCCAAAAACACAACTGCCCTAATACTTCATTAAGTGATAAAATAATATTTCAACCAAATGGATTGTTGCTGCTATACTTGATTAGGTGAGGCAGTACCACAACATTGGAGTTGCTAAACTCAGATCCAAGCGAAATAATAATTTTAATGTTCTAGTTCCTTACCATAAAAAATTTATGGAAAGGAGATGGATTTGGACATGATTCAAGACAAGTTGAATGACATTTTGCACTTGTTATACAGTTTCAAAGGTGAGGTAAAAATGGCATCACGTAAGAGTATTGTTGACATTGATTATGAGATAGTTAGAGGAAGACAAAGGACCACAAGAGGGAAGATGTACAAGACAAAATATAAGAAGTGTTTCAAGAGATGTTTTGTCTTCCTAAAGGCATGATTGAAGGTGTTTCTAGATGGTTGCAGGCCATACTTGATAATAAGCTCTACTTATTTAACATGGAAGTTCTAAGGACAACTTGCTATAGCATGTGCTTTAGATGCCCATAATTGGCTATTTCCTATAGACTGTTGTTTTTAAGGTTGAATATAATAAAACTTTAACATGGTTCATGAAGAGACTACGTACGTGCAGTGATGGGCACCCAGAAGGCTTAGCGATACACTAAAGCATGCAAAAAAGCTAGAGAATGTTGTTGATGTTTTATTTCCTAGGGCTGAGCATAGAAATTGCATGCAGACACCTGCTACTAATTTCAAGAACAAGTTTAATGGCAAGATCTTTTAGGACAACTTGTGGTCAGCACCTTACAGGTGCACCCAACCAGGCATGCTAGTTACATGCATACCATGTATACACAACCGAAGGTGAAAGAATACCTTAAAGAACATCATATCGAACTATGGTGTAGAAGCAAGTTTGATGAGTTTAGCCAAGTGAATTATTTTTGCAACAATTTGGTATATAGTTTCAATTCTAAGATTAGGAGCCTTAAATCACTTGCAATTGTTATTTTTCTAGATGCAATAAGACAATGCATAATGGTGAAGATAGATTTTAGGACATAAAAGATGTGCAAGAAAACTTTTAGGCCATAAAATAGTACCAAATGTTGTTTTGCTACATAATGCAGTTATCAGGGCAACGAGAGGAATACATATGAGGATGGTTAGAATTCCAATACAATAGCTAAGGTTTATGCAAAAGATAAACATGGAACATAAAGGAGGTATCATGTAGACATTGCAAACTAGACTTGTACATGCAGAAAGTGGCAGCTTACCGGCTTGCCATGTCATTATGCATTGTACTTCATCTTGAAGCTAGGAGGTGTTGGTGCTGAAATAGAAAATTTTGTTGATGAGTATTTTTCATGGACATGTTCGCTGCAACTTACATTGAGAATGTACCACCCATGGCAGATCAAAATGTACGACGGTCAAATTCTTGGCAAACATTGTGATAATTATCTCTACGTTGGAATAGAGGTGTGTCTTCGCTTGAGGGACAAAAGTCTCCAAAGGAATTTTTGGAAATTTGAATTAAAAAATGGATTTTCCGTTTTAATAATGCAAAACACTCGCTTTTATGAAAAAACTACAAAAAATAGGACGTAAATGTCACAGCTGTGATTTTCACAACGAGTATATGTTGTATGATGACAATTTCGAGATATTACGATTTTTCTCGACTTACATCTATATTTTTCTGAATTTAGCTGATTTTGTTCAAACTTGAACTACACTTACCATATAGTTTGGTAAATATTTTTCTGAAAAATTATTTCAAGGTACCCTAGTGTAATAAAATGATATATACATAAAAAGTTCAAAGATTCTGCCCATTTGTATCACTACATATGCCGACAATTTTTACCATATTTTGCAACCAGCTAAAAAAATTCAAAAAAAACATGCGCATAACATTATTATGTTACCTAGTTATACGAGTATTTTATAAAATAAGTCTACAAAAAATAGTATCATGTCTGACTTGTATGACCTTTCTGATTAAATATCATGTTGATGGTTCAACCCATCGCATAATTTGTGATAATTAGCTAAACTTTCGCATAGTGATATATCTTAGCATGAAAAACAAAAGTAACCTCAAAGGAGTTTCCAGAAATTCAAAATAAAAAATGTATTTCTGATTTTATTAATGCAAAAAGTGCAAAAAGTGTTTTTTTAAGAAAGTACAAAAATAGGATGCAAAATGTCATTGTAGCAATTTTCACGCAGAATATATGTTCCATGATGGCTAATTCCGAGAAATTGTGATTTTTCTCTACTTGTATCTATATTATTATTTTTATTTGATCGATTTTATTCAAATTTGAGCTACATGTGCCTTATAGTTTTGTCATTATGTTTTGAAAAATTATTTCACGGTACTCTAGTGTCATAAAATTATATATACATCAAGAAAGTTCAGAGGTTTGACCCCTTTGTATTACTGCGCATGTCGGCAACTTTGACCATATTTTGCAACCGGCCAAAGAGAATGAGAAAAAACATATCAAAAAATATGCGCATGGAGTCCTATTATGTTACCTAGTTCCGAGAAAAATACAAAACTTTCAGTACGGTTATTTTATAAAAAATTATTCACAAAAAAAACACTATCATGTCTCACGTGTATGGATTTTCTACTCAAATACCATGTTGATGGTCAAATCCTTGACATACTTTCAGATAATTGGCTCAGCTTTCCTGTAGAGGTGTATATTGGCATAAAAACAAAAATCCCAAAAGGTGCTTCCGGAAATTTGAAATAAAATTAATTTTCATTTTATTAATACAAAAAATTGCGAAAAGTGCTATTTTTTGAACAAACTAGAAAAAACAGGATGCAAAATGTCCCTATAGCAATTTCAACAAAAAAAAGCAATTTCAACTGAATATATGTTGTACTATGGACAATTCCGAGAGATTATGATTTTTCTCAACTCGTATCTATGTTTATTTTATTTGACCAATTTTATTCAAATTTAAACTGCATGTATCATATAGTTCGGTCATTTTTTTAAAAAAAATATGTAAAGATATTCTACTGTCATAAAATGATATATACATCAAAAAAGTTCAAAGATTCAACCCTTTCGTATGACTACGTATGCCGAAAATTTTCACCACATTTTACAAGCGGCCAAAAAGTTTAGAAAAAAAACCACGTATGAAGTCCTATTATGCTACCTAGTTCTGAGGAAAAAATACAAAACTTTCAACATACTCATTCGCATGACATTCTTGGATGGATGACTAAGAAAACATGTTGATAGTCGTATCCTTCGCATACATAATTCGTCCATAGTTGGCATAGAGAAGCGTCTTGCCATGACAAATTAAAGTCTCCAAAGAAGTTTCTAGAAATTTGACAAAAATGGATTTTTTTTCATTTTATTATTCTAGAAAGTGATTATTTTGTGGAAAAACTACAATAAAACAGGATGTGAATTGTCACAATATCAAATTTCACACCGGATATATGGTGTGTGATGGACAATTCTGAGAGATTATAATTTTTCTCGACTTGTATTTATATTTTTTATTTGGCCGATTTTATTCATATTTGAACTACATGTACCATATATTTTGCTTAATATTTTTTTAAATCATTTCAAGGTACTGTATCGTCATAAATGATATATACATAAAAAAATTCTAAAGACTCGGCCCTTTTGTATGACTACGCATGCTAGTAATTTTGACCAATTTTTTACAATAGGGCAAACAAATTCAGAAAAAAACCTGCGCGTCATATCATATTAACTAGTTCATAGGAAAATAGAAAATTTTCAACATGATCTTTCACATGATATATCGTGGATTACTAACCAATAGAACATGTTGATACTTGATAGTACGACCCTTCGCATACTTTGTAATAATTGGCCCATAGTTCGCACAGAGGAGCGTCTTGGCATGAGAAATAAAAGTCTCGAGTTTCCGGGAATTTGACATAAAAATTAGATTTTTCATTTTGCTAGTCCAAAAAGTGATATATTTTGGGAAGAAACTATCACCATATTAATGTTCATGCAAAATATATGTTGTATGATGGTCAATTCAAAGAGATCGATTTATCTCGACTCGTATCTATATTTGGTTTTTAATCGGCTGGTTTCATTGAAATTTAAACTAAACATGCAATTTGAACTACATGTACGATTTGGATCCGCATGTCATTCGCTCAGTGATCCGAAGTATCCCAAGACCAGCACAAAAACATATATTGTGACATCTTTTTCCGACCTTGGCTGCCTTTTTCCACTTCGATTCACCTCTCTTGGATTCCCACCTCGAAGAACATGTGTTGCCGCTCTCTTCTTCTCCACCGACGCACTCCCAAATTTTGTTTATGTCATCGAATCGCAACAGAGAGTCGGCATAGTGTTCCATTGATCTCGTCCCGTCTTCATCAGCAACATTGATTCTCGCATTGGTTCCTCATCTTCCCCATTAATCATGGGTCATATCCATCCTATTTCTCCTCTTTCCTTTCTCACAATCCTAGCACACCACACCATCTTCAATCCTGTCCTCCTAGCAAAACATCTCCTCCCCAACAACGCACCCATGGCCTCCTTCGATCTTCCGCCCACCATATCGGAGCTCCACTCTGTGGTGTGCGTGGAGACCAACAATGTCCTACGCATCTGGACCTTCAGCGCGAAGAGGACATGGTGGCAGCTGGCCCGCGCCTTCCGCGATTCTAGCTACCGCCATCGCCATCTCAGACGCCACACGTACGACCTCAAACTGATTGTGCATGGAACACTTACAATCCAATTCGTCAACCCCGAGGATGGTCGTCTTCTCTACTTGTTGAGTTTGTAGCATAGAAAATTTAAAAATCCTATGATATGAAGAACTAAGCACCAAGAACTATCTACTAGATGCAAGCAATGGGTGGATATACATCCATAGAGAATTTACCCTCGCAGACCGGAAAGCATTAAAGTAATAATCACATGGATGATGTAGTCGTACTGTTGCCGATCTCAAGATCGAGTTGTAGAGCGCCACAAACCAGCAACGCGTCTGTGATCGCACACATGTTCAGCACTCGGACAACCTCTAGTCCTTGCTCCAGCAAAGCAGCGGAACCAGTAGATCCTTCTTTTCAGAGAAACCACCAACAACATGTATTTCGCTAATCCGAAGCCATGGAGAATTTGCTAGTGTGATAGAAAGATCCTTCACGAGAAGGTGTGAGAGGAGAGGAAGTCACCACCTCCTTTTATAGGGAAGGGGCAGCCCCCATGCCATTGCCGGCGGCCATGGTGGGTGCCCCACCTCTTCTTCATTCATGTTAGTTGAGCTTCCACTAAGCCCTACCACATAAATTCCAACTCCACTTATGTTGCATTAATTTTCCACCAAAATAATGCAAGCTCTCATTAATAAATAAAAATTAATTTCTTTTATTCAGAATTTATTAATTAATTTAATTAAAAATTATTTGCATAAACCCTCTTGCATTACTTCAATATTACATATGAAACCAATTTCATCAATTTGACCTAAAACAATTTCAGAGCTTCTCAAAATGATCTCAACGCTTTCAAATCTTTTCTTTGATAATATATATGCCCCATTTGGTGTTGGTATACCTCAAGTGTGTCACCCTACGGTTTGCGAATAATGCGGACACGATCGAGACACCTCTCTCATCAATAATCAGCAGGGGGACCTAGAGATCTATACTGACTTCCACACATTCAATGATGACTTGAGATCGTGAGAACCATTGACTTCATAACTAAATCCCTTTATCTCGCGATATATTACTTGTAAAATATTCGATCATCGATATCCCCATACCTAGTTTGATCTCGTTACCGACAAGTGTCATTTTCTCATTCCCGTGATATAACATTCTATGTGATCCAATCGCTTGCTTGCAAGCTATGTTAATGTGATATCACCGAGAGGGCCCTGGGTATATATATCTTTGTCATCAGGATGGACAAATTTAACTCTTGATCCATGAGCCTCTACATAACACTTTCACAATACCTGAACCCACATTTATAGTCACCATTGATGTTATCAAAGTATTCTTCTGGTGTTAGTGATTAGCATGATCTTATGGTCTAAGGATTAGAATTACTTCGTATGAGATGTTATAGCAATTTAAACATAATGACTTTGATTATATTGATATACTTTGGGTGAATGTTCATCACATCACTCAACTAATGTTGTGACTCCGTTATTAACAACATCCAATGTTCATGATTAGGAAACCTTTGATCTTATGTTAATCAACGAGCTAGTTTAAATGAGAGACATAACTAGAAATTCTTATTTGTTTATTAAACACACATGTATTAAAGTTTCCAATTAACACGATTATAGCATGAAAAATAAACATCTATCATAAACATAGAATAAGATAATAATCACTTTATTATTGCCTCTCGGGGATATTCCCTTTAGTCTCCCACTTTCACTAGAGTCAATAATCTAGATTACATAGTGATAATTCTAACACCCATGGAGTTCTGGTGTTGATCATGTTTTGCCCTAGGGAGAATTTTATTTAATGGGTCTTCTACATTCAGATCGATATGTACTATATTTATATCTCCCTCCTTGACATGCTCACGAATGGAGTGAAACCAACGCTTGATATGCTTGGAATTCTTGCGACACCTTAGTTCTTTAGAAATGGTATGGCTCCATTATTGTCACAATAGATAACTATTGGGTCCAACGCACTAGGAACCACACCTAGTTCAGTTATGAACTCCTTCATCCAAACTACTTTCTGTGTCGCTTCTGAAGCAGCAACATATTCCACCTCTATTGTTGATCCCTCCACCATGGGTTGCTTCGCACCCCTCCAACTAAATGTTGCTCCATTCATGAGAAACAAGTACTCATATTGTGACTTTGAGTCCTTTGGATTGGTGTCTAATCTAGCATCACCATAACACTTTACGACGAGATCTTCTTTACCTTCGTACACTAGAAACATGTCCTTAGTCCTTCTCAAGTAAATAAGGATATTCTTGACCGCTATCCAATGTTCCAAACATGGATCAGATTTGTACCTGCTAGTCAAACTAATAGCATGTGCCACATCCGGTCTTGTACACAACATGGAATACATGATAGAGCCTATGGCTAAGGCGTAGGGGATCTTATCCATCATCTATCTATCTTCTGCCATAGCAGGATTTTGAGTCTTACTCAATGTCTTGCCTTGAAACATGGGTAAGAATCATTTCTTACTTTCGTCTATTTTGAACTTCTTCAAAATCCTGTCAAGTTATGTACTTGTGATAGCCCAATTAAGTGTCTTGATCTATCTCTATAGATTTTGATGCCTGGTATGTATGATGCTTCACCAAGGTCCTTCATCGAAAAGTTGTTGTTCAAATAACTTTTAACACTATTTAAAAGATTTGTATCATTTCCAATCAACAATATGCCATCCACATATAATATTAGAAATACCACAGAGCTCCCACTCACTTTAATGTAAATACAAACTTCTCCGTAAGTTTGGATAAATCCAAACCCTTTGATCACCTCATCAAAGCGGATATTCCAACTTCGAGATGCATGCTTCAGTCCATAAACGGATTGCTGGAGTTTGCATACCTTGTCAGCATCCTTAGGATCTACAAAAACCCTTTGGTAGAACCATATACAACTCTTCCGCAATGTTACCATTAATGAACATGGTTTTGACATCCATCTGCCAAATTTCATAATCTAAAAATGCAGCAATTGCTAACACAATCCTAACTGACTTTAGCATAATTATGGGAGAGAATGTCTCATCGTAGTAAACTCCTTGAATTTTTTGAAACCCCTTTGTGATAAGTCAAGCTTTATAGATGGTCAAATTACCATCAGTGTCGATTTTGTTCTAGAATATCCATTTGTTCTCCATGGCCTTGTGGTAGTGAGGTAAGTCCACCAAAGTCCAAACTTGTTTTTGTACATGGATCCCATCTCGGATTGCATGGCTTCTAGACATTTGTTGGAATCCGGGCTCATCATTGCTTCTTCATACGTCGCAGGGACATCATTGCCATCTACCATGAACTTCATGACATGATTTCCATAGAGTTCTAGAGTTGTACGTGTCTTGCTTGACCTGCGAGTTTTGGTAGTGTCATTTTTTGGAGTATCATGATCATTATCACTAGTTCCCTCTTCATTAGGTGAAGTCAACTCCGGAACAACTTCCAGTGCTACGCCACTCGCCATTTCATGAGGAGAAGATTCAATAATCTCGTCGAGTTCTACCTTCCTAATTCTCACACCTTTCGTAAGAAACTCCTTCTCTAGAAAGGATACATTCTTGCCAATGAAAACCTTGCCTTCAGATCTGTGATAGAAGGTATACCCAATTGTTTTTTAGGGTATCCTATGAATACGGAGTTTCCTCTTTGGGTTCGAGTTTATCAGGTTGAAGTTTCTTCACATAAATATCGCATACCCAAATTTTTAGAAATGATAGCTTAGGTTTGTTGCCAAACCATAATTCATACGGTGTCGTTTCAATGGATTTAGACAGTGCCCTATTTAAAGTGAATACATTTGTTTCTAGTGCATAACCCCAAAACGAAAGTGGCAGTCAGTCAGAGACATCATAGATCGAACCATATCTAATCAGGTACGATTACGACGCTTAGATACACCATTACAATGTGGTGTTTTGGCAGGTGTGAGTTGTGAAATTATTCCACACTCTCTCATGTGTGTGCCAAACTCGCAACTAAGATACTCACCTCCATGATCAGATCGTAGAAATTTAATATTTCTATTACGATGGTTTTCCACTTTACTCTGAAATTCGTTAAACTTTTCAAACGTTTCAGACTTGTGTTTCATCAAATAGATACACCGATGGACTACCCCCTCCCACTTATCCTCCCTCTCTCCGTTCTCTCCTACCTCAGTTGAGAGTCCGCCGCCGCTGGCCGGGACATCCCGGCGTCACCTTCGCCAGATTAGTTGGCTGGAGATGGACAAAGGGAGGCACCGAATCTAGGGTTAGGTGTAGGTTTTCTAGTAGTAGGGGTAGGCAGCATTTTGCCGTAGTCTGGCACTATGCCGAGAGCAGATGTCAAGATCTCTAGCCCGAGATCCTGACCTGGCTGATGGCGGTGTTTCTCTTCATGGTGCTCCAGAGGATAGATCCGAGGGAGAGGGGTAGCACTGCTGGCGGCTTCTCCTCCAATAATGGGGCCCATAGGATCCTCCCTCTTTTGCATGAGTGCGCTGCCGTCCATCCTCTCCTAGCCGGCCTTGGTGGTGAGGGGAGAGGGTGAATGGTGAGGCGTTTGACGTTGCTCTTCCTTCCCTGGCCGGTCAAGGTGGCTAGGAAGCAAGGACATGTCTGGTGTTGACTGTTGCGGATAGAGGAAGGTGTTGTCCATGGCGCAAGTCCGACACGGTCTCTGCTCGTTCATGCCCCAAGGAGGTGGAAGATGGAGCGAAGATGGGTTCCCTTTCGTGCGTCTTTTTGAAGCTGCATATTTATACATTGCAAATGTATCTATAATTTTTGATGTTCCATGCTTGGTTGTATCTACTTTCTTGTGTTTTGTTCCAACTTTGGAGTACTTTTCATATGATTTCTGGAACTAACCTATTAACAAGATGCCACAGTGCCAGTTGCCTGTTTTCTGCTGTTTTTGGTTCCAGGAAGTCAGAAAATGAATATTATCGAAATTGGACGGGACAAAAGCCAAAGTTATTATTTTACCGGGGGACACTTGGAGCCAGAATACAAGACGGAGAAGGGCCAGAGGGTGGCCACACCACCTGGTGGCGCGAGCCAGGCCAGGCCGCGCCAGGGGGTGGTGTCGGCCCCTCCGGCACCCCCTCGGTCTCCCCTCTCGCCTATAAGAGCCTCCCGATGCATAAACCCTAAATCGTAAAGCCTCCAGCCACGAAAAGTTCTGCAGCGCCGCCGCCACCGAAGGGGAGATTCGGGGGACAGAAAGTCTCTATTCCGGCACCCTGCCGGGACGGGGAAGTGCCCCCGGAGCCATCTCCATCGATCTCCACCGCCATCTCCATCACTGTTGCTGATTCCCATGATGACGAGGGAGTAGTTCTTCCTCGAGGCTAAGGGTTCTACCGGTAGCTATGTGTTCATCTCTCTCTCTCTATGCATGATCATATTGTGATCATGAGCTTTGTAATCAAGTAGATCTACCTTGCTACTCAAGTGCTTTAATAGATCTCTGCTCTCCCCATGTGTGTGAAAGTGACAGCGTGCACACCATGGTGGCACTTAGACTAGAGATTACAAATACTTGTTATGAGTTATGTTTGGAGTTGGATGTCTTTATGAAATTGTGGTGTTTGTTGGACTCATCTAGTACTCAAGGTGATAGTGTGGGGTTTTCTAGATGGGAAAGATGAACTTTGAGATGTGTTGTTATAGCCCTACCATCGATTAGAGTGTCCAACCGGAGAGTAGTTAAGAGTAGTATCATAAAGAGAAGATATTTATATGAGAGTGTTCACTAGTGAAAGTATGATCCCTAGGCCTTGTTTCTAAGCATTGAAACACCGTTTGCAATTAGATTTGTTACATGTTTGCTTGCTTCCATCTTTATTTTAGTTTGCCTTTAGTCTTTTCCATGTCGTCAAGCTATTTTTTATCACTGTTACCACTTATAATTATCTGTACCACTTGTATTTCACTATCTCTTTGCCGAACTAGTGCACCTATACCCCTGACAAGTGTATTGGGTGTGTTGGGGACACAAGAGACTTCTTGTATCTTGATTGCAGGGTTGCTTGAGAGGGGATACCTTTGACCACTTCCTCCCTGGGTTCGATAAACCTTGGGTGATCCACTTAAGGGAAACTTGCTGTTGTTCTACAAACCTCTGCACTTGGAGGCCCAACAACTGTCTACAAGAATAGAAGTGCGTAGACATCACACATGAAGAAGCTCCCAAGTGACGGCATGCAAGCCAAAGCTATCCTTGGCCGATGAGTCGTTCTCTTGCTCGGAAGAATCTGAGCTCTTTCTTCAGCAGGGCCAGCATGTTGCAAGAGTGCGCACTAGTGCCAGAGCTGAAGCTCTTCGACCACAACAAGGGGTTCAAGACCAGCGATGCCCCAAGTGGCATGCTCCCTGACGGTGTCGCTGACTCCCTCGTCGGTTGGTCAAGCGGAAGCGGTGGAGAAAATGCTCAAGGACCTGATTGCTTTTTTATTCTTAGTCCTAGGGTTTTTTCTGCAAAAGGTTCAGTCCTTCTTTCAACAACCCCTACTTTCAGGGGCTCGGATGTAATATGTACCCATCGCCTAGTTAATACGAGCAGCTTCTAGGGTCTTCGGACCCTACACCACTCAAAAAAATAGATATACCCATATCTACTCAAATCATCCGTCAAAGTAACAAAATAATGATATCCACCACGCGCTAACACACTCATTGGACCACATACATCAGTATGCATGATTTCGAACAAGTCTGTTGCCTACTCCATTGCACCGAAAAACAAGGTTCTAGTCATCTTGCCTATAAGGCATGGTTTGTATCAAATGATTCAAAATCAAGTGATTCTAAAAGTCCACCAGAATGGAGCTTCTTCATGTGCTTTACACCAATATAATCTAGACGGTAGTGGCACATATATGTAGATATATCATCATTAAGTTTAATATCTTTGGCATCTACATTATCAATATGTGTAATACTACTATCAAGATCCAAAAGAAATAAACCATTCATAACAGGCGCATGACCATAAAAGATATCATTCATATAAATCGAGCAACCATTATTCTCAGACTTAAATGAATGATCTTATTGCAATAAACACGGTCCGGATACAATGTTCATGCTCAACGTAGGCACTATATAACAATTATTCAGGTTGAAAACTAATCCAGACAGTAAATGGAGAGGCAGCATCCCGATGGCGATCACATCAACTCTTGATCCATTGTCGACACGTATCATGACCTCATCCCTTGCTAGTGCTTGCTTGTTCTGAAGCGCCTGTTTTGTGTTACATATATTACCGACCGAACTAGTATAAAAAACCAGGTGCTACTGCAAGTACTAGTCAAGTACATATCAATAACATGTATATCAAATATACCATTGTTCATCTTGCCGGACTTCTTGTTTGCCAGATATTTGGGCCAGTTGCACTCCCAATGGGCAGTCTCTTTGCAGTAATAGCACTTGGTATCAGACCTAGGTCCATCCCGGGTCTTCTTATCAGGTGCAGCAATAGCGTTACCACCTTTCTTGGAATTACCCTTATGTTTTCCCTTCTTGTCCTTCTTGAAACCGGTGGTTTTATTGATCATCAACACTTGATGTTCTTTCCTGATCTCCACTTCAACAGTCTTATGAATAGACAGAAGATCGGGAAGAGACTTATTCATGCCCTGCATGTTACAGTTCATCATGAAGCTATTATTGCTTGGTGGTAGAGACTAGAGAATACGATGTATGCCTAGCTCAATGTGAATCATTATTCCTAAGACTGAGCTTATCGGTGTACCCAGACATTTTGAGTAAGTGTTTGCTAACAGAGCTATTGTCCTCCATCATGCAACTAAAGAATTTTTCAGAAACTTCATAACTCTCCACACTAGCATAGGTATCTAAAATCATTTTAATCCACCCATGGTATCAAAATCATTGCCATTCGCAAAACGCTTTCGGAGTTCTGACTCTAGCCCATACAGTATGCCACAATGAACTATATTGTGGTCCTCCTGACGACTTAGGTAAACATTCTTTACATGGTCATGAGCATCATTAGGTGGTGGGGAATCCTTAGATTAAGGGCCCAGTTGGTAAAGTTTCTACCATTCATTGCAAGTTTCTCTTTCTCCATGAACACATTGAAATTTAAAGCAGGTGGTGTCATCTACAATAGAATTTGCAAAGTTTAGTTTATGATAGATTGAGTTTCAATTAATCCAAATTACCAAATGAACTTCCATTTTTAAAAACAACATCCCTCAAGTTGTTTTGGTAATTACATGAACTAAATTCACTACACCAAGGTCGATCATCACGTGAATTGGTGCAGCTATAAAGGCGAGCATCTATATGATCATCATATCAACTATATGACTCATGCTTTACCTTTCGGTTCATGTTTCGAGGCCATGTCTGTACATTCTAGGCTCGCCAAGTAAGAACCTTAGTACTTGCGTGTGTAAATCTACCTTACATCCATTGTATGCGAACGTAGAGTATATCACACCCGATCATCATGTGGTGTCTCAAAACAACGAACTTTCTTAGTGGTGCATAAAAAGGAAGAACACATTTTTATCTTGATATTTAAATGGGGGATCATCTTATAATTCTACTAAGCGCTATTTAAGCAAAATAAGATGTAAACAAACAACATATGCAAAAAGTGATATGATATAGTTCTTGCACATGATCACTATCTTGTGCATCATGGTATGATCTCTATCTTTCCATTTGTGTAATGCCAAGGTCTATGGCGTTTCCACTTTGGTTAGTCATAATTTTCCAAGAGTATCCAACCATAGTTAAAATTATAACATTTACCATATCATAACACATTCCCAGCAAAATAAATCTAGACGCTTCTAATTTATATTTGCATATTTTTACGTGGCTTTGGGCTTTCAGAGATAGAACCATTCTTACCTACGAATATGGTACCACAACAATGATAATCAAATTATTAGCAACCCATTGTAAATCAGATATCAACTATAGTGGGAGAGACAGACACCCGCTATCCACTTATGCAAAACTAGTTATATGTCAAGCGTGGAGCAGGTCTCATTTGCGAGGACATATAAAGTTAGTCTAAGCCGCTTCATCCCACTATGCCTCTAATATCCAAAATACACAAGAGGATGCAATAACATGATCATCAGTGCCTACATACTCATATGTGTTCTACTCATACAAGCATCTAGGCATAGATCCGGCTCTGATAACACTATTGGGCTCGTAGCATAGAAAACAAAAAAAATCCTACAATATGAACAACTAAGCACCAAGATCTATCAAGTAGATGCAAGCAACGGGTGGATATATATCCATAGAGAACTTACCCTCGAAGACCGAAAAGCATTATAAGAATTAATCTCATAGATGATGTAGTCATACTCTTGCCGATCTCAAGATCGAGTTGTAGAGCGTTGCAAACCAGTAGCGCATCCATGTTCGCACACACATTCAACACTCCGACAATATCTAAGTCCTCGCACCAGCAAAGCAGCAGATCCTTTTCAGAGAAACCACCGAGAACATGTACTTCTTTAATCCAAAGCCATGGGGAATTTTCTAGAGGGAGCGAGAGATATCCTCTACGAGAAGGTGCGATAGGAGAGGAGACCACCACCTCATTTTATAGGGGAGGGGACAGCCCCCATCCATGGCCGGTGGCCATGGTGGGTGCCCCCACCTCTCCCACATCTAGGATTACTTTGTATGAGATGTTATAGAAATTTAAACATAATAACTTTGATCGTATTGCTATATGTTTGGTGAATGTTCATCATATCATTCCACTAATATTGTGATCCCGTTATTAACAACATATAATGTTCATGATCAAGAAAACTTTCATCATATGTTAATCAATGAGCTAGTTTAAATGAGAGGCATAACTAGGAACTCTTATTTGTTTATTAAACACACATGTATTAATGTTTCCAATTAACACAATTTTAGCATGAAAAATAAACATCTATCATAAACATGGAATAAGATATTCACCACTTTATTATTGACTCTCGAGCATATTCCCGTCGCTACTACCGCGCCTACTAGTGTAGCTACAAGATTTTTGTGTCCACCCACTCCAATATAAAACTATTGGGACCGATTACCCAACAACGACCGATTCATCCACATCATCTACCCAAGGATGCCGATGGTTACAGGGGAGGAGCTAGCGGTGACACCACAGCTACGGAGGGGTTGGCGAGGGCGTCGATGGATTAGGAGTAGGCGTGAGGAGGCGTCGGACCAGCAGGAGTATAGGAGGCAAGGAGGAGCACCAAAGTAGGGTGGTATCTCGGTCAAAGATGTTATATAAACTCCTTCTCTTAATGAATATAATTAAGCTTTACTATCTCGTTCTTAAGAAAGGCGAGAACTCTTTCTATTTCAATGCCCCTAGTAACTTCGGCTAGAGACACGTCAACTTTGGCTCTAGTAATCAAACGTACCTCAACTTGGTCCCTAGACAACAAAGTTCACCTCTACTTGGTCCCTACATGACAAAGTGCACTTCTACTTGATCCCTTATCATGAAATTATTCGAAAATTTGGATATAATTCGAACACCAAGCTCATTTATGCTCTCACTATTTATGTCCTCTATCTCACAAACACCCTGTTTAAAACTATAGAACTGCTAGAAACTAGTCAATGAGACTGTCGTTGTCTTTGATGATTCTCTATTAATATTTATTCCGAATTCGAACAAAATCCCTGCCATTCTCAACCCACACAAAATGAATCACCCACGCTCTCCAGGTCCACGCCATCGAGTCAAGCTTAGGCTATGCAAGTAAGCTTCAACGGCCTTCCTATGGAAGCCATGAACATGAAGTCATTTAACCAAATCATTGGCAGCTTTTGTAGGGAGGTGCTGGAGATGTTGCCCGAAAAGAGCGGGTCCTTCAATGTGAAGGTGTGGCTTGAGGACTCGAGCAACCTCCCAAAGGATTACAAGCTCGATATTCCACACTACCCTGGATCTGCTATCGCCTACAAGCATATGGTCATCATGCTTGTAGCCGATGTCACTAGCAGGCCACCACGCGTGGCTGAGGACCTAGCCCAGGCCGCCTATCAGGGAGAGACAGATAAGATATATAAATTAGTTCCTACCCCCACACCATAGGAACACAAGCGTGCATGGGCAGATTCTGAAGATGGACAAGCACAAAAGCATATAAGACATTGCAGAATGTGATCTAATCATTGTATTTTGTATGTGGTCGATAATAAATAGAGAAATTTAGGGTGTGTTCGAATAGTTCCCATGTAGTTATTTCAACATGGGATACAAACGTTAGTTATTTTAACAAACAGTTAACGTGAAGTACTCACATTAGATACAAACTTGGCTCATTCATGGAGCTTACGTTCTGATGGCAATAGACGCGTAGTTTTGAGTGTATAAGATCAATAGGGATCAACAGAACACGACCGACATGCATGTGTGGACGTTCGGCATGTCCAGAGCAGTCGCGCCGTGACTAGGGAGACCTCGAGGATAGACTATATTGACTATTTTCTAACACTGTTGATGGGACTAAGGGCCCGTTTGATTCGTAGTATAGGAAAAACACATGAATAGGAAATTGCAAGATTAGAATGTCCTATCCAGTTGAATCCTACAAGATTTAGAGCCTACGGGATTTTTTCTTGAAGGAGTGTTTGAATCGCAGGAAAGACAAAGAAATTGTAACAAGAGGTTTGGATGGATGAAAAATTTCCTACAAAACATAGTGCAATGAAATCCTATGAAAAAATTCCTAAGGACCTAATCATACGAATCAAACGATGCACAAAGGAAAAATTCCTAATGATCAAAATCCTTCCAAATTCCAATGAGATTCCTTTGAATCAAACAAGTCCTAAGTGTTGGGTCATGCATGACGAAAGGCAGACAAGCTGAAGGATTTGTGCATTGGGTCCCACATGTCGAAAGGGCGGAAAATATATTTGTTTTCGCCGCTACTGACGAGGCAAAAGGAGGTCTCACATGTAAGGAAACGAGTCAAATACACAGTTGACATCACGTCCATCTAGGGGTAAACGGTAGCTGGTGTCACGTCCATCTAGGGGTATAGACATAACAAATTCACGAAATCTAATGGCATTTTTCCAAAAGGTCCATTTATAGTGGCACCGTAATAATTTCCTCGAGAACTCACTAGTAGAAACCGGGCAATTTTCCCCGGTTCGTAAGGGCCTTTAGCCCCGGATTTCGAACCGGGGCTGCGAAAGCGAGACTAAAGGTCCAAGTTTTAGCCCCGGTTCAGTTATGAACTGAGGCTAGAGGTCCAACCACGTGGCCTGCTAGGCGCGCTGGGCGGCAGGACATTTAGCCTCGGGTCGTGTTACGAACCGGGACTAAAGGTTCCCTGCCGCGGCAGCATTTTGTGCCATTTGGCTGCCACGGCAGGGGATGGGGTTTTAGGTTTTGTGTTTTTCTTTTCATTTTGTGTTTTGTGTTCAATTATTTTTCATCTGTGTTTTCATTAGAAACAAGTTTTCGTATACATATAGAACGCTACTACACAGTACTTGGCCACATTGACGCAATATATAATATAATTACTCTTACAAGCATATATGGAGTCCTAACAAGGTCTAGAGCATGTCTATTTGATTACATGGAGATCATTATATGGATGCTTTAGCGTCTACTTATACAGTATTCTCTGCATGGGTCTATGACCTCATCGAGAAAAAATGCAGCAAATTCCTCTTGGATTGCTATTAGGCGGTCCTCTGGTAGCAGCTTGTCCCACATCGCGTCTAACTATGTAAAAAGGAGATCGTATGGATTAGACTCAACACGATTTTTTGTAATAAAAATAAAGGGTGAATATATTGTTTACTTACTCGAACATTTTTCGAGGGCTTCTCAATACTGATGCGAATGAACTCGCACACGTAGAATCCACATAGATTAGTTCCCTGTGGCTGCCTCGCGCACTTTACAAGAATAGAATTCAATCAAATAATAACGCTAGCATGATAAATGCACATAAACTAGAATTAAATAGATACGCGGACTTAGCTCGTACTACTTATCGAGAGTGATTTAAAAAATAGCTCCTCACGCCATTGACCGCGGACATGTTTCTTGAACTGTGTCTAAACCCTACTCGACAAAGAAAATTAATGTATGAGTTAATAACTACTTGATATCCCAGAAAATGAACGAAAGAAACCGATATAGTGCGATAATGGTTGAAATTACCTCTAAAGCGCATCGATAATGATGCAGTAGTTTTCAATGTCTTTGTTTAGTGAGTCCATGATGTGAACTCTTCCCATGTCAAGTGAAATGCTTAGAAGAATTCAGTGGTACCTACGCAAGGTTTACATACGTTAGTAACTCATCATTTACACTGAACATCGAGTAAGCAAAAGTTAATGTGTACAAAAACTCACTTGCCGTCGTGGTAAGGAAATAGTATTTCGTTACAGAAATGTTGTTTCGTGAGAAACCGCAACAAGTTGTGCTCGATCTCCAGTGGTTTATCCTTTAGTATAGCTCCATGAACTCGATGTGGGTCAATGTACCCAAATCCGTTGATAGCCTTTCTTTTACAATCGAGCATCTTCATTATGCATTATTATATATAGCGTACAAAATAATATAGTGAGTATACTTACCGGCAATGAATTGAAAAAGCTGAGATAGAGACCTAATTACATAAATAAAGTAATCACTTACAAACAATACGAACTGAGGATAGTTTTGTCGAGTTCCTTTAGATTGAATAACTGAAATAATTCTGTAAATTCAATAGGGACCTCGTCTTCAATGAAGTAATGCGATTTTTGAACTTTCAGTATGAGCCAATTTCGCTGTTCTTTTGATGCTTTCATGTACCATTCATGGAATCGTCGCATTTGTGTTGGCATATCCCGAAGCCTCTCAGAACTGACCAGAGGCTCCCCGTTAGCAAATTTGGGTGCTACCTCAGCCTTGGGCATATCGCCGTGAATAATTTAATGAATAGGCCACATTGCTCGGCCAATATCCTAGCCATTTCCGGATCCATAGGTTCTTCCTCATATAGTTGAGGTTTGGGTATGTTCACCTGGAGTGGGGGGAGCGATTGGTTTGCTTGTTTCCCTAGCTGGGGAACATCTCTTTTGGTTCTTCGGCTATCACTCGATTGTTTTGCTTGTTTCCCCAGCTGAGGGACGTCTGTTCTGATGCTTCCGCTACCACTCGATTGTTTTGCTTGTTCCCCCTGCTGGGGAACCTCTTTTTTGATGCTTCCTCTACCGGGCTGCGTCAGTAATTTCCTAAAGTGCTCCTTGGTTTCCAGTTTTATTTGGACCTCTGGCTCAGGTTGTTTCTTTTTAAAATGAGCATCCACTTCGGCACGTACGACCGCATCGGTCTCCTCATCGGTCAGGTCGTAAGCCCTCTTGGGAGGAACCGGCGGTACTCTTGGGAGGGGCGACAACTGTCGCTTCGGGCGTTGGTTATCGCTCGACGGACCGGTGGTATTCTTCCGCTTTTGCCCTTAGTGGGTGGAGGCGGCTGTGTAGATTGAGATGGACTCGTGTTGGGGTCATGGATTGGACCATTACTGGGAGGAGATGGTGCACTGGGAGGAGACGGTTGCCTTGGTGGAGAAGGTGGCCTTGGTGTCGAGCCTGGAAACTTGATGTATTCTCTTTTCCAAAGAATAAAGCCACTCGTGACTTCTCCCGGTGTCGTCTCCCCTTCACCTCCAGGGATGTCAAACTGTAGTGACTGACACATAGGTAGAATTTCATCCACACCGACACGAGCATAGCCAGCTAGAATCAGATTGCAATGGTAGGTCGCTCCCCGTGCAGAAGGTAAAGCAAAGCCGACCGCCACCTTCATGGATATATTCTTCAGTTCAACATGCAGCTCACAACTAGTCTTCTCCTTAATTGCATCCACGGGGTACACATACATCGTTGCATCATTACCGTGGCCCTCCGTGGAAGCCACGATGCTTTTCCGTTGCGATGGGCCGACTGTACTGTCCAGTGTAGGATCTTGCTGTCGGAGTCCTTTAAGTTCATTAAGCTCTTGGCGATACTCCTGCAACGTGGCTTCAAACCTCACGAACCGCTCCGTATCCTCCTCTTTTTGCCGGTTTGTTCTTCTCGATCGGATTCTGTACGTGTCACGGTGCTCGGGAAACCCGATAACCCATGGATAAGAAGGTCCGAACCCTCTTGTTCGTCCAGCCTTTTCAGGATTCCCGAGAGTCTTTGTCAGCTCATCGTTCTCTCTGTCGGGAACAAACGTTCCCTCTTCAACCTCTTTCATCACTTTAACAAGTTCTTTCTTGGGTGTAGAAATTTCTTCAGCTGCAACAATCTCGCCTGTTTCTGGGTCTAATGATGCCCCATGCCTGAATACCTAATTTCTTGACCTCAAGGGCCAACTAGACGTAGCTGGAGTGACCCCTTTAGCCTCTAGGTCAGCCTCAGCTTTATCCCACTTAGGCATGGCACTCCTGTAGCCACCTGTGCCCATATGATGGTGATATTTCTTTTTCGCTGCATTTTCCTTGTTTTTTGCTGATATTGCCTTAGCTGATGCTGAGGTCTTGTATTCCATAAATGCGGCCTAGTTATCCTGCTGCAACTCTAGTGGGCCAACAAATGGAGGAGTTGTTTCCTTTAAGACATACTTGTGGTACAATCTTTTTTTCCATTCCTTGAATAGTTCGGCCATCTTCTTAAGAGCAAAGTTCTTGACTTTCCTCGTCATTTGCTGTGTGAGCTCATCAGTCTCCAAGACTGGTAGGGTGAAATGTGTCATGAGAGAATTCCACATTGTATCTTTCGATCTGTCATCTACAAAACTAGCCCCAGCTGGATCCTTTTTCTTTCCTGGCTTGTTCCTGTTTCGCGTGGTGATTGGGACTTTGTCTCTAATAATCACTCCGCATTGACTTATAAATGCATTCGCAACTTCTTTGGGCTCCAGCGGTTGACCCTGCAGAGAGACTAAGTCAATGCTGAAACGGACATCAGCGGGCAACTTGTGTGTCGGGCCTCTTGTATTTGTAGAAGATTGGCCGGAAGCGGAGGTCTAAGAGAAGAAACATTCGTCAATACATATATACGAATCAATTAGTGCATCTATACTAGTGAACGATCGATAGAGGCTTTATATACCTTGACGGAGTTTGTCATTATTATGGTGTCTTCACCATGGTCTCCACGATGGTCAGCACCATCGTCTCCACTATTTGGTCCACCATCGTCTCCTCCAGACAAATTAAGATATTCGGAGCCATCATAATAAGACCCCCCAGTACCCTCATCTATCATGTTGAGAAGCTCCTCTTCATTTTGTCTACCGTCCATAGCTTAACTAATACAGAAAAGAATATTGCATTAATTAAAAGAATATTACAACTGCGACAACTCGGATACAGTACTTAGTGATTAAGATAAAGTACAATAATATAAGATAAAGTACATTATTAATACATCACCGGAGAATAGCTCGGGTGCATTATAGGATAAAGTATAAGATAAAGTACATTATTAATACATCAACGGAGAATAGCTCGGATACATTATAGAATAAAGTATAAAATAAAGTACATTATTAAGATAAACTAGCGAACGCGGCTGCCGCGTTCTGTGCTACGAGAGCTCTGCAGCCACAGAAGAGGAACCATCACCGGAGAATAGCTCGGGTGAGATCCGTGAACCTGCCAGATATTGGAGAACCTAGTCTCCAAAAGATACATGTATCGCCGTACATGCTCGTCCTCCTCCCTGATACGACGACGTACCACCTCCTCGGGGGCTGGCTCCCTCTGCACCGCTCCTGGACCTCGTGGACGCCACCAAAGAAGCTCCGGGTCGACGATGATAACCGGATTCCTCACCAAGGTACGAGTCCCGACAGGTAGCACCTCCCAGTGCCAACCCGGCGGAGCCCAGACTCGGACATCCCCGATGGAGTCTGGTAGGCTCGGACGAGGTGGACGTGGCATAACTAAATAATAGCAATAAATTACAATCATAAAACATAATTAACTAAGTAACCCTAACTAACCCTAGATAATACTAACCTATACAATTAACCTAATACTAATACTAAGTAATACTAAATACTAATACTAATACAAAATACTAACTAAATACTAATACTAATACTAATACTAATACTAATATTAATACTAATACTAAATACTAATACCAATACCAATACCAATACCAATACCAATACTAATACTAATTAATACTAATACTAATTAATACTAATACTAATAGCAAATACTAATACTAATACTAAATACTAACCTAATACTAACCTAATTACTACTAACCAAAATTAACACATAATTAAACCTAATACTAATACTAATACCTGACGGCGAGGCGGCGATCACCGTACCTGACGGCGAGGCGGTGCGGGCGGCGCGGGAGATGGTGCGGGCGGCGCGGCCGGAGATGGGACACGGACGGCGGCGGGCGGCGCGGAGACGTACGGGACGGCGCGGGCGGCGTGGAGGGATGGCGCGGGCGGCGCGAAGACAGGACGGATGGCGAGCGGCGGAGGGACGGACGGCGGCGGCGACACGGAGGGTGCGACACGGGCGGCGCGGACGGCGGCAGGAGCTCCTCTGGAATGGAACTGTATCTCTCCGGGTCGTGCCACGACCCGGGGCGGGGGTGGGGTATTTATACCACCACCCCTTTAGCCCCGGGTTGTCGTACGAACCGGGGCTAAAGGGCGCGCCGAAACCCTTTAGGGCTAAAGGTCCTTTAGCCCCGGGGCTAAAGGTTATTTTTGGCGCCAAACCCAAAAATGGTTTATAGTTTTCAGAAAATTATGTATTATATATTAAAATTTTCAGAAAAAGAAGATCTATAATTTAAATTTATTATCATACTTTATTATACAACTTAAATGAAATTATCTATTATCTAACAAGTAGTATATTTAGTAGAAATGTTCACAAAAAATAATAAAAATATAGTTTATTATTTAAAAATGGAAAAATACATATAATATAGCAAAATATTCACAAAAATATAGTAGAAATGTTCTCCTGCCATTTCCCCCACTTCCCGCCATGTTCTCCCGCCATTTCCCCCGCTTCCCGCCATGTTCTCCCGCCATTTCCCCCGCTTCCCGCCATGTTCTCCCGCCATTTTCCCCGCTTCCCGCCATGTTTCTCCCGCCATTTCCCCCGCTTCCCGCCATGTTCTCCCGCCATGTCCCTCTATATCTAGGCCGACCGCCATTTCCATCGACACATCCACACCTTCTCTCTCACAACAATGGACACCGCTTACTGGGCTTTTCTGACGCTTGAGGAGACCGAGGCGTTGTGCGCCTCCAGCTACCCATGCCCGCCGGGGTACCAGCTGCCCGTTGGCTGGATGCTAAGCGCTGGAGGGGTTCATGTTCCTCCTTTGTCTCAAGGTTCGGCCCGCCAGGCGGCCATCACGAACCACTTCTACCTCGAGCTCACGCCGGAGCAGCTGATGGATCCCCATTGGGATCCCGACAACCTCGACACCTGGAATGCCTTCTTCGCAAACCGGCGGGAAAGGGAGCTCGCCAGGTACGAGGGTGATGGCCCGCCCCAAGTGAACCACAACGAGGCTGGTCGCCGCCTGTGGTGGGTGAACCGGACTATCGCCGGTGTGATGCGCTACATCGCCATGGGAGACCATCCTCGCCTGAGGTACCCGCACTTTCACCAGCAGCATAGCCACAAGAATGGTGGTGGTGGTGAAGGCCTAGGGCGTACTAGGGTCGTCATCCGGGAGCCCTTCCCCCGCGCGTCGTGAATCCGAGGCCGAAGGATCCATTTGTGTGCTACGAGGAAGGGCTGAGGATCCATCCGCGTGCTACGAGCGACGATGACGACGATGACGATTCCGAAGACGACCCAGAAGCTGTGTACTACAGGGCTAGATATGGTTATGACTAATTTTTACGTTTTAATATTAATAAATGTCTGGCCACAACAAGTTGCAATACTACCTACTGAGATCGAGAAAGTTCATATCCATATACATATAAGAGATCATTAAAAATAAAGGTTTAATAATATTGTACATCACCAACATCCACACATGTTAGGGTATTCTTCTAATCCATAACCATGGAGCATCTTCCTTATTTAACGGGATGCTTGGATCATCCTTCACAGCGAAGGGCGAAATTTCATGAAACTTATCATAATCGTCTGACATGTCTGTCTTATCCTCCACCCCCACGATATTTCTTTTTCCTGAAAGAACTATGTGGCGCTTTGGCTCATCGGATGCTGTATTATTTTGCTTATCTTTCCTTTTTCTCGATTTGGTAGACATGTCCTTCACATAAAAAACCTGAGCCACATCATTGGCTAGGACAAATTGTTCATCTCTATACGCAAGGTTGTTGAGATCCACTGTTGTCATTCTGTATTTCTTGTCTACCTCAACCCCGCCTCCTGTCAGCTTGACCCATTTGCACCGAAACAAAGGAACCTTAAAAAAAGGTCCATAGTCAAGTTCCCATATCTCCTCTATGTAACCATAATATGCATCCATTTTCCCATTCTCGTTTGTTGCATCAAATCGGACACCACTGTTTTGATTGGTGCTCTTTTTATCTTGGGCGATCATGTAAAATGTATTCCCATTTATCTCGTACCCTTGGAAAGTCAATATAGTCAAAGATGGTGACCTAGCCAACAAGTACAACTGCTCTCCAACATTTATGTCATTCATGAGATGTGACTGCAACCAACCGCCGAAATTCCTCATATGTTCATCTCTAATCCAGGAGCCAGGCTTCCCCGGGTTGTTGGAGTGTACAATATTCTTGTGTTTCTCGATATACGGAGCCACCAAGGTGGAACTTTGCAGAACTGTGTAGTGTGCTTTAGTGAGAGAATGTCCGTCCATACATATCCTTGCTTTCTTTCCTAGCGTGCCTTTTCCACTAATTCTACCCTCATGCCGTGATTCAGGAACACTGATGGGTTTAAGGTCAGGAATAAAGTCAACACAAAACTCAATGACCTCCTCTGTTCCATATCCCTTTGAGATGCTTCCTTCTGGCCTAGCCCGGTTATGAACATATTTCTTTAACACTCCCATGAACCTCTCAAAGGGGAACATATTGTGTAGAAATACAGGACCAAGAATGTTAATCTCATCGACTAGGTGAACTAGGAGGTGACTCATAATATTGAAGAAGGATGGTGGGAACACCAACTCGAAGCTGACAAGACATTGGACCACATCTTTTTGTAACCTTAGTAGACTATCTAGACTGATTACCTTCTGAGAAATTGCATTGAGAAACGCACATAGCTTCACAATGGGTACTCGAATATTTTCCAGCAGGAGTCCCCTCAATGCAATCGGAAGCAGCTGGGTCATAAGCACGTGGCAGTCATGAGACTTTAGGTTTTCAATTTTTTCTCTGCCATATTTATTATTCCCTTTATGTTCGACGAGAAACCAGACGGGACCTTGATACTGTAAAGGACTTCAAAAAAGATTTCCTTCTCTTCTTTGGTAAGAGCGTAGCTAGCAGTACCTTCAAACGGCTCTGGATGCATGCCGTCTCGGTCTTTTATACGTTGTTGGTCCTGCCGTGCTTCAGGTGTATCTTTGCTCTTCCTATACACGCCCAAGAAGCCTAGCAGCGTCACGCAAAGATTCTTCGCCAGGTGCATCACGTCAATTGCAGAGCGGACCTCTAGGACTTTCCAATAGGGTAGCTCCCAAAATAAAGATTTCTTTTTCCACATGGGTGCATGTCCGACATCGTCCTTCGGAATAGATTGTCTACCAGGATCATTTCCAAAGATTACTTTTAAATCCTTCACCATGTCAAATACATCATCACCAGTACGGCGGATAGGCTTACACCGGCTGTCTGCCTCACCATTGAAATGCTTACCTTTCTTTCTTAGGATGTGCGAGGGCGGAAGAAAACGACGATTCCCCGGGTACACATTCTTCTTACATTTATCCAAATATATACTTTCAGTATCGTTTAAACAGTGTGTGCATGCATTGTATCCCTTGTTTGTTTGTCCTGAAATGTTACTAAGAGCAGGCCAATCATTGATTGTTATGAACAACAACGCTCGTAGGTCAAATTCCTCCTGCTTGTTCTCATCCCACACACGTACACCTTGTCCGTGCCACAACTGTAAGAGTTCTTCAACTAATGGCCTTAGGTACACATCAATGTCATTGCCGGGTTGCTTCGGGCCTTGGATGAGCACTGGCATCATAATAAACTTCCGCTTCATGCACAACCAAGGAGGAAGGTTATAAATACACAGAGTCATAGGCCAGGTGCTATGACTGTAGCTCTGCTCCCCAAAAGGATTCATGCCATCTGTACTTAGACCAAACCATAAGTTCCCCGCATCACCTGCAAAGTCCGGAAACTCTCTCTCGATTTTTCTTCACTGCGACCCATCAGCGGGGTGTCTCAACATCTCGTCTTTCTTACGGTCTTCCATGTGCCATCGCAACAACTTGGCATGCTCTTTGTTCCTAAATAAACGTTTCAACCGTGGTATTATAGGAGCATACCACATCACCTTGGCAGGAACCATCTTCATGCGGCGCTCGCCCTCAACATCACCAGGGTCATCTCGTCTTATCTTATACCGCAATGCAGTGCATATTGGGCATGCATCCAAATTCTCGTACTCGTCGCAGTAGAGGATGCAGTCATTAATGCATGCATGTATCTTCTGCACCTCTAATCCTAGAGGGCAGACAACCTTCTTTGCTTCGTAGATACTGGCGGGCAGTTCGTTATCCTTTGGAAGCAACTTCTTCATTATTCTCAGCAACTTTTCAAATCCTTTGTCAGTCACACCGTTCTGTGCCTTCCATTGCAGCAATTCCAGTGTGCTACCCAGTTTTTTGTGCCCATCTTCACAATTTGGGTACAACAATTTTTTGTGATTCTCCAACATCTTTTTGAACTTCAACCTCTCCCTTTCAGTTACGCATTCTTCTTGGGCATCAGCAATGGCCCGAGTAAGATCATCATCGGACAGATCTGATGCCCGTTCTTCATCTTTTTCTTCATCAATGTCTTCCATTGTAGTACCATCGTATTCAGGGTAGTCGTTGTCATTCTCTTCTTCGTTGTCTTCCATCATAACCCCTCTTTCTCCGTGCTTGGTCCAACAATTATAGCCGGTCATGAAACCGGACCGAAACAGGTGCCTGTGAAGGACTCTTGAGGAAGAGTATTCTTTATGATTCCGACAGACACCACATGGACAAGACATAAAACCACTCCGTTTGTTTGCCTCGGCCACAAGAAGAAAAGAATGCACGCCTTTAATGAACTCGTTAGAGAGTCGGTCAGCGTACATCCATTGCCGGCTAATCTGCAATATATAATTAATTAAGTACATCAAACATAATCATAATTAATTAAACTAATCTAAAACCAGCAACCGGGACTAAAGATATGATGAACCTTTAGTCCCGGTTGGAGGCACCAACCGGGACTAAATGTGGATGTGGAGACAACATGTCGACACTATGTCCTCAGTGGGCAGCACTAAGCCAATAAATTAAATGCCGACACTATTTTGGTGGGTGGCAGCACTATGCCAGCGTGAGTGTGTCGACATTATGTCATCAGTGCCCGACACTATGTTGTGCTGCTTAATCTATAAATAGGTATGCATTCTTGTGAAGAACTGCAAGATGGTGTGTGAGACCAGGGACACCACTACGGCGGAGCTTCTCGAAGATGTCTTAGGACCTCGTCCTCAGACATCTTCGAGGAGCTCGCCGTAGAGGCACTCTCTAATATGTGAAATTAGTTAGCTCCACCAGCATACTGATTTAGCTAGAGAAGATATAAACAGAAAGATGGTGTGGGAGAGCAGGGACACCACTACGGCAGGGCTTCTCGAAGATGTCTTAGGATCCCGTCCTCAGACATCTTCGAGGAGCTCGCCATAGAGGCACTCCCTAATATGTGAATTGTGATGTCTTCTTATCAAGCTTTTATGAATTAACCCTATCTTTGTTACAAATTTTTCAGTTTGTTAAACGCAGGTAGACGAAGAAGGATATTTTGCCTAGCTAGTTAGTTAGAATGATGAACTCACGCACGTGTGTGCTTCTAAAATCAATTTTCAAGACTCTATGTGCCAAAACAAGATATATATTGATAGAATAATCCACATATTGTGATATTTACCTTAGAGTTCCTTACATTAATACAAGATAGATAGAATCTAAACATCGATATCATGCTATCACTGCAAAAATTACTACCAAATTAAATCCACAAATCCATCTATAAGATAGAGCATGAAATGAGCTAATATAGCAATGAGAGTTCAAAGGATGAAGTTGCTCACCTTTTAGAACCTTTGGATAGATGGGGCACCACAAAATCTAGACAAATCTTGAGGAAAAAAAGGGCATGAACTCGAACTTGAAGCAAGAAAGAGAGAGAGAGGAGAGCCACCAGTTTGAATGGTGGCTCGGGCAGGGGAAGAAGATATAGCCAGACCTTTAGCCTCGGTTCGTGTCTAGAACCGGGGCTAAAGGTCCACCTTTAGCCCCGGGTCGTGTAACAAACCGGGGCTAAATGGTCTGACGCCCGACCCGGCCTGCCTGAAACCCTTTAGCCCCGGTTTATTACACGACCCGGGGCTAAAGGTCCCGTTCGAACCGGGGCTAGTGTCTGCCACCCCCTAGGGCCAGTTCTAGCCGTTGGACCGGTGCATTAGTCCCGGTTTGTAGCAAAACCGGGGCTAATACCCCTGGACCAAAGGTCTGTTTTCTACTAGTGACTAGTGACATAGTTATAAAAAAAACCAATAAAGCATGTAAAAAACCAATAAAATATGGTACAGTATTACAACTAACTCACTACCAAACCGCAGCTTGCAAGCATTTGGGTTTGTAGTTCCATCTCCACAACAACACAATGAGAAAAAAACACCAGAACCTTTCAAGTAAATAAGGTTGATTCTATGTACGCGGGAATCCAAACATTCCACGTACTTATATTTCATGTGATTAGTTTGTAATAATCTCTTGATTTTGCGCAGTACATAGAGGCATTTCATGTATGAACTACTACTATACGAAGTGGTACATAGCAGGAAAAGAAACATCATCACCGAGAGATGTTCGAAAACCAAGAGGTTGTCCTCTTTACCTGGCTTATTTCCGTGCTGCTAGACCTATAGTGCCACGCACATTTCAAATCAATCCGGTTACGGCTAGTGAACAACATATATTCTCCAGGTCCAGATATAGATGACTATATATTACGTACACCAAAGACATGGTCACGTCAAGGTACTAGCTGCTAGGGTTAGTTAAGTAACGATCACATGCGGCTCCATGCATCTCCATTATTACTTGTCCCGCAGTCGATCGGGTACGTGCAGTACATGCACGTTTCACGGCACTGTAGTGTAAACGACAGATGGGTTGAACAAAAGCTGAGCCGTTCAGAGGGGAGAGGCCCTGTGGATGATCCTGTGAATAGCAGCTAGCGGCTGTGTTGTGGACGGATAGGTTCGCATGGACGGGCATCTCCCTGTCCCTCTCCCCTCTCCGTGGGAGAGAGAGAGGGTGAGAGCGAGAGAGAGGGTGGAGACAAAGAACTGTTAAAGACATGAGCAGGCAACGAGACACTCCCTGCCCCACGGGGGCCCAGGCAAGCATGGTTTTGGGTTTATTAGGAGCAGCAAACGGGATACTTGTTTTGCCCTTAATCATCGTACGTACTACTCCGGCTAATCATCGTACTACTCCGGAATGAAACAGTGATTTACACAAGCATGTAGCTACTGGTAAAAGAACGAAAAAACAGTTAAATTGTACTTCCTCCGTTCAGAAATATAATATAAGACATTTTCGCTTTGTGAAATAAAGGTATCTAGACGCCTTTTAGTGTGTAGGTTCACTCCGAACCTATACGTACCTATGCACTAAAAGACGTCTAGATACTGGATATTCACTTTGATTCGCAGGTACAAATGCACACATTCTGAGAAAATATATTTTAAAATATCAAAAAAATTAAAAATAAAATCCACATATATATTAGAATATTTTATATTGGTTCACAAGTTTTCGGATAGAAAGAATATTTTATGTATCGTGTATAAAAAAGACAATATGCCAGGAATACGACTATTCACATGATATTTTTTGTCTTTTTTATACACAACACATAAAATGTTCTTTCACCCCGACAAATTGTGAACCAACATAAAATGTTCGAATGTATATATAGAATTTTTTTCGAATTTTTTAACATTTTAAAATTTATTTTCTCACAATGGGTGCATTTGCACCTATGAGCCGGATTGCCGCCTCCGTCCAGATACATTCCATTCATAAATCTAAAATGTCTTATATTTCTAAACGGAGGGAGTACAGTACTTTACCATAACTACACTATTTTTGTAGCAGGGGTCCTACCATATATGGGATAGTGGGTTATATAGCAGTACTACCGTATTTTTGTACGTTGTAGTATCTTGATTCTTGAGAGACATGCTGTGTTATCTACCTGGCATATATACCAGTACAGCCAAAGTGTGTCAATTTGCAGGCAATCCACACAAACGAAAGCAGCAGTGAAACTTCCAATGGAACAGGACACCTAATCAAGTCCATAGATATAACAAACACTAGTAGAAAACCCCCCTTGGTCACGGTAAGGGCCATTGGTCCCGGATTTTGAACCGGGACCAATCACTCAGGACTAATGCTGGTTCCGGTTCTGGCACGAACCAGAACCAATGGGTCTCCACATGGCCCGCCATCGCGTGCGCTCGCCGTAGGACCTTTGGTCCCAGTTCGTGGCATGAACCGCGACCAAAGGTTTTTTCTTTTTTTTTTAACTTTTTTTGAATTTTTTTGAATTTTTTTTAATCTATGAATATTTGGGCCGATTAATCTCTCACGCCTTTCAATTACACTTAGTTTTGATCAAATTCCAATCTTTGGTTCAACTTTCCGATCGGTCACCTATCCTAACACTACTCCACCCCTAGCACGCTTAACATCTTGGTTTCTTCCCATCCCCCTTCCTATACCACTTGTAACCTTATGTCTATAGTGCTATTAATGACATTAACCCATGCATATTGTGAGTCATAAGTTCTTATAATTTGAGTTACAAACATGATTTTAATGTTAAAAAATGACTAAGTAATACTAATATTGAATAAATATAGAAATAAAATGTTTTATTATTATTTTTGCATTAATTCATTTAATATGGCATAATTCATATCTTTAAATCCATAAATCAAAATTCCACAAATAATATGTCCATTATTATCAGAAAAATGTGAGGAATTCAAATATGTCATTTTTTTGAATTATTTTTTAAAAAATTAAAAATCTGAATTTTGACTCTTTTGGAACATCGGTATCGTATTTTTTCTGATCATTTTGATATATTATACGCTTTTTTCCGACATCGTATGCACAAATGGCGGCCATCTGAAGTTTTTATAACTTTTTTTGCAAAATAAGTCGAAATTTAAGTTTGTTAATTTTCATGACAAGTGTATCACTAAATACAACTACAGTTGAAAGGATTTTATTTTTTGATTTTTTTACAATTTCCCGCGACATGTTTTCAAACTAGAAGGCGATGGGGGGAGGGGGGTTCTCCTGCCGCGGCAGGATTTTGGGCCTTTTTCCTACCGCGGCAGAGAAGGTGGCAGAGAATTTCTGATTTTTTTATCCCGGTTTATGTCCCGAACCGGGACTACCCTTTGGTCCCGGTTCATGGCATGAACCGGGAACAATGCTCCGCTGAACCGGGACCAATATCCTGGCGGCATGAACCGAGACCGATGCTTGGCATTGGTCCCGAATTGTTATTAGAACCGGAATCAATGGCTTTGGGGCTGGATCAAAGATCATTTTTCTACTAATAAAATGTTTTACATGATCCAGAAGAGGATAACATCAGATCGCTAGCCAGTCTACAGCTAGAAAGCTACTATAGCTCGCTACCAGCAAGCTAGCCTATAGTAACATGACACTAAAAAACTAGGCGGTACACTACGACCAACATCGCCCGGAGGAGAGGGCAAGAAAGCTACGTAGCTTGGTACGAGCAAGCCTACGGTAACACGACACATGCATAGCTAATAGCCTAATACAGTAGCTCAAACCCTAACAGTAGCTCCATCTAGGTAGCCGGCCCTCGCTGGTACTCTTTCACACAGTCACACACACGTACTGCGCGTGAGAGAGAGAGAGGGGATCAGAAATTCAGAAAGAGCTTAAACCTGAAAGCGACAGGTCTTCCAGCATGACAAGCCCACGCCCTTCCACGGGCGCGCGTCCAAAATCTGGGCAACTTGTTCCTCCCCCCGCGCTCGTGATCCCCGTCCGTTGGGGACAAATCGCAGCGGGGAGCTAGCGCTCCCGGCCAAGCGGCTAATGGCTGCCAAGGAGAGGAGAGGAGAGGGGGCAGGCCAGGCCAGGCCGCGCCCACCGCTGCGCCTCTGTACGTACGTTACGTACAGTGCCCTTCGCGGTCAGATGGATCGTAGTACAGGTCACGGCGAGCGATACATGGTATAGCTACAAAAGGAGGCGGGTGTCGACAAATGCCGGATTGGCCAGATCGTCGATCCGATCACCTCGCCATGATGCAACCCAGCAACCCAGAGAGAGAGAGAGAGAGCAGAGATCTTCAGGCTAGCTAGAAATGGGTAGGCATTTCTCAGGGAGCAGAGATATTCAGGCTAGCTAGAAATGCGCATCCAGATCGGAGTCGACGTACCTCGAGCCGCCGTGGAAGAAGCTGGCCGGTGGGCGCCAAATTTCGAGATGGAACTGCAATTTTTTGGAAGGTGTTGATATTTTGGGAGATCAAAGCGCCAAATATGGTTTTAACTTGATGAGCAGATCGCGCGCGCCCACCGTCCAGACCCCCACTGACCCTTCTTGGCCTTGGCTTGCGCGCTGCCAGTGCCAGGCATGAATCGCCACAACTTCAGGCAGTATATGCAGAGGCTGTCGTCTCTGGGGCATGGGATCCGGAGCCCTTTCTATGGTCTACGCAGAGCATGCACGAATGAGTTTATCCACTGCAAAGAAGAACGCACTTATTGAGATTGACAAGGCACCACATTATTATCAATGATTAAGTAAGTATCTTAATTGACTATGGTCAGCTCACCATTAATTCATAGCAATGTCCTTGCTTCGCCATTCATTATTGAGCTTGGACATGAATGTAAGTAGTACTCCCTCCGTTTAGAAATATAAGACGTTTTAGCTTTGTGAATTGAATGTATCTAAACATCCTTTAGTGTATAGGTTCGTAGAGGTTCGGAGTGAACCTATACACTAAAAGGTGTCTAGATACATTTCTTTTACAAAGCTAGAATTGCTTATATTTCCGAACGGAGGGAGTATATCAGAACTGCAGTATGAGTATACGCAGATTCCAGACATGTTCGTATCATGAATTTACTTACGCCAAGCACAATAAGAAGCTAGAGTTCCTTCACATTTTTGTGTTCAGCTCAACAGAGGTGACCGACAGTTCTCAGATATAGCACAAATTATCGGACCATCATGTAGCTGGATACTGTCTACGTCAACAGAACCATGTGTACCTCCTGGTTGTATGATCGTTAAGACGTATACGTATAGGGTTTTTGAATCACTCCTGGAGAGAGAAGGGGCGGGTGTTTGCGCGCGCAGTGCAAGAGAGTAATTCACTCGCTGTCACAGGATGTAAGGTGACCGGCTCAATGATAGAACTGTGCCCAACAAAAGTATAGCTTTCAGAAGGCTCTGCAAATCCAATGGGATCATGGCTTGCTGCAAAATGACACCACGCTCCAGCCCTACGTGGACCCTCCTGTGTTGGATCATGTGCACACACGAGTGACAAGGTATATACGGAGTATGTGTAATCAGTATAACAATGGGCTTTACGATTAAATAACAGTAAAGCAGGACAGTAGTAGGCAGAAGAATATCGACAGTAGCAGCATAAGCATGGTCGGCTGGTCCAACGCTCATGTGCTTAGCTATTAAAGCTTGAGGAACAAAACGAGACGGTATACTATTGCCAAACATGAGCTTGCTTTTAAGAATTCCAGAAATAATAATAACTGATCACTATAGTGCATGGCAATCATTTTAGGGAAAATCACTCCCAAAAGAAGGAAATCTGATTGCAGAGAATAGTATGTAGTGAATCAAGCAGGTCAATGGCACTCAAGTCAAAAACCTATCATTCCCTTACCTTAGGCAGGCAGCTTCAGGGTATCATTCTCTTCTCCATTTCCGCGCGTTTTCTCTTAATCGTGAGCAATATAGGCCAAGATCTTTGAGAAGGTTACTGATCGAATCCCCCCTAAAAAATTATTAGGCAATGCCAAGTTTATCAGCAAGAGAGGGGAAGGCCGCAAATAAAAGCAGAACTTAGTAGAGTCCGAAAAATGATCATATTTAATTTTCACAATATAATGTATTAATTCAATATAATCATTAGGATTATTATGTGATCACCAAATCATGGAATAAGTGGTTGTGGCTGGCACACGCCCACAACAATCGGTTGCTATTAGAGAACAATAGAAGGACAGGGGAAGGAAACAGAGGGTACACTAACAGAGAGGAACAGGATAAGGTAACCTATGGGTGGGATGGAGGGTTGAACCATAGCCACTTATTTTCAGGCTAAACGCCATGAAACAAAGATTCTGAGATTATCTTAGGATGAATGGCAGATCGGGTCATGTCAGAAAGGGAAATTCTGGTGATGTTTGAAAAATCAAGCACAAAACCTATTTTATATTGCTTTATTTTCCTCTATCTTCAAGTACTCTGTAATCTACAAAATATAATATACCATTTTAAGAACCAGAGCGGGAGTAGAGGTCCTAAGAAAAAAATATGCGACGGTGCCTCTCTATTTGGTTCTCCGTGAGTTCCTCGTACCATGACAATGATGTGTCACCTTTCAAACTTTCACATATCAAGTGAGTTTTTCATCACCATAATTTCATTTAAGTGAAAATAAGTAAAACAAAACACATGAAGGACATGTAGTTCTTGATCTCAGTCAAATTTTGCAACAGTAATTCCTAAGGATCTGATGCACTATTAATGCTATATAATACATATATAGCAAGTAGCACAAAACAAGGAAGTACACAAGAAACATCAAAACGTTTTCATGTGTTACAAATATTGAACCGGGTTGGTTTTGTACTGGACCCTGGACACCAGGCAAGAAGATCCAGTTGGCTGAAAAGAAACTTGACATTGACAAGTCATGGCAAAAGAGCAGCTGCAGCTGGGTGGGATGAGGAGAACCGTCAGAATTCTGTTCTCCTAACTTGTGATAAAAACAGGCAATGGAATAACTCCATTTGCTGGTACCAGGCAATCCATATATTGTTCCTTTTGGTACTACCTTTTCTTTTGTTTAAACCAGATCTGACTCGTACTAGATGTCAAAAAAGTCCGGGTCCTTGTTTTTCTCTCATCCTGAAAAAATATTTAATCTTTGTCCCTTTTGCTCAGGATTTAAACGCAGAATGATGGTGAATAGACAAAAATATCCTTGGACTGTTTGACTACACTAGGTTAACTTCATTGCTTTTCCAATAAAGGATAACCTACCTCCATCCACAAACACAAAACATTGCAATCTAAGACACTTTGATTTTACCACATTAGTTGATAGCTAGTGAAAAGACTTGTTACGATGTATAAGCCCAAGTAAGAATCCGGTGGAGCTATATCACCATCACCGATAGCAACGGGCCAAGGGGATAGATGTTTTTACTATTGCCACGTCCACAGGAGAAACCATGGCCGGACAACACCGGAAATACTACGTGCACAAACCTCCAAAAATGACAGTGGTGCCTTTCAAGAATCTACTGAACCTCAGAACCCTGTGTGGGCATTTCGTCGAACACGTGGTGAACGACGCCGAGCTCTCTTGGGTCGTTGTTCGGGCAAGGCTGACCGCTCGTAGGTTGTGCAGAAGGAAGACGGGGATGAGGAGGAGTCTTGGGCTCACCTCCATATGCCTGCGTCGGTGTAGATTTCATATGCCGGCATCGACGACGAGACGGGAAGCCGCCGCCATGGCGTGCCGGAGCCGTGCGTAGAAGGACGCCAACGGGACGGACGGGAAACAGAAACTATCACAGTCGGCGGGCTCTGGGCTCGACGCCGCAGAGTAAAGAGCCAGGCCCGATAAGCTATTCTTGTCGGGCACATTCATTCTTGAATGCAAAAAGCACCAAAGGAACGCCTACCCAGTCAGGCCCATCCAGCCCAACGTAAGGGCCACGAAACCCTCGTCCTCGTGGTGACTGAAAGTAAACCATCCGTCTGCCGGCCCCTAGGCGTAACCGCCACGCCTCCGGCTCTATACAAGTAGCGAGCGGGCCTCCGAGCCCACCTCGTCTCGCCGCTGCTTCCAGTCCACCACTAGGGTTTTTGCCTCCGCCTCTTGTGCGCTGCTCCCGCGATCTCCGCGGGCGCTAACCGCCCAACCGTATGTATGATCCCTTATTACTTCCTCAAGACTCAAGAAAAAAACCTGTACTACCATTTGTGACGAATTTCGTGCAACCGTCTCACTGTTCTCCAATGGTTTCGCGCAGATCTGGGAATCCAGCGGAGCTAGCGGCCAGCCGTGCCAAGATGGCGCTGGTGAGTGTTTCCTTCATTCCGCCATGTTGGATTTTACGGGCTGGTGTTCGTAGTTTCTTTTTTTTCTTGCGCCTAGATTTGTACTATCCGATATGCCAAAAAAAAGGATGCTTAGTGTGCCATTTGAAATTGATATGGCGATCATGCTCGGTTCCTGCCTAGTTGTTCAGAATTTGTTTGAAAACATGGTCGGATATTTAATTTGGTGGTGGAGTTCGCAGCAAGAAAAAAAAATGCTTGGCAGTAGATCGTTGGATGGGATGGGTAATCACAATTGCGACCAAGTGATAATAGAGCATGTCTACTTCTTCTGCATTAATTTCCTAACGATGCATTCATTTCCTTCTGTTGGATTTTGGAGGGGGGGATCGATCAGGTGTTAGATCGTTGAGGACCGTGAATTTACTTGATCTGCGATATGCTTACATTTATGTCAAATTTCTCTCTTGAGAAATCTAGTGGGTGTACATAGTATGGCGTTTGCTTGACGACGTTTAAAATTGTGCATTATCCTTATGATGATTCGGTTCTGTAATTAGTTGCCTGGATCATTTATTTCGTTGCACATCAGATGATTAAAGTTGCTATGCCAATTTGTTTCGTAGCACAACAGATGATTAAAGGTGTAGTATTTAATTAGTTGCTCTGCTTGCACTTTTTTCTGTTTATGTTTGTTGATTCAGTAACCCTTGCCCCCTGAACGTGCTTTCCCTGACATAATTTTCATATTTTCATCCCTTAAACCTTTTCTTTATTTATGATCAGCCATCTAATCCACCCCATCTATTTTCCTAGGTGCTGCACGCTGGCAGTGGAAACAAGAATGCATTCAAGGCACTCATCGTGGCTGAATACAGTTGTGTCAATGTTAACTTGGTGGAAGACTTCCAGATGGGTGTCTCCAACAAGACTCCCCAGTTTCTCAAGATGAATCCCATTGGGAAGGTATGTGCAAAAATCATCTTTGGAAATGGAAACGATAGTGCAGATCTAATTTTCAGCATATTTTGGCAGGTTCCTGTTCTTGAGACTCCTGAAGGACCCCTTTTTGAGAGCAATGCCATTGCAAGATATGGTAAGTAAAGACAGCAACTAAGTACAGTAGTATTTTTATTTAATCATCGACATTTTATTTGATTTAGTGTCTAACTATCTGTCATCTTCCTAAAGTTGCTCGCATGAAGGCTGACAACCCACTCTATGGATCTTCACTGATTGAATATGTGAGTGCTGTTTGATATTCATTCTAGACCATTCTGTGTAATATGTACTTGTTCTTAGAATTTTTTTGTTCTGTTCAGGCGCAAATTGAGCAATGGATAGACTTTTCTGCCACGGAGATTGATGCTAACCTTGGAAAATGGTTGTACCCACGGCTAGGATTTTATCCATATGTTGCTGTGGTAGGTGTGGCAGTGTAGGGATTCATATCTTCTTTACATTGACAAAGTGTGGCTAATCTTCTTTTTGTCCCAACAGAGTGAAGAAGCATATGTTGCCGCCTTGAAGAGAGCATTGGGTGCCCTTAACACACACCTTGCATCAAACACATATCTTGTTGGGAATTCAGTGACTCTTGCCGACATTGTGATGTCATGCAACCTTTACCCTGGCTTTACTCAGATCATGACCAAGAGTTTTACATCTGAGTTTCCTCATGTGGAGAGGTACTTCTGGACCATGGTTAACCAGCCAAACATCAAGAAGGTCATGGGTGATGTGAAGCAGGCAGAGTCTGTGCCACCAGTTCAGAAAAGGAATGCAGCACCAAAGGAGAAAAAGGTGAAGGAAGTCAAGAAGGAGGACCCAAAGCCAAAGCCAGTAGAGAAAGCAGAGGAGGAAGAGGAGGCACCAAAACCAAAGCCAAAGAACCCTCTTGATTTGCTGCCCCCAAGCAAGATGATCCTTGATGATTGGAAGAGGCTGTACTCTAACACCAAAACCAACTTCCGGGAGGTTGCTATTAAAGGTAGGTTCCTTTCCAAAATCCAGTTCAAACTCAACCACATTAATTGAAGTTAATTGCATCGACTATATTCAGAGAAGATGGTTGTTACATATGATTCAAATTAGAAGCATGAACTAATCAAGATGTAGCTTTAAGTAAACGGCATTCACCCATCCTTTAGCAAATATATCAATCTATGTGATTTGCAAATTTTCGCTACTATAAGACCAAATGTTCTGGAAGTTGCAAAATGGGTTATCAGAACTCTCCTGAACAGAACTCGTATTCCTTCTGTACTGCAGGTTTCTGGGATATGTATGACCCGGAGGGCTACTCCTTATGGTTCTGTGACTTCAAGTACAATGAGGAGAACACTGTGTCCTTTGTGACCATGAACAAGGTGGGTGGATTCCTGCAGCGAATGGACCTGTGCCGCAAATACGCCTTTGGGAAGATGCTTGTGATCGGTAGCGAGCCACCTTTCAAGGTCAAGGGGCTTTGGCTCTTCCGTGGCCCTGAGATCCCCAAGTTTGTGATGGAAGAGTGTTACGACATGGCCCTCTACGAGTGGACTAAGGTTGATATCTCTGATGCGGCACAGAAGGAGCGTGTCAGTGCCATGATCGAGGACCTGGAGCCATTCGAGGGCGAGGCATTGCTGGATGCAAAATGCTTCAAGTGAGCAAATGAACTGCATATTTAGGATTTGGTCGTGTGTTTTAAATAGTTTGAGGTTCTGGACTATAGGAAATCTGCAGTACATTATTAGTTAAATACTACCTACCTTCTGTACTAGTTAAACCTATCTTCTACTATAAGTGTTCTAGTCAATATCTTAATTATAATTTTTTACTGGGGAGTGTTTTGCTGTGGGTATGGGAATTCTGCTGTTGGTGCGTCCTGTTCTGTAGATATGTCTGTGTGTTTGTATTACAACGGATTCGATTCTGCCATGGATATGTCTGGTTTGATGAATGCTTCGCACTGATACTCGGTTTCTCTGCAAGAACGTCGAGGGAAGAAGTTTGTACATGAAAACAGTGGAAGGCCAGTACAGCTTCAGGCTTCAGCTGCTGAATGTAACTCTAGCAACGTATTGTAATTGTTCATTCTTTAGCCCCCGCTGCATATTCATCCAAAGAAGGCAATGATAACAAGACCACGATCAATATACATTGGCCAATGGCCTTAACTGCGCCCAGAAAATGGTAGTATAGGATAATGTACATGGAGTTAACTGGGAAATGCAAGGAGCAAGAGGAATTAATTCGTTCTTTCATGCTGACATTGATCAATAAAAATAGAAACATATGACCAAAACTACATTGAAAGTGTAGAAGGACAAGTATATTTTTATTAAGTTGAAGAGATAAAGCACATCTATTTTCAAACAAGGGAAGACTTTTAAACAAATAAAATATCGAGGAAAGAACATATACATTTGCTTCTGAAGAAAGGAATACAGAAACACTTTACAGTTAGAATAAATTGGAAGAATGATTTACACAAGCATATCTTGTAGAAAGCAAGAAAAAACAACAGTTAAATTCTATGTGCATCGATATGTATGGAATATTCTCTTCTTCAGTAGGATTTCTTATTCACCCTGCGACAATTCTTTCTAATCTCCCCATCCCTTCCTATCAGGGGGCTTATGTTTCCCATCTGGATCATCGACGTAGCGAAGTTTTTGAAAAAGTCCTTCTAGCTATCAGAGAACCTGCGAACAATCGGTGCGGTGGTCGTCGACGCAACAGGATCGGACAACATCACCTGATCAGACGGAAGCTGGGCGCGGCTCCGCATGAGGTTGCCGTAATATTTGCTGTCGAACACGTCTGGTGTGATGCCATCGAGGTTCACCATCCCCCTCGCGCGCTGCCCGGCCCATTGCATGCGCTCAAAGGTGTGTGCTCATTGTTGACGCTCTCGATGTTGGTGGTGGTGCCATCGCGGCGGCCCAACGGTACGCTCCAGGACGGCCCTCCAGCTAGCTCCACGGAGATCTCGGCGGCCAGGGCGAGGATGTCGGCGCAGGAGACGATGTCAGGACAAGCATTCTCCAGAGCGTGTTTGATGTCGTCGACGATGTTGAACCCGCGCGCCGACCTGTTGTTGGCGGGGACTTTCTTCTCGGTCATCATAGCTGGCTGGAGGTCGTTGTCGAGCAAAAGCGATCCGTCACAGCCCTGAAAAAAATAATCACACTGATGAGATGATGATCGATGTCCCTAATATACATATGCGCCTCGCACCTATGTAGTTTGGTGAACTCACGTTGACAAAACAGTCGTGGAAATGGAGGCGGAAGAGGCTGGCCCGGATGCGCGAGTCGGAGATGCGGGCGTCTTGGATAACGGGCCTGACGATGTCGTGCATAGCTGGGAAAGAGCCGTTGTAGAAGGATGAGCTCAACCCGGCGCCATGATCCAGGCTGTAGCCCAGGCTGCCCGGGGCCTAGGTCCGCCCTTGAATATGATTATAGTGTTGCCGGTGACATATATAATCGGAGTTGTTGGAGAACAAAGACGATGGATATATCCAAACATGAGATGTCGTGAAACACATCGTCAATATAGTTGTTGGTTTAATCTCATAAGACTTCGTATTGTCTTTACTAGAAATCGTTCGACAACAAGGCACATATGAACTTGGGGACAATATGGACGTGATAATATTCTCCGGACGTTGCTTTTAACGGAGTAATTATAAAGTTAATGCTTGTTCATACCGGATGGTTCACTAATCATTCACATGGTGTGCTTGTGGGAATTGATACTTCTAACAATGGAGAGATACACTCTAGGCCTGCTCATTTATTATGATGTTCATCATCGTCTGGTCGGACTCGTGATCAAGTTGTTGAACACAGGGACACCGATAGTACGGTATGAGTAAAGAGTGCATGCCAGGTAACGATAATAACCTAGTGTTTCATCTCGGGCAATGTAAAGTATCGACGAATCAATACGATATGTATCGAACTCAATACTACGGTTCACATGATAAAGAACTTCGTGTTATTTGCGGGGGTGGTTGCTACTTGTATCAAGACACTGATAGTAATCATTGTCACGGAATGAGTTTCGGACATGTCCACAAATATCTGAACCTACTGGGTCACACACTTACGACATTTACGGCGATGTGAGTGTGAATGAGATAGTTGGATGAAGTAATTTTGAAAGGATATTTCGGAGCATCTCGGAATATTCCGGAGGTGCCCGAGATATCATCGAGAGTGGACGGAATGGTTCCGGATAATAAAGAGGACGATGGGAATATTTTAGGAAGGTTTCAAATTAATTTGGAGATGTTCATAAGTTAATCCGGAAAGGTTCAAAATAAATATTTATATTAATAATAAATAAGAAATTATTATTTATTAATATCCTAGTGGGTCCCATGGGCCCACTAGGCCATTCGCGTGCGGGGGTGGAGGAGACCCTGGCCAAATTGGCCAAGGCCTCCCCTATGTCCGACGGGTGGAGGAGGAGGAGTGGGGCGAGGCCGTGCAGGGGGGTGTCCTCCCTGGTCTCAAACTTGCCCCCAAGTTGGTTTTGGGGAGGAATTCGTATTTGATGCATACTCCGTATTGGATATGGACTTCCTCTCTCTCTCATATTGGTGGAAGAAAGGAAAAGGAGAAGTCCTTGTAGGATAGGAATCCTAGTCCTACTCTCCTCTATGATATGGGGTGGCCCGATCTTCTCAGTAAGCGGATGGCGGTGATGATGGTAGATGGTAGATAACTAGTCTGTAGCTATGAACTCTCCCGCTCGATCCCTGATACCAATGCAACAGCTCTCGAACCTTGTAGGATATTTACAACACCACACTCTTGCGCACGCAGTCGTGACCACGAACGATAGTATGCAATCTACTAATTCCCAATGGAACAACAGATCACACTCAATTATAGGTGGTAGATTCGAACACAGGGTAATTCCAGAGGTTCTATGAAAGAAACAACTCCAAAATAGTTTTAACGTGGTCTAAACCCTAACTAGAGGTCGTCCCAAGGCTTTTAAGGGCGGCTGGGGCAGCCAGAAACCGAAACTAAACGCAAATGACTCAAACTGATATAAACCGACTCGGACCAGATTCGGTCGGCGGGCGGACACTCCGGTCGAAATCGGCCGGACACTCCGGGTGAAGTGTGCCGGACAGTCCGGTCTGGCCAGAAACTTTGAAGTTTCCGGGTGGTGTCCGGATAGTGTCCGAACTGGCAGACAGAATGTCCACGCCAGTTTGCCTCTCGACCAGGCCGGACAGTCCGGGTGGATCTGGCCGGACACTTCGGTCGTGGCAGATCTTTTTGCCTCCTTCTTGATGATCTTCTCTTGCGCCTTCCTCCCTCGCGTATCCTTGGGCGATCATCATGTTGGGCTTCTCTTGTAGTCCTTCTCCTCCTCGCGCCATGCTTGTTTCTCCAACGAACCTGATCATACATAAATGCATAGACTTAGGCAGTATAAAGTTCTCATCAATCAAAGTACCAGATTCGTTTAGGAATAAATTCACCTGTTGTTCCAGTAGCTTAGCACGAGCTCTTGTAATAGGTCCAATTCTAATCTCATTGGACTGATCCTTTCTTGCAACAGTTGTAGCATCTTCAGTAGTCATTGGGGTAGGTGTAATTGTAGGGATGTCCTCATCATCTCCCCCCCCCTTCAAAAGGCGTCGACCTCGACGCTCCAAGGTCTTCTCCAGCATATGGTGACAAATCAGCAACGTTGAAGCTATTGCTAACTCCACCAAACTCCTCAATAGGTATATCAACCGAGTAGGCGTTATCATTAATCTTGGCTAACACCTTGTAAGGACCAGCACCACGTGGCTTCAATTTTGACTTTCGAAGTAGTGGGAACCTATCCTTGCGTAGATGCACCCAAACCATATCTCCAGGCTCGAACAACACTTCTTTTCTTGCTTGATTCCTTGCAGCATCAATGTTCTTGCCTTTCTTATCAATATCCTCTCGAGTCTTCTCATGTATTTTCTTCACATAATCAATACGTTTTGATGCCTCCATATCAACTCTCTCATGTAATGGTAGGGGCAACATATCAAGTTGCGTCAATGGCTTGAAACCATACACCACCTCAAAAGGACAAAGCTGAGTAGTTGAATGCACAACCCTGTTGTAAGCAAACTCAACATGTGGCAAACACTCTTCCCACTCCCGCAAATTCTTTTTAATCATGGTCCTTAGCAGCTGTGACAATGTTCGATTCACCACGTCCGTTTGACCATCTGTTTGGGGATGACACGTAGTACTGAACAACAACTTCGTTCCTAGCTTTCCCCATAAGGTCTTCCAAAAGTAGCTCATGAACTTCACATCACGGTCAGAAACAATCGTCTTTGGTACTCCATGTAATCTCACGATGTCCCTGAAAAACAGGTTAGCAACATGCGACGCATCGTCGCTTTTGTGGCAGGCAATAAAATGAGCCATCTTAGAGAACCTATCCACTACCACAAATATAGAATCATGACCTCTCTGAGTTTTAGGTAGACCTAGCACAAAATCCATACTAATGTCTTCCCATGGAGTATTCGGTGCAGAGAAAGGTGTATACAAACCGTGAGGCTTCAGCTTAGATTTCGACTTGTGGCATGTAATACACCGGCTCACAAATCTGTACACATCACTAAAAGAACATTTCATGTTTTCCTATGTTTTGCGTGTTAGATAACAATACTATGGAGACTTTTCATGTGTGCTAAGTGTGCAGGAAGTTTTGAGGGGGCCGGATAATCCGCCCCACCAAGGGCCGGATAATCCGGCCTACCTCATCTCTCAAGGAAGCCAAGGCGCGTCGCTCGGTATCCGGTCGGATTTTCTCCCAGAAAATCCGAACTGGGGCGTTTTTTCCTCCTCAGGCTGGATAATCCGGGTGTCGCATGGGCTGGATAATCCAGCCCCCAGTTTTCGAGCACAAGGAGCCAAGGCGCGTCGCTCGGTATCCGGTCGGATTTTCTACCGGAAAATCCGAACTAGGGCGGTTTTTCTTCCCCAGGCCGGATAATCCGGCCTTCGCATAGGGCCGGATAATCCGGCCCCCAGAAGTTGATCAAGGGCAAGCTCGGTGTAGCACCTATTCACCCCCCCCCCCTCTAGGTGCTACACCAAAGTGAAGCACGCGGAGACACCCAATAATTTATCTAGAAAATTTACCCTTTGTGCTAAGCCTAAAATTGAAAAATAATTAAAAATTGGTGTAGCACCTATTCACCCCCCCCCTCTAGGTGCCCATACGATCCATTTCAATTGGTATCAGAGCCCTGGATCTTAATTCGGGCTTAACCGCCTAAGAGTAGTATGGGTACCAAGGATGATGGAAATGAGACTATGGATAAGGTCACAATGGATGATCTCAAGTCGTTGGAAACAACCTTGTTGAAATCCTTTGAGGCCAAGATGGAGGAGATGAATCAAATGATTGCTCGCCTTACATCATCCATAGTCCCATCTCCATCCTCCTCTGAGGCTCCCACACCATCATCTAAGGAAAAGGGTAACACCGGATCCAAGGATGATGATGTGGAAGGTGAAAAACTAAATGGCTCCACCTCCAAAAAGGGAAATGGTAAGGAGGAATATAGTGAGGTTCGCCACGTATATTCCCCGACCCACCTATCCCTCATCCTCATATAAACAATAGGGGTGATCCACCCAAGCTCATTGCATCCTCTTTTAACCAATGGCAATTCCTAATGAAATCTCATGTTTGCAGCTCCTCTATTGAATTGTGGAGGATTATTGAAGAAGGTCTTCATATTGGAGATCAAACCAATCTAACGAGAAGGGAAGTTGTGGATAGCCTATTGAATGCCACCGCTCTCCACATGATACAGCTGGGTGTGGGTCCCAAGGACATGCCACACATTGAACATCTCAACACAGCTAAAGAGGCGTGGGATGCTCTTACGGACCTTTTCGTTGGAAACGAAAGCATGAGAAGAAACAGGTATGATGCCCTTAGTAATGAAGCTGAGGGATTCTACATGTTGGATGGTGAAAACCATGAGGACATGTATAGAAGACTCAAGGGCATCGCAACAACATTTCGGAAGTATGGGGCCACTCACATTGATGATGCATGGATAAAAAGAAAATATGTGAGTGCCTTAATGCCTTTCGAGCCAACGGATTTGAAGAGCCTGCAAGGTAGACACAACTATCATCAAATGACATCCAACGAAGTCATGCAAGAAATGGCGTCATTCAAAGTGGCGGCAAAGAATGCTGAAGATGCCCGTGCTCGGGCCATTGGGATGCAAAAGGTTGTCAATGTGGCTCTCAAAGCCAATGTTGTTGAGCAAGAGGAACATGAAGGAGCTCTTGAGGGGGTATCCATGGACTGCCCCGATGAGGTCAAATGTGCTCATGGTGAGTACATGGCATTCTATGCAAGGAACTTTTGGAAGGACCCTATCAAAGCCAAGTCTGACCTTGAGCGCAAGAACGGGTCAAATGGAAGAAGAGAAAGTGGCCCAAGATTGAGAAATTGCTTCAACTGTGGAGATAGAATGCACTTTGTTGCCGAGTGTCCTTATCAAAATAGATAAGACAATGGTGGCAGGCTCATTCTTAAAGAGAAATCTAAAGCTCCTAAGAAGAAGTCGTTTATTAAGAAGAATGGCCCTTTCAAGAAGCAACCCAAGATTGTCCTTGTAGCTCAAGAGGAACACTCCTCCGCAAGTGAAGATGAAGAGGATGATGATAGTTCCCGCGAAGTGGCTGCTATAGCCACCACATCGACTCCCTCCTCTCTCTTCGACTCGCCAAACGAGAATGCCATCAACAACAACGCCACTTGCCTAATGGCAAGAGGATTCGAGGTATCAACTTCTAGCTCTTCATTTCCTAAGACTAACATAATTTTGGATATGGATGATCATGACAGTCTTGTAATGAAAGAAGAAGTTATTGCCTTGGATACCTTTTTCACTAACCTACAAGGTGAGCACAAACTCCATTTTGATGCTCTTATGAGTCAACTTGCTCAAGCCGAAGATCTCCTTGAAGAAAAGGGCAGAATGGAAAGAGAAGATGCCTTGGAGATAGCTTCTTTGAAGAATGCCTTGGAAGAGGAAGAGGAAGCTCGAGTTTCTTTGGAAGAAAGACTCGAATCCCTTGAGGGGTCACAAGAAGAAGCTGTAGCTCAGCTCATTAAAGAACGTGACCATGCTCTTGCCAAGGTAAAGAAACTAAAGAAAGAAAAGATTGATTTTGGGGCTGTTCATGCTAGACTTTTGGAGAAGTTTGATAATCTTGAAAGTGCTCGCAAGGCATTGAAGAGTGATCATTCTACTCTAAATGAGTCTCATGACCAGCTCCAAACTCAATTGAAACGGTATGATGTGGCAAGTACCTCCTCTTCATCCTTTAGAAAAGAAGAAGATCTTGCAAGAAGTTCTCAACACAAAGGTAAAGGGGTTATTGATGAGATACTGAGCAGGCAAAGGACAAACAATAGTAAAGAAGGTCTTGGTTACATACCTAAGATAAAGAGCAAGAAAAACAACAACAAGAAGAAGAACAAGACTACTCAATCAAAGACTAGCAACATTACCAATAACAAGACTAATCATGATGGTTTTGCAGGGATCAACAATCCTAACTTTGAACTATATAGTGATTCTTATGGTGATGTTTATGCTAGTTATGTAGGGACTTATGATTGTTACATTCCTTGGTCTATTTGGGTTCCCAAGACCCTTGTTACTAACATGAGAGGACCCATTGAAAAATGGGTACCTAAAACCAAGAAGTAATTTTCTTGCAGGGTTATGCTTCCGGTGGTTCTAAATGGGTACTCGATAGCGGTTGTACGAGTCATATGACCGGAAGCAAGGAGATCATCACGGAGATGCGGCCAAAACTTGATCACATTACCGTCTCCTATGGTGACAAGTCAAAATCTGAGGTATTGGGTCTCGGAAAAGTTGTGGTGGCTCACGATATCTCTCTCGTGGACGTCATGCTTGTTGAGACCCTCGGGTATAACTTACTTTCAGTTCATTCCCTTGGTAAGATGGGCTTTGCAGTTTACATTGATGCTTATTTAGTGGTACTCTTATGGAGCAAGTCTCTAAAATTCGCTTTCGTGGGAAATGTCGAAAACGACCTGTACGTGGTGGACTTTTCGGGGAAAACCACTACAGGCCCGATGTCTCTTTTCGGAAAGGCTGACGCGGGTTGGCTATGGCATCACCGACTAGCCTACGTCAATATGAGAACTTTGCAAAGTCTCCACAAGGGTGGCCACATTCTTGGACTAAAAGAAAATATCTCTTTTGCCAAAGATCGTGTTTGCAGGGCGTGTGTTGAAGGGAAAATGCATGATTCACCTCATTGAAGGAAAACCATTATCTCTTCAAAAAGGATTTTGGAGCTCCTTCATGTGGACCTCTTCGAACCTCCATCTCATGCAAGCCTCGCTGGGAAGAAGTATTGTCTAGTGATTGTTGATGATTACTCAAGATACACTTGGGTTTATTTCTTCAAGTTGAAGAGTGAAACTCAACAAACTGTCATCGACTTCGCCAACGAGGTTCAACGTCAACACAATGTCCCCATTCTGGCTATAAGGAGTGGTAACGGCTCGGAGTTCAAGAACTACACCTTAAATGAGTTCCTAAGTGAAGAGGGGATAAGACATCAATATTCCGATGTGTACACCCCTCAACAAAATGGTGTAGCCGAGAGGAAGAATCAAACTCTAATGGACATGGCAAGATCAATGTTAGCTGAATTTAAATCTCCATATAACTTCTGGGCTGAAGCAATCTCTACTGCTTGTCATTCATCCAACCGCTTATACCTCCGCAAGATCTTGGACAAGACTCCGTATGAAATACTTACCGGTAACAAGCCAAACATCTCATACTTTTGGGTATTTGGGTGTAAGTGTTTCTTTCTTATTAAAGGAGTTTGTTTATCTAAGTTTGAATCTAAGGCTTTAGAAGGTATTTTCGTTGGTTATGGTGCCGAATCCCACACTTATAGAGTCTACAATAAGCTCTCTAGAACCGTTGTAGAGTCTTGTAGTGTGGTGTTCGAGGAAAATGACGGTTCCCGTGCGGAGCAAGTTGGTGTTTGTGATGCAGATGTTGAAATACCCCAAGATGCATTAAGAAGAATGGGCGTGGGATTCTTCTGCCCCATTGAGGAACCCCTTGTGGCGGACCAGGAAGGACAATGCTCTACTCATATAGAGCCCTCATCTACACATACTCAACATGCTCCAACCACGGGGGCAACTTCTACACCATCTCCATCAAATGTTGAAGGTTAAGATGTTCCAGAAAGCTCCAGGCCGGATTTTCCGGTTGACACCGGATTATCCGGCCACCCCGCTACAGCTGACCATGTTGCTCCTATTAGTGAAGATTTCAACGCAAGCTCCAGGCCGGATTTTCCGGCTAGCCCCGGATTATCCGGCCCCTCACCAGTTCAATCAAGTCCCAGGCTTCCTGAAGAAGCTGCGGTAAGTACTCCCAGGCCGGATTATCCGGCCTCTCCATCAGTCGGATTATCCGGCCCTGACTCTCCAGTTCTGCAGCCTCCTGTTACGGCTACGGATTCACCTCAAGGGCATGCGTCTCCACCACCTGCTACTGATGTTCCAGCTACTGATCAAGGCGGAGAAAATGCTTCCAATGAAGAATCAAGTGATTAATCTCCTCCTCCAAGAGACAACAAACTTATTGAACTTCGTTGCAAGGCTCGGGCTGATCGTAACCTTGAGTTGAGGGGTCACACTCTCGACAAGGTTGTTGGTGATCTTCGACGAAGGGTTTCTACAAGAAGAGAATTGGCCAGTTTTGGTGAGCATCAAGCTCATATCTCCATGGTGGAACCTAAGAAGGTCTTTGAAGCTCTTGAAGACCCATACTGGGTTGTTGCTATGCATGAAGAATTGAATAATTTCGAGCGCAACAAAGTCTGGAAACTAGTGGAGAAACCCAAAGAGTACCGCAATGTTATCGGCACCAAGTGGATTTTCAAGAACAAGCAAGATGAGAATGGCATTGTTGTGAGGAACAAGGCAAGACTTGTGGCACAAGGGTACTCCCAAGTTGAGGGCATCGACTTCGGGGAGACCTATGCTCCTGTGGCTCGCCTTGAGTCCATCCGTATCCTTCTTGCTTATGTTGCTCATAACAATTTTAAGTTGCAGCAAATGGATGTCAAGAGTGCCTTCCTTAACGGTCCTCTACATGAGTTGGTATACGTAAAGCAACCCCGGGGTTTGAGGATCCTAACTTTCCGAACCATGTCTACAAACTCGATAAGGCACTCTATGGCCTTAAACAAGCCCCACATGCGTGGTATGAGCACCTTAAAGAGCTTTTGTTAGATCGTGGCTTCGAAGTTGGGCAAATCGACCCTACTCTTTTTACTAAGAAGGTTAAGGGGGACCTCTTCGTATGCCAACTATATGTAGACGATATCATCTTTGGTTCTACTAACAAAGCTTTTAACGATGAATTTTCAAAGCTTATGACTGGCAAGTTTGAGATGTCTATGATGGGGGAATTACGGTTCTTTCTTGGATTCGAGATCAAGCAACTTCGAGAAGGAATCTTTATTAATCAAGCAAAGTACATCCAAGACATGCTCAAGAGATTCAAGATGACGGATCTAAATGGTGTCACCACTCCGATGCAAACAAAGTGTCATCTTGAACTTAACCCTCATGGTAAAGATGTGGACCAAAAGGTATACCGGTCCATGATCGGCCCTCTTCTTTACCTCTGTGCATCTAGACCCGATATTGTGTTGAGTGTGTGAGTGTGTGCAAGCTATCAAGCAGCTCCTAAAGAAAGCCACTTAGTGGCGGTCAAGAGGATCTTTCGATATTTGGTTCATTCCCCCAACTTTGGTCTCTGGTATCCCAAGGGCTCCAATTTCTCTTTATGTGGTTATACTGACTCAGATTGGGCTGGTGATAAGGATGATCGGAAATCCACTTCTGGAGCTTGTCAATTCTTGGGAAGATCTCTTGTATGTTGGTCCTCCAAAAAGCAGAATTGTATATCTCTCTCCACCGCCGAAGCTGAATATGTTGCTGCTGCCAGCGCTTGTACTCAATTATTGTGGATGAGGGAAACTTTAAAGGAATATGGTGTCAATTGTGACAAAGTGCCTCTTTTATGTGATAATGAAAGTGCAATCAAAATTGCGTACAATCCCGTTCAGCACACAAGGACGAAGCATATTGAGATTCGGAATCATTTTATTCGAGACCATGTTTCTCGTGGCGATATTGATCTATCCTTTGTGAGAACGAAGAACCAACTGGCAGATATTTTTAAAAAGCCACTTTGTGGCGCCCTGCAAAAACCACTACTAGAAAATCGCTGTGTTTTTGTGCATTGCATCATCATGACCGCATGCTCATGTCATCATGCCACATTGCATTTGAGCATCGTCATGTCATCATGCATGGTTTTTGTCTAAACTATTTTCGAAACGCCTAGTTTTGTTTTCTAAATACTTCCCGTCTTTATTCAAATTAAAACCCGGGTCTCCGGAATATTTTGTTTCGTCTTCAAACAGATTTCAAACGCCCCGTTTTAAACAAGTAAAATATTTAATTTATTTTAGGAGGCAGCCCGCCAGGCCCGAAAGCCCGGCCGGCCACCTCCAAGCCCTAAACTAAAACCTAGTCTAATCCCTAACCTACCCCACCCTATCCTACCCAGCTCCCCTCCACATCACCCCGGCCAACCACAGCTTGCCACCTCACCGCTTCCTCCACCTCATTCACTCCACAGAGCCACCCACACCCAGCCGCACACGCCTCACCATCCCTCCACCCCTTCGCCACCTCACCCACTCTTGAACACGCACGCACTCCCACACACGCGCCCTACCCCCACCAACCCCCAACCCCACTCCCGCACGCCACCCCACCTGGCCCATCCCCAGGCGCACATCCCCAACCCCGCGCCTTCCTCTCTCCTCCCAACCCCCGTCCACCTCCTCCACCACGCGCCTCGCCGCCCCTCTCTCCTCCTGCTCACCCGCTGCACCGTCGCGGGTCCTCACCTCGCCGTCGTCCCCGAGCCCGAGCTCGACCCCGCCGCCCCGCTCGCCTGCCTCACCCCGTTTCCCGGTCATCGCCGCCACTAGACCACCGGCCGCCTCGAGCTCTGCAGGCGCCGCGGCAGTGCCGCCTCCGGCAACCTCTCCGTCGCCCCTGCGGTCGCCATCCACCTCCCCATGCTCTCCTCGCATCCGCCGGGCTCGGCCGCATCCCGTCGCCGCTCCTCCTTCCTCAACCTCCACCGCCGCGGGGCCCGCCACCGAGCTCGCCGCCTCTTCTCTCCGGCCGCCACTGCTGGCCGCCCTCACCTCCGGCATCCCTCGCCTTGTCCCTGCACCCGTGCCTCGTTCTTGGCCGCCCCTGCCACGCGCCGCCCGGGACCTACATCCCCGCCGTCGTGTCCCGCGCCTCCGATCGCCTCCCACCGCACCGGTGAGTTCCACCGGACCAAGCACCGCCGCCAGGTGCCGCGCGCGGCTGTCCTCCTCGTCCTCAGGCCCTTTACCCCTCCGCCACTCGTCCCCCGCCAAGCTCTTGCGTCGCGCGAACGCCGTCGCCTCGACCCGACCTTCTCTCAGGCATGTCCTTCCTAGATGCCACTTGAATCTAAGATGGAGACCGTGTGTCCAGGTGTTGGGTTTGTTGGGTACTGCTCTAAGTGGTCCTGCTCCTCTATGCGAGCATCTTTCGGTGCCTATGTGTTTGCGTGTCGGGAGCGCACCACCTATGTGAGTTTGACCCCGTTTTTGTTGTTGTCATGTTGCCAAGACCGCAATATCTCGAAGAGCCAGAGGTGACAAAACGCAGAAAGATTATGGAACACCAAGGACCCTGCCATGGAACCTGAAGACCGAACCCCTCGGCGCGACAAGGTCTCCTTCTTGGATCCGATGCCCGAAGGACCCGGATGCCAAGATCGCCTTCTCGGAACCACCGAGTTCCCTGACTCGGATGCGACAAGTTCTCCTACACGGACGCCAAGACCCAAACCTGAAGACCGCCAAGATCGCCACGAGAATGACAAGTACTTCACCCCGGATGCCAAGACCGACCCGATACGCGGACCCGACAAGATCTTCGCGATGACAAGATCGACACCGACTAGGGCGAATCCGATGCGCCCCGACACCAAACCAAGTCCTTCTTCCCGGATGCGAGATCGATCCCCGTCGAACCCTGAGACCGGACCCCGAACCCCCGGAACCCAAGGTCTCCCGAACCCTGATGTGTGAACCCTTTTCCCGAGCCCCTATTTTATAAATGCTATATATAAAACTTGTTGCATATTAATTGTTCATCTCGCATGCATATCATGTGGGTTGGGGGCATTATGTCGATTCACCTCATAATTAAATATGGAGTCTATATGAGGGCTATTCTAGTCTTATTCCGGACTCCATTTAAATTGGTGTAGCGAACTGATGCCATGTTTTGCCCTGTTAATACAACATTTAAATTGCGGGGGTTCTAAATAACTTGAACCGCTTAATTAATTGTCGGGACCCTGGTTCCGCTTAATATTGCCTAGTTGCACCGCATCTGTGCCATGCCATGCATCATATCATAAGCATGCCAGATCTTATGCCGTAGTATTAAATATTGCATCCGGTGTTTCTGCTAGTGTTTGCTTCTTCGTGGATTAGACCGATGAGTGGATGCGAGTATCGACAAGTTCTTCGGATATGAATCTCCGGCAGTGTTTCCCAGGCAAGCATCTCTCCTCCTTCTACCTATTTTGCATTTATAGTCTTTATTTCCTCAGTATGATCTATTGCTATCTGTGTCGTGATGCTTTAGTGTTCCGTACCAAATATATCCCTTGCACCCTTTATATTGCCTTGGACACATCCTATTGCCTGTTGTTTGATAGATAGTCAGTCTTGCGAGTCGTAGTCGCTTGCTCATGTGCTGGTTCACGTCGTTGTCGTTCCACCGTTGACGGAAGGTTGGCTTATGCTTAATGGTGGAGATGCTTTACGGTGGAGTTGATCATGACTTTAAATACAACTGTTAAAATGCTAGATATAACCAATGCAGAGGCATCGGTGGGCAATAGATGTTATTTGGTTCTTCTACACTCACTTGTGTCCCGTAGGACCCCGAGTACTTGATACCTGTTCCTTGATTTTTCGCACTATCCACATCCGAGAGGCTGTGGACCCCCCTGAGCCAGAGCTTGATTCATTTCTATTTCTTGGGGCCACAAACTAGTTTGGGGTTTTATTAATATCCTATACTTATGCCATGTTACTGCTTTATTTATGATTGTGCGTGGAGCACATGTACTGTTTAGGATCGTGACACGTTTTCGCTGTATCGACAAGCCCAGTCACACTTTCGGGTTCCCAGTCGTTTACAGCCGTCCACACAAACCCTGGGTCCGTTACGGAGCCGGCCAACTTCGTTGCGGGTAGCTTAGTGGGGTGGCCCCCTGAAATATTTCTAAATCCTGTGATCGCTTTGTCGTGAATGCCTCGTTGGGTTTTTTTGTTGGTTTTCCGAGGTTGATCGAGTGTGTGTTGCTATTTGTGCACCCCTGCAGGGTAAAACTTTCTGAAAGCCGTGTCCACGGTTATGGACGACTTGGAGCACAGTATCTCGATCATAGACAAGCATAACTAAAGTAGTGCTACAAATTTGACTTAATATGTGACTAGTAATCAGAAGCAACTATAACAGAATGGATATTAAAAATGCCAACCACCGGTGGATCTGGGTTGCTTTGTGACATGCTATACCTGCCTAGTAAGTATTGCAACTCCAATGGAATGTGATAAAAGTGCCAACAACTGCTGGGTTTTGGGATTCCTCAGGACAATTATATCTTACTAGTAAATGTTCCAACCACAACGGAATGTTAACTAAAACTGCCCACTACTTATGCTATCAGGATAACTCATGCTATAGTTATCTGATTAGTAATTGCTGCAACTATAATGGAATGAGTAAAATTGCCAACTGTGTGAGTTCCTAGGTTCGACTTCCTCGTTTGGTCTCGAGGGGGAAATACCAGGATGGGTTTGTTTGGTGTTAGATTCAGGTTGATTCCGAATAGGTCTTTCTTACCCCTCTCTGATAACCGCCAGTTGTCTCGAGTCTCTATAGGTTGTTTAGTGCCACCGCTCTGCCGCTCCAGCCCACCATACCTATGTAGGCGAGAGCCGCCGAATTCTAGCCTCGCCGTGTACTGGCCTCAGTACTGACGCTCCTCTTTTCCCTTTGCCCTTTGTCGGCACCCCTTTTGTTTTAGCAGGTTTGAGATCGACGTCGTTAGCAGGGTTACCCTTCCGGCTTGGCCTGGGCAAGGTTATGGACGCCATTGGTTATTCTTCAGGGCTCTTAGCCCAATTTGCATCTTGTCCGTACTCGGACGCTGTATCGTTTTCATGGTGATTTGGATCTTTGTATTGTATATTTGTATTCTTGACTCTTGGAGTCGTGTTGTATATATATATCTGTTCTATGGGTCCCATCGAGGACTGTTGTGTAATGGTATTACTTCGTTTTCCACCCGCACGAAAGTGCCTGGTGGGCGTCCTTGAATCATTTCTATGCGGGTTTGGCGGGAAGCGCTAAAACTTGCATAGGGCCGATTTGAGGGTGTTACAGAGTGGTATCAGAGCTCAGCAGTTGCGATACCCCACAAGTCCAGCCTCTAGGATAACCTAGCTAACGGCCGAAGTAGAGAGTCAAAGCTATTTTGCAAAATCGGTTGGATAGATCTGATTAGGTCTGATTTTACTCCTTACCCCTCTGCTGTTCTCCTCTTACCTCCGCGTGTTTCGAATCTGCTCTCTTACCTTCTTCTAGTCCAGGATTTCTCGTGGTTGGGTTTCTGTCGTACCTTCAGGGTTTCGCTTCCTTCTTTGGTAAGTGTGCTTCTACATCCGGTCTTCGTGCTATCTGAGGAATCCTTCATCTGTTGGACTTCTCGTTGTTCCTTCTTTGTGCCTTCCGGAGTTTCCAAGACAACGTCATCAGCTACGCCAAGATTCGATGCAGAGTCTGCATTCCACCTTTGTTTTCCGAGCCTCGATTGTCAAGATCTTCAGTCTAATTCCGAGAGTTGGTTGCATAATTCTTCGATTCATGTGCAGAGTAATGGTTCGGGTGCGAGATGGACTGATCACCATCCGACTACTCTTATCATTCGCTCTTGTACATTGGATCGGTGGATCCAGCAATTTTACTCCGTCCACGGAAGCTAGAGGTGGCTTTAATTGTGGATACCTCTACCTTCGCCCTTGTTTCCGGAGTGTTCTCTCGACGATCACGGACAACGACCTCTTGTTAGTGGTGTCGCGAGGATCTACATGAAGCGAGAAGAATTCAGATCGCCAACCTTCTTCCCGGTAGCATGAGGCGGATCTCGAGGGCGAGATCCATTGTTAGTGGTGTCGAATTGTGGCGCCCCGCAAAAACCACTACTAGAAAATCGCTGTGTTTTTGTGCATTGCATCATCATGACCGCATGCTCATGTCATCATGCCTAATTGCATTTGAGCATCGTCATGTCATCATGCATGGTTTTTTTCTAAACTATTTTCGAAACGCCTAGTTTTGTTTTCTAAATATTCCCGTCTTTATTCAAATTAAAACCCAGGTCTCCGGAATATTTTGTTTCGTCTTCAAACAGATTTCAAATGCCCCGTTTTAAACAAGTAAAATATTTAATTTATGTTAGGAGGCAGCCCGCCAGGCCCGAAAGCCCGGCCGGCCACCTCCAAGCCCTAAACTAAAACCTAGTCTAATCCCTAACCTACCCCACCCTATCCTACCCAGCTCCCCTCCACATCACCCCGGCCAACCACAGCTTGCCACCTCACCGCTTCCTCCACCTCATTCACTCCACACAGCCACCCACACCCAGCCCCACACGCCTCACCATCCCTCCGCCCCTTCGCCACCTCACCCACTCCTGGACACGCACGCACTCCCACGCACGCGCCCTACCCCCACCAACCGCCAACCCCACTCCCGCACGCCACCCCACCTGGCCCATCCCCAGGCGCACATCCCCAACCCCGCGCCTTCCTCTCTCCTCCCAACCCCCGTCCACCTCCTCACCGCGCGCCTCGCCGCCCCTCTCTCCTCCTGCTCACCCGCCGCACCTCTGCGGGTCCTCAACTCGCCGTCGTCCCCGAGCCCGAGCTCGACCTTGTCGCCCCGCTCGCCTGCCTCACCCCGTTTCCCCGCCGTCGCCGCCACCAAGACCGCCGGCCACCTCGAGCTCTACAGGCGCCGCGGTAATGCCGCCTCCGGCAACCTCTCCGTCGCCCCCGCGGTCACCATCCACCTCCCCACGCTCTCCTCACATCCGCCGAGCTCGGCCGCATCCCGCCGCCGCTCCTCCTCCCTCGACCTCCACCGCTGCGGGGCCCGCCACCGAGCTCGCCGCCTCTTCTCTCCGGCCGCCACCGCTGGACGCCCTCACCTCTGGCATCCCTCGCCTTGTCCCTGCAGCCGGGCCTCGTTCTCGGCCACCCCTGCCACACGCCGCCCGGGACCCGCATCCCCGCTGTCGTGTCCCGCACCGGTCGCCTCCCGTCGCACCGGTGAGTTCCACCGGACCAAGCCCCGCCGCCAGGTGCCGCACGCGGCTGTCCTTCTCGTCCTCGGGCCCTTTACCCCTCCACCGCTCGTCCCCCGCCAAGCTCTGCCGTCGCGCGAACGCCGTCGCCTCGACCCGACCTGCTCTCAGGCATGTCCTTCCCAGATGCCACTTGAATCTAAGACGGAGACCATGTGTCCAGGTGTTGGGTTTGTTGGGTACTGCTCTAAGTGGTCCTGCTCCTCTATGCGAGCATCTTTCGGTGCCTATGTGTTTGCGTGTCGGGAGCGCACCACCTATGTGAGTTTGACCCTGTTTTTGTTGTTGTCATGTTGCCAAGACCGCAATATCTCGAAGGGCCAGAGGTGACAAAACACAGAAAGATTACGGAACACTAAGGACCCTGCCACAGAACCTGAAGACCGAACCCCTCGGCGCGACAAGGTCTCCTTCCCGGATCCGATGCTCGAAGGACCCGGACGCCAAGATCGCCTTCTCGGAACCACCGAGTTCTCTGACTCGGATGGACAAGTTCTCCTACACGGACACCAAGACCCGAACCTGAAGACCACCAAGATCGCCACGGGAATGACAAGTACTTCACCCCGGATGCCAAGGCCGACCCGATATGCGGACCGGACAAGATCTTCGCGACGACAAGATCGACACCGACCAGGGCGAATCCGATGCGCCCCGACGCCAAACCAAGTCCTTCTTCCCGGATGCGAGATCGATCCCCGTCGAACCCTGAGACCGGACCCCGAACACCCGGAACCCAAGGTCTCCCGAACCCCGATGTGTGAACCTTTTTCCCGAGCCCCTATTTTATAAATGCTATATATAAAACTTGTTGCATATTAATTGTTCATCTCGCATGCATATCACGTGGGTTGGGGGCATTATGCCGATTCACCTCATAATTAAATATGGAGTCTATATGCGGGCTATTCTAGTCTTATTCCGGACTCCATTTAAATTGGTGCAGCGAACCGATGCCATGTTTTGCCCTGTTAATACAACATTTAAATTGCGGGGGTTCTAAATAACTTGAACCGCTTAATTAGTTGTCGGGACCCCGGTTCCGCTTAATATTGCCTAGTTGCACCGCATCTGTGCCATGCCATGCATCATATCATAAGCATGCCAGATCTTATGCCGTAGTATTAAATATTGCATCCAGTGTTTCTTCTAGTGTTTGCTTCTTCGCGGATTAGACCGATGAGTGGATGCGAGTATCGACCAGTTCTTCGGATATGAATCTCTAGCAGTGTTTCCCAGGCGAGCATCTCTCCTCCTTCTACCTATTTTGCATTTATAGTCTTTATTTCCTCATGTTGATCTATTGCTATCTGTGTCGCGATGCTTTAGTGTTCCGTACCAAATATATCCCTTGCAGCCTTTATATTGCCTTGGACACATCCTATTGCCTGTTGTTTGATAGATAGTCAGTCTTGCGAGTCGTAGTCGCTTGCTCATGTGCTGGTTTGCGTCGTTGTCGTTCCACCGTTGACGGAAGGTTGGCTTATGCTTAATGGTGGAGATGCTTTACGGTGGAGTTGATCATGACTTTAAATACAACTATTAAAATGCTAGATATAACCAATGCAGAGGCATCGATGGGCAATAGATGTTATTTGGTTCTTCTACGCTCACTTGTGTCCCGTAGGACCCCGAGTACTTGATTTTTCACACTATCCATATCCGGGAGGCCGTGGACCCCCCCTGAGCCAGAGCTTGATTCAATTCTATTTCTTGGGGCCACAAACTAGTTTGGGGATTTATTAATATCCTGTACTTATGCCATGTTACTGCTTTATTTACGATTGTGCGTGGAGCACCTAGACTGTTTAGGATCGTGACACGTTTTCGCTGTATCGACAAGCCCAGTCACACTTTCGGGTTCCCAGTCGTTTACAACCGTCCACACAAACCCTGGGTCCGTTCGGGAGCCGGCCAACTTCGTTGCGGGTAGCTTAGTGGGGTGGCCTCCTGAAATATTTCTGAATCCTGTGATCGCTTTGTCGTGAATGCCTCGTTGGGTTTTGAGTTGGTTTTTCCAAGGTTGATCGAGTGTGTGTTGCTATTTGTGCACCCCTGCAGGGTAAAACTTTCTGAAAGCCATGTCCGCGGTTATGGACGACTTGGAGCACAGTATCTCGATCATGGACAAGCATAACTAAAGTAGTGCTATAAATTTGACTTAATATGTGACTAGTAATCAGAAGCAACTATAACGGAATGGATATTAAAAATGCCAACCACCAGTGGATCGGGGTTGCTTTGTGACATGCTTAGTAAGTATTGCAACTCCAATGGAATGTGATAAAAGTGCCAACAACTGCTGGGTTTTGGGATTCCTCAGGACAATTATATCTGACTAGTAAATGTTCCAACCACAACGGAATGTTAACTAAAACTGCCCACTACTTATGCTATCAAGATAACTCATGCTATAGTTATCTGATTAGTAATTGCTGCAACTATAATGGAATGAGTAAAATTGCCAACTGTGTGAGTTCCTAGGTCCGACTTCCTCGTTTGGTCTCGAGGGGGAAATACCAGGATGGATTTGTTTGGTGTTAGCTTCAGGTTGATTCCGAATAGGTCTTTCTTACCCCTCTCTGATAACCGCCAGTTGTCTCGAGTCTCTATAGGTTGTTTAGTGCCACCGCTCTGCCGCTCCAGCCCACCATACCTATGTAGGCGAGAGCCGCCGAATTCTAGCCTCGCCGTGTACTGGCCTCAGTATTGACGCTCCTCTTTTCCCTTTGCCCTTTGTCGGCACCGCTTTTGTTTTAGCAGGTTTGAGATCGACGTCGTTAGCAGGGTTACCCTTCCGGCTTGGCCTGGGCAGGGTTATGGACGCGATTGGTTATTCTTCAGGGCTCTTAGCCCAATTTGCATCTTTTCCGTATTCGGACGCTGTATCGTTTTCAAGGTGATTTGGATCTTTGTATTGTATATATGTATTCTTGACTCTTGGAGTCGTGTTGTATATATATCTGTTCTGTGGGTCCCATCGAGGACTGTTGTGTAATGGTATTACTTTGTTTTCCACCCGCACGAAAGTGCCTGGTGGGCGTCCTTGAATCGTTTCTATGCGGGTTTGGCAGGAAGCGCTAAAACTTGCATAGGGCCGATTTGAGGGTGTTACACACTTGATGAAGCAAGATTATGCTATTTGAGGAATGAGCTAAATATCATTGATTCCGGGAGCTTGTCTTGATTACCCATGCACTCACTCGTACATCTCAATCCTTGTTTGGTCTAGGTGTGGGCATGGATATAGGGGGAGTGTGGTCCTAACTCATTGGTCTAACCCCCCCCCCCCCATAATGCCAATAGCAAGATATATCATTTCTCTTAATATCATGTTGTGATATGTGAGCTTATTGATGAGTATTGGTCGTGAACCCAAGATATATCTTCGCGGTGTCACACCATACACTCCAACAAGGTGGCTTCGGCCACCGCCCTCTCCCTTGAGGAGAATTGGATCTTTTTGGCTATTATTTGCTCTCTCATGTTCTTATGGGAATCACACTCAATCTTGGCTTTTATTTTATTTGGATTTTCCAATTTTGAGTGTCTAGTACCATTCGAGGACTACGATGAGTGATCCCATGGGGTGCTAGCATCGCTCTTCTCCCTTTTTGGTGTCTCGATGCCAAAGGGGGAGAAGTAGTTCTATTAGGTTGTCCGTGGATTTGCATGGGTCGGGCATAAGCACTTGCACTTTTCTATTCGTTATTTCTTGCTTATGCCCATTTAGTGTTGAACTTTAAATTCGTGATTTGGTTGTTTGAGACTCTTTGTGGTTGTCTGGATTATGCTATGCCTATGGACTTCATATCATGGATTATGCTTATGGATCTATCTATTCATATCCTATTGCTGGAGGTATATCACGGAATGCGCGCTCGCTCATATTGGTTATCCGGTAATAATTGTGATTTATGTCAAGGATGCCTATTCTCTACTTCGGTAGTATGTGTTTTTGCTCATATGTCTATGGAATAGATTTACCTATTTGTGTGCATTTGTATTCCAATGCAAAACTCTATTATGCACACATTGAGGGGGAGTCTCTTTCATAAGTTATCTCTATCTGTCTTGTGTCTTTCTCCTGCAAATCCTGGTATTGTCATCTAACACCAAAAAGGGGGAGATTGAAAGAACATTTCATGTTTTCTATGTTTTGCGTGTTAGATAACAATACTATGGAGACTTTTCATGTGTGCTAAGTGTGCAGGAAGTTTTGAGGGGGGCCGGATAATCTGCCCCACCAAGGGCCGGATAATCCGGCCTACCTCATCTCTCGAGGAAGCCAAGGTGCGTCGCTCGGTACCCGGTCGGATTTTCTCCCAAAAAATCCGAACTGGGGCGGTTTCTCCTCCCCAGGCCGGATAATCCGGGTGTCGCATGGGCCAGATAATCCGGCCCCCAGTTTTCGAGCAAAAGGAGCCAAGGCGCGTCGCTCGGTATCCGGTCGGATTTTCTACCAGAAAATCCGAACTGTGGCGGTTTTTCTTCCCTAGGCCGGATAATCCGGCCTTCGCATAGGGCCGGATAATCCGGCCCCTAGAAGTTGATCAAGGGCAAGCTCGGCGCGTCGCTCTGATAGGGGGCGGATTATCTACCGGATATTCCGAGTCTGGGGCGGTGTTTCCCCAGACCGGATAATCCGTCCCTCACTTGGGCCGGATAATCCGGCCCCCAAAGGTTGCAACGGCTGGTTTCTGAAGGGGGGGTATAAATATCCCTTCTTCCCCAACATTCAGAACTCTTGATTCATTCGAATTTGACCAGACCTTGTGCAAGAGCTCTAAATCTCGATCTCCCACTTCAACCACCCGAAGGTCTTGATCTTTGGTGGAATTGAAGGAGGAGAAGTTCATCATCATCATCATGAATCAAGCGCTTCAACTCCTCTCCATTCACTTGGAGAAATCCTTGATCTAGTATTCTTGTCAATACCTAGATCTTGTTTATTGTATTTGATAAGTTTGTTTTTGTGGCAGCTTGTTGTCATTTCGGGAGCCTCCAAGTTGTTGTGGAGTTGTTGCCCTGCTAGTTGTGTAAAGGCGCCGGTGCCCACCTCGAAGGGTACCTATAGTGGAAGGTGGATCAGGCCTGTTGTGGCGAGATCCATCGGAGAACAGGGTGAGGCCTTTTGTGGCGTGGTGGTCTTAGTACCGCCCACCCCTCCAACGCAGACGTACTTCCCTTAACAAGGAAGGAACTGCGGTCAAACAAATCCTGTGTCTCCGCGTGCTTCACTTTGGTTTACTCATTCCTCTTCCACTCGCTATTTACTCGCTAGTAGATAGGTTTGCATATAGGGAAATTCCACCCAATATTTTATCTAGAGATTTTACCCTTTGTGCTAAGCCTAAAATTGAAAAAGAATTAAAAATTGGTGTAGCACCTATTCACCCCCCCCTCTAGGTGCCCATACGATCCATTTCAATCACGCCTCATCTTGGGCCAATAAAAGTGACCCGCAAGCATGAGCAACGTCTTCTCACGCCCAAAGTGACCCATCAAACCACCAGCATGTGATTCCTGCACTAAGAACAAACGCAACGACGATTCTGGGATACATAGTTTGTTAGCTCGAAACAAATATCCATCATGTATATGATACTTATTCCATGGATTTCTAAGAGCACACAAACGATATGGTTCAGCAAAATCATGGTCAGTTGCATAAAGTGCACAAATAGCTTCTAAACCAGGAATGTTAACATCAATATTGGTTAATAGCATGTTCTTCCTAGATAGATCATTAGCAACAACGTTCTCTTTTCCCTTCTTATAGTTAATGATGTAAGGAAAAGACTCAATGAACTCAACCCATTTAGCTAATCTTCTATGCAAGTTTGTGAAGGAAATATGCCCTGAGAGGCAATAATAAAGTTGTTATTATATATTTCTTGTATATGATAGATGTTTATTTTGCATGCTATAATTGTATTGATAGGAAACATCAATACATGTGTGTTTAATAAACAAAAAGGGTTCCTAGTTATGCCTCTCTTATAGACTAGCTTGTTGATTAACAAGATGATCAAAGTTTCCTGATCATGGACATTGGATGTTGTTAATAACAAGGTCACAGCATTTGTGAAATGATGTGATGAACATTCATCCGAAGTATAGCATTACGATCAAGTCATTATGTTTATATTGCTATAACATCATACAAAGTAGTCTTAGTCCTTAGACCATGAGATCATCTTAATTGCTAACACCGGAAGAGTATCTTGATAACATCAAACGTCACACCGTAACAGGGTGACTATAAAGATGGGTTCAGTACTACGAAGGTGTTATGTTGAGGCTCATGGATCAAGAGTGGAATTTGTCAATCCAGATGACGGATAGATATACTCTGGGCCCTCTCGGTGATATCACATTAAGATAGCTTGCAAGCAAGTGATGTGATCACTAGAATGTTATATCACGGGAACAAGAAAAGAGTGCATGTCGGTAACGAGATCAAACTAGGTATTTGGATACCGATGATCAAATCTCGGACTTGTATTATATCATGAGACAAAGGGATTAAATTGCTGACGTTAAAGGTTCTCACGATCACAGAAGTCATCGTTGAATATGCAGGAGTCAGTATGGATCTCCAGGTCCCGCTTCTGATTATTGATCTGAGAGGAGTCTCAATCATGTCTGCATTATTCGCGAACCGTAGGGTGACACACTTAAGGGTTGCCGGACACCATTTAGGAGCACATATGTTCCAGACAAAAGGTTTGCAAAGCGTAGGAAATGTTTCGATAGAAACAGGAATTGTTTCGATAGAAACCGGAATTGTTTTGGGTGAAATTGCAGAAAGTGGTTCTGCATGTAATATTGAAATGTTGCAAGGGGTTTTATGTGAATGTTTGTTAATTAAAGTAATTAACAAAATTCTGAATAAAATAAATAAAAGAGTTTTATTAAATGAGAGAGCATTAAATTTGGAGAAATTTAATGCATTTAAAGTGGAGACTTTAAAAGGGAATGTGAAGAGGCATTTTAATGTGGAGGGGTTACCACCACATGAATGGGGGAGGTGAGGGGTCACCCCCCATGCGCCGGCCATGGAGAGAGGGGGCACCCCCCTCCTCCTATAAAAGGCCACCCATTCCCTCCTTCATCCTCACACCTCCTCGTGAAGGATCTCTCTCCCCCTCTAGATATTCCCCCATGGTCTCGGATTAGCGAGATACATGTTCCCGGTGGCCTTGCGTCTGGAAGGAGTTGCTGCTTCCGCTGATTCGCTGGAGCGAGGAGGTGGAGGTTGTCTGGTGGCTTGAACGTGTGTGCGAGGACGGATGCGCTGCTGATTTGCGGCGCTCGGACTTCCACATGAACTTGAGATCGGCAAGTGTACGACTACATCAACCACGAGTTTCTACTCGTTAACAAAACTCGTTGTCTTCGAGGGTATGTTCTCCATGGATGTATGTCCAACCGTTGCTCTGTATCTAGCAGATAGATCTTGGCGTATAGTTCTCATCATAGGAATTTTTTTGTTTTCTATGTTGCGGACCCAACAGTGGTATCAGAGCCTGATCTATGCGTAGGTGCTTTGCACGGGTAGTACACATATGTTTATATGTGGGCGATGATGATCATGTTATTGCATCTTCTATGTACTTTGGATATTGGTGGCATAGTGGGATGAAGCGGCCCGGACCAACCTTACGTGTCATCGTACATGAGACCGGTTCCACGACTGACATGCAACTAGTTTTGCATAAGTGGCTGGCGGGTGTCTATCTCTCCTACTATAGTCAATATCTGATTTACAATGAGTTGCTAATAACTTGGTTATCCTCGTTGTGCTTCATGTTCGTAGGTAAGGCCGGTTCTATCTCTTAAAGCCCTAAGCCACGTAAAACTTGCAATTGATAAATTAGAGGCGTCTAGTTTAGATCGTTGCTGGGCTAGTGTCTTGATATGGTATTGTTGTAAGTAGATGTATGATAGATACTCTTACAACTCACTTAACGTGTAAGTTCCATAGACCTTGGCCTTACACATAACAGATTGATAGAGATCATACCACGATGCAAATGATAGAGATCAAATGCATGGACCATATCACCTCACTTCACACATTAGATGTTAGCATCTTATATTGCTAGTTTGGCGCTTTTGGTAGCATTATAAGATGATCCCTCATTTAGATATCAAGATAAAATGTGATCTTCCTTAAGTATGCACCGTTTTGTGGATCGTGTTTTGAGGCATCACGTGATGATTGGGTGTTCTCGACTCTACGCTTTCATACAACGGGTGTAAGACAGTTTTACACACGCGAATACTAAGGTTCTTACTTAGCGAGCCTAGCATGTACAGACATGGCCTCGGAACACGGACCGAAAGGTTAAGCATGAGTCATATAGTTGATATGATGCCCATATAGATGCTCGCCTTTGATGCTACACCGACTCACGTGATGATCGGACTTGGTGTAGTGGATTTGGTTCATGTCATCACCAAAAGGACACGAGGGATGTCGTTTTTGAGTGGGAGTTCATTAGTAATTTGGATTAGTTGAACTCAATCTATCATAAAACTTAGTCTAAATATATTTTATAAATTCTGTTGTAGATGGCACCACCTGCTTTTAATTTCAATGTGTTCATGGAGAAAGAGAAGCTTGCTGCGAATGGTAGCAACTTCACCAACTGGGCTATGAATTTGAGGATTCTCCTCACTGCTGCACAAAAGCAATATGTGATAGAGGCGCCGCTAGGCCCCCCACCAGCTCCTGATGCCCCTGACGAGGAAAAGAACGTCTATATAACTCGTCAAGAGGACCACAACTTAGTTCATAACGGCATACTGTATGGGCTAGAGCCAGAACTTCGAAAACGTTTCGAAAATGGCAATGCCTTTGATACCATGGGAGAATTGAAAATGATTTTCAATACCCATGCTGCCGTAGAGTTATAATGCTTCTGAAAAGTTCTTTAGCTGCATGATGGAAGAGAACAGCTCCGTTAGTGAGCACGTACTCAAAATGTCTGGGTACGCCTATAAGCTTGTGTCCTTGGGAATAACGATTCCCATTGACTTAGGCATACATCGTGTTCTCCAATCTCTGCCACCTAGCTACAAGAGCTTCGTGATGAACTATAATATGCAGGGCATGAAGAAGTCTCTTCCCGAGCTTCTGTCAATGATTAAGACTGCAGAAGTGGAGATTAGGAAAGAACATCAAGTGTTGATGATCAATAAGACCACCGGTTTCAAGAAGGACAAGAAAGGCAAGAAGAAGGGAAAGAAGGGCGGCAAATATATTGCCGCGCCTGAAAAGAAACCCCGAGCTGACCCTAAGTCTGACACCGAGTGCTACTATTGCAAGGGGACTGGCCATTGGAAGCGCAACTGCCCCAAGTATTTGGCGGACAAGAAGGCCGGCAAGGCAAACAAAGGTATATGTGATATACATGTTATTGATGTGTACTTGACTAGTACTCGCAGTAGCACATGGGTATTTGATACGAGATCGCTTGCTAATATATGTAACTCGGTTCAGGGGCTGCGGAAGAAGCGACAACTAGCAAGGGATGAGGTCACGATGCGGGTCGGCAATGGATCAAGAGTTGATGTGATCGCCGTCGGAACGCCGCCTCTCCATATGCCGTCGGGATTAGTTATAAACCTGAATAATTGTTATTTGGTGCCTGCACTGAGCATGAACATTGTATCCGGATCATGTTTGATGCAAAGTGGTTATTCGTTTAAGTCTGAAAACAATGGTTGTTCGATTTATATGAATAATATCTTTTATGGTCATGCACCTGTGTTGAATGGTTTATTTCTATTGGATCTCGATAGTAGTATTACGAATATTCATAATGTTGATGCTAAAAGGATTTAACTTGATAATGATATATCTACATATATGTGGCACTGCCGTCTAGGTCATATTGGCGTTAAACGCATGAAGAAACTCCATTCTGATGGACTTTTGGAATCACTTGATTTTGAATCATTTGATACATGTGAGCCATGTCTTATGGGCAAGATGACTAGAACGCCGTTTTCCGGTTCAATGGAACGGGCGACAGATTTATTGGAAATCATACATACTGATGTGTGTGGACCAATGAGTGTGTCGGTGCGAGGTGGATATCGTTATTTTGTTACTTTCACGGATGATTTGAGTAGATATGGATATATCTATTTGATGAAACACAAGTCTGAAACTTTTGAAAAGTTCAAAGAATTCCAGAATGAAGTGGAAAATCATCGTAACAGAAAGATCAAATTTCTGCGGTCCGACCGTGGAGGAGAGTATCTAAGTTACAAGTTTAGCACACATATGAAATACTGTGGAATAGTTTCACAACTCACGCCTGCCGGAACACACAACGTAATGGTGTGTCAGAACGTCATAATCATACTTTATTGGATATGGTTCGATCTATGATGTCTCTGACTGACTTGCCACTATCATTTTGGGGTTATGCACTAGAAACCGCTACATTCACTTTAAATAGGGCACCATCTAAATCCGTTGAAAAGAAACTGTATGAATTATGGTTTGGAAACAAACCTAAGCTGTCATTTCTTAAAGTTTGGGGATGTGATGTTTATGTGAAGAAACTTCAACCGGATAAACTTGAACCCAAAGCGGAAAAATGCGTCTTCATAGGATACCCTAAGGAAACGATAGGGTATACCTTCTATCATAGATCCGAGGGCAAGGATTTTGTTGCCAAGAATGGATCCTTTCTTGAGAAGGAGTTTCTCGCGAAAGGTGTGAGTAGTCGAAAGGTAGAACTCGAAGAGGTTATTGAACCTTCTCTTCATGAAATGGCGAGTAGCGCAGCACCGGAAGTTGTTTCGGAGTTGACTTCACCTAATGAAGAGAGAGCTAATGATATTGATCATGAAACTCCGAAAGAGGACACTACCGAACCTCGCAGGTCAAGCAGGACACGTGCAGCTCCTGAACTGTACGACAATCCTGTTATGAATTTCATGATTGATGAAATAGATGACCCTCCGACGTATGAAGAAGCGATGATGAGCCCTGATTCCAACAAATGGCTAGAAGCCATGAAATCCAAGATAGAATCCATGTACGAAAACCAGGTTTGGACCTTGGTGGACTTACCTCACGATCGAAAGGTCGTTGAGAATAAATGGATTTTCAAAAGAAAAACTGATGTTGATGGTAATGTAACCATCTATAAGGCTCGACTTGTCGCAAAGGGGTTTCGACAAATTCAAGAAGTTGACTATGATGAGACATTCTCTCCCGTAGCGATGCTTAAGTCGGTTAGGATTATGTTAGCAATTGCTGCATATTTCGATTATGAAATATGGCAGATGGATGTCAAAACTGCGTTCCTCAATGGTAATATTGAAGAAGAGTTGTATATGATACAACCAGAGGGTTTTGTCGATCCTAAGGATGCTAATAAGGTGTGCAAACTTCAGCGATCCATCTATGGACTGAAGCAAGCATCACGGAGTTGGAATCTCCACTTTGATGAGGTGATCAAAGAGTTTGGATTTGTCCAAACTTATGGAGAGGCTTGTATTTACAAGAAAGTGAGTGGGAGCAATGTGGCATTTCTGATATTATATGTGGATGACATATTATTGATTGGAAATGATATAGATCTTTTAAACAGTGTTAAAAGTTATCTAAACAGCAAATTTTCGATGAAGGACCTTGGTGAAGCTTCATATATATTAGGCATTAAAATCTATAGAGATAGATCAAGACGCCTAATTGGGCTATCGCAGAGTACATACCTTGATAAGATATTAAAGAAGTTTAATATGGACGAAAGTAAGAAGGGGTTCTTACCTATGTTGCAAGGCAAGACATTGAGTAAGACTCAAAGTCCGGCTACGGCGGAAGAAAGAGAGATGATGGATAAGATCCCCTATGCCTCGGCCATAGGCTCTATTATGTATGCCATGCTATGTACAAGACCGGATGTGGCACATGCTATTAGTTTGACTAGTAGGTACCAATCTGATCCAGGTTCAGAACATTGGATAGCAGTAAAGAACATCCTCAAGTACTTGAGAAGAACTAAGGATATGTTTCTTATATACGGAGGTGAAGAAGAGCTAGTCGCTAAGTGTTATGTCGATGCCAGCTTTGACACCGATCCAGATGACTCTAAGTCTCAATCCAGATACGTATTTCTCTTGAACGGAGCAGCAGTTAGTTGGAGGAGTTCTAAACAACCTGTGGTGGCTGGATCAACAACGGAGGCGGAATATGTTGCAGCTTCAGAGCGGCGCAGGAGGCAGTTTGGATGAAAGAGTTCATTATAGAACTGGGTATGGTTCCCAGTGCGTTGGACCCGATGGTGATCTATTGTGACAACAATGGAGCCATAGCCAACGCAAAGGAACCAAGGTCTCACAAGAATTCCAAACATATTAAGCGCCGGTTTCACTCCATCCGCGAGCATGTCAAGGATGGAGATATAAAGATTTGTAAAGTACACACGGACCTGAATGTAGCAGATCCGTTGACTAAAGTTCTCCCTAGGGCAAAACATGATCAACACCAGAACTCCATGGGTGTTAGATTTATCACTATGTGAACTAGATTATTGACTCTAGTGCAAGTGGGAGACTGAAGGAAATATGCCCTGAGAGGCAATAATAAAGTTGTTATTATATATTTCTTGGATATGATAGATGTTTATTTTGCATGCTATAATTGTATTGATAGGGAACATCAATACATGTGTGTTTAATAAACAAAAAGGGTTCCTAGTTATGCCTCTCTTATAGACTAGCTTGTTGATTAACAAGATGATCAAAGTTTCCTGATCATGGACATTGGATGTTGTTAATAACAAGGTCACAGCATTTGTGAAATGATGTGATGAACATTCATCCGAAGTATAGCATTACGATCAAGTCATTATGTTTATATTGCTATAACATCATACAAAGTAGTCTTAGTCCTTAGACCATGAGATCATGTTAATTGCTAACACCGGAAGAGTATCTTGATAACATCAAACGTCACACCGTAACAGGGTGACTATAAAGATGGGTTCAGTACTACGAAGGTGTTATGTTGAGTCTCATGGATCAAGAGTGGAATTTGTCAGTCCAGATGACGGATAGATATACTCTAGGCCCTCTCGGTGATATCACATTAAGATAGCTTGCAAGCAAGTGATGTGATCACTAGAATGTTATATCACGGGAACAAGAAAAGAGTGCATGTCGGTAACGAGATCAAACTAGGTATTTGGATACTGATGATCGAATCTCGGACTTGTATTATATCATGAGACAAAGGGATTAAATTGCTGACGTTAAAGGTTCTCACGATCACAGAAGTCATCGTTGAATATGCAGGAGTCAGTATGGATCTCTAGGTCCCGCTTCTGATTATTGATCTGAGAGGAGTCTCAATCATGTCTGCATTATTCGCGAACCATAGGGTGACACACTTAAGGGTTGCCGGACACCATTTAGGAGCACATAGGTTCCAGACAAAAGGTTTGCAAAGCGTAGGAAATGTTTCGATAGAAACCGGAATTGTTTCGGGTGAAATTGCAGAAAGTGGTTCTGCATGTAATATTGAAATGTTGCAAGGGGTTTTATGTGAATGTTTGTTAATTAAAGTAATTAACAAAATTCTGAATAAAATAAATAAAAGAGTTTTATTAAATGAGAGAGCATTAAATTTGGAGAAATTTAATGCATTTAAAGTGGAGACTTTAAAAGGGAATGTGAAGAGGCATTTTAATGTGGAGGGGTTACCACCACATGAATGGGGGAGGTGAGGGGTCACCCCCCCATGCGCCGGCCATGGAGAGAGGGGGCACCCCCCTCCTCCTATAAAAGGCCACCCATTCCCTCCTTCATCCTCACACCTCCTCGTGAAGGATCTCTCTCCCCCTCTAGATATTCCCCCATGGTCTCAGATTAGCGAGATACATGTTTCCGGTGGCCTTGCGTCTGGAAGGAGTTGCTGCTTCCGCTGATTCGCTGGAGTGAGGAGGTGGAGGTTGTCCGGTGGCTTGAACATGTGTGCGAGGACGGATGCGCTATTGATTTGCGGCGCTTGGACCTCCACACGATCTTGAGATCGGCAAGTGTACGACTACATCAACCACGAGTTCCTACTCGTTAACAAAACTCGTTGTCTTCGAGGGTAAGTTCTCCATGGATGTATGTCCACCCGTTGCTCTGTATCTAGCAGATAGATCTTGGCGTATAGTTCTCATCGTAGGAATTTTTTTGTTTTCTATGCTGCGGACCCAACAGTTTGATTGAGCTTTCAAGTATTTCAATGCTTCATGATCAGAATGTATGATGAATTCCTTTGGCCACAAATAATGTTGCCAAACCTCAAATACTCTAACAAGTGCATACAATTCTTTATCATAGATAGAATAATTCAAACGAGCACCAGTCAATTTCTCAGAAAAATAAGCTATATGCCGACCCTCTTGCATCAAAACGCCACCTAAGCCTATACCACTAGCATCACATTCAACTTCAAATTGCTTCGAAAAATCAGGTAATGCAAGCAATGGTGCAGAAGTAAGTAAATGTTTCAATGTATCAAATGCAATGTCTTGGGCCGCACCCCATACAAAAGGAACACATTTCTTTGTCAAATCATTTAATGGTGCAGCAATGGTGCTAAAATCTTTCACAAAGTGCCTATAGAAACCAGGGAGACCGTGGAAACTATGCACTTGACTAACATTCATTGGAGTAGGCCAATTCTGAATTGATTCAATTTTAGATTGATCTACCTCTACTCCATGCTTAGAAACAAGAAATCCTAGGAATATGACCTTATCTTTTGCAAAAGTACACTTCTCAAGATTAGCATACAGCTTATTATCACGTAACACTTGAAAAACTTGTCTTATATGAGTGCAATGTTCAGATTCGGTGTGGTTGTATATGAGTATATCATCAAAGTAAACAACCACGAAACGACCAATAAACACTCTCAAAACATGATTCATCAAACGCATGAAAGTACTAGGTGCATTAGTAAGACCAAACAGCATAACTAACCACTCATACAAACCGAATTTAGTTTTGAAAGCAGTTTTCCATTCATCCCCTTCTTTCATCCTAATTTGATGATAACCACTACGCAAGTCAATTTTAGAGAAAATAGCAGCACCACTCAATTCATCTAGCATACCCTCTAAGCGTGGAATAGGATGACGATATCGAATAGTGATGTTATTAATCGCTCTACAATCAACACACATGCGCCAAGTACCATCTTTCTTAGGAACTAAAATAACAGGAACATCACAAGGGCTAAGAGAGACACGAATGTACCCTTTATCCAGCAACGCTTGTACTTGCTTCTGAATTTCCTTAGTTTCTTCGGGATTAGTCCTGTAAGGTGCATGGTTGGGAAGTGTGGCGCCAGGAATCAGATCCACTTGATGTTCTATACCACGCAATGGAGGCAAACCTGCGGGTACGTCTTCTGGAAACACATCCCCAAAATCCTGCAAAACAGAAGAGACACCAAGAGAAATAGGGGTCATGTCGTTAGAAACCAATACCTCGCCCTTATACATGAGCACAAGTGGCATGGCTGTAGGATCCTCACGAAACTCTCTCATATCCTCCTTGGTGGCTAGTATCAATAACCCCGGCACTCTCTCACTTTTCGTTATATCACTCAATTTAGGCTCAATTACATCAGGAATAGCTGTTACACAGTCTCGCCGAGTGGTAGTATCTTCCTTCAAGTTCACCTCTATCTTCTGGCGAGAATCATTCACAATTTCTTGTGGTGTCATTGGCTGCATAGTAATCTTCTTTCCTTTGAATTCCAAGTGATATGTATTGGCTCGGCCATTGTGTTGCACATGGCGATCATAGAGTCAAGGCCGACCCAATAGTAGGTGACAAACAGTCATAGAAACCACATCAAAATCAATAGAATCTTTGTATGGCCCTATTTGAAAATTCACACGTACCATATGATTTACCTTCATCTCACCATTGTTGCTCAACCATTATATGTAGTATGGCTTGGGATGAGGTAAGTATGTCAAATTCAGTTTGGCACATAGTTCCTTACTTGCAAGATTTCTGCAGCTACCTCCATCAATAATTACCTTGCAAGCTTTGTTTGGTCCAACTAGAGCTTTTGTTTGGAACAAGTTGCAACGCTAGGATTCCTCAACCGGTTGCACACTAAGTACACGTGAAGATACGACAATAGTGGGTGCACGCTCAGCATATGCATCAGCACCAACCTTGCCGTCATCAATATCATCATCAGAAGCTTCATCTCCACTTTCTACTTCACCTTGTTCATTAACAAACATAACCTTGCTGTTTGGACAATCCTTCTTGTAGTGACCTCTACCTCCACAAGTATGGTACACCACATCACGAGTACGTGCAGTAGACATGTTAGAACCCAAGCTAGCAACAGGAGCAGTGGGTTTCCGAGCATTAGAACCAAACGAAGGTGTACTTGCTGGTTTGCCGATGGTGTAAACGGAACAGCAGCTGGTGGCATGACTGTAGGAGGTGTAGACCTGGCCGAAAATCTGCTGGAGGACGGAAAACGAGCACGTGACTTCGCCTCTTCTGCCAACTGGGATTCGGCCTCTCTAGCATGGTGCAACAATTCATTCATGGTCTCATACTTGTGATGACGAACAATGCTCTTGATTGGTAACTTCAAATTGTTTAGGAATCGTTGCATGGTCATCTCAATAGACTCACGAATTCTAGCATGCTGCATAAGCATCTCCATCTCCATCTCCATGTAGTACTCATCAACTGTCATGGTGCCTTGCTTCAGTTGCGTCAATTTATCAAAAACTGATCGCAAGTAGTTGGTTGGTACGAAACGAGCTTTCATGATTTGCTTCATCTCACGCCAATCCATCACAGGAAGTTCATTGTCCTCCCTCCTATGTTGCACAAGGGCATCCCACCAACGTAAAGCATAACCATCAAATTCAGATGCTGCAAGCTTGACCTTCTTATCTTCTGGATAGTCAAATAAGCGCCAGAGTTTCTCAATCTTCAACTCCCATGTGAGGTAGTCTTCAGGATCAATGGAACCATCAAACTTAGGAATTGAGAATTTTGGCTTGCCCAAACCATCATCAGCAGCTTGGTTGGACACACGTTGACCACACCCAAGATGGGCAAACCCACGACCATGAGCAGGTGCATGGACAAGGGGAATAGCACGTCCCCTGCCAACATGTAGAGCAGCATCAACAACGCTACCCTCATCGAAATCATCAAAGGCATCATCATGTTGAGGATCTTCCCTTCTATGTAAGGCGGCTGTCAAACCCTCAATGGACTGCTGCAAAGTGGTGACATTGACATTGAGTGTAGCCACTTGCGTTTGGATAATATCAACCATCCCAACATGCTGATCCAATCTCATATTCATATCTTAGAGATTCTTGTCAATGGCATCTGTCGTGTTAGTAAACACACGTGTCAAGTGGGATTTCAAAGCCTCATATTCACGCCAATTGACGAGCTCCTCATCCTTCTTTTTCTGCAACACAACATCATCATCACTAGTAGACATGATTAGTAGGTTAGTGCAAAAATCAGAATTTGTATGGTGGAAACTCTCACAACTCACTCACAACTAATAAGAAAGGAGATCTTACCGTTCTAAAGTGAATAGAGATACTCTACCAAACGAAATCGAAGACTGATGCACTTGATGTGATGAAGTGAATATCAAAGGTATAGAGAACGATCGCAGGGCACACAGGTTATGTAAGGTGGAGCTATAGGTATGGTATCCTATCTACACCGCAGACAAGTCCTAGTGTTGATCGTACAAATACCCAAGAAACACACAGTGGAGATAAACGTGGCAAAGCAACTTATGAAAAGGAATATTGCAATGCACAAGAAAGACGCTAGTAATAGCTTAAATAGAACAGGCACAAGATTCCTCAATCTACTAGTGCTATACACAACAAGGCCTCCAATATTGCACACTTCTATATCTCTTTTTTTTGTCAGGCTTGTAGCTCTTTTCTCTTTTTTTTATACTGATTCTCTTTTCTTTTCTCTTTTTTTTTCAACTATGTACTCAAAGAAAACGAGTATAGCAACGTATAATAGAACTGGGTCGGATAGTCCGGTTGATATGTGCCGGAGACTCCGGTTAGGCCGGATAGTCCGATGTGAGTCGGCCGGATAGTCCGGTTTTGCCTATCGAAAATTTCTGCACTTCAAAAACCTAATGAGCAGCCTCTCGGAGCAAAGCAACTAGTCTCGTGGGTACGTTCCTAGGCACAGATGCTGTAGATAGGCTGTGTCTATGGTATGCGAACCAAGGTACGCTATGTGGACTCGGAAAAACGATAAACACTTGCGGAAACAGTAACGGTGGGAACAGCAGAAAACACGATCAAACCCTAAACCTAGACACAAACGGAAACTAGACTCCTACGAGGAAAACCTGCAGATCGGATCTACGAGAACATACAATCAGCAACTAAAACTCAAAAACGATGCAATCTAGTCTATGGCAAATCTTTTTGTAAGGCTTTTTCTGTATAGGAAGAAAACACTCTCTAATCTATGGATGGATTTGTGGATGCTTACCTAGGCAACACTGGAAATCTGATACCAAGATGATATGGGGTGGACCGATCTTCTCAGTAAGCGGATGGCGGTGATGATGGTGGATGGTAGATAACTAGCCTGTAGCTATGAACTCTCCCGCTAGATCCCTGATGCCAATGTAACATCTCTCGAACCTTGTAGGATATTCACAACACCACGCTCTTGCGCACGCAGCCATGACCACGAACGGTAGTATGCAATCTACTAATTCCCAGTGGAACAACAGATCACACTCAATTATAGTTGGTAGATTCGAACACAGGGTAAAATAGTTTTAACGTGGTCTAAACCCTAACTAGAGGTCGTCCCAAGGCTTTTAAGGGCGGCTGGGGCGGCCAGAAACCGAAACTAAACGCAAACGACTCAAACTGATACAAACCGACTCAGACCAGATTCGGTCGGCGGGCGGACACTCCGGTCGAAATCGGCCGGACAGTCCGGTCAGGCCGGACACTCCGGGTGAAGTGTGCCGGACAGTCCGGTCTGGCCGGAAACTCTGAAGTTTCCGGGTGGTGTCCGGGTAGTGTCCGAACTAGCAGACAGAATGTCCACGCTAGTTTGCCTCTCGACCAGGCCAGACAGTCCGGGTGGATCTGGCCAGACACTCCGGTCGTGGCAGATCTTTTTGCCTCCGTCTTGATGATCTTCTCTTGCGCCTTCCTCCCGCTCCTCCCTCGCGCATCCTTGGGCGATCATCATGTTGGGCTTCTCTTGTAGTCCTTCTCCTCCTCGCGCCATGCTTGTTTCTCCAACGAACCTGATCATACATAAATGCATAGACTTAGGCAGTATAAAGTTCTCATCAATCAAAGTACCAGATTCGTTTAGGAATAAATTCACCTGTTGTTCTAGTAGCTTAGCACGAGCTCTTGTAATAGGTCCAATTCTAATATCATTGGACTGATCCTTTCTTGCAACAGTTGTAGCATCTTCAGTAGTCATTGGGGTAGGTGTAATTGTAGGGATGTCCTCATCACTCTATGGAGGAGGAAATCCGTCTATATATTGACGGGAGAGGGCCAAGGAAAAGTTACAAGAAATCCACGCCCTAGCCCCAAGCCACCGCCATTACCACCGTCTCGGTCCAGTCCTCTTCCTCTTCTCCACGTCGTCGTCTTCGTCGCGTGGAGGAGATCTTCGCCAATGCCCACAGTAGCTCCTATTTTACCCCATTGAGATCTAATCTTGACAGACGATGGAGTGTTGTCGTATCTTCATCGACACATTCCCGCTTCGTTCGTGAGTTCTTGATCTCGCCTTGACGCGGTGTCGTTCACGTTGCATGTGTGGATACCAGTGGAGGTGTGACACTTGAGCACTAGTTCTTTGGAGCCGTTCGTGGGATAATACATCTCCTCGTTAATCGCTAAGGCTTGTTGTGGGGATCGACGCACGATCAACCTCGTCATCGAAAAACTTCCGCTAGTTCGATCTATGAGGGTATGTTCCATTACCTCACCCTTGCATTGGATCTTGGTTATGCACTAGAATTTTTTTGTTTTCTGTAGCGTGTTCCCCAACAGCAGGTTATACATGTTCTTCACCTAAGGAGGTTTCACACCTCTTTATTCTTGGCATTTTCTACCTTTTGGATCTAATTGTCGTTTTATTTCCAATGAAATTGATATCAACTCAACTGGAGTTCGGATGCTCGAGTTATTGATGTTTCGGTTTCAACAGTTATCTAGTGCCGGTAGTACTGTTAGGTCAAAAAAATTATGCTGGTAGTACCGGTGGAAGCACCAGGTCCCTTCATCCCAGCCCTTGTTTTTTTCATTAATGGAATTGGATACATGTGCTCTTTTACCGATACTTGCACCGGTAGTGAGGCGGAAGTACCACCCCAGCTTTGGTAGTAGTACCGCTGATTTAGCGATAGTCCGACAGTTGGAAGGGCTTGGTGGTAGTACCGGCGCTACGCATTTGCTCCCGATGGCAGTATTTTGGAGAGACCTTTATAAAGCTTCCTTCTTTCTCATGTGTGGGTTGGTTCTTTGAGTCTCTCTCCTCCATTATTGACTTTGAAGCCTTTGCCATATCTCGTCCTCTCCCTGTCCCCCCTATGGTTCTTGCATATTTTTGAGGGAAAAGATAGAGGATCTGCATTTCCATCAATCGATCTTTCCTCTAAGTGAGGGCAACATATTGGATCTAGATCTTGGAGACTTATGTGGACTTCCTCTTGTGTTCTTCCTCTCTTATTCTCCCACAAGTTTTTGTAGTTTTGGTGAAATTTTGGAATGAAGGGGTTGAACACTTGTATTGCCATTATATTTGGTGCGTCGGTTTGAGTTTTCTACGGAGAATTGGTTTGTGAAAGTGAGAAGCTTGATAATCTTGGATTTTTGGAACCTGGAGCTTGAGACTCCCGGAAGGCGGAGCGGCTGGGGGAGAGGGAGCTCGAGGGGAGGACGCCACCGCCGGAATGGCGGGCAGTGGGGTGAGGGGCGTCTGAGCCAGAGTGGCCTCCGGTGGGGGGTTGGGGGTAGGGCGCTCTCTCTCTATGTGTGTGTGTGCGCGCGCGCTGTGAGAACTTAGAATCTCGCCATATGACCAAAACTAAATTGAAAGTGTAGAAGGACAAGTATTTTTTTTCCGCTTTGTTCCTCCCAGGAGGATTGTAAACAACAACATTTCTATCTATTCAATGCAATGAAACACAATGGTCCTTTGCGTTTTCCCGAATAAAGAAAGATATAAACACATGTGAAACAAGCGAAAAATATTTAATGAATAAAATATTGAAGAAAAAACATATGCATTTGCTTTTGAAGAAAGGAATACATGCACACTTTACAATTAGAATGAATTGAAAGAATGAGAAAAAACAGCTACATACTATGTGCATCAACATTTATGGAATCCTGTTCTTCAGTAGGGTTTCTTGTTGACCCTCCGACAATTCTTCCTAATCTCCCCATCCTTTCCGGTTAGTGGGCTTATGTTCCCCATCTTGACCATCGATGCGGCAAAGTTTCTGAAAAAGTCTTGCCGGCTATCAGAGAACCTGCGAACAATCGGTGCGGTGGTCGCCGACGCGACAGGATCGGACAACATCACCTGGTCAGACGGAAGCTGCGTGCGACCCCTCAGGAGGTTGCCGTAGTATTTGTTGTCGAACAAGTTGGGCGTGACGCCGTCGAGGTTCACCAGCGCTCCCGCTCGCTGCCCGGCTGTGCAGTTCCTCTGCGTGAACTGACATTGCGTGCGTCCAAAGGTGTGCGCACCCTGCAGCGCGACGAGGTCGGTGTCGTCGAGACCGACGTTCCTAAACTTCTCCTGAAGTGTCTCAAGGGGGTCGAAGGGGCTCGGGAGATTGTTGGCGCTCTCGATGTTGGTGGTGGTGCTATCGCGGCGACCCAATGGTACGCTCCAGGACGGCCCTCCGGCCAGCTCGACGGAGATCTCGGCGGCGAGGGCGAGGATGTCGGCGCAGGAGACGATGTCAGGGCAAGCGTTCTCTAGAGCGCGCTTGATGTCGTCGACGACGTCGAACCCGCGCGCCGACCTGTTGTTGGCGGGGACTTTCTTCTCGGCCATGATAGCCGTCTGGAGGTCGTCGTCGAGCAAAAGTGAACCGTCACAGCCCTGGAAAAAATAATGACTGATGAGATGATGATCGATGCCCCTAATTCACATATGCGCCGTGCACCTATGTGGTTTGGTGAACTCACATTGACGAAACAGTCGTGGAAGTGGAGGCGGATGAGGCTGGCCGGGATACGCGCGTCGGCGACGCGGGCATCCTGGATAACGCGTCTGACGATGTCACGCGTACCTGGGCACGAGCCGTCGTAGAAGGACGAGCTCAACCCGGCGCCATGACCGTGTGCTCCGTGGCTCAGCAGCGCTAGGAGCAGTGCTGCTGTTGTGAGCAGGATGCTACAACGAGTAGCTAGCGAGAAGCGAGACGAAGCGGCCATGGGCAGTCACTGCACGTTCACAAGGAGAAACGCCCGCGGGTTTGCCGGCCACAGTGGTAGAGCGATCGACAAACGAGCAAGCTAGCTGCTGCTAGATTGAAGGAAAGAAGTACCACAGAGAGATGGATGTTGTTTGTGAGGGAAACGGGGACGCTGTGGAGGCTATTTGTAGTCTTGATCCATTTGCACAGGGCTGGTGTTGACCTTTTTAGGTGGATTATGTGGAAGCGCGTTTGACAGGTTCCTCGCGCACGCATGCCTCCTGCCGTTGTCAAAATGAGTATTGGCCGCCGGCGCCGCAGCGTCGCTTTCCTGTTCTTGCACGCGGCTTATGTTCTTATTTTATCCATTGAGTTAACTTTATATGATCAAGCGAGAAGAAGTTGGTGGCCAGATGATGGGAGGAGGGCGGAAGAGAAGAGATGGACTGTGGCGGGCGGGACAAGGAAAATGAGACGGCGGGCTTAACGTACTTAGACTGTTGCGAGAAAACTGCCGAGCGACCGGATCAGCTACGGCCGAATCCGACCGTGTGATCCTTGCCATTCTGATGTCGCCGATCACGGCGCGGCCATCCATTTTGACCGACACGATCGAGGGCTTTTTCTCCCTAGATTGGTTTCCTCTGCGATTATTTCGTTACCCTGTTTTATTCGAGCGAAATGTCAGCGACTACTTTTTATTTATTTCTACACGCATCATACTCCCTCCCAAAATAAATGACTTGAGTTTATTTAGATTCGCATATACATATATACTAAAACGTGTCTAGATATATCCGAACCTAGACAAACCCAGTCACTTATTTTAGGACGAAGGGAGTACTATTCTTCTGTTTTTTAATAACAGCTACATTCATTGCATTAGGGGTGAATTTTTTGTTGTGACCGTCCTGCTTCCTTGGAATGCGTAGAAAATTCAACAAGGTCAAAAGGTGCGTCAATGTCACGTCACAACTTTTTAAATTTTGGAAAACCAAAGTTTTGTAAGACAAATATGAGTAGAAATTACAAATATGGAGCCACATGGAGTTGTCAAATGCTTGCTAATGGATTTTATTTGACTATCTTAGACTGCTTGAACTTGGATTATCTTTTTTTATTCCTTTTCACCAAAATTTGCTTACTAATCTGAATGAATCATCCTGCCATGTGAGAAGGATTATAAATTAACTTTCGTCAGGTTTGTTCTAAATATGTGTTTCATTGTGTAGGTTCGCTCTCTTTTAAAAAATGCGATAACTAATTTGAAACGGAGGAAGTAATAAAATCAAGAGTATTTTATATCAAAATATAAAATTATTAAAAATCAATTTGAAATCTACATTATATTTTGTTTCATTTCTCAAGAATTTTTTATCGACAAAATATTAGATAGCAGAATAAGGAAATCATGATATCATGATCATTTTTATATCCAAAATATAGGAAATATTCGCGAAGTGAAAGAGCATGTGTATCCCATGTGTGGTTTTGGTAACTAACGATAATCTCTATGAACTAATATTTGCATTAAGTTACACTTGTAGGGATTGTCCATAGACAATGCTCGAACCATATGTTGGCTTCACGGTTGGAAGAAGAAGAAAGTGAAGAAGAATAAGAAATAACCAAGGAGATATTCAAGATCGTGATCCAAGAAAATGGTCATTGAGAAGAAGATACAAGGTTGATCAAGACAAATTGTAAAGAGTTGATTCAAGTGATCAACACAAAGAAGAAATGAAGTAAAAGTTCAAGATGAGCCATCTCGAGAAGATCATGTCCTTGAAGCTTGCCATCCTTATGGTGATCATGGATATATGAAAACATGCCAAAAGAAGTGGCTCTCCCATAATGGAGTATGGGGGAGGAATTCACAAGTCATCATCAAGCAAGTGTAATCTAGAAAGGAGTTCCGACTTGAGGAGATCAAGATCGTCATCATCAAAATCAAGTGAAATGCGCAACGTAAAGGTATGATCTTGATATGTTATATCTTTTACCGGTCTCATGTTGTTAGTTGGGAGACCGGGCTATAGGATAGATACTCGTACCATCAAGAGTGGCTCTCGAGTGAGTAACTTGATCATATTCTTATAGAGAGCTCAAACTTTTGTATTTTTGGTATCATATTTCTTGGTTGTTATTTGTATATTATCCATTTTAAGTTCTAAATACTGTGGTTATCTTTATAACAAGCTCTAGTTCATCAAAAGTGATTTTCAGATGAATATCCTATTACATTTTTTGATATTGGAGGTTTTACCCATTCTTCACCTAAGGAGGTTTCATTCCTCTTTCTGCTTGGTATTTTATCCCTTGTTGGATTTAATTGTCATTATATTTCCAACAAAATTGGTTTCTCTCAACTGGAGTTCGGATACTCGAGTTATTGATGTTTAGGTTGCAGAAGTTTTAAATTTTAAAATTGAACAAAAAAAATTCATGAGTCATTTTTTATGACGGAAGTACTTCCGCCCATCCCTCGTTTGCATTCATTAATGGTACTAGATACACGTGCTATGTTATCGGTACTTGCATCGGTAATGAGGATGAAGTATCACCCCAGCTTTGGTGATAGTACCATCGATTTGGCGGTAGTACCGGTCGGGTACTTCCCTCTACCATGTCATTTAACCATTGGAAGGGGTTCGTGGTAGTACCGGTGCTACGCATTTTTGCTCCCGATGATAGGATTTTGGAGAGACCTTTATAAAGCTTCCTTCTTTCTCATGTGTGGGTTGATTCTTCTACTCTGTTCTCTGATGACTGCAAGTACACAAATCAATTGTAGCTAGTTTCGAAGTAAAAGTATCAAACCCACGGAGAGCTATTGGTAAAGATATTTATGCCCCTCGTTACTATCTACAAAAGGATACGTGAAGCTGCCTTTGATCTCAAGTAAAGGATATTTGAAAGGTTTTTGATTGTTTGCAGAAAAATAATTAAAACGAATAAAAAAAGCAAGTAATAAGGTCGTGAGAAAGCGTGGTTGAATTTAATATGGCTAAAATGTTATCGGGATGTAGGATACACCACTAGCATGATATTATTACTATTAATTAAGATAACATACTTTTTGTATCATGAGATGTGTGGCGAGAGCTCCATAATAAGATGTTCACTACAAGACTCGTAGAAAGCCACTTTGTTTAGCCAAAAGCAAGGTCATCTCTAAATAACCACTGCGATGTCTAAGAGCAATCACCCATACAAACCACCGCAATTAAGGATTTCCCCGTGGATATCGTAATTAGCTTAGGGAGTCTCTCTTTATCCTCCTTTAACCGTGTAGGTTACGAGCCGTCACCAATTGTCACAAAGCTATTCCAGGCATAATCCCAAACACGTCCAAAGGATTTCTCCCTCCCTTTAGTCCCTAGGGCAAATAATATGTGGCTGACTACACATACCATCTAAAGAGAGAGATCAAACATAAATCATAAATCTATCATAGGCCGGCCAGTCATACGGACACAAGAATAGATTATCTTTCTTGCAAGTTCATAATAGTGCTAGGGTTTCTCCATCTCCCCAAGAACAAATGAACTACTCACACATGGAAGCAATCAACAACGTCAGCATAATCAAATGGATAGATAAAAGTATGGAGGTAGATCTAATGCAAATCACCATTGAATCTGGAATTACAACAAGATATAATAAATGAGAGATGGGGTAGAGATGGTGATGGAGATGCAGCGGTTGATGGTGAAGGAGATGATGCGATGTCCTCCAATGATCCGTGAAGCAGTAGGGATTTGCCCCCAGCCAAGTTCCTCCTTCAGATCCCTTTCAGATGTGGTTTTTCATGGTTTCTAGTGGCTGTGAATGCCGGATCTCCCTCTTGTCTTTGCTAGGAGAAAGTATTTGACGAGGCGGACGCTCTGCCACTCAGTATAGGCGGACGTGCTGCCACTCAGTACGGGCAGGCTCCGCCCGTACCACTAGTCGTTATCGGTTCTAGTGACTTCTCCTTGTTTGGTGTTCTCCTAGGAGCAAAGGCAAATCCATAAAATGACTTTTATCACTTAAAAATATCATATTATAGCATAATATGACAGTTCCAATTGATATGTTCATATAAGACAATGATTCCGGATCCTGTCAAAATAAGGACAAAAAGGTGCGTGCAAACGCAGTGAAATATCAAAGTCCCTATTCTATTTATGCAAAAAAGAAAGATAAATATGCTTCAATTTTGGACTCCTCATTCTCCATTGTTGAATTTGAAGACCTTTCCTTGTCTCTCCCTCTCCCCCTTGTGGTTCTTACATCTTTTTGAGGAAAAAGAAAGAGGAGATCTAGATCCACATTTCCACCGACCAATCTTTCCTCTAAGTGAGGGCAACATATTGGATCTAGATCTTGGAGTCTTGTGTAGAATACTTGTGGTGTTCTTCCTATCTTATTCCCCTGCAAGTTTTTGTAGCTTTGATGGAATTTTTACTTAAGGACTTGAACACAAGTGAGAAGCTTGTTAATCTTGGATTTTTGGAACCCGAAGCTCTCGGAGCTTCTTCCTCTTGGGTTCTTGGAACCCTAGATGGTTTTGTGGCCTTGGTCGTGATTACTTGAGAGCCTCCAATGGAGTTGTGGATATTTTCCAAACTTGTAAGGGTTTGGTGACCGCCCTCAAGTGCCCCATAGTGGATCGGGTGCCCTCCTTGGTGGTGTGCATTCAGGAGAATAAGGTGAGCCTTTGTGACATCGGTGAGTGGTGTGCCTCCACATCTTTGGGTGATTTCTTGTGTGCATTTGGTGTGCATTGTGCAACCACACCTCAAGGTGAGACTTCTGTGATATTCAGAGAGCATTACGTTGTCGCACATGTCTAACATATATTATCTTCTTTGGATGTGAACTTGGATAAATCTTTGTTTTTGCATGCCTCTTTTATTTCTATATCCACCCTCTCCAACATCATCCTCACCATCTGCATGATGAAGAGGGAGTAGTCCACCATTAGACTATGATTTTTGTGGCAGTACATCTTTACTTATACAATTTACTTAGTGATTGCCTTTATGCTTGATGTTATGTATCTTGTTATTGCTTGTCTTGTTTAGCATAAGTTGCTGATGCACTAATGTATGTAAAGTGCATCCATGAACTTTGTAGTTTATTATCACATATTCCAATATATTTTCATGTTATCTAGTGCTATATCCATGTTTTACATTGATTTTTTGGGGATTTACCAATGATGCCCTTTATTTGGGTTATAACACTACGGAATGAGAAAACCCTATTTTGTGTATTTTTAAGTTTCATGGACCTTAACAAAGTAAAATGGACTAGGGATTTTTCGTGGAGCATTTTTTATCAAAGATGAAGACCTATAGCTTTTGGACTAGAATAGAGGAGCCATGAGTGCCAAGATCCGAGTGGCGCAGTCAAGGTACATGACCCCGCCACCTAGGGGTTCTCCCCTCGAGCATCCACAGTTGTCCATCTTGATATCAGTATCCATGGTTTGACCTAAAAGCACCTATAAATAAAGCCCACATTGTGATCTTAGAGTAGACGGAGCGGAAACATGAAAACACCAATATAGAGGCGGAACCAGCAAAAATTGGAGGGGGAACACCGCTAGATCCATCCCCAGTTGCATCTCCACCCTCTCCAACATCATCGTCACTGTATCCATGCTGAAGGGGGTATTCCACCTATGCACTATGGGTTTGTGGTAGTAGCTTGATCTATCTCTCTCTTGTGCTATCATTGTTTAGAACCATATGAGATGCCTTACATAATTATGGTCATATATGTAATTCCTATATGGTGGATCTTTGTCTTGTGAGATGATATATGATATTGCAAATTGTATTATGGGTTTGATGTATTGGAAGATGCATATTACTACCTTGATCTTAAGTGCTTGTTCTGATCAAACTTGTATACAAGGGCATGTGTGGGGGAAGGTGTGCATTTGATGGAGTAACATGGTGGTAGTGATTGGATAGTGATAGAAAATTCGATATATATACTATGGTTTCTACCTTTCTTTTGTTACCTTACTAGGAAGAAAGTGAATGCATGTGATATACTCATCTAGTGACAACAAAGATGATCTTGTTTGCTCAAGTTAGCACATTTTCATTCAAACATCATGTCAAAGTAACTAAGGCCATGCTCTATTTATTCTTAATTCTATATTGTATGGAGTTTTCCCTTTCTAGAGAAGTATAAGTGAGATGTATTGCATCATCTTTATAATAAGACATGATGCCCATATTGTTGGGTCCGCAGCATAGAAAACAAAAAATTTCCTACGATGAGACTATATGCCAAGATCTATCTACTAGATACAGAGCAACGGGTGGACATACATCCATGGAGAACTTACCCTCGAAGACAACGAGTTTTGTTAACGAGTAAGAACCCGTGGTTGATGTAGTCGTACGCTTGCCGATCTCAAGATCGTGTGGAAGTCCGAGCGCCGCAAATCAGCAGCACATTCGTCCTCGCACACACGTTCAAGCCACCGGACAACCTCCACCTCCTCGCTCCAGCGAATCAGCGGAAGCAGCAACTCCTTCCAGACGCAAGGCCACCGGGAACATGTATCTCGCTAATCCGAGACCATGGGGGAATATCTAGAGGGGGAGAGAGATCCTTCACGAGGAGGTGTGAGGATGAAGGAGGGAATGGGTGGCCTTTTATAGGAGGAGGGGGGTGCCCCCTCTCTCCATGGCCGGCGCATGGGGGGTGACCCCTCACCTCCCCCATTCATGTGGTGGTAACCCCTCCACATTAAAATGCCTCTTCACATTCCCTTTTAAAGTCTCCACTTTAAATGCATTAAATTTCTCCAAATTTAATGCTCTCTCGTTTAATAAAACTCTTTTATTATTTTTATTCAGAATTTTGTTAATTACTTTAATTAACAAACATTCACATAAAACCCCTTGCAACATTTCAATATCACATGCAGAACCACTTTCTGCAATTTCACCCGAAACAATTCATGTTTCTATCGAAACATTTCCTGCGCTTTGCAAACCTTTTGTCTGGAACATATGTGCTCCTAAATGGTGTCCGGCAACCCTTAAGTGTGTCACCCTACGGTTCGCGAATAATGCAGACATGATTGAGACTCCTCTCAGATCAATAATCAGAAGCGGGACCTGGAGATCCATACTAACTCCTGCATATTCAACGATGACTTCTGTGATCGTGAGAACCTTTAACGTCAGCAATTTAATCCCTTTGTCTCATGATATAATACATGTCCGAGATTCGATCATCGGTATCCAAATACCTAGTTTGATCTCGTTACCGACATACACTCTTTTCTCGTTCCCGTGATATAACATTCTAGTGATCACATCACTTGCTTGCAAGCTATCTTAATGTGATATCACCGAGAGGGCCTAGAGTATATCTATCCGTCATCTGGATTGACAAATTCCACTCTTGATCCATGAGCCTCAACATAACACCTTCGTAGTACTGAACCCATCTTTATAGTCACCCTGTTACGGTGTGACGTTTGATGTTGTCAAGAAACTCTTCCGGTGTTAGCAATTAACATGATCTCATGGTCTAAGGACTAAGACTACTTTGTATGATGTTATAGCAATATAAACATAATGACTTGATCGTAATGCTATACTTCGGATGAATGTTCATCACATCATTTCACAAATGCTGTGACCTTGTTATTAACAACATCCAATGTCCATGATCAGGAAACTTTGATCATCTTGTTAATCAACAAGCTAGTCTATAAGAGAGGCATAACTAGGAACCCTTTTCGTTTATTAAACACACATGTATTGATGTTTCCTATCAATACAATTATAGCATGCAAAATAAACATCTATCATATACAAGAAATATATAATAATAACTTTATTATTGCCTCTCAGGGCATATTTCCTTCACATATGAATGTTAATCAAACACTATATGGAAGTTTCAACAATATTTATGTCATCTGTGAGTTGGTTTATGTCCATCATGATCTATGAGAGAGTAGACAAGTGACCCATGAACCCGGTCCACTTTTAAATATAAGAAACACATTTTACTTGCTTTTATTGTCCTTTACATTTTATACAACAATTAAATTAAAAAATACAAAAACACTTTTACTTTTTTCAAGCATAAACAAAAACCCCAAAAGAACTTTACTTTACTATTTTTTACTTTCATTTTTAGTTATAGATTTCTTTAGTATTTTATTTACTATTTTGTTTAAGTTTAAAATCATGAGTAATAATAGTGCTAGATTGTTTTGGTTCAAACTAATATCCACGTCGTCCCGATTCTTTTTGGTCGTGGGATGGAGGTAGAAAGGACACGCGACGATATCGCAAGGGAGACCTGCTATCCTGTGAGGAGGGCCCCGTTGTGGGCCAGGGAAAAAGATTCCCTACCATGGATTCCTCGCGTGCTCGTATTCTAAACTTTTGTCGTTGTATGGTGAACCATGCGTGCGACATGGGGCCGCTATCAGCGTACGCAGGAAGAACCAGGCTCGATGAGAATATACCCTTTTCCCCTTCCTATATTCTATGATGTTACATTTATGTCATTTGTGAGGTGTTGTATGTCCACCATGATCTACAAGAGAGTAGACAAGTAAACCCATGAATCCTCGGTCCAATTTTAAATATAAAAAACACATTTTATTTGTTTTTACTATCCTTTACATTTTCTGCAACAATTAAATTCAAAAATAGAAAAACATTTTTACTTTCTACAGGTAGAAAAAACCCCAAAAAAACTTGACTTTACTGTTTTACTTTCCTGCTTTAGTTATAGATTATTTTACTGTTATATTTAAGTTTACAATTCTAATTGTGCTTGACAACCACACGGTGAAGTTGGGGACACAAGACAAAACTTTCTTTTGTAGGTTGCTAGAAGAGGCCATAAAAAGAAAGTTGCTTAGGTCCCCGAGAGTTGTGTTTGATAAATTAAATGCTAATTACAATCGTGATTGGCCTAAGTCGCATGTTTACCACCCCCACCCCACCCCCTCTAGGAGACATCCGTGTATTTTCACCATGGTATGTTAGTATGTGTATAACGTATTTCCAGAAAAACCTCACCGTGGGAAGAAGCTCAAGAATTCGGATTTAAATCAATTCAAATCTACCCTAAAACTAGTTTGAACTAACCCTAACTAAAACTAATTAGAAAATAATCAGAAATATATTTGTGAGAGTCTTTTCCATGTGTCCTATTTGCATGGCTAGCTCGAACCAGTGCCTCGCAAATCTTGCCAAAGATTTCCACTTGAAGATCATTGGCATTCAGTTCATCACCCCATTTTTTCTCACGAGAAGTCATTATCCTCTATTTGCACCTAGACACTAGCCATTGGTCCCTGGACTCATAATGCATCCACACACACACCCATTTGTTCCCAATAGGTGGCAAACATTACATGGTATCTTGGCCATTGGGTTTGGTTTTAACGTAACACCCATGTTGCTACGCTTGCTGCAATAGCACATGCTCGCAGAAAGCGCTTGTTTTCCCGGCACATGCTCGCAAAAAGCGCTTGTTTTCCCGCGTCAATGCCCATCTGCACATTATATCTCTCACCTCCCGATGCATGAAACCTACCTCTCTCTCTCCACAACTAGATTTGACGGATGGTAGAATTGTTTTCAAATTTAAAATGGGATCAAAGTATATGGATTATGAACCAACGATCGTATATAGAGAGAATACAACAAAACAGTGCACTCCAAGGAAGAACGATCATGCCAACATTAGGGTTTGTTATGTTAGCAAGAAAAAGATGAGTTGTCATGGTCATATTTTCTTTGGGAGAGAAGAAGATTGTACAAGTAAATAATGGAAGAACAATACGGAAATCCCTTTCAGCTCATGGGTGCATTTGCACTCATTATGAGAAAACAGATTTCAAAATATCAAAAGATTCAAATTTAAAATGTCTACATGTACATTCGAACATTTTATGTTCATTCACAAGTTTTCTGGATGAAAGTGTTAGATTTATATGGGTTGTGGCCCATGTAGGCAGCCCATCTAGTCAAATAAATCCTAAAATCTCAAGGCCCATCTACTATGACAGCTTGGGAACTCTGTGGGAGAAAAAGTTTAGTCAAACATTGCTACTTGGGAGAGAGTTGGATGATACATTCAAATATATCTATAATTTTTGATGTTCCATGCTTGGTTTTATCTACTTTCTTATGTTTTGTCTACACTTTGGAGTACTTTTCATATGATTTCTTGGACTAACCTATTAACAAGAGCCACAGTGCCAGCTGCCTGTTTTCTGCTGTTTTTGGTTCCATGAAAGTCAGAAAATGAATATTCTCGGAATTGGACGGGACAAAAGCCAAAGTCATTATTTTACCATGGGACACCTAGAGCCAGAATACAAGACGGAGAGGGGCTGGGGCCTGGCCACACCACCTGGCCACACGGCCAGGCTTGGCCCACGCCAGGGGGTGGTCTGGCTGCCGCAGGCACCCCCTCGGCCTCTCCTTCCGCCTATATATTGCCTCTAATACGGAAACCCTAAGTACCAGATCAAAATTCCACGAAAGAGTCTGTAGCCACCATCATCTCCATCCCTAGATCGGGAGGGATCTGAAGCTCTTCCTGGCACCCTGTCGGAGAGGGGAATTCACCCTGGAGGCCTTCTTCATCATCATGCAAGCCTCCAGTGTGATGCGTGAGTAGTTCATCTTTGGATTACGGGTCCATGTAGTAGCTAGATGGCTGGTTCTCCTCCTTTGTGCTTTCATGTTTAGATCTTGTGAGCTCCGTTCATGATCAAGATCATCTATTTGTAATTCTGCATGTTGTGTTTGCGGGGATCCGATGGATATTGAGATGCTATTTCAGATTGATTATTGATCCTATCATGCCTTTGTTATTTGTGATCTTGCATTCTTTCCGTTGTTAGTAGCTATCTTGGCCAAGTAGATGCTAGCAACTCCAAGAGTTAGTATTTATGCTCGATAGTGGGTTCATGCCTCTAGTAATCTGGGGAAGTGACAGAAATCTCTAAGGTACTAGATGTGTTGTTGCTACTAGGGAGAAAACAACAATCCTTTATTCATAGAACAATCGTATTGTTTACTTTACACGCAATTCATAATGCAATTATCCGTTGCTTGCAACTTAATACTGGAGGGGGTTCGGATGATAACCTGAAGGTGGATTATTAGTCATAGATGTAGTTGGATGGCGGTCTATGTATAATGTTTTAATGCCCAATCGAATCTCAAAGGAGTCAAGATGAGTAGTATATGCTTGTATGCTTTCTCGATGTTTGTCAATTGCCCCACTGTAAGTTGTTCACCCAACATGTTATCTATCTTAAGGAGAGCCACCTCTAGTGAACTATGGACCCTGGTCCTTTGTTTTACAATCAATCTACAATCAACTGTTTACTGCTTTGTTATTACTTTCTGCAAACTATTACTTCCTTCCATTCGATATGTTTAATCCTTTGTTTTCAGCAAAATCGGTGAGATTGACAACCTCATCGCAAGTTGGGGACAAAGTTCTGTGGTTGTGTTGTGCAGGTCTCCATGTTGCTACTAGCACCGGTAGTGCGCCCTGCCAAGGCTCAGCTAGCAACACCTTTGGGGTATTTCCTTTCTCCTATTGGTTCGATTAAACCTTGGTTTTATACTGAGGGAAAACTTGCTGTTGTGCTCATCATACCTTCCTCTTGGGGTTCCCCAACAAGCTCGATATATTTTGGGCCATCAAGCTACTTTTCTGGCGCCGTTGCCGGGGAGTCAAGGACATCTTCACAAGGGGATTCCCTCATAACCAATCTCTTTACTTTGTTATTTTTGTTTTGCTTAGTTTACTTTTGATTTGTTTGCTTGTTTCTTTAATAAAAACACAAAAAAATTAGTTTTACAAGTTTGCTTTCTTCATAAAAAACACACAAAAAATGACTACTCTTGAAGACACTAAGTTGTGTGACTTCACTAGCACCAACAACAATGATTTTATGAGCACACGTATTGGTCTACCTGTTCCTAAAGCTACTTTCTTTGAAATAAAACCTACTTTACTCAATATTTTTATGAGAGAACAATTTTCTTGTATTGGTAATGAAGATGCTGCTGCCCATCTAAATAACTTTGTTGAACTTTGTGAGATGCAAAAGCATACGGATATAGATGGAGATATTATTAAGCTGAAATTGTTTCCTTTCTCTTTGAGAGGAAAAGCTAAAGAATGGTTGAATTCCTTAACTAGGAATAGTATTGATTCTTGGACTAAGTTCAAAGATGATTTTATTGGAAAATACTATCCTCCTGCTAAGATTATATCTACGAGAACTGAAATAATGAAGTTTAAACAATCTGATAATGAACATGTTGCTCAAGCTTGGGAAAGAATGAAATCTTTGGTAAGAATTGTCCCACTTATGGACTGACTGCTTGGATGATTATCCAAACCTTTTATGCAGGATTAAACTATTCTTCAAGAAATCTATTGGATTCTGCTGCTGGGGGTACCTTTATGACCATCACTTTGGGTGCTGCAAAAAAGCTTTTGGATAATATGATGGTTAACTATTCCGAATGGCATACTGAAAGAGCTCCACAAGGTAAGAAGGTAATTTCTCTTGAGGAAACCTCCTCCTTGAGTGATAAGATTGATGTTATTATGTCTATGCTTGTTAATGTGAAAGCCCATATTGATCCAAATAATGTTCCCTTAGCCTATTTGGTTGATTAAGAAGAGCAAGTTGATGTGAACTTTATAAGAAATAACAATTTTAGCAACAATGCCCAGAGGAATAATTTTGGTAACAACAATTATAAGCCATATCCTCCCAACAATGGTAATGCTTATGGAAATTCCTACAACAACAATAGGAGTGCTCGCTCTGAACTTGAAGTTATGCTTAAAGACTTTATTAGTAAACAAACTGCTTTCAATAAAACTATTGAGGAAAAACTCTCTAATGCTGAAAGAAATATAGCATCTTTGGCTGAAGCTCAATCTTCTTTGAAAAAAATGGCTGCTAAACCTGAAACTATTGATAATCCTTTTGCAGCTACTAAGGCCATACAAGTAAGAATTGATGAAAATATTAGACTATTAGCTAAATTGCATGCTAAGTGGGAAAGAGAAGATGAAATTGCTAGAACATTAGTGTTTCTACTATCACTACCACTAGTGTTGAGGCTAGTAATAGCTCTACTACTTTAGATGATAATTATGATTTTGATCTTGATGGTTGGAATATCTCTGAAGTTATTAAGTTCCTACAAAAGCTTGCTAAAAGTCATAATTCTAGTGCTATGAACATGGCCTTTACAAAACACATTACTAATGCTCTCATAAAAATTAAAGAAGAAAATATGAAACATAAAGCTTATATTCCTATAAAACAAGAAGATGGCTGTGAAACCATCATTAATATGAAAGTGAATGATTTTGATTTTAAAGCTTTATGTGATCTTGATAGTAGTGTTTCTATTATGCGTAGAAGGATTTATGATATGCTTGATTTGCCTCCACTTGAAGATTGTTATTTGAATGCCCCACTTGATGATAATGCTAAAAAGAAACTCATGGGGAGTATTAATAATGTTCTTATTATGGTTAACAATGCCTATGTCCCTGTTGATTTCTATGTTTTGCATGTTGAATGCAATGCTTCTTGTCCTATTACTTTGGGAATACCTTTTCTTAGAACTGTTGGTGCCATTATTGATATGAAAGAAGGCACCATTAAATATCAAGTCCCACTCAAGAAAGGTATAGAACACTTCCCTAAGAAGAGAGAGAAGATTTCTTTTGCCTCTCCTATGAAAACAAAATTTGCTCTTAATGCTTCTTCATTTGAGAACACTTGATCCTTTTTCTTGCTTCTTATGCCTAACTTAAAGGCGTTAAAGAAAAGTACTTATTGGAAGATAACCCAAAAGGTTTAGTTGAGTCTTGGAAGTTAGTACTTCAGTAATAACCACTCCTTATCCTTTTTATTTGCTTTTTGTGCCAAGAGTAACCTCTAATGATAGAGAAGTAATGATTGAGAAAGTTGTTGTCCCGAAACAGATTTATGTGCTTCACCGTAAAAATTCGTGTAAAATCTCTGTACGTCCTTTTGAGGCATGAATTTTTGTGCTTCTGCCCCAGGTTGTTATTTCAACACTTTTTGATTTGAGCAACAGAAAGTCTTCAAAACCATTTGTCTTTACCTGCTGGTCTGTTTTGACAGATTTCTGCCATTTTCTGCATTTGCTTCTTGTTGGTTTCTTTTTGAGTTCTTTTGGGGAATTGAGCTTTCTAAGGGAAGTGCTACAGCAGCTTGTGTTTTAATAGAAGTTTTATTGGTTTTAGAACTAAACCTAAAGACTTATTATATTGAGTGCACTAATGTTGCTAATAAAGATTGTGTGAAGTTTTGTATGAAGGAAAAATTTCAGGTGTATGGAAGGAATGAGTAATGAGATGAAGGATGGACTAAAGCTCAAGCTTGGGGATGCCACGCGTTTCACCCCAAGAAATATCCAAGAAGTACAAGCGTCAAAGCTTGGGGATGCCCAAGGCATTCCCCTCTTCATCAATAAAAATTCCAGGTTTCTTCCAAACGCTTCATTTTTATTGTCTCATGCACAATTGTGTTGTTCTTGGAGCGTCTTCTTTTTTGTTTTCATTTTGGTTTTTTGTTTGCTTAGTTTGCTGAATAAATAGGTTGGACCCCCTCTTTCATACATTGGTTTTCAAATAGTTTGGTTTGGATTGGAAAAGAGTAGGAAAGTTCATGCTTAAGTGGTAAAGAGAGCTTGTTTTTGACCGTGGCCTATGCTTTGTCATGCCATGCTTGATATTGTTTTGGCCCTATGCTTAGTATTCTTTGTTGTAGCATGACTTGTTATAAACAATTGAGATTGCTTAATGTGCCTTGGAAGGATCATGCGTTGATTTAGCATATTAAAGCATAGTATTGTGGTATTCTCCTTTGATGCTTTATTTGGGTTGACTGAGCGCATGCTCACACCATGTTATGACTATCCCAAGTCACCATAGCCTTTATGATCCTTTAGCTTTCAACTTATAGTATCACTTTATGCTTTGATTAATGATGTTTTGTCGCTCTGCATGATTATGGCCATTATTGCTCTCTTAGTTTGTCGCTCCCAGTCTTTTGCTAGCCTCCGTAACCAAGTATGAGTTCCACTCATGCATCCAACTCCTTAAACCAAGTTATTCCAAAGAGTCCACCATACCTGCCTACTAGCATATGCTATTCCAAGTATATTCATGTTTTTGTTTACCTTCCAAATTAAACTTGTTATGAGAAAACTAGTGATTAAAGCTCTCACGAACTTGATGGCACACTTTACTTTCGTGCCCTTAATAAACTTGAACCATTGTGTCGTCTATGTTGTATATGCTTGCACTTATTTGTTGGGGATTAGCAGAACCATGCTGTCATGGGGAACGCTTTCAACATTGCACTGGTACTTTGCACCTTGTTGATATCATACTCTTTTGTCTATGGATGTCGCCGGTGTGAAATGAAAGGGGAGCTTGTAAGTCCATGGAGTTATGTATATGTGTTAGAGAAACGTCTGGGCCGCTGGTCTAATCCATGCTGACATGGTGGAAACCTGCAGCGTAACCATAATGAGCTGTCTATGAAGCATTCATCTTATAAAAAAGAGTCCCATATTGAGAAAAAAGAGAAAAAAATGAGATTATGAAAAGAGGAAAGAGAGAAAAAAGCACCATATTCCCATGGTAAATAAGAAGATTGCTGAGATGCTTGTTGTCTGCTTGCCTTGTCATTTTGATATGGGGATTTTTCCATATCATCGGGCAAGGGGTACCCCGTTGGCGGTTCTCTATGATACACATGTACTTACGATGACAAGAACTTACCGGTGACTAAACTTGAGTAGCATGAGGAGTGGCCCTCGTATTCAAGGGACATGAGATTTCTAACTTATACTTCGTCAAGCATATACACCATAGTTTGTTCAGTTTAATCTTAATCATTTCAAGATGCTTATGATAGGGGCAATGAGAGCTAAAAGCTAAAAGTACCATAATTTTTGGAAGCTCTTTATGAGACTTGAATCCCTGCTTCCTTCTATGAAGGCCTTTCTTTTACTATAATATTGAGTCTCCACCTTCTACCTTTATGCACCTACTTTGAGAGCATAGTGGCCATTCTTAGTTCTATGTGCATTGTCCCAAGACTAGTTGATTGATTCATAACTTGATATTGCTTGTTTTAAACTATTTGTATCTAGTCACTCTTATAAACTTTGAAGGTGTCCTATGCATTTATATTTGCTACTCTATGAGGGACAAGATGAATGCTATTATGCTATGTTTTATTTATGTGAAACAAACAAACGTCTTGCAAAGCATTATTATTCATGAATCTTTTGTTTGTGCCTTTTCATATTGCATCATAGTTTATTTGTCTTATTGTTAGAACTATATCTTTCATGCTATGTTAGAGTACCTTGATCCCAGCTATCAATGCTTTTACAATAATGATGATCAAGATTATGTTGGATGCGTGTCACCTCAAAAATTATATTGTTTTTATTGTTTACCTACTCGAGGACGAGAAGGAACTAAGCTTGGGGATGTTGATACGTCCATAACGTATCTATAATTTTTGATGGTTTTATGCCAATAATATGCTTTTGATACTCCTTTTTTATATAAAGTTTATGATTCATTTGGACTAACCTACTAATAGTTGCAAAAGTGCAAATGTTCTTGTTTTACACTTTGAAGTGTAGGAATTACCAAGAATACAAGTGGAAACCTTGTTGGAGTCAAATTGGGATTTTTCCAGAAATCTATCTGAGAACTTTTTTTGACGATGGTCACGTTTCAGGTCGAAGACGGGGTCAAACAGAAAACTGTTCAACTACAAAGTTGTTGGAAAAGTCACGACAAACGTTCTGCACATAAAATTTAGCTGATTCTGAGTCCGGACGGGCCTTTTAGCCCCGATTTACTGCAGCCCAAGATGGGGTGACGGGAATCCGAGAAGCTATATAAAGGGGGGAAACCTAATTCGCCCGAGACATCTCCATCCACGAATTTGTAGCCACCAAAGGCATGTTTTTGCCTCCACCATGGATCCCATCTCCATGGAGAAGGGCTCCCAATAAGCCATCAAGGAAGAGTGCTAAGGGGCGGTGCTCCCCTGTGATACCGACGACGGGGAAGTGCCCCCGGAGCCATCTCTATCGATCTCCACCATCATCTCCATCACCATTGCTGATTCTCATGATGAGGAGGGAGTAGATCTCTCTCGAGGCAAAGGTTTTTACCGGTAGCTATGTGTTCATCTCTCTCTCTGTATGCATGATCTTATTGAGATCATGAGCTTGTAATCTATAGATCTATTATGCTACTCAAGTGCTTTAATGAATCTCTGCTCTCCCCATGTGTGTGAAAGTGACAGCGTGCACACCATGGTGGCACTTAGGCTAGAGATTATAAATACTTGTTATGAGTTATATTTGGAGTTGGCTGTTTCTATGAAATTGTGGTGTTTGTTGGACTCATCTAGTACTCAAGGTGACAGTGTGGGGTTTTCTAGATGGGAAAGGCTTACTTTGAGGTGTGTTGTTATAGCTCTACCATCGATTAGAGTGTTCAACCGGAGAGTAGTTCAGCGTAGTATCATAAAGAGAAGATATTTATATGAGAGTGTTCACTAGTGAAAGTATGATCCCTAGGCCTTGTTTCTAAGCATTGATACACTGTTTGCTACTAGATCTATTACATGTTTGCTTGCTTCCATCTTTATTTCAGTTTGCCTTTAGTCTTTTCCATGCCATCAAGTTATTTTCTATCACCGTTGTCTTATATCCATACCACTTGTATTTCACTATCTCTTCGCCGAACTAGTGCACCTATAGACCTGACAAGTGTATTTGGTGTGTTGGGGACACAAGAGACTTCTTGTATCTTGATTGCAGGGTTGCTTGAGAGGGGATACCTTTGACCACTTCCTCCCTGAGTTCGATAAACCTTGGGTGATCCAGTTAAGGGAGAACTTGCTGCTGTTCTACAAACCTCTGTACTTGGAGGCCCAACAACTGTCTACAAGAATAGAAGTGCGTAGCCATCAAGCTATTTTCTGGCGCCGTTGCCGGGGAGTTAAGGTAAAAGGTATTCACACCGAAGGATTAAAGAAGAAGAACCTCCCACGGCAAACGCCTATTTTCTGGCGCCGTTGCCGGGGAGGTAAGGTAAAAGGTACTCACATCCTCCGGTGTGAGTGCTCGAAGTTATTTCCTTTAGATTCTGCAATTTTTTATTTTTGTTTCTTCTTTTCACTAGTTAGGCTTAATGGAAAACAACAACAAAATTAGAGAGCTTTATAGTATTTATCTTGAGTTAGGACATGAAGTGTTTGAAGAGAAAATTAAAAAACCTATGGAACTTTATTTGCATCCTAATAGCAATGTTGTTAGTATGAATTCTTTGGATACCATTATTTCTAATGCTATGGAAAAGTCTAAGCTTGGGGAAGCTAGTTTTTATGAAAATGATCTTTTTAGTTCCCTAGCTTTGGAAGATAGCTATTCTATTGCTTATGATGATACCAAACCTCCAATATATGATGATTACAATGATGAGTATGATATTTTCAGTCCACCTACCATTGAGGAGAAAGTTAATTATGATTACAATATGCCTCCTATATTTGATGATTATGGTGATGAGAACAATAATGATAGCTATTTTGTTGATTTTGCACCCACTACAATTAATAAGAATGACTATTATTATATGGAGAGTAATAATTATTATATGCATGTGGCTCATGATAAGAATGTTTTATGTGATAGTTATATTGTTAATTTTATTCATGATGCTACTGAAAGTTATTATGAGAGAGGGAAACATGGTTTTATGCATCTCAATAATATTAGGTTTCCCCTCTTTATGTTGAAAGTCTTGAAGTTGCACTTGTTTTGCTTTCCTATGCTTGTTGCTTTGTGCTTTCATGACTTGTTTATTTACAAGATTCCTATGCATAGGAAGTGGGTTAGACTTAAATGTGCTTTGAATTTTCTTCTTGATGCTCTCTTTTACTTCAATTCATATGTCTTATTTGAGCATCCTCTCAAATTATCATGCCTAACTTAAAGGCGTTAAAGAAAAGTACTTATTGGGAGATAACCCAAAAATTATAGATGAGTCTTGGAAGTTATTACTTCAGTAATAATCACTCCTTATCCTTTTTATTTGCTTTTTGTGCCAAGAGTAACCTCTAATGAGAGAGAAGTAATGATTGGGAAAGTTGCTGTCCCGAAACAGATTTATTTGCTTCACCGTACAAATTCATGTAAAATCTCTGTACGTCCTTTTGAGGCGTGAAGTTTTGTGCTTCTGCCCCAGGTTGTTATCTAACTTTCGTTAGTTCAACACTTTTTGATTTGAGCAACAGAAGGTCTTCGGAAAAATCCGTCTTTACCTGCTGGTCTGTTTTGACAGATTTCTGCCATTATTTGCATTTGCTTCTTGTTGGTTCCTTTTTGAGTTCTTTTGGGGAATTGAGCTTTTCGAGGGAAGTGCTACGGTAGCTTGTGTTTTATTGGGAGTTTTATTTGTGTTGAGACTAAACCCAAAGACTTATTATCTTGAGTGCACTAATGTTATTAATAAAGATTGTGTGAAGTTTTGTATGAAGGAAAAGTTTCAGGTGTATGGACGGAATGAGTAATGAGATGAAAGATGGACTAAAGCTCAAGCTTGGGGATGCCACCAACAAGTACCCTATTTGTGTACCACTAAGGGGAGAGCAAACATCTCAATCGCGCGTGTCACCCCAAGAAATATCCAAGAAGTACAAGCGTCAAAGTTTGGGGATGCCCAAGGCATCCCCCTCTTCATCAATAAAAATCCCCGGTTTCTTCCAAACACTTCATTTTTATTGTTTCATACACAGTTGTGTTGTTCTTGGAGCGTCTTCTTTTTCGTTTTCGTTTTGGTTTTTCGTTTGCTTTGTTTTCTTAGTTTGATGAATAAATTGGTTGCACCCCCTCTTTCATACATTGGTTTTCAAATTGTTTGGTTTGGATTGGAAAAGAGTAGGAAAAGTTCATGCTTAAGTGGTAAAAGGAGCTTGTTTTTGACTGTGGCCTATGCTTTGTCAAGCCATGCTTGATATTGTTTTGGCTTTATGCTTAGTATTCTTTGCTGTAGCATGACTTGTTATAAACAATTGAGATTGCTTAATGTGCCTTGGATGAATCATGCGTTGTTTTAGCATATTAAAGCATAATATTGTGGTATTCTCCTTTGATGCTTTATTTGGGTTGACTGGGCGCATGCTCACACCATGTTATGACTACCCCAAGTCACGATAGCCTTTATGATCCTTTAGTTTTCAACTTCTAGTATCACTTTATGCTTTGATTAATGATGTTTTGTCACTCTGCATGATTATGGCCATTATTGCTCTCTTAGTTTGTCGCTCCCAGTCTTTTGCTAGCCTCCGTAACCAAGTATGAGTTCCACTCATGCATCCAACTCCTTAAACCAAGTTATTCCAAAGAGTCCACCATACCTACCTACTAGCATATGCTATTCCAAGTATATTCATGTTTTTGTTTACCTTCCAAATTAAACTTGTTATGAGAAAACTAGTGATTAAAGCTCTCACGAACTTGATGGCACACTTTACTTTCGTGCCCTTAATAAACTTGAACCATTGTGTCGTCTATGTTGTATATGCTTGCACTTATTTGTTGGAGATTAGCAGAAACATGTTGTCATGGGGAACGCTTTCAACATTGCACTGGTACTTTGCACCTAGTTGATATCATGCTCTTTTGTCTATGGATGCCGTCGGTGTGAAATGAAAGGGGAGCTTGTAAGTCCATGGCGTTATGTATATGTGTTAGAGAAACACCTGGGCCGCTGGTCTAATCCATGCTGACATGGTGGAAACCTGCAGCGTAACCATAATGAGCTGTCTATAAAGCATTCATCTTATAAAAAAGAGTCCCATATTGAGAAAAAATAGAAAAAAAATGAGATTATGAAAAGAGGAAAGAGAGAAAAAAGCACCATATTCCCATGGTAAATAAGAAGATTGCTGAGATGCTTGTTGTCTACTTGCCTTGTTATTTTGATATGGGGATTCTTCTGTATCATCCGACAAGGGGTACCCCGTTGGCGGTTCTCTATGATACACATGTACTTACGATGACAAGAACTTACCGGTGACTAAACTTGAGTAGCATGAGGAGCGGCCCTCGTATTCAAGGGACATGAGATTTCCAACTTATACTTCGTCAAGCATGGGACGAGCAGGAACTAAGCTTGGGGATGTTGATATGTCCATAACGTATCTATAATTTTTGATGGTTTTATGCCAATAATATGATTTTGATACTCCTTTTTTATATAAAGTTTATGATTTATTTGGACTAACCTACTAATAGTTGCAAAAGTGCAAATGTTCTTGTTTTACACTTTGATGTGTAGGAATTACCAAGAATACAAGTGGAAACCTTGTTGGAGTCACATTGGGATTTTTCCAGAAATCTATCTGAAAACTCTTTTTGAAGATGGTCACGTTTCGGGTGGAAGAGGGGGTCAAACAGAAAAATGTTCAACTACAAAGTTGTTGGAAATGTCGCGACCAACGTTCTGGAGATAAAATTTAGCTGATTCCGAGTCCGGACGGGCCTTTTAGCCCCGATTTACTGCAGCCCAAGATGGGGTGACGGGAATCCGAGAAGTTATATAAGGGAGGAAACCTAATTCGCCCGAGACACCTCCATCCATGAATTTGCAGCCACCAAAGCCACGTTTTTGCCTCCCCCATGGAACCCATCTCCATGGGGAAGGGATCCCAAGAAGCCATCAAGGAAGGGTGCTAAGGGGCGGTGCTCCCCTGTGATACCAGCGACGGGGAAGTGCCCCCGGAGCCATCTCCATCGATCTCCACCACCATCTCCATCACCATTGCTGATTCCCATGATGAGGAGGGAGTAGATCTCTCTCGAGGCTAAGGGTTATACCGGTAGCTATGTGTTCATCTCTCTCTCTCTCTCTCTATGCATGATCTTATTGAGATCATGAGCTTGTAATATATAGATCTATTCTGCTACTCAAGTGCTTTAATAAATCTCTGCTCTCCCCATGTGTGTGAAAGTGACATCATGCACACCATGGTGGCACTTAGGCTAGAGATTACAAATACTTGTTATGAGTTATATTTGGAGTTGGATGTTTCTATGAAATTGTGGTGTTTGTTGGACTCATCTAGTACTCAAGGTGACAGTGTGGGGTTTTCTAGATGGGAAAGGCTTACTTTGAGGTGTGCTGTTATAGCCCTACCATCGATTAGAGTGTTCAACCGGAGAGTAGTTCAGCGTAGTATCATAAAGAGAAGATATTTATATGAGAGTGTTCACTAGTGAAAGTATGATCCCTAGGCCTTGTTTCTAAGCATTAATACACCATTTGCTACTAGATCTGTTACATGTTTGCTTGCTTCCATCTTTATTTCAGTTTGCCTTTAGTCTTTTCCACGCCATCAAGTTATTTTCTATCACCGTTGTCTTATATCCATACCACTTGTATTTCACTATCTCTTCGCCGAACTAGTCCACCTATACACTTGACAAGTGTATTTGGTGTGTTGGGGACACATGAGATTTCTTGTATCTTGATTGCAGGGTTTCTTGAGAGGGGATACCTTTGACCACTTCCTCCCTGAGTTCGATAAACCTTGGGTGATCCACTTAAGGGAAAACTTGCTGATGTTCTACAAACCTCTGCACTTGGAGGCCCAACAACTGTCTACAAGAATAGAAGTGCGTAGACATCAGCTTACAACTTAATATTGGAGGAGGTTCGGATGATAACCTGAAGGTGGATTATTAGTCATAGATGCAGCTGGATGGCGGTCTATGTATAATGTTGTAATGCCCAATCGAATCTCAAAGGAGTCAAGATGAGTAGTATATGCTTGTATGCTTTCTCAATGTTTGTCAATTGCCCCGCTGTAATTTGTTCCCACAGCATGTTATCTATCTTAAGGAGAGCCACCTCTAGTGAACTATGGACCCCGGTCCTTTCTTTTACAATCTATCTACAATCAACTGTTTACTTCTTTGTGTTTACTTTTTGCAAACTATTACTTCCTTCCATTTGATACGTTTAATCCTTTGTTTTCAGCAAAACCGGTGAGATTGACAACCTCATCGCAAGTTGGGGACAAAGTTCTGTGGTTGTGTTGTGCAGGTATCCACATTGCTACTAGCACCGGTAGTGGGCCCTGCCAAGGCTCAGCTAGCAACACCTTTGGGGTGTTTCCTTGCTCCTATTGGTTCGATTAAACCTTGGTTTCACACTTAGGGAAAACTTGCTGCTGTGCTCATCATACCTTCCTCTTGGGGTTCCCCAACGAGCTCGATATATTTTGGGCCATCATTGGACTAGCTTATAAGGTGAGTTGTTTCACTCCCACTAAGTGAGTGAGAAGAGAAGGAGTCCACGCACACTCCTCCTCCTCCGCCGCCTGCCTCGCCCGCACGCGCGTCGCGTTTCGTGAATCGAGTTAGAAACTCGTTTTGTGGAAGACTAAATTTTTGCTTGGTGCATTCGTGTGCATGTTTGACGCGTGTCCTTATCTTCCACCCCGTGGCGACTTGGTCGGCTCACCTCCCAGGCTATAGAGCGAGAGATAGACAGATCTAGACGTACCATGTTCTTTCTTAGTCTCTCTCGTTGTTTGTTCCTCTTGCTGCGCTGCTCTCTAGGCTTACCCATCCCGGCGGCTGCGTGCACGGTTGTCCGGGAGAGCAGGCCTCTGAAACTCCGCCTGTTGAGATCCTGCACCGGGAGACGGGCGATAAGGTTTTTGGGGAACATCTCGGCGCGACTGCTCACCTCTGTTCATGTGTTCTTCTTCAGCAACCGACGACCTCATCTGCACCAATGGCGACAATAACAATGACCAAGGTGCTGCTGCAGTGACAACCTTCCCGGTCAACCTGTACATGCTATTCTTCTCTTTGTATGCACCAGTTCTTGCTAGATTTTTAGATCTACTAGATGTGGTTGTTTGGCTGCATGTGTTTAGATCTGCTAGTGCTTACATAATGTTGATTTTGGTAATTAATCTCATGGGGAAATTACCTAATATTCCAATAATCCAAAAACCTTATCTATTTTGGCAATTTTTGTCATCTGCTTTTGCTGCTTCGCTGAAACCGACCCCTTTTACGGGTGCTAATTTTAAGAGATGGCAAGGGAAAACCCTCTTGTGGCTCACTGCAATGGGCATAAAAAAGTTGCAGATGGCACTCCTAGAGGTCCGCTTACTCTCGAGGAAGAGAGAGTGTTCAGGGAGGCCAATGTACTTTTTGTTTGCTCTGTACTCAGTGTGCTTGGAGACAAGTTGGTTGATGCATATTTGCATATCCGTGATGCCAAGGAACTGTGGGATGTGTTGGATGCTAAGTTCGGTGCTGCTGATGCCGGTGGTGAACTATATGCTATGGAGCAGTTCAATGACTACAAGATGGTTGAAAACCGATGTGTAGTAGAACAGGCTCATGAGCTATAGATCATGGGAAAGGAACTCGAACTCCTCAAGTGTGTGCTTCCAGACAAGTTTGTCGCGAGATGCATTGTCTCTAAGCTTCCCCTTTCGTGGAGGAATTTTGCCACTTCTCTAAAATATCAGAGGCATGGGCTCTATGTTGAGTACCTTATTGGTTCCCTGGATGTTGAAGAAAAGGCGAGGGAAAAAGACAAACACACTAATGGAAACGAGGGACATTTTGCTACCAATATGGTGCAGAAAAATGCCCACAAGTCCAAGAGAAATAACAAAGTCTGCTAAATTACGAACTTCAAGAAGAAGAAGGGGCAGGACAAGGAAAAGAAAGAACCTTGCTGGGTGTGTGGCGAGATTGGCCATTGGGCTCATCGTTGTCACAGAAGAAAGGCAAGAAGGGTCAGGCTAGACAGAGTTCTAAATCTGTCAACATGGTCATTGGCAATATTGATGCATGAACTTCAGGTCCTGGGTACGGTAATTTATTACCTATTGTTCTTTCAGTATTTCAACCCACATAATGGTGGGTTGATACGGGTGCCAATGTTCATGTGTGTGCTGACATTTCCATGTTCATCTCTTATCAGGCTCGAGATTCCCCAGTCATGATGGGGAATGGGTTACATGCTACTGTTCTTGGTGCTAGCATGGTAGATCTGAAGTTTACTTCGGGCAAGATCGTGCAATTGAAGAACGTGCAGCATGTCCCTTCTATCAAGAAGAATCTCGTTAGTGGATCCCGTCTTCTAAAAGATGGGTTTAAGTTGGTATTTGAGTCTAATAAAGTTGTACTATCTAAGTATGGAACCTTTGTTGGAAAAGGCTATGAATGCGGAGGCATGTTCCATTTTTCATTGGTGGACTTCTGTGATGATGTAGTGAACCATGTTTGCACTACTAGTAATGAAACTAATATTTGGCATTCATGACTTTGTCATATTAATTTTGGTTGTATGTCATGACTTGCTGGTATGAGTTTAATTCCTAATTTTACTATTGTCAAAGGCTCTAAGTGCCATGCTTGTGTGCAAGCAACGCAGCCTCGTAAGCCTCACAAGCCTGTAGAGGAGAGAAAATTGGCACCTCTTGAGCTCATACATTCAGATCTATGTGAGATGAATGGTGTGTTGACAATTAGTGGAAATAAATATTTCATGACGTTGATTGATGATTCTACTAGGTATTGTTATGTATATCTCTTGAAAACTAAAGACGAGTCCTTATTTTTCTTTAAAATCTATAAGGCAGAAGTTGAAAATCAACTTGAGAAAAAGATCAAAAGAATTCGGTCTGATCGTGGTGGAGAGTACTTTTATAATGAGTTCAATTTATTCTGTTCGGAACATGGTATTATACATGATAGGATGCCTCCAAATTCCCCTCAATCCAATGGGATTGCTGAGAGGAAAAACCGGACTCTAACAGTGTTGCGGGATACCCTCGGGTAGGGTCACGCCGGGGTATAAAGGCCGAGTTAGCCGAGGTACATCACGGTCAAAGCATGTGTTGGCCGGGTCATCTCAAGGTAGGCCGACTTACAGAGTAACCCAGCCTAGAGAGTATTCACCTAACACTACTCGATCAGCATAAAACATATGTTGGCTATGCTTAATCTACCATGTATGCAGGTACCCTCGTAGTCGGGTTAGCCAAGCGCTAGCCGGACTACCACTTGGCTTCCAAGAGAAGGAAGGAATCTCCCACTGGTCAAAAGGTGGCCTTTGCCCGCTGTAGCGTGAGCGAAGCGAGCAGAGGAGAGGACCAGCGGGGCGTGGCCGACAAAGGTGACACGGGCGAAGCCGGCTGACGCAAACCGTGTCTGGTGACGCCAAAAGGCAAGGGGCATACAGTGGGTTACGTCCAACACCCGGACGCCGTTTAAAGCGAATAAAGAATCATCTAGCTTTAACTAAAGGGCATATTCGGGTAATATGCCTGCACGTATGCCCTAATCTTTGTACCCTGGGCTCGCCTATATAAGGAGCACCAGGGCCTCCATAGAGAGGGATCGATCATTTTCTCTATCTAAGATAAAACTCTAGAGCATAGTTGTGGGGGGTAAGAGACCTAGTCTCCTTCTCACAGACACATTGATAGAGAAAACACATCAACACTTATGCGTGGAATCACCATGCTATCTGATGGACCAAAATATATCGAGCTCGTTGGGGAACCCCAAGAGGAAGGTATGATGAGCACAGCAGCAAGTTTTCCCTCAGTACGAAACCAAGGTTATCAATCCGGTAGGAGCAAGGAAACACCCCAAAAGTGTAGCTAGCTGAGCGTTGGCAGGGCGCACTACCGGTGCCAGCAGCAACATGGAGACCTGCACAACACAACCACAGAACTTTGTCCCCAACTTACGATGAGGTTGTCAATCTCACCAGTTTTGCTAAAAACAAAGGATTAAACGTATCGAATGGAACAAAGTAATAGTTTGCAGAAAGTAAACACAAAGCAGTAAACAGTTTGTAGATTGAATGTAAAAAAAGGACCGGGGTCCATAGTTCACTAGAGGTGGCTCTCCTTAAGATAGATAACATGCTGGGTGAACAAATTACAGCGGGGCAATTGACAAACATCGAGAAAGCATACAAGCATATACTACTCATCTTGACTCCTTTGAGATTCGATTGGGCATTACAACATTATACATTGACCGCCATCCAACTCTATCTATGACTAATAATCCACCTTCAGGTTATCATCCGAACCCCCTCCAATATTAAGTTGCAAGCAACAGATAATTGCATTATGAATTGCGCGTAAAGTAAACAATACGATTGTTCTATGAATGAAGGATTGTTATTTTCTCCCTAGTAGCAACAACACATCTAGTGCCTTAGAGATTTCTGTCACTTCCCCGGATTACTAGAGGCATGAACCCACTATCGAGCATAAATACTAACTCTTGGAGTTGGTAGCATCTACTTGGCCAAGATAGCTACTAACAACGGAAAGCATGCAAGATCACAAATAACAAAGACATGATAGAATCAATAATCAATCTGAAATAGCATCTCAATATCCATCGGATCCCCACAAACACAACATGCAAAATTACAAATAGATGATCTTGATCATGAACGGAGCTCACAAGATCCAAACATGAAAGCACAAAGGAGGAGAACCAGCCATCTAGCTACTACATGGACCAGTAGTCCAGAGATGAACTACTCACGCATCACACTGGAGGCTTGCATGGTGATGAAGAAGGCCTCCAGGGTGAATTCCCCTCTCTAGCAGGGTGCCGAGAAGAACTTCAGATCCCTCCCGATCTAGGGATGGAGATGACGATGGCTATAGACTCTTTCGTGGAATTTTGATCGGTACTTAGGGTTTCCGTATCAGAGGCAATATATAGGCGGAAGGAGAAGCCGAGGGGGTGCCTGGGGCGGCCAGACCACCCCCTGGCACGGGCCAAGCCTGGCCGCATGGCCAGGTGGTGTGGTCAGGCCCCAGCCCCTCTCCATCTCGTATTCTGGCTCCAGGCGTCCCACAGTAAAATAATGACTTTGGCTTTTGTCCTGTCCAATTCCGAGAATATTCATTTTCTGACTTTCCTGGAACCAAAAACAGCAGAAAACAGGCAGCTGGCACTGTGGGCTCTTGTTAATAGGTTAGTCCAAGAAATCATATGAAAAGTACTCCAAAGTGTGGACAAAACACAAGAAAGTAGATAAAAGCAAACATGGAACATCAAAAATTATAGATACATTTGCAATGTATCAACATCCCCAAGCTTAACTCCTGCCCATCCTCGAGTAGGTAAGTGATAAAAAGAAAGAATAATTTATGAGGTGACATGCACCATCATAAACTTGATCAAAGTATTTGTAAAACATTCGAAGCTGGGATCATAGTACTTCAATCATAACATGAAAGACAAAGTTCTAGCAATAAGACAAAGCAACTATGTTGCAACATGAGAAGGCACAAACAAAAGATTCATCAATAACTATGCTTTGCAAGGCGTTTGTTTGTTTCACATAAAGAAAACATAGCATAGTGACATTCAGCTTGTCCCTCATAGAGTAGCAAAACATAAATGCATAGGACACCTTCAAAGTTCTTAAGAGTGACTAGATACAAATAGTTTAAAATAAGCAATATCAAGTTATGCATCAATCAACTAGTCTTGGGACAATGCACATAGAACTAAGAATGGCCACTATGCTCTCAAAGTAGGTGCATAAAGATAGAAGGTGGAGACTCAATATAATGGTGGAAGAAAGGCCTTCATAGAAGGAAGTAGGGATTCAAGTTTCATAAAGAGCTTCCAAAAATTATGGTACTTGTTAGCTTTCAGCTCTCATTGCCCCTATCATAAGCATCTTGAAGGCGATTAAGGTTAAAGTGACACAACTAAGAGGATATGCTTGACAAATTATAAATCAAAATATCATGCCCCTTACTTACGAAGACCGAGCCTCATGCTACTCAACTTTAGTCCCGAGTAAGCTCTTGTCATTGTAAGTACATGCGTATCATAAAGAACCGCCAACGGGGTACCCCTTGCACATGATACATGAGTTATCCCATAATCAAAATGACAAGGCAAGTAGACAATGAGCATCTCAGCGATCTTTTTATTTCCTATTTGCATAGGTTTTTATTGAGGATGCTTCATAGAATGCTCATTATGGTGATGCTGCAAGTTTCCACCATGATTAGGCATGGCTTAGGCTAGCGGCCCATGCGTTTCTCTAACACACATACAAACTCCATGATCTTACAAGTTCTACTTTTATTTCACACCGCTGGGATCCATAAGCAAAAGAACATGATATCAACGGGGTACAAAGTACAAGTGCAATGTTGAAAGCGTTCTCCATGATACATGGTTCTGCTAATTTTTCAACTTATAAAGCGCAGGCATATACGCAACAAAAAAGGACCCAATGGTTCAAGTTTATTAAATGCAAGAAAATTAAAGTGTGCCATCAAGTTCGTGAGAGCTTTAATCACTAATTTTCACATAACAAGTATAATTTGGAAGGTAAACAAGAGTATGAATATACTTGGAATAGCATAAGCTGGTAGGTAGGTATGGTGGACTCCTTGGAATAACTTTTTTTAAGGAATTGGATGCATGAGTGGAACTCATACTTGGTTGTGGAGGCTAGCAAAAGACTGGAAGCGACAAATTAAGAGAGCAATAATGGCCATAATCATGCAGAGCGACAAAACATCATTGATCAAAGCATAAAGTGATACTACAAGTTGAAAACTAAAGGATCATCAAGTCTATGGTGATTTGGGATAGTCATAACATGGTGCGAGCATGTGCCAAGTCAACCCAAATAAAGCATCAAAGGAGAATACCACAATACTATGCTTTAATATGCTAAAACAACGCATGATTCATCCAAAGGCACATTAAGCAATCTCAATTGTTTATAACAAGTCATGCTACAGAAAATAATACTAAGCATAAATCTAAAACAATACCAAGCATGGCATGATAAAGCATAGGCCACAGTCAAAAACAAGCTCTCTTTACCACTTAAGCATGAACTTTCCTACTCTTTTCCAATCCAAACCAAAGTATTTGAAAACCAATATATGAAAGAGGGGATCCAACCAATTTATTCATAAAACTAAGGAAACAAAGCAAACGAAAAACCAAAACGAAAACAAAAAAGAAGACGCTCCAAGAACAACACAACTGTGCATGAAACAATAAACATGAAGCGTTTGGAAGAAACCTGGAATTTTTATTGATGAAGAGGGGGATGCCTTGGGCATCCCCAAGCTTTGATGCTTGTACTTCTTGGATATTTCTTGGGGTGACACGCGTGGCATCCCCAAGCTTGAGCTTTAGTCCATCCTTCATCTTATTACTCATTCCCTCCATAAACCTGAAATTTTTCCTTCATACAAAACTTCACACAATCTTTATTAGCAACATTAGTGCACTCAAGATAATAAGTCTTTAGGTTCAGTTCTAACACCAATAAAACTTCCAATTAAACACTAGCTACTGTAGCACTTCCCTCAAAAAGCTCAGTTCCCCAAAAGAACTCAAAAAGGAACCAACAAAAAGCAAATGCAGAAATCTGTCAAAACAGACTAGCAGGTAAAGATGATTTTTTTCGAAGACCTTCTGTTGGTCAAATCAAAATGTGTTGAACTAAGGAAAGTTAGATAACAACCTGGGGAAAAAGCACAAAACTTCACGCCTCCAAAGGACGTATAGAGATTTTACACGAATTTTTACGGTGAAGCACAGAAATCTGTTTCGGGCCAGCAACTTTCCCAATCATTACTTCTCTCTCATTAGAGGTTACTCTTGGCACAAAAAGCAAATAAAAAGGATAAGGAGCGGTTATTATAGAGGTAATAACTTACAAGACTCATCTAAAACTTTTGGGTTATCTCTCAATAAGTACTTTTCTTTAACGCCTTTAAGTTAGGCATAGGAAGCAAGAAAAATAATCAAGTGTTCTCGAATGAAGGAGCAGTAAAATCAAATTTATTGCCCTTATCTCTCTTACTTTTATTCTTAACCTTGGAGAAAATATGATTGTTTGATGGAGAAGTGATGTCTACGCACTTCTATTCTTGTAGACAGTTGTTGAGCCTCCAAGTGCAGAGGTTTGTAGAACAGCAGCAAGTTTTCCCTTAAGTGGATCACCCAAGGTTTATCGAACTCAGGGAGGAAGTGGTCAAAGGTATCCCCTCTCAAGAAACCCTGCAATAAAGATATAAGAAGTCTCTTGTGTCCCCAACACACTCAATACACTTGTCAGGTGTATAGATGCACTAGTTCGGCGAAGAGATAGTGAAATACAAGTGGTATGGATAATTATAAGTGGTAACGGTGATAGAACATAACTTGATGACATGGAAGAGACTAAAGGCAAACTGAAATAAAGATGGAAGCAAGCAAACATGTAACATATCTAATAGCAAACGGTGTATCAATGCTTAGAAACAAGGCCTAGGGATCATACTTTCACTAGTGAACACTCTCATATAAATATATGCTTTTTTATGATACTACGCTGAACTACTCTCCGGTTGGGCACTCTAATCGTTGGTAGGGCTATAACAGCACACCTCAAAGTAAGTCTTTCCCATCTAGAAAACCCCACACTGCCAGCTTAAGTACTAGATGAGTCCAACAAACACCACAATTTCATAGAAACATCCAACTCCAAATATAACTCATAACAAGTATTTGTAATCTCTAGCCTAAGTAACACCATGGTGTGCATGTTGTCACTTTCACACACATGGGGAGAGCAGAGATCTAATAAAGCACTTGAGTAGCAAGGTAGATCTATAGATTACAATCTCATGATCACAATATGATCATGCATAGAGAGAGCTGAACACATAGCTACCGGTAGAACCCTTAGCCTCGAGAGAGATCTACTCCCTCCTCATCATGGGAATAAGCAACGGCAATGGAGATGGTGGTGGAGATGGATGGAGATGGCTCCGGGGGCACTTCCCTATCCCGGTAGGGTGCCGGAACAGAGACTTTCTGTCCCCCGAATCTCCCCTTCGGTGGCGGCGGCGTTGCGGAACTTTTCATGGATTTCTGATTGATGATCTAGGGTTTATGCCTCGGGAGGCTTCTTATAGGCCAGAGGGAAAGGTCGGTGGAGTGCCAGGGGCCCACACCACCTGGTGGCGCGGCCAGGGCTAGCCTGCGCCACCATATGGTGTGGCCAGACCCTGGCCCTCCACCGTCTCTGCTTCGGGCTCCATGAGTCTTCCGGTAAAATAGGAACTTTGGCTTTTGTCTCTTCCAATTCCGAGAATATTCATTTTCTAACTTTCCTGAAACCAAAAACAGCAGAAAACAGGCAACTGGCACTGTGGCTCTTGTTAATAGGTTAGTCTAAGAAATCATATGAAAAGTACTCCAAAGTTGGAATAAAACATAAGAAAGTAGATAAAACCAAGCATGGAACATCAAAAATTATAGATACATTTGCAATGTATCAACATCCCCAAGCTTATCTCCTGCTCGTCCTCGAGTAGGTAAGTGATAAAAAGAAAGATTAATTTTTTAGGTGACATGCACCATCATAAACTTGATCAAAGTATTTGTAAAACATTGATAGCTGGGATCATAGTACTTCAACATAGCATGAAGGATAAAGTTTTAGCAATAAAGCAAAGAAACTATGATGCAACATGAAAAGGCACAAACAAAAGATTCATGGATAACAATGCTTTGCAAGAAGTTTGTTTGTTTCACATAAAGAAAACATAGCATAATAGTATTCAGCTTGTCCCTCATAGAGTAGCAAATATAAATGCATAGGACACCTTCAAAGTTCATAAGAGTGACTAGATACAATAGTTTAAAACAAGAAATATCAAGTTATGCATCAATCAACTAGTCTTGGGACAATGCACATAGAACTAAGAATGGCTACTATGCTCTCAAAGTAGGTGCATAAAGATAGAAGGTGGAGACTCAATATAATGGTGGAAGAAAAGCCTTTGTAAAAGGAAGTAGGGATTCAAGTCTCGTAAAGAGCTTCCAAAATTATGGTACTTACTAGCTTTCAGCTCTCAATGCCCCTATCATAAGCATCTTGAAGTGATTAAGGTTAAAGTGAACAAACTATGGTGTACATGATTGACGAAGTATAAGTCAGAAATCTCATGTCCCTTGTATACGAGGGCCGCTCCTCATGCTACTCAAGTTTAGTCACCAGTAAGTTCTTTTCATTGTAAGCACATGTGTATCATTGAGAACCGCCAACGGGGTACCCCTTGCCCGATGATATGGAAGAATCTCCATATCAAAATGACAAGGCAAGCAGACAACGAGCATCTCAACATTCTCCTTATTTACCATAGGAATATTGTGCTTTTTTCTCTCTTTCCTTTTTTCATAGTATCTTTTTTTCTTTTCTCTTTTTTTAATATAGGACTCTCTCTTTTTTTATAAGAAGAATGCTTCATAGACAGCTCATTATGGTTAGGCTACAAGTTTCCACCATGTCAGCATGGATTAGACCAGCGGCCCAGTCCTTTCTCTAACACATATACATAACTCCATGGACTTACAAGCTCCCCTTTCATTTCACACCAACGACATCCATATACAAAAGAGCATGATATCAACTAGGTACAAGTACCAAGTGCAATGTTGAATGCGTTCCCCATAAAAGCATGGTTCTACTAATTCCTGACAAATAAGTGCAAGCATATACAACATAGAAGACACAATGGTTCAAGTTTATTAAAGGCAAGTAAAGTAAAGTGTGCCATCAAGTTCGTGAGAGCTTTAATCACTAGTTTTCTCATAACAAGTGGAAGGTAAACAAAAGCATGAATGTACTTGGAATAGCATAAGCTAGTAGGTAGGTATGGTGGACTCTTTGGGATAACTTGTTTTAGGGAGTTGGATGCATGAGTGGAACTCATACTTTGTTGTGGAGGTTAGAAAAAGACTGGGAGCGACAAACTAAGAGAGCAATAATAGCCATAATCATGCAGAGCGACAAAACATCATTGATCAAAGCATAAAGTGATACTACAAGTTGAAAACTAAAGGATCATAAAGGCTATGGTGACTTGAGATAGTTATAACATGGTGTGAGCATGCGCCAAGTCAACCCAAATAAAGCATCAAAGGAGAATACCACTATAGTATGCTTTAATATGCTAAAACAACGCATGATTCATCCAAGGCACATTAAGCAATCTCAATTGTTTATAGCAAGTCATGATACAACAAATAATACTAAGCATAAAGGCAAAACAATATCATGCATGGCATGACAAAGCATAGCCCACAGTCAAAAACGAGCTCTTTTTACCACATAAGCATGAACTTTCCTACTCTTTTCCAAGCCAAACCAGACTATTTGCAAACCAACGAATGAAAGAAGGGGTACAACCAATTTATTCAGAAAACTAAGCAAACCAAGCAAACGAAAACCAAAATGAAAACGAAAAAGAAGACGCTCCAAGAAAAACACAACTGTGCATTAAACAATAAAAATGAAGCGTTTGGAAGAAACCTGAGATTTTTATTGATGAAGAGGGGGATGCCTTGGGCATCCCCAAGCTTTGACGCTTTTACTTCTTGGATATTTCTTGGGGTGACACGTGTGGCATCCCCAAGCTTGAGCTTTAGTCCATCCTTCATCTCATTACTCATTCCTTCCATACACCTAAAAATTTTCCTTCATACAAAACTTCACACAATCTTTATTAGCAACATTAGTGCACTCAAGATAAATAGGTCTTAAGGTTCAGTTCTAACACTAAATAAACTTCCATTAGAACACTAGCTACTGTAGCACTTCCCTCAAAAAGCTCAATTCCCCAAAAGAACTCAAAAAGGAACAAATAGGAAGCAAATGCAAATAATGGCAGAAATCTGTCAAAACAGACTAGCAGGTAAAGACGAATTTTTTCGAAGATCTTCTGTTGCTCAAATTGAAAAGTGTTGATCTAACGAAAGTTAGATAACAACCTGGGGGCAGAAGCACAAAAATTCACGCCTCAAAAGGACGTATAGAGATTTTACACGAATTTTTACGGTGAAGCACAGAAATCTGTTTCGGGACAGCAACTTTCCCAATCATTACTTCTCTCTCATTAGAGGTTACTCTTGGCACAAAAAGCAAATAAAAAGGATAAGGAGCGGTTATTACTGAAGTAATAACTTCCAAGACTCATCTAAAACTTTTGGGTTATTTCCCAATAAGTACTTTTCTTTAACGCCTTTTAGTTAGGCATGATAGTTTGAGAAGATGCTCACATAAGAAATATGAATTGAAGTAAAAGAGAGCATCAAGAAGGAAATTCAAAGCAAATTTAAGTATAAACCACTTCCTATGCATAGGAATCTTGTAAATAAACAAGTCATGAAAGCACAAAGCAATAAGCATAGTAAAGCAAAACAAGTGCAACTTCAAAACTTTCAACATAAAGAGGGGAAACCTAATATTATTTAGACACATAAAACCATGTTTCCCTCTATCATAATAACTTTCAGTAGCATCATGAATACAATTAACAATATAACTATCACATAAAACATTCTTATCATGAGCCACATGCATATAATAATTATTACTCTCCACATAAGCATAGTCATTCTTATTAATTGTAGTGGGAGCAAATTCAACAAAATAGCTATCATAATTATTCTCATCACCATAATCATCAAATATAGGAGGCATATTGTAATCATTACTTTTCTCCTCAATAGTAGGTGGACTGAAAATATCATAATCATCATTGTAATCATCATATATTGGAGGTTTGGTATCATCATAAGCAATAGAATAGCTATCTTCCAAAGCTGGGGAACTAAAAAGATCATTTTCATAAAAACTAGCTTCCCCAAGCTTAGACTTTCCATAGCATTTGCAATAATGGTGTCCAAAGAATTCATACTAATAACATTGCTATCAGCATGCAAATAAAGTTCCATAGGTTTTTTAATTTTCTCTTCAAACATTTCATGTCCTAACTCAAGATAAATACTATAAAGCTCTCTAATTTTGTTGTTGTTTTCCATTAAGCCTAACTAGTGAAAACAAGAAACAAAAAGACAAAATTGCAGAATCTAAAGGAAATAACTTCAAGCACTCACACCAGAAAATAGGCGTTTGCCGTGGGTGGTTCTTATTGTTTAATCCTCCGGTGTGAATACCTTTTAACTTTCCTCCCCGGCAACGGTGCCAGAAAATAGCTTGATGTCTACGCACTTCTATTCTTATAGACAGTTGTTGGGCCTCCAAGTGCAGAGGTTTGTAGAACAGCAGCAAGTTTTCCCTTAAGTGGATCACCAAGGTTTATCGAACTCAGGGAGGAAGTAGTCAAAGGTATCCCCTCTCAAGCAAACCTGCAATCAAGATACAAGAAGTCTCTTGTGTCCCCAACACACCCAATACACTTGTCAGGTGTATAGATGCACTAGTTCGGCGAAGAGATAGTGAAATACAAGTGGTATGGATAATTATAAGTGGTAACGGTGATATAAAATAACTTGATGGCGTGGAAGAGACTAAAGGCAAACTGAAATAAAGATGGAAGCAAGCAAACATGAAACAGATCTAATAGCAAATGGTGTATCAATGCTTAGAAACAAGGCCTAGGGATCATACTTTCACTAGTGAACACTCTCATATAAATATATTCTTCTTTATGATACTACGCTGAACTACTCTCCGATTGGGCACTCTAATCGTTGGTAGGGCTATAACAGCACACCTCAAAGTAAGTCTTTCCCATCTAGAAAACCCCACACTGCCAGCTTAAGTACTAGATGAGTCCAACAAACACCACAATTTCATAGAAACATCCAACTCCAAATATAACTCATAACAAGTATTTGTAATCTCTAGCCTAAGTGCCACCATGGTGTGCACGCTGTCACTTTCACACACATGGGGAGAGCAGAGATCTAATAAAGCACTTGAGTAGCAAGGTAGATCTATAGATTACAATCTCATGATCACAATATGATCATGCATAGAGAGAGATGAACACATAGCTACCAGTAGAACCCTTAGCCTCGAGAGAGATCTACTCCCTCCTCATCATGGGAATCAGCAACGGCAATGGAGATGGTGGTGGAGATCGATGGAGATGGTTCCGGGGGCACTTCCCTGTCCTGGCAGGGTGTCGGAACAGAGACTTTCTGTCCCCCGAATCTCCTCTTCGGTGGCGGCGACACTGCGGAAATTTTCGTGGATTTCTGATTGACGATCTAGGGTTTATGCCTCGGGAGGCTTCTTATAGGCCAGAGGGAAAGGTCAGTGGAGTGCCAGGGGACCACACCACCAGGTGGCGCGGCCAGGGGTAGCCCGCGCCACCATATGGTGTGGCCAGCATCATCCTCATTGCATTAGAGGAAATCTCCTCTCACAACAACATCTAAAGCATATCTATAGCAAAGAGCAATTCCAAGGCAAAAACTGCTAAGGAACAAGCTTTGAGTCATTTTAGGCTTAGTTTTTTCATGTAGATCAGAGATTCTAGGCCAAGCTTCCTTGAAGCTCTCCTCAATTCCTTGTTTAAAAGTAAAAATCATTTCCTCAGGTGACATAGTGATTGGGGCAAGGCTAGACATAATGATAACTTAAGATAGGAACTAATATTTTTGTGTGTTTTCAATAAAGAAAGCAAACTAGTAAAACTAGTTTTTTTGTATTTTTGATAAATAAACAAGCAAACATATCCTTGACTCCCCGGCAACGGTGCCAAAAAATATGCTTGATGGCCCAAAATATATCGAGCTCGTTGGGGAACCCCAAGAGGAAGGTATGATGAGCACAGCAGCAAGTTTCCCCTAGTACGAAACCAAGGTTATCAATCCAATAGGAGCAAGGAAACACCCCAAAGGTGTAGCTAGCTGAATGTTGGCAGGGCGCACTACCAGTGCCAGCAGCAACGTGGAGACCTGCACAACACAACCACAGAACTTTGTCCCCAACTTACGATGAGGTTGTCAATCTCACCGGATTTGCTGAAAACAAAGGATTAAACATATCGAACGGAAGGAAGTAATAGTTTGTAGAAAGTAAACACAAAGCAGTAAAGAATTTGTAGATTGAATGTAAAAGAAAGGACCGGGGTCCATAGTTCACTAGAGGTGGCTCTCCTTAAGATAGATAACATGTTGTGTGAACAAATTACAGCAGGGCAATTGACAAACATCAAGAAAGCATACACGCATATACTACTCATCTTGACTCCTTTGAGATTCGATTGTGCATTACAACATTATATAGAGACCGCCATCCAACTGCGTCTATGACTAATAATCCACCTTCAGGTTATCATCCGAACCCCCTCCAGTATTAAGTTGAAAGTAACAGATTATTGCATTACGAATTGCGTGTAAAGTAAACAATACAATTGTTCTATGAACAAAGGATTTTTGTTTTCTCCCTAGTAGCAACAACACATCTAGTACCTTAGAGATTTCTATCACTTCCCCAGATTACCAGAGGCATGAACCCACTATTGAGCATAAATACTAACTCTTGGAGTTGCTAGCATCTACTTGGCCAAGATAGCTACTAACAGTGGAAAGCATGCAAGAGCACAAATAACAAAGACATGATAGAATCAATAATCAATCTGAAATAGCATCTCAATATCCATCGGATCCCTGCAAACACAACATGCAGAATTACAAATAGATGATCTTGATCATGAACGGAGCTCACAAGATCTAAACAAGATAGCACAAAGGAGGAGAACCAGCCATCTAGCTACTACATGGACCCGTAGTACAGAGATGAACTACTCACGCATCACATCGGAGGCTTGCATGATGATGAAGAAGTCCTCCAGGGTGAATTCCCCCCTCCGGCAGGGTGCCGTGAAGAGCTTCAGATCCCTCCCGATCTAGGGACAGAGACGACGGCAGTTACAGACTCTTTCGTGGAATTTTGATCGAGTACTTAGGGTTCTTGTATCGGAGGCAACTTATAGGCGGAAGGAGAGCCGAGGGGGTGCCTGGGGCGGCCACACCACCCCCTGGCGCGGTCCAGGCCTGGCCGCGCGGCCAGGTGGTGTGGCGCCCCCCTGGCCGTTCTCCGTCTCGTATTCTGGCTCCAAGTGTCCCCCGGTAAAATAACGACTTTGGCTTTTGTCCCGTCCAATTCTGAGAATATTCATTTTCTGACTTTCCTAGGACCAAAAACAGCAGAAAACAGGTAGCTGGCATTGTGGCTCTTGTTAATAGGTTAGTCCAAGAAATCATATGAAAAGTACTCTAAAGTGTGGACAAAACACAAGAAAGTAGATAAAACCGAGCATGGAACATCAAAAATTATGGATACATTTGCAATGTATCACTATCCCTCCTTGGATTCCCCTAGCGTACTTTGGCCCCATCTTTAGCCTATCCATGGCATCTGGTGTGCCACCACCACGACACTTAGAGCCCACTGTGGGGCCATCGGTGCTAGCAGGGGTGAAAATCCGGACGGGAAACATCGTCGGCACTGGTGAGCGCATCGTCTCCGGCCTGGTCTAGCGCTTTGGAGCGCTGGACTACGTCAGCGACAATGCTGGGAGCTTCGGCAGGCATCCTCCGCCGCACAACGGCCTCTTCATCAAGCTTGGTGCACACAAGATCTACGTCGGCGTGGACGAGTCCAGTGTTCATCCGCGGCACATCATCGAGGGAGGCGAACCGCCTCTCAGCACAGCTCGCAGCGTGCGTATCACTTGCTCCGCTAGCAGCGTTGAGGTCATGATGGCCGCGCTAGACGCAGGAGCAAGCAAGGATCTGGCGCCAGATCCGAAGGTCACGCCAAAGCAGGCAAGGTCTAGATTCCCACCACTAGAAAGGCTATAGAATGTACTCCAGCAAGCAATAGATGGCCTAGCAAAGCCAATCGCTCCTGTAGTCGATCCGATTCAGGCGCAAGCTAAGTTAGAGGAAACTAGGCAGAAAATGCTAGCTGGCACGAAGAAAGTGGCCGAATTGCAGCAGTCGTTGAACATCACCTTGAAGGAATATGCGAAGGCAAACCGTATAGATGGAGTGAAAATCCGGGGTAGGAACCTGATTACCGAGATTGACAAGGAATATGAGCCCAGGCTTGGTCAGACGGCTACTATAGTGACAGGAGGGCTGGAGAGATATAGTACCCCAGCAAAGAACCTCAGGGCCGCGAACGGAGCTGCGCCCGAGTTAGAAGGCTTAACGGAGAGGCCCGGGAAAGACAACAGGAGCGGGTAAACCACGTGTTGAGGGTTGCTTGCCAGCAAAATGAGGAAATGAACAAGGCAAACTTGGCATAGCCGGAAGCATCCCACGTGGTACATTCGGCAAGAAATAACCCGACAAGGTCTGCCAGAGCCGCGTCTTCCCCGGTTCACGCTCCTAGGAGAGAGGAGGTGATAACCTCGGGAAGGCGAGATAAAGAAATGGTCCCATATGATCCGGTGAAGGCGGGAAAAGGAAAAGCAGTGCAAGCTGATGAGGATCGCCACAACGCCAGCCGAGGTGAAGCTAGCCGAGGTAACCGTGGCCAAGGCAATGTCGGTCAAAGGGATGCTGCCAACGGCAATTCCGGACAGCGTAATCCAGCAGGAACAGGGCAAAATGTACCTCGACAACAGTAGCAACAGTATGCACCTAGGCCGGAGAGAAGCATAGGTCAAGCAGCACAGCAGCTGTATGCACATCCGAATCAGGATAGATACAATGATGATTATTCAGCTATGGCCAACAATGGATATCCAAGACCGGAGCATCATGTGATTGGGTTAAGATTGGGAGGCAGGAACTTGCAGCCAAATGACGCAAGGCTGAAGTTGGATAGAATTTATAGGTCGGAAATGATTGAGGTGCAGGGCCCTCTAGGTCTGGCATGTTTTGGACCTCGGATAATGAGGGAACCACCGGTGCCGAATTTCCAACTGGACAGGGGAACAAAGACTTAGGATGGCAGTACCAAGCCAGAGGATTGGCTCATTGACTATGCAACAGCAGTTAAGATTGCAATAGGAAACTTGAGGTGGGCAGTAAGTTATGTGCCCCAATGTTGGAAGGACCTGTGAGAGTTTGGCTGAATAACTTGCCACCAGGAAGTGTAAACTGCTGGTTGGATTTTGAGGAACTATTCAGAAGCAACTTCTCAAGCACCTACAAGAGGCCCAATAGGCCACAAACTTTGGGCCTGATGCCAAATGGGCCTGACCGAGATTTTCTGACTCGGTGGTGCAATGTGCATAATTAGTGTGAGGGGGTAATTGAATCACAAGCAATTGTGTGGTTCGCCCAAGGCTGTAGATATGAAGGTATGTTGTGGCAAAGATTAGAGATATGCCAACCACTTTGGCTGAGACGATCCGAATCGCGGATTCGTGTGCTTTGGGAGACCCGACTCAACCCCGGCTAATGTCAAGTGAGCCAAATGAGGAGTATTACAATAGAGATGGCTCCGGGTCATCAAGGAGAAACGACTTCCGGGGAAAGAGAAGGGACGAATGCCCGGATTATAGATATAACTCGCAACAGGTGGCAGCAGTAGACCGAGATCATCCTAATGCCGGCGCTAGCCAACATCAGAAAACTAGAGGTCAACAGTGGCAACAAAAGAACGGAGGAAGAAAGCCTTGGACCCCAGAGCAGAAAAAGCAATGGCAGGAACGAAAGGATCGTCCGAGGTACACATCCGAATCTATGTTGGATCAACCATGCAAATTTCATATGCCAAGTCCGAATAGCCCGGTGAACCATACAACCCGGCAATGTGAGTGGATGAGGAAGCTAGAACAGGGTAGCTCGGGGAATGCTCAGGCACCTCGGAATGAAGCACCTCGGCAGCCATTACTCATGGGGGGAATGAACAGCAACTGATGTTGCCTCCACCTCCGCCGAGGTATGAGAATCGGGAAAGAAGGGATGCAGTGCATCAGGTGAATAACAACCAGCAGCAAGACCAAGGTTACAACGCTAATGAGAGATGAAATGAGTACAGGGAGCATCACCAAAGCTACTGTGTGTTTACCATGGAAGAAACTGACCGGAAAAGCTTGTAGCACCGACATATAGAGGTGAACATGGTAATGCCGGCTGTGGTGAGGTATATGCCTTGGTCGGATCATGAGATTACTTGGAGTATCAAGGATCACCCAAAAATTATGCCAAGTCCAGGGACCTACGCTGTGGTCCTGGATGCGACGTTCATCGGCCCAAACATCAATGTGAGGTTTTCCAAGGTGCTGATAGACAATGGCAGTAGAATTAACATCATGTATAAGGATACCATGCACAAATTGGGGATATCAGAGAATATGCTTCAAGCAACTAGGACCACATTCCATGGCATTGTGCCTGGCATATCCTGTGAACCCATTGGTAAGGTCCGGGTTCATGTGCTATTCGGTATGAGGGATAACTGTCGGACTGAAAATTTGGAGTTCGAAGTGCTAAACTTGGAAAGCGCCTATCACGCGTTACTCGGTAGACCTGCACTGAACAAGTTCATGGCCATTACTCACATCAGTTACCTAAAGATGAAATTTCCCGGGCCAAGGGAGTGATAAACATATCAGGGGACTTCAGGCGTTCGATCCAGTGCGCATCTGCCGGGTCTAACTTAGTTGAGTCACTCGTGATAGCTCAAAAAAAGAGAAGAATATAGGAAGTGGCGGCATTGGCTCAGTCTGTGCAGCAACATATGTCGGCCCTGACCAATTCGCATGGAAGCGTGTCATTTCAAGCAACTAAGGACACCAAGAAAGTGCTAATCGATGATCAGTTCCCAGAGTGCACCGTAACCATTGGTGCCAGGTTAGGCGACAAATAGGAAAGCGAGCTCGTCAACTTCCTTCGTGAGAATCGGGATATCTTTGCTTGGTCCACATAGGATCTGCAAGGTGTGCCGAGGGAGTTGGCTGAGCACTCTTTAAATGTGAGACCCGGGGCTAAGACGATGAAGCAACCTCTCCGTCGCTTTGCCGAGGATAGGAGAAAGGTCATTGGGAATGAGATAGCTAGGCTCCTTGCAGCCGGATTTATCATGGAGGTACTTTACCCAGATTGGCTCTCTAATCTGGTGCTCATGGAAAAGAAAAAGGACGACCCGAATGTGGCAGTGGTATGGTGCATGTGTATCGATTACACGAACCTGAATAAGGTGTGTCCAAAGGATCCATTTCCACTGCCAAGGATAGATCAGGTCACCTATTCAACGGCGGGTTGTGAGTTATTGTCATTCATATATGCGTATTCTGGTTTCCACCAGATACCCCTAAATCCGGATGATCAAATAAAAACTGCGTTTATTACCACGTATGGGGCTTATTGCTATCGGACTATGCCATTCGGAATCCGTAATGCAGGAGCAACGTACCAGTGATGCATGCAAAAATGTTTACATGACCAACTAGGTCAGAATGTGCAAGTTTATGTGGATGATGTGGTGATAAAAACTAAGGAAAGCAATACGCTCCTTGATGACATCCGGCAAACATTCGCAAACCTCAGGCGGTTCTGGATGAAGCTTAACCCGGAAAAATGTACCTTTGGCGTGCCCGTTGGAAAATTACTTGGTTTCCTTGTGTCGAGTTGAGGTATCAAAGCTAACCCGATGAAAATCCGAGCTATAGAGAGAATGGAATTGCCAAAGTCCCTTAATGATGTGCAGAAGTTTACTAGTTTCCTGGCATCGTTAAGTAGGTTTGTAAGTCGGCTGGGAGAGAAGGCATTACCCCTCTATCAGTTAATGAAAAAGGTAGACAAATTTACATGGACACCGCAAGTGGATAGTGCATTCCATGAGCTGAAAAATATGTTATCCACTACACCAATATTAGCCGCACCACTACCCAAGGAGCCAATGTTGCTCTATGTAGCCGCGACCAACCGAGTCGTAAGTGCAGTAATCATAGTGGAGCGTGAAGAGGAAGGAAAATCGATGCAAAGGCCGGTGTATTATCTAAGCGAGGTATTGTCGACCTCAAAACAGAAGTACCCTCACTATCAAAAGATGGCTGATACGTTGCAAACGTATCTATAATTTTTGATGTTCCATGCTTGGTTTTTATCTACTTTCTTATGTTTTGTTACAACTTTAGAGTATTTTTATACACTTTCTTAGACTAAGCTATTAACAAGATGCCATAGTGCCAACTGCCTATTTTCTGCTGTTTTTGGTTCCAGGAAAGCCAGAAAATGAATATTCTCGGAATTGGACGGGACAAAAGCCAAAGTCAATATTTTACCGGAAGACGCATGGAGTCCGAAGGAGAGACGAAGGGGGGGCACAGGGTGGCCACACCCCCCTTGGTGCAGGCAGCCCTAGGCCACGCCAAGGCATGGTGTGGGCCCCCTGGCCAGCCACCGACCTCGCCTCTTCGCCTATAAGAAGCCTCCCGATGCACAAACCCTAAATTGAACAGCCTCCAGCCACGAAAAGTTCCGAAGCACTTCTGCCACCGAAGGGGAGATTTGGGGGATAGAAAGTCTCTGTTCCGGCACCCTGCCAGGACGGGGAAGTGCCCCCGGAGCCATCTGCATCGATCTCCACCACCATCTCCATCGCCGTTGCTGATTCCCATGATGATGAGGGAGTAGTTCTCTCTCGAGGCTAAGGGTTCTACCGGTAGCTATGTGTTCATATCTCTCTCTATGTGTGATCATATTGTGATCATGAGCTTTGTAATCAAGTAGATCTACCTTGCTACTCAAGTGCTTTAATAGATCTTTGGCTCTCCCCATGTGTGTGAAAGTGACAGTGTGCACACCATGGTGGCACTTAGGCTAGAGATTCCAAATACTTGTTATGCGTTATCTTTGGATTTGGATGTCTCTATGAAATTGTGGTGTTTGTTGGAACCATCTAGTGCTCAAGGTGACAGTGTGGGGTTATCTAGATGCGGAAAGCAAACTTTGAGGTGTGTTGTTATAGCCCTACCATGGATTAGAGTGTCCAACCAGAGAGTAGTTTAGAGTAGTATCATAAAGAGAAGATATTTATATGAGAGTGTTCACTAGTAAAAGTATGATCCCTAGGCCTTATTTCTAAGCATTGAAACACCGTTTGCAACTAGATCTGTTACATGTTTGCTTGCTTTCATCTTTATTTCAGATTGCCTTTAGTCTCTTCCTACCCGTCAAGCTCTTTTTTGGCACCGTTACCACTTATAATTATCCATACCACTTGTATTTCACTATCTCTTCGCTGAACTAGTGCACCTATACACCTGACAAGTGTATTGGATGTGTTGGGGACACAACAGACTTTTTGTATCCTGATTGCAGGGTTGCTTGAGAGGGATACCTTTGACCAGTTCCTCCCTGAGTTCGATAAACCTTGGGTAATCCACTTAAGGGAAACTTGCTACTGTTCTACAAACCTCTGCACTTGGAGGCCTAACAACTGTCTAGAAGAATAGAAGTGCGTAGACATAAAGCTATGTTCTGGCGCCGTTGCCGGGAAGGTAAGGTAAAAGGTACTCACATCCTCTGGCTACTAAGTTATCTTCTAATGCGGTTGCTGGTGTGTGAGTGCTCAAAGTTATTTCCTTTAGATTATGCAATTATATCTTTTTTATTTTTTTATTTTCACTAGTTAGGCTTAATGGAAAACAACAACAAAATTAGAGAGCTTTATAGTATTTATATTGAGTTAGGACATGAAGTGTTTGAAGAGAAAATTAAAAAACCTATGGAACTTTATTTGCATGCTAATAGCAATGTTATTAGTATGAATTCTTTGAACACCATTATTGCTAATGCTATGGAAAAGTCTAATCTTGGGGAAGCTAGTTTTTATGAAAATGATCTTTTTAGTTCCCCAGCTTTGGAAGATAGCTATTCTATTGCTTATGATGATACCAAACCTCCAATATATGATGATTACAATGATGAATATGATATTTTCAGTCCACCTACTATTGAGGAGGCAATTAATATGACTACAATATGTCTCCTATATTTGATGATTATGGTGATGAGAATAATAATGATAGCTATTTTGTTGAATTTGCTCCCACTACAATTAATAAGAATGACTATGCTTATGTGGAGAGTATTAATTCTTTTATGCATGTGTCTCATGATAAGAATGTTTTATGTGATAGTTATATTGTTAATTTTATTCATGATGCTATTGAAAGTTATTATGAGAGAGGGAAACATGGTTTTAAGTATCTCAACAATATTAAGTTTCCCCTTTTTATGTTGAAAGTCTTGAAGTTGCACTTGTTTTGCTTTCCTATGATTGTTGCTTTGTGCTTTCATGACTTGTTTGTTTACAAGATTCCTATGCATAGGAAGTGGGTTAGACTTAAATGTGCTTTGAATTTGCTTCTTGATGCTCTCTTTTACTTCAATTCATATTTCTTATCTGAGCATCTTCTCGAACTATCATGCCTAACTTAAAGGCGTTAAAGAAAAGTACTTATTGGGAGATAACCCAAAAGTTTTAGATGAGTCTTGTAAGTTATTACCTCTGTAATAACCGCTCCTTATCCTTTTTATTTGCTTTTTGTGCCAAGAGTAACCTCTAATGAGAGAAAAGTAATGCGTGGGAAAGTTGCTGTCCCGAAACAGACTTTTGTTCTTCACCGTACTAATTCGTCTAAAATCTCTGTACGTCGTTTTCAGGCATGAATTTTTGTGCTTCTGCCCCAGTTGTTATCTAACTTTCGTTAGATCAACACTTTTTGATTTGAGCAACAGAAGGTCTTCGAAAAAATTGGTTTTTACCTGCTGGTCTGTTTTGACAGATTTCTGCCATTATTTGCATTTGCTTCTTGTTGATTCTTTTTGAGTTCTCTTTGGGGAATTGAGCTTTTTGAGGGAAGTGCTACATTAGCTTGTTTTTTAATGGAAGTTTTATTGGAGTTGAAACTGAACATAAATACTTATTATCTTGAGTGCACTAATGTTGCTAATAAAGATTGTGTGAAGTTTTGTATGAAGGAAAAATTTCAGGTGTATGGAAATACTGATTTAATGAGATGAAGAATGGAATAAATATCAAGCTTGGGGATGCCACGCGTGTCACCCCAAGAAATATCCAAGAATAACAAGCGTCAAAGCTTGGGGATGCCCAAGGCATCCCCTTCTTCATCAATAAAAATCTCAGGTTTCTTCCAAACACTTCATTTTTATTGTTTCATGCACAGTTGTGTTGTTCTTGGAGCGTCTTCGTTTTTGTTTTTGTTTTTGGTTTTCGTTTGCTTAGTTTTCTTGGTTTGCTGCAATAAGTTGGTTGGATCCCAACACTTCTTTTGGAGAGAGACACACTCTGCTTTCATTGTTTAGAACACTCTACTTTTCATTCTTATTGTTTTGTGAGTGTTCTCTTTTGCTAGCACTGGGTTTAGCCTTAGTTTTCTTGTGCTTTTAGCTTAGAACATTTTAGTTCTTTCTTTTGGATTTGTGAGACAAGCTCACTGTTATTTATTTATTATTATCTTTGTGAGTTCTTTCAAATAAGTTGGTTTGGATTGAAAAAGAGTAGGAAAGTTCATGCTTAAGTGGTAAAAGGGAGCTTGTTTTTTACTGTGGCCTATGCTTTGTCATGTTATGCTTGATATTGTTTTAGCTTTATGCTTAGTGATTTTTGCTGTAGCATGACATGTTATAAACAATTGAGATTGTTTAATGTTCCTTGAAAGAATCATGCGTTGTTTTAGCATATTAAAGCATAATATTGTGGTATTCTCATTTGATGCTTTATTTGGGTTGACTTGGCATATGCTCACACCATGTTATGACTATCCCAAGTCACCGTAGCCTTTATGATCCTTTAGTTTTCAACTTGTGATATCACTTTATGCTTTAATTAATGATGTTTTGTTGCTTTGCATGATTATGGCCATTATTGCTCTCTTAGTTGGTCGCTCCCAGTCTTTTGCTAGCCTCCGTAACCAAGTATGAGTTCCACTCATGCATCCAACTCCTAAAACCAAGTTATTCCAAAGAGTCCAACCTACCTACTGACATGGGTATACCCTACAGGTACTCGAGCTTGGTATATACGGCCTAGATACAGCGAGAGCCCATGGTGTCGCCAAGGCCCAAATAGAGAACTCGAGTAGCATGCGGACTCTTCATTGCTTGAAGAGCAAGAAGAAGCTAGATAGAAAGTTCAAAGGGAAAAACCCTAACCTGTAACCGACTCGAACTGCTACCTGAGACCTGGCCTATCTATATAAAGGCCAAGAGGGGGCGGCGAGGAGGACACACGCAATCCTAGTTTCCACAACCTTCACCAGATTACATTTGCGCACCATTGTAATCCTCGATTCCTTAAATAATTCCACGAGCAGACAAGCAGGAGTAGGGACCTCTACGAGGCCTGAACCTGGGTAAATCTTTGAGTCCCATGTGTGCTTGTTTGCTAGCCGATAGATGTCTCTAGCGCTCCCTCCTTCTCCAAAACTCAAGTCCATAACAATGGGCATTGATGAGTTAAACCCTCATCAATTGGCGCCGTTTGTGGGAATTGGGAGTGCTGATGTAGCGGCTTCTTCGGCCCCATCAACTGCGATCTACAACTCCGCAATAGTGGAGATTCGCCAACTCTTTGGCGCGTTCGACTTCACCGTCCACACGCCGGCCACTCGCCCGGCTTTCGAATCCGTGGGCGACGGAATCAGCCTGGCGATCGGGAGCTTCCGCTTCCCAGTTGGTCAGATGGGCATGCTTTGCATGCCTGACCAGCCGACAATGCCGTCGATTGCTCCAGCATTGTGGTTCCCTCCGTCGATTGGCACCCTCAGCGAGCTCAATGCCCCGGCAACAGCTGGGAGTACGGACAGCGACAGCAGTCGTGAATCCAATCTGGGCGATCTAGCAACTGAAGATGGAGCCTATGGCTCCAGATCTGAAAGTTGCGGGAGCAGCAGCTTCCCCAATCACTTCATGTGCACCGTCATTAACGCGGGCGACACCTCCGCCAACCGCGACAACACGGGCAACCGTGGCAATGAAACTGACCCGCCAAATGGTGGCATACCCAATGGCGGCAACGGTGGCAACGACGCCCCTGTTAACAACGGAGGAGCAACTGAACCACCAACCATGGTGAACGAAAACATGGGAGAGCGCGTAGTAATCAGGCTCAACAACAACGAGTGGGCCCGCTGCCGAGAAGCCCTACGAGGCAACCCCCTGCCTCTCGACTCCCCGCAGAACATGTTGATGGGCTACCATTGGCTTCTGAAGGAGGAATACAGGCGCCAAGTGCATACACTCGTGCAACTCGAAGCGTGCAAAAAGGCGCTAGACGAGTCAAGTCTTCGACGTGCTGGGCTATCCTCCCACGGAGGATCCTCCTCAAAGGGCAACGAGCACAACGCAAACAAGAGGCGATCCCGGATGGCCCATCTCACCGAGCAAGAACGCATAGAAGCTGCAAAGGTCCTCGACTTCAGCTCTATGACAATCGACACACGGGGCAACGTGGTCCCAAAGACGCCGCAAGCTGCAGTGACAGCAGCCACCATGTACCTCCTCAACAACCAGCCCCCAGCTGGAGAACCCCGAGCTGCCATGCACCGATCTACGATCGCGGGCTTGGTGCTAGTTGAGGCCGCCCTCGACAAGGAGCCAATACCGGAGCTGAAGAAAGGCAAGGCTCTGGCAAAACGCTATTCCTCGCCCTCATCCAGCAATGATAGTCACGATCTGTCTCGACGCCACCGCTCATGGCGACATGACCATGACTGCGACGCGCGTGACAATATCACGCAGCACAAGATTGACAAGTCAAGGGCGCGACGTGCTCGATCGACTAACTCAGAAAACGAAGATGTGGATCTCTGTGGCCCTAGATGCTTCAGCAGGGCCATCAGGCAAAAGCGAATGCCCAAGGGGTTTAAGCTCCAATCAGAAAACCTGAAGTTTGACGGTCTGGTTGGAGGACCACATCTCCTCCGTCAGGCTTCATGGCGGAAGTCGAAGTACAGTCGTGCAGTGCCTGCAGCTATAGCTACAGGGCGCCGCCCGAGCATGGCTCAACAACCTCCCACGCGGATCCATTCGCAGTTGCGAAGATCTGGTTTACAGCTTTGTGCGCAACTTCAAGGGCACCTACAAAAGGCCCGTGTCAATTGAAGAGCTGAGGTGCTGCCAGCAAAGATTGGGCGAATCACTACGCGCGTACATCCAGAGGTGGTCCATCATCAAGAACTCCGCAGAAAATATCTCGGAGGACCGTGCAATCGACGCATTCAATGGCGGCGTTCGCCACATAGAGCTTAGGGAGGAGCTGGGCCATTCGAAGCCCAAGACCATCGACCATCGACCACCTGATGGAAATCGCGAATCGGTGGGCTGAGGAGAAGATTCGGTGAAGAATCACGTTCATTCTGACGAGGAAGCAGAACTTGAGCGTAGACGTGGCCGCCGAAGCAAATGGCGAATGCGCATCTACGATGATCGCGACGATGTCAACATGGTCGCAGCCGGCTACACCGACAGACGTGATGACAACCGCAACAGTGGCTACCACAGCGGTGGATACCGCGACTCCGGGAAAACCACGCAAGTATGGCAGCGCCGCACTCGCGATGAAGCACCCGCCATGTCCGTTGAAGATAAGCTGTCCGGACCATGCACCGTGCACTTCTACATCGACAAGCATGATGGCAAAAAGAAATCCAGCCACCTCCTCAAAGACTGCCGCGAGTTCCTCAAACTCCATGAAGGCCTGGCTCGGATGAATCACAATGCAGTCAACAGAGGATACGGAGCCGCCCTAGGCGCTGTGGCCCACGGAGCTCCTCCACCACCACCTGGACCACCGCCAGGCGCGGCCGCACCCGACCAGCATCACGGAGGCGAGCCGTACCCACGGGCCATGGGCATCATGATGATCCAAAAGGGTCGCCCCTCCAACCGGGTGCAAAAGGCCATCACTCGCCAAGTCAATCTGGCAACAAACTCGCCACCATCTACCACTGAGTACCTCAGTGGAAGCGAATCCTGCATCACCTTCGACAAGCGCGACCATCCGCCCCATGTACCTTGTCTAGGCCACTGTCCCCTCGTACTCGAGACACAAATTGGAGGCTTCGACATGAGCCGTGTCTTCATGGACGGCGGACGCGGCATCAACCTTATATTCACGAGTACCTTGCAAGCAATGAGGATCCCTCTGACTTGCTTAGAGGCCTCAGACACAACATTCCATGGCATCGTCCCAGGCAAGGGCGTATATCCCCTTGGCAAAATCAACCTCAACGTTATCTTCGGCACGAGCGCATCGACTTTGAGATCGTCGACTGGCCCTCACAGTACCACTGCATCCTCGGACGTGTCGCGTTCGCTAGGTTCATGGCACCACACTACGCCTATCTGCAGATGAAAATGCCAGGCCCTAATGGCTTCATCACAGTCAACGGGAGCTTCGAGAGGTCCGACAGTTACGACAGGGAATTCAACAGAATTTCCCAGTCCTTCGGCATGTAGGAAGAACTTGCGAGACTAAAGGAGTCAACAGACAACAGTCTGCCTCCCCTAAGCCGTTCAAGTTCACCTGACAGATCTTTCGACGCATCGTTGCACACAAAGAAAGTTCAGGTCCACCCATCGGATCCCGCCAAGACAGCCCTCATCGCCAACAATTTGAGTCCCGCATAGGAACTCGCGCTCGTCGAATTCCTCCGTGAGCACTGGGAAATCTTCACCTGGTGTCCAGCGGACATGCCAGGAGTTCCCAGGGAATTTGCAGAGCACGCACTCAATGTCAACCCAGACGCAAGGCCAGTCAAACAAACAATTCGCCGAATATCTGAACCAAGAGCAAAGCAGTTGGAATGGAGATCAACAGACTCCTCGATGCCAAATTTATACACGAGATCAAGGAAAGCACTTGGCTCGCCAACACGGTGCTAGTACCAAAGAAAGACACGGACCTGCGGATGTGTGTGGACTTCACCTCTCTGAATAAGCACTGCCCAAAGGATCACTTCCCGCTACCGCGAATCGACCAAATCATCGACTCCACCGCGGGATGTGAGCGCCTCTGCTTCCACGACGCCTACTCAGGCTACAACCAGATTCGAATGAAGGAGGAAGATCAAGAAAAAACGGCGTTTACAATGCCTTTTGGTGTGTTCTGCTACAACACAATGCCCTTCGGGCTGAAGAACGCAGGAGCCACCTACCAGCGATGCATGCAGGCTTGCCTCAAGAACCAACTTGGTCGCAACATCCAAGTCTATGTTGATGACATAGTAATCAAGACCAAAGAGGAAGCCTCGCTAATCGACGATTTGCGTGAAACCTTTGCCAGCCTCGACCGCTACCGGATCAAGCTCAATCCAGACAAATGCGCTTTCGGCCTACCATCGGAGCAACTACTCGGATATCTTATCTCTATGAGAGGGATCGAGGCGAACCTGAAGAAAATAAAAGTCATACTGGCCATGGAGAAGCCGAAAAACGTAAGGGGTGTCCAGCAGCTGGCTAGGTGAATCACGGCGCTCAGTCGATTCATCAGTCGGATGGGTGAAAAGGCACTGCCCTTCTACCAACTCCTCCGCAAAGCTAACAAGTTCGAGTGGACCAACGAGGTGCAGGAAGCATTCGAAGACCTCAAACGCCTGATATCCACCTCGCCAGTACTGGTGACCCCATGCGAAAGGGAACCATTGTTGCTATACATCTCCGCCACCAACCAGGTGGTCAGTACAGTGCTCGTAGTAGAACGAGCCGAGGAAAACAAGGTCCCCCAGTCTATTACCTCAGCGAGGTACTTACGCCAACAAAACAGTGGTACCCGCACTACCAGAAACTGGCGTACGGCGTCTTCATGACATCCCGGCGACTGCGCCACTACTTCTAGGAACACCCAATCGTGGTAGTCAACGACGCCCCGCTTGGTCATATCCTCAACAACCCCCACGCCACCGGACGGGTCGCGCTTTGGGGAATCGAACTGTCTCGACGAGACATCACATATGAAAAACGCGACGCAATCAAGTCGCAAGTTCTCCCTGACTTCCTCGTGCACTGGATGGAGAATCAGCTCCCTGAAAAACCAGATACGTCCTACCTCTGGACAATGCACTTCGACGGATCCAAGCGAAAGGACGGAGCTGGCGCAGGTGTCATACTGACATCGCCCCAAGGAGACAAGCTGAAATATATTATGCGAATGCAGTTCACCGCCTGCAACAACGAAGCTGAATACGAGGCCCTGCTACATGGGATGAGGATGGCAAAAGCCTGCGGCGCCAAGAGGCTCATAATATACGGCGACTCCAAGCTGATCGTCAACCAGACAATGCACGAGTGCGACGCACTGAACGATAACATGATCGCTTACCGCAACCTCTACGACACACTCGAAGGGGACTTTGACGATTGCGAACTATGGCACATCGGCCGTGAAATCAATGAAGAGGCGGGCGCACTCGCCAACATAGGCTCCACCTGCGCCCCCATACCACCTGGGGTATTTCTCGAGCGCATCTGTGAACGCTCCATCAAGCCAAAGGCTGCAGAGAAGAAAACAAGCGCAACAACGGACTAAGGGGCTGCACAGCCCAATGAGCCAATGGCACTCAACAACCTGGAGCTGGACACAGGACTCGAAGGACCAATGAGAGTCATGATGATCGAGACATCATGTACCCAACCATACATTACGTACCTCCTCAGCAAGAGGCTACCGGATGATCCGACTTACGCCCGGCACATCGCACGGCGCTCCAAGGCATTCGCTGTTATCAACGGCGAACTATACAAGCGCAGCATCATAGGAGTACTCCAACGATGCGTCTCCATGGCAGATGGAAGAGTTGTTCTCCTCCACATCCATGAGGGGACCTGCGGGCACCACGCCGGCAGTCGCGCCCTCGTCGCCAAAGCTCTACGAGCTGGATTCTACTGGCCTACGGCCATGCGTGATGCCAAGGACATCGTCCAAAAATGCAACGCTTGCCAGCGATTCGCGGACAAGCCGCACGCACCTGGCGTAGAGCTCCGACCAATTCCATTGGCCTGGCCCTTCGCACAATGGGGACTCAACATGGTCGGAAAACTCCCAAGGTCCTCACGAGGAGGTTACGTCTACCTCTTGGTTGCAGTCGACAAATTCACCAAGTGGATAGAGGCCATGCCAGTGACTAATCAGTCAGGGCACAGCGTACTCAAGTTATTCGAGTCCATCGTCTACCGCTTCGGAGTGCCACACAGCATCATCATGGACAACAGGACGAACTTCACATCCAATGAGTTCCAGGAATTCCGCGAGAATCTGGGAATCAACGTCAGCTATGCCTCCGTAGCGCATCCACAGACCAACGGTCAGGTCGAAAAAGCTAACGGGCTCGTATGCGGCGGCATCAAGAAGCGACTCCTCAGACCACTCGAACAGGCCGTAGGCTGCTGGCTAGACGAGCTGCAATCGGTACTCTGGAGCCTACGCACAACTCCAAACAGCGCCACAGGGTACACCCCGTTCTTCATGGTGCACGGGGCTTAAGCGGTGCTACCCGCCGAAGTACGATACAAAGCACCATGTGTGGTCGCTTACAGCGAGCAGGCGTCAACTCTTGCACTCGAAGACGTCGTAGACCTCCTTGACGAGGCAAGGGAAATTGCCGCGGAAAGATCAACGATCTACCAGCAGAACCTGCGCAGCTACCACAGTAGGAGACTACACCCCAGGTCCTTCGTCGAAGGCGACCTGGTCCTGCGACGGAAGCATCAAGGGCATCTCAAGCTCGAGTCCCCCTGGGAGGGACCATACGTGATTACAGAAGTAATCCCAGGTGGCGCCTATTGCCTTAAAGATTTAGAGACAGGAGTCGCATACTCCAACCCTTAGAACATCGCGCAGCTGCGACGCTTCTACCCTTAGTTGTTTTTGTTTTTACATTGCAAATAAGGCTACTCAGCCAAGGCTACTTAGCCACACATTGTACCTCGTACTACCCTGCGAATAAATAAAGTTAAGTGCCCCAAAACTCTGTGTTTTCTTTTATTCTTCACAAATTATCCACTCGGGGGCTGCGCCACCCTATACACATATGTTCTACGAACTAACGCAATATCCTGAGTAGCTGGCACACCAATCGAAACCCTCGATAAACACCAACCCAGTTGCAACGCACTTGACGTGTTGGCAAGGGGCTGAGATTAACATAAGTCAGGCTAACGAAAAGGGATCGCATAGTGCAACGCACTCCCAAAACATACACGCTAGCAAGCTCTTTATATACATCAATATTAATCAATTATACATAAGCATATATATAAACTTTACAACACTGGTACAACTATGTGCAGGATACAAACTAAACTACTGTTGCAGCAAAAGAATGTTGGTCTGCTCCTCGAAGAAGTCGACGATCTCCTCTGCTGGGCGATCCACTGCCTGGTAGTGCGGAACCATGTTCCAAGTCGAACCTGCTGGTGGCGCTGGCGGTCCGTCCACAACTGCTGCAATGTCCACATCAGGCCTGTGCAGTCGCACCAGTGACAGAGCAGCCTTGGCACCAGCCACTAACTATTGCCCTACACACTCGTGGACCGCACTCAAGTCCTGGAATTTAGCAAGAAGGGCCAACAGGCTTGATGGAACGATGTCTAGCGGGAACATCGTCTGGTAAATATTCTTCAAGCATGATTGCGACTTCTTCAAGAAGTGCAGCACTCGCGACGCACGATCCTGCAGGGTCGCCAACGTGATTGTGCAATCATGATCCACCCAGAAGTATCCACTTGCCTAAAGCTGCTCTTGGGTCAGGTCATTCATGCGAATAGCAATCCTATCCTTCTCATCCTATGGATGGCGCACACGGACAACTATACCAGGCAAAGGCAGAAGTATGAAGACAACGAACTACAGCGAGTGACTACAAGGAAAAGATAAGAAAACTAACATTTGAATTGGTCGCCTAGCTGCGTCACCTCCCCCAGCAGATATTGTTCTCGGGCGACGGCTTTCTCCGCCCTTGATTTCCATACATCCGCGTTACTGCAGAGCACGGGCAATTCATGCTCCAACTGCTTCACGCGATCACGAAGTCGTGAGAGCAGAGACAGCTCATCCACCCTTGAGCGCGGCGGCGCCAAGGTGTCATCAGGGGGTGGCGAATCCCGAGGTTCCCTCAAAGGATTACTCGATGTGCCCTATCACAAGTCAAGCAAGAGACAATAAGAAGACCAGGGCGAAGCACGGAAAAAAGGATTCTAGTGCATTCAAGACCAAAAAAACTATCAGCAGATACACTCGCCAAAAGGCATGTCTTTAACAAAAGAAATATGCTATTTAACTATTACAAGGCGCGACTACTAAGGAGAAACTGGCTTCTTCGACTTAGACTTCGGTTTTGGGGGCCTCATCGAGTCTGTGGCAGTATCAGAAGCCACAGACTTCCCGTCGGCCCCTGACGTCGCAGCCTTCACCGCCTTCTTGTAATAGTTAAGAACTCGCTCCGTGCGACTGGTGCTTCAATGTCACTCGCAACTTTATTGATCAGCTGCGGCCCGTACTTGCCACAAGCAGTTGCGAAAGGAGCGAAGACTACCTGTTGGCCATCCGCGCCGATAGGCATTTCCTTGGAAACCGCTGCAGGATCAACTTCGACTCCGTGGGCTTGAACCATTGCAAGTGACATTGAAGCACCAGTCGCACGGAGTGAGTTCTTGAAGCTCGTCAGAATGCCCCCGAAGGCTCATCTATATTTTCGATCAGCTCAGCCTTGGGCGCCAGCTCCTCCCAAAGGCGACTAAGCACGCCCTTGGTCTTGGCGAGTGTCCCCTGCACGGCAGCGCTGCGGTCTTCGACTGCTGAAATGGCGCCCGCCAACGCATCATCGTGATGGAGTGCCTGCATGTCAAACCTCAAACAGCTGGCATCTACAAAAGAAACAAGCATTAGCACAAAAGTCAGCATGGTAGCAAATTCGAAAGAAACGACACGACAAAAACTTAGACAAGGGCATACATGAGAGAGCCTTGGCAATCGAGAAAAGATGTTCTTCGAAAACCTTTTCCCTATCTGCGATGGAGGTGAGAAGATCCTCTTCGCGTTTTCGCGATTCGTTCAGCGACGTGATTGCATCATCGCGACTCTTGATAGCCGTGGCGAGCATCTTTTCTAGGGAGGCTGCGTCGCGAAGAAGTGCATTATGCTGAGCTGAAAAACAAACAAAGGATAGACTGTTAGTCGAATATATCACAAGGATGCAGAACAAAAAGTAAAAAACACTCACTTTTAATCACGCGATGGTGATTATCTAGCATTGCATGCTGGCGACCCATCGCCAGCACCTGCTCCGCCAGGTGAGCGGCTTCCTTCACAAGGAGCTGTAATAAAGGAAACAATAAAGGATCAGCAGATGGCATAGATAAAAATTCGACTGCAACATCAGAAGAAGAGATACTACACATATATGATCCTCCAATGACTCTGAAGTTGATTGACGTGCAGTCGTCCGGGCAACCATCGGATGCTCCACATCGTGTGGAGAACTTGATGAATTATGCCCGGAGTGGGCCGCCAATGGAGGGGAAGGAGCGCGTTCAACCTCTTTCTTGGCCTTGGAGGTTGCGACTCCAGATTCCTTCACAAATTGGACGTCGCCAGAAGATGACGACGCTGGCTGACTGAAGACCAAAACCAGCATCAAGAGAAGGTAACTCGAAAAGAAGAACCAAAAGGAAAACTTTTATACTTACCAATCAAACTTGTAAAAATCGAAGGTTTGATCCCCCGACTCTAACGACGACTCCTTCGGCAGCCGCATCTTCTTGCGAGAAGGTGGCGCCACGGCACTCACAGGAACGGCCGGTATCGGTGAGTCAACACCAATAGCTGCACCTTCTAGAATCGAAGGAGACGACGCATCTGAATCCTCGTTGTGCGAACGCTTGCGAGTGTTCGGACTACCCGACTCGGGGGCTTCCTCCTCCACATAAGATGGGACGGTCGACTCCGACTCGTCCTCTTCCAAGGCTTTACGAGGGATAACCTCCTCAGGTAGAGGGGGCATACAGGGTGACACCCTCCAATCCTGCATACAGAAAATGAATTAGCACAAACCAAGCAAAGAGAAGCATTCGACAAATAAAGCTACTTCGTAGCACAATCATACCTCAGGAGGAGGATTAGCAGCATCGAATGGCGGTACGACTGGTTCACTGGGGAGCACATCCTTGGTGATGTAGTTGGTGACCAGTCACACCCTCTTATCTACCTCACTCACGGAAATGCCATCGGCAGATACGCGAGTGACATCGTCCGCGCCAGCCCACTGGAACATAGGGTGGACTCTGGCCTACAGGGGCTGGACGCGATGGCGCAACCATGTGCGAATAAGGGCGCAGCGTCCCTCCTCTTTACCCATGCGACTCTCGAGGTCGCAGACGCGCTCGTACAGCACATCTGCCTCCGCGGACTCGTCGGGCATCACTATGTTCTTCCAGGAGTGCCTCCTCTTGCATGGCGTCGCGGGATCGAAGGGCGCGAGTCCGAAGTGGTCTCCATCGGCCTTCTGGTCGCGGATGTAGAACCACTTATCCCTCCACCCTTGGACGGACGCCATGAGCTTGATGTCGAAGTAGGTGATGGAGGAGTCGACGTAGATACCGCAGCCGCCTACATCATAGACTACACAGCTAGACGCTGATTGGCGTTTCAGCTTGAAGAGATGCTTAAAGTGACCAAAGTGCGTCTCGATTCCGAGCCAGCACTCGCAAAGAGTAATGTGGCAAGCTACATGGAGGATGGAGTTGGGGGACAGCTGATGCAGCTGGAGCCCATAGAAACAGAGAAGGCCCTTGAAGAAAGGATGCAGGGGCAACGAGAGACCGCGGATGATGAACGCTAGGAACATCACCTGAAAGCCAATAGGTGGAGAGGGGATTACCTCGCTGCCAAGGACGCGCGCGTCAGCAACTGCAGCAGACAAAACTCCATCTTGGCGTAGAAGAAGGAGCTCAGAGGACTTGATCACGGATGCGCGCCACGCGCCATTGGTGACGCAACTGCCCGCGCCTTTCTTCTTCTCGGCAACGGCGGCGCTGGTGCCCGCAGCGGCAGAGCTGCCCTTCTTCTTGGCAGCAACAGTGGCGGCGGCAGATTCCGCCGCGGCACCTCCCTTCTTCTTCCCCATTCTGCGGTGGCGGTGTGACCGGAGAAAGTAACTGGGGAATATGCGCAGCTGGTCCAGCACCGCAAGAAAGATGAGCACAAAGGAGCAGAGGAACAGCAGCAATGGCGACGGAGGCAAAGGCAGAGAAAAGAAGCAGATGTGAAAATTTACCATCGCTACTTAACCCCCTGGAAGATGCAATCTAACGGCCAGGAAAAACCCTATTAGACGCGTGGTGCTCATCGTGATCGACACGTGGAAGACCTGAAGCGTGAACTGTCCCCCACTACCCCATTACGCGCTAAAATCAAGGAGGCGCAGTTAAAACAGAGATTATGCAAGCCCGGTCAAGTCAGAGTCAGAAAGTGGGACCCACCGCTCGTCACGTCCCGTCAAACTCGCTCACACGGGCAACTAAGGTCATCACATTGTCAGCACTGACGTCATCCAAAACTATGCCGCAGAAGACTTCGACTACTTTAGTCCTTGCTCGAGTCTTCGACTCCACCAAGCACTCGGAGGATACTCCCATAGGGAGCCCTGGTCGCACACCCTACGATTTTGTTTCTTTTTTATAGGAACGTGGACAATCAAAGCAAACCCAACCACTCGAATCCGCAATTATACTATGGACATGGGTTACTCCCATAGGGAGCACCGGAAACAAATTCGACTAAAACAAGCAAACAAAAGATGACAGCAGTCGCAAAAGTTCTTTAGTCCCTACCTGAGTCTTCGACTCAACCAGGCACTCGGGGGCTACTCCCATAGGGAGCGCTGGTCGTGCACCCTATGATTATTTGTACATTGTACTGTGTTTTGATAACATCCACCCTCAAGGTTTATGGCGACACCGCCTCATAATTTCCCTACAAAGAGACTGTGTCTCCTAGGTCACCCGAATCATCTCCGCGATGACCAAAAATTCGGATGCCGCGCTTGCAGCGTGAAGGTAAGACCTGAATAAGGCCTGGCAATGCATTTGTTGCACACTACCAGAAATATATCCGTGCCTACAGGTATGATGAACATGCCTTGACGGACGCGTCGAGTGCTCACATCCATATACTAGAATTCGACTCCTGTAAGACCTCCGCGGCTTGAGTCGAATTACACCAGCACTTTTCTGGATTCGAGTCTGGGGACTCGAGTTCGAGTAGATTGCGTTGTTTTACCCTAACCTAGTTAACTGATACCTATACCTCGGTTAAATCAGGCACGCACATCAATAGTCCCTATGACACAAACAGAACAGCTGAAATATACTCATCCATGCACATGAAAAGCTTCATAAAGTCCCCAGTCGAATCTGCGATTCCACTGGACACTCGGGGGCTACTGACATGGGTATACCCCACAGGTACTCGAGCTTGGTATATACAGCCTGGATATAGCGGGAGCCCACGGTGTCGCCAAGGCCCAAATAGAGAACTCGAGTAGCCTGCGGACTCTTGATTGCTTGAAGAGCAAGAAGAAGCTAAAGATAGAAAGTTCAAAGGGAAAAATCCTAACCTGTAACCGACACGACCTACTACCCGAGACCTGGCCTATCTATATAAAGGCTAGGAGGGGGCGGCGAGGATGACACACGCAACCCTAGTTTCCACAACCTTCGCTAGATTACATCTATGCACCATTGTAATCCTCGATTCCTTCAATAATTCCACGAGCAGACAAGCAGGAGTAGGGACCTCTATGAGGCCTGAACCTGGGTAAATCTTTGAGTCCCCTGTGTGCTTGTTTGCTAGCCGATAGATGTCTCCAGCGCTCCTTCCTTCTCCAAAACCCAAGTCCATCACAATGGGCATTGATGAGTTAAGCCCTCGTCACCTACCTATTAGCATTTGCTATTCCAAGTATATTCATGTTTTTATCTACCTTCCAAATTAAACTTGTTATGTGAAAATTAGTGATTAAAGCTCTCACGAACTTGATGGCACACTTTACTTTCTTGCACTTAATAATCTTGAACCATTGTGTCCATCTTTGTTGCGTATATGCTTGCGCTTTAAAAGTTGAAGTCAGCAGAACCATGTATCATGGGGAACGCTTTCAACATTGCACTTGTACATTGTACCCCGTTGATATCATGATTCTTTTGCTTATGGATCCCGGTGGTTGATACATTGCAAATGTATCTATAATTTTTGATGTTCCATGCTTGGTTTTATCCACTTTCTTGTGTTTTGTCCACACTTTGGAGTACTTTTCATATGATTTCTTGGACTAACCTATTAACAAGAGCCACAGTGTGAGCTGCCTGTTTTCTGCTGTTTTTGGTTCCAGGAAATTTATAAAATGAATATTCTCGGAATTGGACGGGACAAAAGCCAAAGTGCCTACTTTTCCGAAAGTCATCAGATGCTAGAGTACGAGACGGAGAGGGGCCAGGGGGCCACCACACCACCTGGCCGCGTGCCCCAGCCTGGCTCGCGCCAGGGGGTGGTGTGGCCGCCTCCAGAACCCCCTCGGCCTCCCCTTCCACCTATAAGATGCCCTCGGGACGAAAACCCTAAGTGCCCGATCAAAAATCCACGAAAGAGTCTGTAGCCGTCGTCATCTCCATCCCTAGATCGGGAGGGATCTGAAGCTCTTCCCGACACCCTGCCGGAGAGGGGAATTCACCCTGGAGGCCTTATTCATCACCATGCAAGCCTCCGGTGTGATGCGTGAGTAGTTCATCCTTGGACTACGGATCCATGTAGTAGCTAGATGGCTGGTTCTCCTCCTTTGTGCTTTCATGTCTAGATCTTGTTAGCTCCGTTCATGATCAAGATCATCTATTTGTAATTCTGCATGTTGTGTTTGCGGGGATCCGATGGATATTGAGATGCTATTTCAGATTGATTATTGATCCTATCATGTCTTTGTTATTTGTGATCTTGCATGCTTTCCGTTGATAGTAGCTATCTTGGCCAAGTAGATGCTAGCAACTCCAAGAGTTAGTATTTATGCTCGATAGTGGGTTCATGCCTCTGGTAATCTAGGGAAGTGACAGAAATCTCTAAGGTACTAGATGTGCTATTGCTACTAGGGACAAAACAACAATCCTTTGTTCATAGAACAATCGTATTGTTTACTTTACACGCAGTTCGTAAAGCAATAATCTGTTGCTTGCAACTTAATACTGGAGGGGGTTCGGATGATAACCTGATGGTGGATTATTAGTCATAGATGCAGTTGGATAGCGGTCTATGTATAATGTTGTAATGCCCAATCAAGTCTCAAAGGAGTCAAGATGATTAGTATATGCATGTATTGCTTTCTCGGTGTTTGTCAATTTCCCTACTGTAATTTGTTCACCCTGCATGTTATCTATCTTAAGGAGAGCCACCTCTAGTGAACTATGGATCCCGTCCTTTTATTTACATACAATCTACAAACTATTTACTGCTTTGTGTTTACTTTCTACAAACTTTTACTTCTTTCCATTCGATACGTTTAATCCTTTGTTTTCAGCAAAACATGATGAGATTGACAACCTCATCACAAGTTGGGGACAGAGTTCTGTGGTTGTGTTGTGCAGGTCTCCACGTTGCTACTAGCACCGGTAGTGTGCCCTGCCAAGGCTCAGCTAGCAACACCTTTGGGGTGTTTCCTTGCTCCTACTAGTTCGATTAAACCTTGGTTTCATAACTGATGGAAACTTGCTACTGTGCTCATCATACCTTCCTCTTCGGGTTCCCAACGAGCTCTACATCAACACTGAGCCATCAGCGGTGTGAAATAAAAGTGGAACTTGTAAGATCATGGAGTTATGTATGTGTGTTAGAGAAACGCTTGGGCGGCTGGTCTAATCCATGCCTAATCATGGTGGAAACCTGTAGCGTAACCATAATGAGCAATCTATGAAGCATTCTTCTTAGAAAAAAGAGATAGAGATTGAGAAAAAAGAGAAAAAAATAAAAATAAAAAAGAGATGAGAAAAGAGGAAAGAGAGAAAAAAGCACCATTTCCCATGGTAATTAAGAAGATTGCTAAGATGCTCGTTGTGTGCTTGCCTTGTCATTTTGATATGGGTATTCTTCCGTATCATCAGGCAAGGGGTACCCGTTGGCGGTTCTCTATGATACATATGTACTTACAATGACAAGAGCTTACTCGTGACTGAAGTTGAGTAGCATGAGGTTCGGTACTCGTAAGAAAGGGGCATGAAATTTCAACTTATAACTTGTTAAGCATATCCTCTTAGTTGTGTCACTTTAACCTTACTCACTTAAAGATGCCTATGATAGGGACAATGAGAGCTAAAAGCTAATAAGTACCATAATTTTTGGAAGCTCTTTATGAGACTTGAATCCCTGCTTCCTTCCATGAAGGCCTTTCTTTTACTTTTATGTTGAGGCCCCATTTTCTATCTTTATGCACCTATTGAGAGAGCATACTGGCCATTCTTAGTTCTATGTGCATTGTCCCAAGACTTGTTGATTGATGCAGAACTTTGATATTGTTTGTTCTTAAACTATTTGTATCTAGTCACCCTTATGAACTTTGAAGGTGTCCTATGCATTTATGTTTTGCTACTCTATGAGGGACAAGCTAAATGCCACTATGCTATGCTTTCTTTATGTGAAACAAACAAACATATTGCAAAGCATTGTTATTCATGAATCTTTTGTTTATGCCTTTTCATGTTACAACATAGTTACTTTGTCTTATTGTTAGAACTTTATCTTTCATGCTATGTTGAAGTACTATGATCCCAGCTATCAATGTTTTACAAATACTTTGATCAAGTTTATGATGGTGCATGTCACCTCAAAAATCATTCTTTCGTTTTATCACTTACCTACTCGAGGACGAGCAGGAGTTAAGCTTGGGGATGTTGATACGTTGCAAACGTATCTATAATTTTTGATGTTCCATGCTTGGTTTTTATCTACTTTCTTATGTTTTGTTCCAACTTTGGATTATTTTTATACACTTTCTTGGACTAACCTATTAACAAGGTGTCACAGTGTCAGCTACCTGTTTTCTGCTGTTTTTGGTTCCAGGAAAGACAGAAAATGAATATTCTCGGAATTGGACGGGACAAAAGCCAAAGTCAATATTTTACCGGAAGACACATGGAGTCCGAAGGAGAGACGAAAGGGGACCACAGGGCGGCCACACCCCCCCTTGGCGCGGGCCTCCCTAGGCCGCGCCAGGGCATGGTGTGGGCCCCCTGGCCAGCCACCGACCTCCCATCTTTGCCTATAAGAAGCCTCCCGATGCAGAAACCCTAAATCGAATAGCCTCCAGCCACAAAAAGTTCCGCAGCGCCGCCAACCGAAGGGGAGATTCGGGGGACAGAAAGCCTCTGTTCCGGCACCCTGCTGGGACAGGGAAGTGCCCCCGAAGCCATCTCCATCGATCTCCACCACCATCTCCATCGTTGTTGCTGATTCCCATGATGATGAGGGAGTAATTCTCTCTCGAGGCTAAGGGTTCTACCGGTAGCTATGTGTTCGTCTCTCTCTATCTCTCTATGCATGATCATATTGTGATCATGAGCTTTGTAATCAAGTAGATCTACCTTGCTACTCAAGTGCTTTAATAGATCTTTTGCTCTCCCCATGTGTGTGAAAGTGACAGCGTGCACACCATGGTGGCACTTAGGCTAGAGATTACAAATACTTGTTATGAGTTATATTTGGAGTTGCATGTCTCTATGAAATTGTGGTGTTTGTTGGAACCATCTAGTGCTCGAGGTGACACTGTGGGGTTATCTAGATGCATAAAGCGAACTTTGAGGTGTGTTGTTATAGCCCTACCATGGATTAGAGTGTCCAACCAGAGAGTAGTTCAGAGTAGTATCATAAAGAGAAGATATTTATATGAGAGTGCTCACTAGTGAAAGTATGATCCCTAGGCCTTGTTTCTAAGCATTGAAACACCGTTTGCAACTAGATGTGTTACATGTTTGCCTGCTTCCATCTTTATTTCAGTTTGCCTTTAGTCTCTTCCACGCCATCAAGCTATTTTTTGGCACCATTATCTTATATCTATACCACTTGTATTTCACTATCTCTTCGCCGAACTAGTGCACCTATACACCTGCAAGTGTATTGGGTGTGTTGGGGACACAAGAGAATTCTTGTATCTTGATTGCAGGGTTGCTTGAGAGGGATACCTTTGACCACTTCCTCCCTGAGTTCGATAAACCTTGGGTAATCCACTTAAGGGAAACTTGCTACTGTTCTACAAACGTCTGCACTTGGAGGCCCAACAACTATCTACAAGAATAGAAGTGCGTAGACATCAATAGCCTATGGCATGTATATGTCGGCCAAGAAACTCAAACACTACTTTGAGGAACATCCCATCAAAGTTATATGTGAGGCACCCATATCAGAGATTATGAGCAACAAAGATGCTAGCGGCCGAATAGCAAAGTGGGCAATAGAGCTGGCCCCATACGCACCACCATTCGACGGAAGAGATGCGATCAAATCGTAGGCTGTGGCGGATTTCTTCGTGGATTGGGTCGAGATGCAATACGAACCACCTTTGCCGGATTCCAATTATTGGCGGATGCATTTTGATGGGTCAAAGCTGAAGGAAGGACTGGGTCCCGGCATAGTACTCACCTCGCCCAAGAAAGATCAACTGAAGTATGTCCTCCAAATCCATTTCGGCGCCTCAAACAATGTTGCGGAATACGAGGCACTTGTGCATGGGCTTAAAGTGGCAAAAGAAGTAGGAATACGTCGGATACAATGCTTTGGAGACTCCAATTTGGTGGTGCAATAAGTATCCGAAAATTGGGATGCCTTGGATGCCAACATGGCCCTCTACAGATTCCATGTTCAAAAGATAAGCGGGTTTTTTGAGGGATGTGAATTCCATCATGTACCTAGGATTGAAAATGAGGCAGCCGACGTATTATCCAAGTTGGGCTCATCCCGGCAACCAATCCCGCCAAATGTTTCTTTGGAGCACTTAAGAAAACCATCCATTACACCATCACCGGAATCCAAGTCAATCTATACCCCGACTCTCTCTGGGTCAGAAGCTACGCCTATGGAAATAGATTGGGGAGGCACTTCAACGAACCCGGGCACTGCTTCAGCAAACCCAGGAACTGTTCAGCTATATCTGACCGGAATTATGTCGGTGGATAAACCGATGAAGAACTCTTTCCCATCCGGCCTATACCCACTTGGGCTAAGACAATATTTGATTTCCTAAAAGAGGGAATTTTATCGGATGATGAGGTACTCTCAAGGCAAATCCAGAGAAGGGCAAAGGCCTACACCATCATCAATTCCGAACTATACAAAAGAAGCGTAACCACAGTGCTGCAGCGATGCGTTGACCCGGAAGAAGGGCTTGACATACTCCGAGATATTCATCAAGGAGAATGTGGTCATCACGCATCCTCGAGAGCGTTGGTAGCAAAAGCTTTTCGGCATGGATTTTATTGGCCAAGTGCCCTAGAACAAGCAGAGGATCTGATGAGGAAATGAAATGGTGTTAGAGATATGCCACGAAAACCAACATGCCAATGTCGGAACTCAAAACTATCCCCATTACATGGCCATTCGCAGTGTGGTGCCTAGATATGGTAGGACCATTTAAGCCGGGAAAGGGAGGAATGGCCCGTATCTTAGTTATTGTGGACAAATTTACAAAATGGATTGAAGTTAAGCCAATCAGGAAATGTGATGGGGCAATAGCAGTGACATTCCTCAAGGACATAATCTTGAGATATGGCTATCCCCACAGTATCACAACTGATAATGGCACAAATTTTGCTGAAGGAGCATTTGTGAGGTTCTGCCGAGAGAAAAAATCCGACTAGATATCGCCTCTATAGCCCACCCTGCATCGAACGGGCAAGTGGAAAGATCCAATGGACTAGTTTTGTCCAGGATAAAACCCCGGCTCATAGAGCCGCTGCAAAGATCATTGAGGTGATGGATAGAAGAACTACCAGCGGTACTATGGAGTTTAAGAACAACTCCGAATCGATCAACAGGCTATATGCCATTTTTTCCTGGTATATGGGGCAGAAGCTATATTACCAGCCAACGTAGAGCATGATTCACCAAGGGTCACCCAATACATAGAAGCCAAAGTGCGCGAAGCCTGGTAAAATGATGTTGATCTGCTGGAAGAAGCGAGAGAATTGTCCAGATCCGACATATATCAGTAACCCCCAAATCTTCCAGGAAGGTGATCTGGTACTCCGGCTGGTGCAGCGCACTGCTGGCATGCATAAGTTATCCCCTCCATGGGAAGGACCTTTCATTGTAAGCAAAGCTTTGCACAATGATTCCTACTATCTTATTGATGTACAACCACAGGAGAAGAACAAGGTGGATAGGTCCGGAGAAGAATCCAAGCGTCCGTGGAATGTAGCACTACTTCGCCCCTTTTACACCTAGCAAAAGAGGTGAATGTATCTGAGTCACTCATATGTCGGTATGTATGTCGGCAATGAGCCTATCAATGAAACTTCAGCAACCCCAGCAAAAACTTGGGGACTGCCATAATAATTGTCTTTCTTGTTTTTATGTTTTCATATGTGGGCTGGCTTAAGTTATTTATACCTTAGCTGGATTAGTAGTGTGTGAGCACCAAAAACCCAACTCTTCGACTTTGCTGCTGTCCAACAAGAATTGGCTTCATGGCAAGCAAGAGAACAAGTTTGGAATCGCAAAGCACATGAAAAACGACTAAGGAAAGGAAACTAATTGAGCCGTCATTTGTTATTTGCACTAACCCTATGTTTACTTCATTAATTTCTTGCCAGATTATTTTGAGCTAGTCCCAAAGTTTCGAGTATTGTTAAGACAATTTTTTGAACCTCAGCCTCGTAAGTCAAAAAACTGAATCAAGGTAGACGCGAGCTGAGCCATAAAATTGGAGGAACAAGAAAAGGAAACTCGAGGACTTCGCCCACATTAATCCAACATAAAAACTTAGTAGCAAAAGAAACTGATGGTGCCAAAACAAACCATTGTGCTTAAGTACAACTTCACCCGGCATACCGGGGATCTAACAGATATTGTTAAGTATTTTTCAAGCTCCAAGAGCAGGAGCAGAAGCCGGATCATTAGTCGACGGAGGATGTACTTTGGCATCTGTGGGCGGGGCACTAGCCTCGGCTTCATCTTCGGGATTGGCCTCCTCCTCTTCCGGATCTTCGGCGCCATCGCCAAGTTCGGAGGCCTTGTCCTCACCTTCCTCGTCCTCCATGCCCTCAGAAACATCGGCATCATCAAATGCATCCAGGTAGCTCGGACCCTCATTACAAGCATGGCAGAAGGAATACTGGATGAGCTTGTTGGCGCAGGCTTGGCATTGAGCGACACACTCTAGATCATTGGACCACTTTGATCCGGTGCGCATACGGTCAAGCAGCCCCAAGTCTATCCCTTCGTACCATGAGAGAACGAACTGCAGTGTTGTATCAGCTCCGGCTCGTGCAGCAGATTCTCGCCAAAGGTGCACCTGAGTTTCCCACTCCATCAACTTTGCTATGAAAGCAGCATTTCCCTTTGGAGTGGGCTCAGCGGTCCAGATAAAATTAAACATCCGCATCGCTGCCGACATAATGTCTGCGCCGTAGTTCTTCACCAGTTCCATGCGAGCAGCGAGGCTCACCAGCAGATCCTCCGTCTCGTAAGGTATTGACCCGGTGATGTCTACGCACTTCTATTCTTGTAGATAGTTGTTGGGCCTCCAAGTGCAGAGGTTTGTAGAACAGCAGCAAGTTTTCCCTTAAGTGCATTACACAAGGTTTATCGAACTCATGGAGGAAGTGGTCAAAGGTATCCCTCTCAAGCAACCCTGCAATCAAGATACAAGAAGTCTCTTGTGTCCCCAACACACCCAATACACTTGTCAGGTGTATAGGTGCACTAGTTCAGCGAAGATATAGCGAAATACAAGGACAATGGTGCCAGAAAATACTTTGATGGCGTGGAAGAGACTAAAGGCAAACTAAAAAAAGATGGAAGCAAGCAAACATGTAACATATCTAGTTGCAAATGGTGTTTCAATGCTTAGAAACAAGGCCTAGGGATCATAATTTTGCTAGTGAACACTCTCATATAAATATATTATCTTCATGATACTACTCTGAACTACTCTCCGGTTGGACACTCTAATCCATGGTAGGGCTATAACAGCACACCTTAAAGTAAGCCTTTCCGCATCTAGATAACCCCACACTGTCACCTTGAGCACTAGATGGTTCCAACATACACCACAATTTCATAGAGACATCCAACTCCAAATATAACTCATAAAAAGTATTTGTAATCTCTAGCCTAAGTGCCACCATGGTGTGCATGATGTCACTTTCACACACATGGGGAGAGCAGAGATCTATTAACGCACTTGAGTAGCAAGGTAGATCTACTTGATTACAAAGCTCATGATCACAATATGATCATGCATAGAGAGAGAGAGAGATGAACACATAGCTACCAGTAGAACCCTTAGCCTCGAGAAAGATCTACTCCCTCGTCATCATGGGAATCAGCAATGGCGATGGAGATGGTGGTGGAGATCGATAGAGATGGCTCCGGGGGCACTTCCCCGTTCCGGCAGGGTGCCAGAACAGAGACTTTCTGTCCCCTGAATCTCCCCTTCGGTGGCGGCGGTGCTGCGGAACTTTTCGTGGCTGGAGGCTGTTCGATTTAGGGTTTTTGCATCGGAGGCTTCTTATAGGTGAAATGGCAAGGTCGGTGGGTGGACCAGGGGCGCACACCACCTGGTGGCGCGGCAAGAGCTAGCTCGCGCCACCACATGGTGTGGCCAGCCCTTGGCCCCTCTCTATCTCGTCTTCTGGCTCCGTGAGTCTTCCGGTAAAATATCGACTTTGGCTTTTATCCGGTCCAATTCCGAGAATATTCATTTTATGACTTTTCTGGAACCAAAAACAGTAGAAAACAGGCAACTGGCACTGTGGCATCTTGTTAATAGGTTAGTTCCAGAAAATGCATAAAAGTACCTTACAGTATGGGCAAAGCAAAGCAAAGTAGATACTAAACAAGCATGGAACATCAAAAATTATAGATACGTTTGCAACGTATCACCCGGCGGCAGGACCTGTTGGAATACCACGTTGCTGGCGAGACCTGGCCATAGCATTGGAAGCAATAGAGTCGCCTTTTGGGAACTTGCCTGAGAACAAGAACGAGGAATGTCGGTGAGCAACAATACATAATTCAGAGAGATGAAAATTGAGCAAGGAAAAGGAACTCACGGGAAATCTAGAAAAGGATGCGAGTGAGCTCGGCATACACGTTGGCGGTGCTGTCCTGGAGCTTTTCATATTCTGCGGTCACCGACGTAAATTTTACATCGGCTTCCTGCAGCAAGTCCTTGTCCTTGGAAACCTGAGTGGTTAGGTGCTCCTTCTCCTCGGCGAACTCATGATCCGCCTTATCTAGCTCGGATTTATGGAGATCCTTGAGCCTTTGGATTTCGGCATTCAGGCGAGTAATCTCTGAGTCTTGGAGGCGCAGCTGAGCAATCTCTTCATCCTTTTTCTTTAATTCAGCTTGGTGCTTTCCTGTTTGTTCGAGAAAATGTGTCATCGTATCAGGAATGGGCATGATATATTCAAGTGTAGCTATAATAGTGAGCTGACCCGGCGGAACCGAGGTATAAATATCTACCGAGTCAAGGGAAGAACGCACAATGGTCAAGAAAGTAAGACAAGTTACCTTGAATTTCAGCCAGATCCTTGTGCATGATAATATTTTCAGCCTCGACCTCGGCTGCATAATTCGGATAATAAGCTAATACGGATAATGAATCACTCGAATGAATGAGAATGAAAAGGGCTCAGGTGAAAGGACTTACCCTTCTTCTGGTGATCCACCAACAACTTGATGTATCTAGCACGAAGATCTTTGTATGAGTCAATCAAGCGCTGGAACTCAGCAGTTCGGTGGTTGGTGGTGATCTACAAAGCGAGCCAGTGTTAGTTCACAGATAAAAGTAAGTAATTCGAAGTCTACAAGATCTGGGGCAAGTGGAACTTAACCTGGCTCTAGGTGTGTGGATATTCGAAGTCTACAAGATCCGGGCCAAGTGGAACTTAACCCGGCTCTAGGCGTGTTGATATTCGAAGTCTACTAGATCCAGGCAAAGTGGAACTTAACCCGGATCTAGGTGTGTGGATATTCAAAGTCTACAAGATCCGGGCCAAGTGGAACTTAACCCGGCTCTAGGTGTGTGGATATTCGAAGTCTACAAGATTCAGGCCAAGTGGAACTTAACCCGGCTCTAGGTGTGTGGATATTCAAAGTCTACAAGATCCAGGCCAAGTGGAACTTAACCCGGCTCTAGGTGTGTGGATATTCGAAGTCTACAAGATCCAGGCCAAGTGGAACTTAACCTGGCTCTAGGTGTGTGGATATTTGAAAATGCTAAGGACTTACACTAGATTCTCTAAGAGCATCTGACCGAGTAATAAATTACTCCCTCGGAGGCTCAGGGACTAGTGGATATATCTATAAGCGTTCATGTACATAAAGCAGCATAGCAGAAGAAAAATATTACCTCCATCATTCGGCCAGCCAGAGAAATAGCCTTGGTGGCGGAGTTCATTTGAGCGCTAAACTCTGTCAGGCCAAACTTCTCCGACAGATTGTCTTGCGGGTCGATGAACTCGGCATTGTTCCAATTGTGCACATATTCAATTAGCGTCGGGCTGTAGCTCTCCGTGCTAGGAGAATGCTCTTCACCAAGCCCTTGGCATGGGCCTCCCGCCTCGCGGACTGAGCAGTAGCAGGACTGACATGTAGGATTAGTTGCTTACTGCCCTCAGGTCCGGCGGCAGGAGACCCTGAAGTGGAGTCCTTGGCTGGCTCGGCGGCTTTCTTGCTCTTGCCGGACGATGTTAGCCGATGGAGAAGAGCCAAAGCTGAAGAGCCGGACTGAGCTGCGGAGGCTGGCTGAAAGATGTCCTTAATGGACATAGTGGATCCAGAGGCAGTGGATTGGGACTTCTTCTTCGAGGGCTTGGTTGCGGTTGTTGCTGCTGCTGCTGGCTTTGGTGCTGATGCTGGTGCTGATGTTGTTGGTGCTGATGTTACTGCTAGGGCTGTTGGTGCAGGTGCTGGTACTACTGGTAGTAGTACTGTTGATGATGCTGGTGCTGAAGAAACTAGAACGGAAGGATTTGTTTGGGGCGGTGTCGATGAAGCTAGCACCTCGAAGCTGGACGGTTGCGGCGGAACAGAGGAACTTGGGATATCCGGCATTGTTGTATCCTCACCCGCTCTACTGCCCCCATGTCGATGTTGCCCTCCTCATGACGAGTTAGGCTCTGGTCTGGCGCAGTTGCGGATTCCTTGTGGATAGGACTCAGCGGACGAACATCATCATCGCGGGGGGGAGAAGAACCACTCCGGATCGGAGAAGAAATGCTAGGGCCGCTCTGGGGAATAACCCTAGGAGCGCTGGAGAAACGAAAAAAATAGCAAGTTAAAAAGAGGAAGGAAAATAGATAGAAGGCATAGGTAGAAGTAGAAAGACTCGAAAATAAACGGAAAAGGAAAAGTGACTCACTCATCCGAGGTTGGGGGCGCCCGAGGTTTGGATGCCCTCTGGACCGTGCTCTTGGCCACAGGTTTAACCGGAGCCTTGACCCCGGACTTCTTCTGCCTTTTCTTTGGCGGTGGCACCTCCGAGGCTGCGGCCTAGGTAGCCGCGCGCTTCTGGGAAGGAGCTGGAGCCGGATCACCCGTGGCGAGAGGGGGACCCTCGAGGACCTGACCGGCTGGGTTACCTGAAGATTCAGACATAACCGGGAATGCGTAAGAGATAGGCACCAGGTCAAGTACCTCCAGAACCTCAACGTCCGAGTCATCGTCTCCGGCCAATCCCTTAAAGAAGAGACCTTACCAGAGGTGCGCTTGGTGGTGTCCGGAGTAGGAAAGAACCTCTCCGGGTCAGGCTCCACCTCGTCAGGCTCTGCACGGTCCGCCACCCACTTGCTCGCTTGCTCCTTACCATCCTCGAGTGGTTGCTGGAGAAATTGCTGAGAGCAAAAGTGTCAATGGATGAGTTGAAAAGCTATCTGACATACCAAGAAGACCCAGAAAAGATGCCAAGAGAGGAACTTACCTTAGGAGGCGGGTTGGCCCGGGTAAAGGGTGCAAGCCCCCATTTCCAAGCCTCAGAGAACTCCTTCTCCACATTCAAGATGGCCTTGACCCGGCGGAACACCACGGAGTTGTTAAGCTCGAAGGAGGAGGTTCGGTGGGGGTCAAGGGGGCCACTCAGGTAGAAAATCTTGTGGGCACGTGTCTGAAGGGGGGAGACCCGGTTGCGGACAAAGGTGATCATGATGTCCTCGCCCCGCAATTCCTTCTTGACCAGTTCCTTGATCCGGCGGTCAACCTAATTCGCCAGGGCCGTGGGCCGCTTTGGGATATTCTCCCACAGAGAGGTGTCCGGGACACCAATCTTGAAAGGGAGGAGCCGGATCAAGTCTATGTCCGTGGTATTCTGGATGTAGAAGAAGTTCCAGGCCCAGCCTTTACAGGATTCGAGGTCGGTGACCCGGGGCAAGGCGGAGTTCTTGCAGGGAGAGATTGAGGCTCCACCGCATTGAGTCAAGTGTTTCTCAGCAGGGGTGAGGTGCCTGTCAGGGACAACATTTTTCCTCAAGACCAAAGAATTTGATCCATATTTCCTTGGTGCGCTAGAGGCCGACATACCCCTCTATGCCACAGGCAAACAAAGAAAGAGAGGTAATGGCATTGGCGAGAAGATGATGCGGTTGGAGTTGGTAAGTGTAAATGAAATCATGGAAGAAATCTAAGACAAGCAGGCCAAAGCCGCGTTGGAAGTGGGAGAGAAAAACAACAAATTCACCAGGATTTGGTGAAGGAGCAACCTCCTGAGTGGCGAGGAAGCAGGCGACGCCCGCGGGTATACGGCGTGTGGCATAGAGCCAGTCGATGTCGTCCTGGCAGACGAAGGCGCCGGCCCAGCCACCATGCTCACGGGCTTCATCTTCTTCTTCTTCCTGGGCGATGACGGCGGCTTCCTCCACTGTCATGGTGGAATCAAGTTCCTCGAGAAAATAGTCAGAGAAGTAATAGCCAGAGGAAGGGAATCTGGAAGTGCAGGGCCCCATGGCAAAAGCTCGGACGGAGGCGGTGGCACGGTCGTAGAGAGCGGCTGGGCGCGGTTGTAGCGGCACAGCACTAGCACAGATGCAGTGGCGGCGCTGCGAGGAAGAAGAGAGGCAGGGGGCGCACGAAGTGCGGAACTTCCCCAAGGGTTGCCCCTGCCCCCTATTTAACCACATGTCACGGGCGTGTAGTGGGATCTATTTCTACGGCCCAACCGCACGATGTGGCCGTGTACGTGCCAAATCGACTAGTCAAGAACATGCCACAGCAAGGGGCATAGGGAACAGAGGATCCCGTGACATGATGTAATGATACAGTTAACGAGGCGCTGCCGCAACGGGACGTGCGGGGCAGTTATTCCTGACATTACCACAGTAACCGGCGCAGTAAACTGGCGCATCCCTTAAAATTAGGCAAAGTGATGATTACCCTCCACGTAGGACGTGGGGAAGCGTATGAGAGAAGGAAAAGTAACCCGAATACATGAGAAAAAACCCGGCCAGCGGGAAATAACTCGGAACAAGCCAAGGGAACATCAAAGTGAAGGGTCCGGGTTGCAGAATAACTCGGCTGAAGAGGCACAAATTCGGATGAGGGAACCTGTTGTGGTCTTAACAGCTGAAGTTGCTAAGACTGCACCAGCTTCGGGGACTAATGTTGGGGGGATACCCCCGGGTAGGGTCAGGCCGGGGTATAAAGGCCGAGTTTGTCGAGGTACGGCACGGTCAAAGCATGTGTTGGCCGGGTCATCTCAAGGCAGGCAGACTTATGGAGTAACCCGGCCTGGAGGGTATTCACCTAACACTACCTGGCCAGCATAAACCATATGTCGGCTATGCTTAATCTACCATGTATGCAGGTACCCTCGTAGCCGGGTTAGCCAAGCGCTAGCCGGACTACCACTTGGCTTCCAAGAGAAGGAAGGAATCTCCCACTGGTTAAAAGGTGGCATTTGCCCGCTGTAGCGTGAGCGAAGCGAGCAGAGGAGAGGACCAGTAGGGCGTGGCCGACAAAGGTGACGCAGGAGAACCCGGCTGACGCAAACCGTGCCTGGTGACGCCAAAAGGCAAGGGGCATGAAGTGGGTTATGTACAAAGCCCGAACGAGCCGTTTAAAGCGAATAAGGAAGCATCTAGCTTTACCCAAAGGGTATATTCGGGGAATATGCCTCCACGTATGCCCTAATCTTTGTACCCTGGGCTCGCCTATATAAGTAGCACCAGGGCCTCCATAGAGAGGGATCGATCATTTTCTCTGTCTAAGATAGAACTCTAGAGCGTAGTTGTGGGGGGTTAGAGACCTAGTCTCCTTCTCACGGACAGCTCGAGGAGCACTTGTAATCCATCATTGATAGAGAAAACACATCAACACTTGTGCGTGGAATCACCACGCTATCCCTCCATGGATTCCCCTAGCGTACTTTGGCCCCATCTTTAGCCTATCCATGGCATCTGGCGTGCCACCACCACGACAAACAGATTTTTTTAACGCCATGTTAGACACTACCGGTTTATCCAAGGAATGGTGGGGGAGGCTATATTGACTTCATGTCATGTCCTAAACCATGTTCCAACTAAGAATAAAGAGATTACTCCATTTGAAGAATGGGAAAAGAAAAGGTTGACACTCTCATACTTACGAACTTGGGGTTGTTTGGCAAAGGTCAACGTGCCAATCAACAAGAAGTGTAAGCTTGGACCGAAAATTGTGGATTGTGTCTTTCTTGGCTATGCTTCTCACAGTATTACTTACAGATTTCTTGTGGTGAAATCTGAAATGGATGGCATGAGTGTCGATACCAGTTTTTAATCAAGAGATTCTACATTCTTTGAGGATATATTTCCTATGAGAGATATGCCTAGCATATCTAATAAGGAATAGGATCCAGTTTCTGAACCTGAAACTCCCATGGAGACCGATGAACAATCAGATAATGAGAGTCCAGATTCGGATGAGGGTGACAATGAAGCTCCCACAAGGAGCAAGAGACAAAGGATCGCAAGATCTTTTGGTAATGATTTCATTGTGTACCTAGTGGATGACACTCCCACTACCATTTTAGAAGCTTTTGCATCTCCGGATGCAGACTACTGGAAGGAAGAAGTTCAAAGCGAGATGGATTCCATCTTGGCTAATGGAACGTGGGAGATATTTGAATGTCCGTATGGGTGTAAACTTGTAGGATGTAAATGGGTATTTAAAAAGAAGCTTAGGGCTGATGGTACTATTGAAAAGTACAAAGCTAGGCTTGTGGCTAAAGGCTATACCCAAAAGGAAGGCGAAGATTTTCTTTTATACTTACTCACCTTTGGCTAGATTGACCACAATTCGAGTACTACTATCACTGGCTGCCTCTCACGGTCTTCTAGTTCATCAAATGGACATTAAGACGGCTTTCCTAAATGGAGAGTTAGATGAGGAAATTTACATGGAACAGCCTGATGGTTTTGTACTAGAAGGTCAAGAGAGAAAGGGGTGAAAATTGAAGAAAATCTTTGTATGGCCTCAAACAAGCTCCTAAGCAATGGCATGAGAAGTTTGAAAGAACTTTGACATCTGTGGGCTTTGTTGTAAATGAAGCCAACAAATGTGTGTACTACCGCCATGGTGGGGGCGAGGGAGTTGTCCTATGTCTCTATGTTGATGACATATTAATTTTTGGGACAAGACTCAAAGTGATTAATGAGGTTAAAACCTTCTTGTCTCAATGTTTTCAGATGAAGGATCTTGGAGAAGCTGATGTTATCCTAAACATCAAGCTACTAAGAGATGAGAATAATGGGATTACACTTGTGCAATCACATTATGTGGAGAAGGTGTTGAGTAGATTTGGATATGATGATTGCAAATCCTCTCCTACACCTTATAATCCTAGTGTTTTTCTTCGAAAGAATCAAAAGGCAGCTAGAGATCAATTGAGATACTCCCAGATAATTGGCTCACTTATGTATTTAGCTTGCGCTACGAGGCCTGACATCTCGTTTGCTATGAGCAAAATTAGCCGGTTTGTGGCCAACCTGGGAGATGATCACTGGCATGCTCTTGAGAGAGTAATGCGTTATCTAAAGGGAACCGTGAGCTATGGAATTCATTATACCAGGTATCCAAGAGTACTTGAAGGGTATAGTGATTCAAACTGGATATCAGATGCTGATGAGATAAAGGCCACAAGTGGATACATATTCACTCTTGGTGGTGGTGCTGTTTCATGGAAGTCTTGCAAGCATACCATCTTAACAAGGTCAACTATGGAAGCAGAACTCACAGCATTAGATACTGCGACTATCAAAGCAGAAAGGCTTCGTGAACTCTTAAGAGATTTGCCTATGGTTGAAAAACCAATACCGGTAATCCTTATGAACTGTGACAACCAAACTGTGATTGTCAAAGTGAACAGTTCTAAGCACAATATGAAGAGTTCAAGAGATGACTGAAGTCTGTCAAAAAGCTGAGAAACTCTGGAGCTATAGCATTGGATTATGTCCAAACGGCTAAGAATCTGGCAGATCCTTTTATGAAAGGACTATCAAGAAATTTGATAGAAAATGCATCGAGCGAGATGGGTTTGAGACCCACATGAGTTGTCAAGGGGGTAACCCAACCTATGTGATTGGAGATCCCGTGAATTATGACATGGGAAAACAAACCGAAACAACTGAGTTGAGAGAAACTTTTACACTCCCACTCCACTGCAGATGCAATTCTCTTATAGTATACTGTAAGGAAGGTTGATTATATCTTAATGTGTTCTAACTGTCTCCTTGGGAGCAAAGACGTTGTCCTACAGAGCAATCTTGAAAGAACACACCTATATGAGCTACACTGCTGGTCACAGTGTATGAGATTTGGGTGAATCTCTAGGAAGCTCATGAAAGGCCGAGGAGTGTGACTTATAAGCTCCACCCGAGGGGTAGCCTATGGCAGCCAAGTACCGGTAACGGCATTGAGTGAAACTTGCTGCGCAAGACTGGAAATTCAAGGCATAGTCCATTGTTCAGTTGTGGTAAGTGTATCTCTTTGTCTAGGTGGAAGTTCAACTTAACAGTCCCCACTGAACTGCATATATATTAAACAGTGATTGAAACTGATGACCATATGATGTGCCTCTGAGATCTGGTGGGGGATTGTTAGATTTATATGGGCTGTGGCCCATGTAGGCGGCCCATCTAGTTTAATAAATCCTGAAATCTCAAGGCCCATCTACTATGGCAGCTTGGGACCTCTGTGGGAGCCAAAGTTTAGTCCCACATTGCTAGTTGGGAGAGAGTTGGACCAGCTTATAAGGTGAGCTCTTTTACTCCCACTAAGTAAGAAGAGAAGGAGTCCACGCGCACGCCTCCTCCTCCGCCGCCCGCCTCGCCTCGCCCTCACGCGCGTCGCGTTTCGTGAATCGAGTTCGAGTTAGAAACTCGTTTTGTGGAAGACTAAATTTTTGCTTGATGCACCAGCTGTTGGGTACGTGTCAACATTCATGTGCATGTTTGACGCGTGCCTTTGTCTTCCACCGCGTGGCGACTCGGTCGGCTCACCTCCCAGGCTATAGAGCGAGAGATAAACAGATCTAGACGTACCCTGTTCTTTCTCAGTCTCTCTCGTTGTGTGTTCCTCTTGCTGCGCTGCTCTCTAGGCTTCCCCATCCTGGCGGGTGTGTGCACGGCTGTCCGGAAGAGCAGGTCTCCGAAACCCCGTCCGTTGAGATCCTGCACCGGGAGACGGACGATAAGGTTTTTTGGGAGCGTCTCGGCGTGACTGCTCACCTCTATTCGTGTGTTCTTCTTCAGTAACCGACGACCTCATCAGCACCATGGACGACAACAACAATGACCAAGGTGCTGTTGCGGTGATGACCTTCCTGGTCAACCTGTATGTGTTATTCTTCTCGTTGTATGCACTAGTTCTTGCTAGATTTTCAGATCTACTAGATGTGGTTGTTTGGCTGCATGTGTTTAGATCTGCTAGTGCTTATATAATGCTGAATTCAGTAATTAATCTCATGAGGAAATTGCCTAATATTCCAACAGAAAGGACATGTTATGTGTCATGTATAAAAAAGACAAAAAATATCACGTGAGTATGACTATTCATAGGACATTTTTGTCCTTTCTGCACGGAACACGTAGAATGTTATTTCATTCCGAAAACTTGTAAATGAACATAAAATGTTCGAATATATATATAGACTTCGTTTTTGAATTTTGGCATTTCAAAATATGTTTTCTCACAATGGGTGCAAATGCACCCATGAACCGAATAGCCACCTCCCAAATTATATGGAAATACAACTAGTTGTGTCAGAGAGACAATGGATGTCTCTTACATTGGTCTCGTAGAAAATCTGCAATATGTTCGATTTCGTTTGATCATGCGCACGAGAGGCAATGTGCCTTCTATTTTGAGCCGATGTACAGAACACGCCTAAATTGTTTTGTTTGTATGCTTCAGCTGCTGACTGCAACTTTATTATGCACTTGGCAACATAATGTAATTGTTAATGCTTTTTCCCGCTGCATTTTAATCGCAATCAACAATCGAAACAAAATCATGGTCAATGATCTGCGTACATTGGCCACGAGGGTGTTACTGTCACTCATATCTACACATAACAAACGAGTACTATAAACCTATAATGACCTTAACTGCAGCCAGAAATAGGCCATCTTTCTTTTTGAGAGGATTGTATAGTGGAACACTCAAGAGCACTAAAACTAGGGTAAACTCAACATTGTTGAATGTTATACAACCCAAATCAGGACCAATCTTAATAGTTTGAGTAGTATACAATACTATAAACTGGTTTTCATGTTTGTGGGCACATATTGGTTTATTTTGGATCTGGTGCAACGCACATGCACATTGCTAGTTTTCAAAATATCTTGTTCACCATATCTTGACCTATATTTTACTAGTATTTTTCAAGGCCTTGCTCACCGTTATTTCTTTTTGTCCGATAGCTTGCTCCCACGTGGACACCACCTGCCATCGCCCAATATTGTTCTTTCCCATATGGCAAGCCAATTAAATATGTACATGAAAAGTATAGTAAATGATAGTGCAAAATAAAACTAACGGTTCAACTCCAGAAACATATATTAGCATCACGATCCGTGTATCCTATGAGTTGCGAGTGGGGGTTGTAACTGAGATTTCTGGATTGCAACTTGCAAGTGAGATTACAACTGAGATTTTTGAGTTACAAGTGGTGTTGCAACCGAGTTTTTCCGGTTGCAAGTAGGTTGAAACAGAGGAAAAAATAGTTCACATAGTTCAGAAAAAACACACATAAAAAATTATTCATCTGGTAGTACGTAATCATGGAGATGACGTCGGTTGACTGAGAATTAATCCTAAAATTAATCGTGTTAACAAATCACACGCTAGCAATTTGACAAATTCGCATCGACTTTTCCCACGATCAACCTGATGGCTCTTTCCGCTAAAAAAAAGACCTGCTGACTCTGACAAATAACGTTAATGAACCGACTGGCATGCAGCGCGTACTAGAAGCGACAGGGCCTGTTCTTGCAAATACTCCAGCAGAAGAGTATGATGTGTCTAGAAATAATAAACTTTTGATTGTCGACATTTCGCTCGTTCTAGCATGTCGTGACTCGGAATATATAAATTCGTGTATCTATACAATAAAACAGGTCTAGATACATAGTATAGATCTATACAAATCTGAGTCGTGTAATGAAATAGGGACAGGGCAAACCGAGCAAGAAAGCCCTCCTCGATCGGCTCGGTCAAAATCGATAGGCGCAGTCGCGAGAAATGCAGGGTTCGGCCCTAGCTAGCTGATCCGGTCCCTTAGGCCGTCTTCCCGGCAAGGCGGCAACAATGGTCTAACGTAACGTTAGCCTGCCGTCTCCGCCACAGTCCATCTCTTTCCTCCTTCTATCATCATCTGACCACCAACTTCTGCAGATAAAATAAGATATACGCATAGAACGAATAAGATGAGCAGCCGCGTGCAGGGAAGCAATTTGGCATTTTGGCAACGCCAGTGTGCCAATACCCAATTTGACAACAGCAGGCAGGCGCAGGCATGCACGCGCGCGGAACCTGTCAAACGCGCGCTCCCACACCACACCAGCCTTGCGCTAACGGATCAAGGCTACAAATAGCCTCCATGGCGTTCCTGTTTCACTCACAATCACATCACATCCATCTCTCTGCGATACATCTTTCCTTCTATCTAGCAGCTAGCTTGCTCGCTTGCTTCCTTCTCGATCGCTCCACCCCAGTGTGGCTGCCAAACCAGCAAGCAACCGTAACCGTTTCTCCTTGTGAACGTGCAGTGAGTGCGCATGGCCGCTTCCTCTCGCTTCTCGTTAGCTGCGGCTCCCTGTAGCCTCCTGCTCACAGCAGCACTGCTCCTAGCGCTCAGCCACGGAGCTCACGGCCATGGCGCCGGGTTGAGCTCGTCCTTCTACGACGGCTCGTGCCCTGGTACTCGCGACATCGTCAGGCGTGTTATCCAGGACGCCCGTGTCGCCGACGCGCGCATCCCGGCCAGCCTCATCCGCCTCCACTTCCACGACTGTTTCGTCAATGTAAGTTCACGAAACCACATACATAGGTGCACGGTGCATATATAAATTATTATTAGGGCCATCAATCATCATCTCATCGGTTTGGTTATTTTTTCAGGGTTGTGAAGGTTCGCTTTTGCTCGACGACGACCTCCAAGCGGGTATCATGACCGAGAAGAAAGTCCCCGCCAACGACAAGTCAGCGCGCGGGTTCAACGTCGTCGATGACATCAAGCGCGCGCTAGAGAATGCCTGCCCTGGCATCGTCTCTTGTGCCGACATCCTTGCCCTCGCCGCCGAGATCTCGGTGGAGCTTGCCGGTGGGCCATCCTGGAGCGTACCGCTGGGCCGCCGCGATGGCACCACCACCAACATTGAGAGCGCTAACAATCTCCCGAGCCCCTTCGACCCCCTGGAGACGCTTCAGGAGAAGTTCAGAAACCTTGGCCTTGATGACACCGACCTCGTAGCGCTGCAGGGAGCACACACCGTTGGGCGCACGCAATGCCAGTTCACGCAGAGGAACTGCACGGTTGGGCAGCGAGCGGGAGCGCTAGTGGACCTCGACGGCGTCACGCCGGATGTGTTCGACAACAAGTACTATGGCAGCCTCCTGCGGCGCAGCGCACAGCTTCCGTCAGACCAGGTGATGTTGCCTGATCCTGTTGCGACGGTGACCACCGCGCCGATCGTTCGTAGGTTCTCCGGTAGCCAGAAGGACTTCTTCCGAAACTTCGCGGCATCGATGGTCAAGATGGGAAACATAGGCCCGCTGACCGGAAGGGAAGGGGAGATTAGGAAGAACTGTCGGAGGGTCAACAAGAAACCCTACTGAGAACAAGATTCCATGCATGTTGATGCACATACAAATTTAACTGGTTTTTCTTTCTTTTACGAGTAGCCACATGCTTGTGTAAATCATTGTTTCGATTCATTCCAACTGTAAAGTGATTCTCTATTTCTTTCTTCAGAAGCAAATGTAAATGTTCTTTCTTCACTAGATGTCACTAGTAAGCTTCCCAGTCTCAGATTTTACGGATCCATTTTTCTTCAGAAGCAAATGTAAATGTTTGGTCAATAGTTTCCATTTTGCATTTAGTCAATGTCAGCAACTAAAGAGCTAATTAATTCTTCATGCCCATTGCATTTCCTCGTAATGTCTTAGTGTTCCACTACAATAATCCTCGCAACAGAGGGGGGGGGGGGGGGGGTAAGAAAAACTTTTGTTGGTGAGGAAAAGTGAAAAGACATTTGTTGGTGAGAAAAAGTGAAAAGACATGGAAGGGTATGTCGTCACACAGTGCTAGAGCAATAGAGCAATTGAAGGGTCTATGGGAGAGGCATTTCAAATTCTAAAGCAGGGTCGTTGTTCAAAATTTGAAATTTCTTCCAAGGACGACAGTTAGAGAGGAGAGGTGGCAGAAGGACTATGACCGGAGAAGAAAGACGGCGGATGAGATGGTAATCAGGCTTGGATGTCAGCTCTTATTGGAAAAAGAGATCAGCCTATAAATATTTGATCGCACATCAATACATCATACACGGAAAAGACATGGGACTATCTCCATTAACAGCCGTAAGACATGGTAGGGTCGATGAGGCAGATTTTATCCTAAGAGTAACCGAAAATAATAGTGATATGAATTCATAGAGAATTGGAGATGCCAGGTAACATCCTTATACAGAGTACATGATATACAAGACTGCATTTGGTAAATATGGCCTGCAACTTTTTGCAGATGCCAACCACTTTTGGTTCCCTTTTCTTTTTCTTTCCATTTTCTGTTTTAAGCAAACAAAAATCAAGATCCTATCTTTGTTGTGAATTCTGATTCTCAGAATCACCCCCACCATCCCAAATCCAGAACTGAACAATTATTTACCATGGCACACAGCACTTCGTGCTGCGCCACATTTTCTTCACTTGGAACTAACACGCTACGCTTTCTTCAGCAGCACCTTCGCGCTGCTTCAGAGAGTTCTCACAGTTTTCACAAAAGGATGTGCAGAACCTTTGTCCTTACACATCCATAGTGCGGAGATCTTTAATACATCCCCACAGGTTTCAACATGGAAAACTTGGTCCATGTAGTAGCAAAAATACTTGTACTTCTCTTCCTTTTTTTTGCGTTATCTAGAGGTTTGTCTCAGGAACCGTCAGAGATTTTCTGTAACAAGTAACCGCTGTAATTCCTTTAGCGGTGACAAGAGCTGGGAGAACGATGGTCGTTTGCTTGGATCGCTGCACCAAGGAAAGGTGAGTGTCAGTGATGCAAGTGACATAAAAGAGAGAATAAAAATTGAGAACAATGACACGTAATCTTACTTGTCCCAACATGAATATATTATGCTAGCAACCTGTGGGTCGACTTCTTTGGGAATGTCTAGTCGTCTGTTCTGGAACCCAACTGCTCCCACGACTTGCATTGGATTCAGGCCGCTCCAAGGTACACGCAATGTAGCTAATTCCCATAGGATTACTCCAAAACTGTAGACGTCACACCTGATGCCAGCATTCAGTTTTTGATCAGCACAAGAACATGGCAGGAGCAAGATGACTTGAGAAAACTAAGGAACTCACATTTCGTTAGCTGGTTCATTACGCAGGACCTCTGGTGCCATCCACTCTGGCTGCAGGCCAACCGAATTTATAAAAATCATGATAAGTTATTTATAAAAATACACACCAGCTGAACAAGGAAAATATAGGACACAATATGCTACTTATCGAACTAAACCAATGAACCAGGAAACTACTATAGATGAAAGAATGTCCAGATAGTTGCTTCTCCACTGAACCAGAGCAGTTATTCGAAGAGATCACATAATGATCATGTTGGGGATTTAATAATGCACAAGGGAGATTCCTAATAGAAGGAGGGCATTTATACTCTTCCGCTGGCAGAGCTCCATCATATGCAGCTTAATTTCATAGCTTTGTTTGTTGAGAAGGACCTTGCGTTAACCTTTTTACTATCCACGTGCAATGGGAAAAGGTATTGTACGTGCCTTATACCTGGCTAACCCAACTGCTTAATTTGGGTTTATTTTCCAGCACCGTAATTCCTTTCAAATAGTCACGCTATCATGAATGATGTGTTCTACATGGTGCATTTATGTTTTTCAGTTGGTCTAGGACAAGAGGGAACAAAAGTAGGAATTCCATTAGCATGTTACGAGTGCTAACCACCGTGCTTCTCCAATTCTGGCATGTTCTATCTACTCCCTCTGTCCCTAAAAGGATGTCGTAGATTTGTCTAAATTTATATGTATCTATACACGTTTTAGTTATTAGCTAAGTTTCTCTGTGTGAGTTTTTCTTTTAACACAAAGTTTCTCTGAGAGTTGAAAAAAAATGAAGGCACGGAGGAAGACTCCACCAGACAGTTTTAATATAGGAGATTTGAGAAGTGAACCCAGGTTGGCTAAGCGCAACAAGTGAGGTGCTAGCCAACTCAACCCAGGAGACCTCACAAGTTTCTCTGTGTGAGTCACATTTGTCCTGGCTGTAGTATAATCTAGGTATCCAGCACCAGTACCATAAATTGTTTTGCTTCTTCGCGCTAAACATAATATAAATCTGTGAACACATATTCATCGCTCCGACAATTAGAAGTTATCCTTTCATGATTCACTTTCCACTGATAATGATCTAACAAGAAATGGGACCAACAAGGGAAAAAGGTGTGCCTTGAGTTAAGCTACACAAACAGCTATGATGACTGACTAATATGCCTTGTCTTGCATAAACCATTCAAAGCTTGTTCCAGGACAGCGGCAGGATAATAGGACACAATAGTTAAAACCAAGCAACCATAAAAGGCTATGAGCAGACCTCGGGAACTAAATTTTGTAAATAAAATAGCAGATGCAGTATACCTACACGTTACAGCGAACCATTTGCATGTCCCAGTATAGTCAGGTAAGGTACATCATAGGCATGAAGGAAGTAAAATCTCAAGAAGTAAGATGAGAAATCAGATTTGGTTGCAGCTTTGCTATCTGCACGTGCCTTGTAACGAAATGCAGGGAGTATCACACAAGAGCCAAACATAACAAAAACATAAACATAAGAAGATCGAGGATATTACTGTTCCAGCTGTGGACTTGGAGGAAAGAAAAGTGTGATGCTTCAACCTTGACATTCCAAAATCTGACACCTGCATGGAAAATACATATGTACTTTGCAGTATTGGTCTGGGCATAACAGCATATATAACGTTTTTGATGATGCAACTGTTAATAAGAGAGAGAATAAGATAGACATGGATTCCTTCCATGAAACATTTAGTAATCTGCAGTTTGTTAAGTATTATACCCTTTTAAGTTTCAGTTAGACCAACTTCACACTTGAGTATAAAACCAGCAATTTCCGTATTTACTAGAAGTAAAGGCACATCAAAGATAGCCAGTGCATCTCTTGCCCCAAGCTCACAAACCCTGCATATTTAAGGTGATGCATCCGTCTGATATTGTTTTGTAAGTACTCAAACAGCAGCCTCGGAGTCATACTACTCAGTGTGCACCTTCACGCTAATATTAGCTTCCACTTTGTGTGCACCTTCTCATTATACTTAAGCTTATTTAATGCAAGTGCAAAACCACATTTTGACTCAAGCCAAGAATACCCAAGTATTCATTATACAGCTCGGTATCACACAAGCTGATCACCAAAGAAGCTTACATATAAAATACTCCTATGACTCTGTACTCTCACCTTTAAATATACCACTTAATTGAATCCATGACACCTCTTTATCATTTTCAATTCGTGATATAGAGTTGAGTAACTTTAGTACTACCTCCGTCTAGAAATAACTGACTTCAGTTTGTCTAGATTCGAATGTATCTATACACTAAAACACGTCTAGATACATTCGAATCTATTCAATCCCAAGTCAGTTATTTCTGGGCGGAGGGAGTATGAAAAATATCAGAGGCTCTTTATGTTTGCAATATACCCTTGTATGCCCTTTTTATTTATATGGAATCAATAAAATCATAAAACTCAACTAGGAATATCTATTAATTACTAATGGAGTATATCCGAAGTGATAGGAAATGTATAATTTCATGCATATAAGTGGTACATGAGTGGGAGCACATACTCCTGGGAGTACAGAACCATTTTCCTATAATTAAAATATAAAGGAGGACATACAATCTAGAGATTCCATGTAAAAACAAGGAAAACTAAGATAGGGGCCTCAAATTGTAAATGTGTACTGAAAGTGAAAGCGTACTTACAACAAAACTAGCATATCATTTTATTGAATGAAAGAGGATTGTGAGGAAGAAAGTCACCTTAACAACCCAATTTTTATCCACTAAAAGATTTGGGGATTTCAAATCGCGATGCACAATAGTAGGATGGCTAGAATGCAAGTAATTCATCCCTTTAGCCTGAAAAAATAAAATAAACGTAAGCTAATTGATAAAACAAACCACGGCAGATGACAGGAAAACAAAGTAACTTGCCCAAGCTTACCACATCTAGTGCCATTTTTAACCTTCGTGTTTCATCAACTTTGCTATTTGGCCGATGCAATAGGCGATATAGACTCCCTCTGGCAAAATAAAGTACATCATATTTGCTATAACTACAATTTACACTCCAATATTATACCCACAAAGGATGATCAAATATATATTTTTTGTCAAAAAAGAGTGGGAGCTGCAGAAACCTTGGAAGGTATTCGGTTAATATAGAGAGATTTGGAGGATGCGTCACATATCCCAAGAACAGAACTACATTGGGGTGTCTTAACCTTGACATGATTCTCACCTAAAAGATAAGGAACTAATACCCACTTAGTTGACGCAAAAATTCAATGTAATGGCACTTAAACTGTAAGGGGGCATAAAAGTGAACTTACTTCACATTTGAATTGCTCTAGTGCAACACCTGATACATCCTGGTCAAGAAATTTCTTCACCGCAACCTCCTGGGATAAATGGGGACAATACATTGTGAGAGCAGGAATGAAAAAATTAATTAGCAATTGAGTGACGCTCTATAAGTTGTGCCCCGCTGACTTGGTAAATTTCTAGAACTGGATCTGATCAATACAGTATTTTCACTCTAAAGGTGATTGGTCACTGGGTTAAATCCATGTGGACTACCAGTTATGCGGTTAGTTGGCAGTGCATATCATTAGTTGGTGCAGAAACCGGGAGTAAAGCTTCCATAGTGTCCCAAAATCTACGCTGATAGTTCAATTTGATATAAAGGTAATGTATTTGTATTTTTTACTTCCATGTGGACATTTGCTAGGCATCATGTCAATCAAAACCTGACATTCAATAGTTATTTGCTATAAACTACAGCTTTGCATGTGATTTATAATCCCAGATAACGGTGCTCTGTTTCAACAGAATTCTACAGGTGCAGGAACTAATGATATGCATAAGAATAACAAACTGAGGGTATGGAGGTCCACTTTGAGTATGTAACTTACCGTGCCATTCCAATCTGCATGATATACTTCACCGTATGAACCTGGGAGGAAAACAATAAGTTTACTTAATAAAGAATACACTACAAAAATAAAGAACCAGCACAATTAATTGCAAACATATAACACAAAATTCAGCTTAGTCCGCTACGCTAGAAGAAGATACTTAAATGGTAGCAAGATCCAGCTAATCCATTACTCACAGATTCAATTTCGAGCAATAACTTAAAACACTATTGTTAAGTTTGATCAAAAGCATTCTAAATTTGGGGCCAGGGAATAAATTTCTATCGAATAACTGAGGCATAAGAAAAAGATCCATGAAACAAAAGGAACATCCTGCAGGACAACACAATGAACCAGTGTTTTGAAACCAGATACAATTAGCAAACAGAACATTCAAGGAATTAAGTGTAGCAAAAGGTGCAGCCCAGTTCATAAATACAAAAAATAATGACTATGATAACAAAAAAGAAGTAAAGCAATACCAATTTATAGATTCTAATGGGAAAACCCAGTCAATTTTGTGCAACATAGACAAATAAGAAACTTTACTCGAAACATGAGAGCATGACTTTCCAGTATTCTTGTTTAACTTCATTGAGCTTTAGCACAAGCAAAAAAAGGCGACACATTAAAGTTTACCCGCACTCCCGGTGAGCTGATTCCCATCAAAAACTTACGTGTCATATGTTTCATTAACCTCCTCTTAAGCCCAAACTAATCATTTACTGCCTTATCAAAAAGACAAGGATTCGAAAGATATGCACATACCTAGACCAATGCGCTCTCCAACCTGAAGATCCTCCCATGATATTTCATATTCAGCAACATCATCCATAACAGAGCTGATTGTTTTTGTACTAGAACAGCTCAACTTGTCCATATTCGCACTACTACTTCCTGACAAGTTTACCGAAGAATCTTCAGCGACCATTCCACCCTCAGTTGAAACAGCATCCAAATTTCTGATTGCTGCTTCTGTATTCTGTACAGGGTATCGCACATCTTCATAAGGTGGTAAGGGAAGCTTTGATTGAGAATCTCCAGACACAGAATCTTTTGGTGAATTTTGACTTGTTTGAGCTACTAGCAACCATCCAGCAGTTTCTTTATCATCAGGAGAAGTGTTTTTGCCCATCTCTGTTGTGTTGCTGGAATTATGAATATTTGGATCAGATAACAAACCAGTCGGTAGCAAAGCACCACTCTCCAGGAGCAAGTCATGCAAATTTTGTGCTAACTGTGGGCCAGCTGCTTCAGGAACTAAGTACTTGGAAGTGTCATTTACTTTCATCTGCTGAGAAATACCGCCATCTTCCAAATGTGGAGTTGTGAGTGCTAGGACAGAACTGCGATCAGATGAACTTCCCCCCATGTCATTTTTACTCTCATATACACCGCTAACCTGCTCAAGAGCTATGCATAGTTCTGCAACACTCTCTTCAATGGCATCACTGCTCAGCTGGCTATTGTTGGAGTCCTGAAACTGACTGACAGAAATCTCTGAAGGTATTAAGGTGCCTGGAGCTCCCATCAGGTCAACAATATATTCAGCACTGCAAAATGCCCATAAGATTGCTTTTGTAAATCAATACATTCAATAAAGTGAAATCAAATATAGTAGAAAGATAATAGAGCAATTATACAAGGGACACACCTGTCAAAGTCAATTTTAACAAAGTTAATAGCCCCTTCATCTGTTCCAGTATAACATATTCCTTTGACAAGCTTGCATGGCAGATTAACTCGATCAGCTAGTACCTGAAACCATTTTAATGAGTTGTTTTCTTTTCTCTAGGGATCCTACTGGATGATAAAACTTTTCACTACAGAAGGCAATATAAACTTAAAGGCAATACTACTTTTACAGCATCATTTGCATCAACTATGCATCTGGTGGAGAAGATTCAACAATGCATAACAAACTAGGATAACTACTTTACTGGATTATCACAACCACTTCTTCACTATTTATCTCAAGTGTTAGGCAATAAAGTATCCAAAGCTATATATGATAGGATGGAAAATATTAATTTCCACATCTGATACAGTTGGTATACATGAAACGCATGACATTTGCAGAGGTACTAGCTAACCTTGAAAAGCAGAGATCTGTGGCGTGAGAGCCCAATCCGAAGTGAACCAAGAGGAAGGGCAATGCTGTTTAGGCCAGCACAGAGCTGGCGGCTCTTGGTGAACCATTCCCTGTTCATCCCATCAGCATCCTCCACCACACCGCCCATGGAATCAACTACCAGGCTAGCTATCTTCTGCACGAGCTCAGCTGACGCAACTCCACCGCGTTGCGCCCTGCTCTGTGCAGCGATCGCCATAGCCCGCCCCTCGAGTCGCTTCAGCACTGGATCACGCTCCCGGTTCACCAAAATGGCGACATATGCGACATCTCGCCCTGCGGGAACCGTCTTCAGGCTGCTGAGGGAGGGGAATTTTACCTGGAAGCCCGGATCCATGGGCGCGCCGCAGACGTCGTAGAACCCGTCCGAGAGCTTCTCGTCGTAGTTGACGACGTTGTGGTTCCAGTAGCGCGCGGAGAGGGCTTCCATGGTGGTCCGGTCCCCGGGCGCGGCGGCGGGGCCGCCCAGGCTGATGCGCTCGGCCGCGCGCATCTGGACGGAGTCCGGGTCGACGAGCCCCGCGGGATCCGAGGCCGAGATGGCGAGGGCGAGCCGCACGTGGTACTCCTCCTCCAGGCGCGTCATCGTCGTCTCCGCCCCCATCCCCGTCGGCTCCTCGGGCACCGCGGCCGCGGCGGCGGGGGCCGGCTGCGGATGCTCGGCTCCCGCGGCGGCCACGACCGGCGGCGGCAGGGGCGGGTGAGCCGGGCGCCGTTGCCGCGGGCGGTGGTGGTCGGAGGACGGGGCCGCCGCCGTGCCGGCACCGGTGGCGCTGCCGGTGCCAGCGCCGGCGCCGGAGAGGTGGAGCTTGCGGAGGAGGTGCTTCATGCGCGACATGGGCGGGGAGGGGGCATCCGGCGCGGCGAGGGTTTCGAGGATTCCAGAAGGGCTTCTTCCTCGATCCAATCCAGCACAGCTAGGCTGAAGCTAATCCGCGGGCGAGGCGAGGCGAAGCTATTAAAAATCTGTCCTATTCTGGAGTAGAATAGATCCGTCCAATTGCGCGGTACTATTCCTCCCCCGAAATATTCTATCGCCTAGTTGCCCCGCGCGATATATTCGTTGCTTCGCTTCGCCTTCGCCTCCTCGCGGCGCGGTGAAGAAGCCTCGGAGAAGGCAGTGACGGCAGCAGCCAGCGGCAGTATCTTCTCCCTCTCTCGGTCCTCCCTCTTTTCCCTTCCCCGTGGTCGTGGTGTAGTGGGGTGGGGTTAGGCCGTAGGCGTTGCGATAAAATACTTGTGCTGAAATGGTGACGTGCGGTCTCCCGTTTCAGGGCAACGCTACGGTGGGAAGAACGGTCAGGATGACGGGGGCGTGTAGGGATTTCGATCGTGCGGGGGTGATCTACTTCGCTTGCGCGTGGTCCAGTTTGGTGTTCTTCGAGCGAGCACAAGTGATGTCATCCATTGGTAGACATGTTGTGCAAAGTGTCGGTCTAACCTAGGGTTTCTCTCGCTCCGGCGATTGCGGCGCTCTAGGTTTCTCACGACGACGGCTGGTGACGGTGCCTCCGGTGCCCTCACCCTCGTCTCTCTCCTCTGATCCACTCCCCTCCCTCTGCTCATCGGAACCTTGCCTCTCCCTCTGATCGTTGTGCGGCAAAAGGCCTCGGTCTGGACCAGTGTGGTGTTTAGATTGGTTTTGTTTCTTATGGCAGGGAAGGAGACTGTGACCGCAGAGATCAATACCGGCAGTTGTGCTGGCCGGACTTTGGCGATCCAATCTGGGAATCGGCCTGCTGGGGAGGCGTCAGGATCATCAACCCCTACGGCGGGTACGGCAGCCGGCCACGGTGTGGCGGAGATGCTGCAGCGGTTGAAACTCACCTCTCAGGAATCCAAAGCTTTTGTTTTAGAGGATGAAGATGCTGACAATCTCGGATGCCCGGAAAGGGCGCTCGTTGGAAAGGTTCTCGCCCCCAATACCTACCACATCTCGACGATCTGATCTGCTCTATGTCCTGCATGGGGCAATCCCAAAGGGTTGGGATGCATCCGATGGGGGCGAACCTCTTCATGGTTGAATTTGCATGTGAAAGCGACAAGTCCCGTGTTCTTGATGGCTCGTCGTGGAATGTTGGAAGACATGTGTACTCCTCAATGAATTTGATCACAATCGGAGGCCGGCTGAGTATCAGTTTGAGAAGCTTACCCTCTGGGCTCGTATCATGAGTCTACCCTTTGGCCTGATGAATGATCAGAGAGGGAAGAATCTAGTTGAATGCGTGGGCGATGTGGTAAAGATGGTTGTGGATGACAAAGGTAGAGCATGGGGATTATCTCAGAGTCAGGCTCAATATCAAAGTCGCAGAGCGCCTTATGAGATGTGTGCCAGTCTTCTCCCAAAAGAGGCAGGTTACGGATCATTATACGGTGATGTATGAGAATTTGCCAATATTCTGTTCTTGTTGCGGTCTGATCGGTCATTCCTCTCTAGGATGTCCCACACCTGCATAGAGGGATGCTAAAGGATTTATCCCGTACCATGGTCCTCGACTGTGTGTTCCCAATGATCGTAAGAAAAAACAATCAGGAACTAACTCGGGTCAGGGTTCTTTCTCTAGCAGTGCGACCAGGCCGCTCTGCGCAGACGAATGCGCATGCACGTCCTCATGGTAAGGACACTGCCGGTGAGGTTAACTCGCCAGTTAAGCCGAAGAAACCGAGAGCTCGCAAAGCTAAACCTCAAGCTCAGGTTGTTCCCGGTAATGGAACTATATTGGCACAGGGTGGGGCGACATGATGCGTGGAAAAAAGCGGAAGGAGTATCGACCCAGGGTGCAACCCCAATCGGCTGTGATTCACCCTGCTACCATTGTACCAGGTTCTGGCAAAGAACTAGTTTCTGTACCTCCACCGGCGACGGGAGAGGATAATGTTGACTCTGGTACGGATTCAAACAAGAAACTCAAGAAGGACAACCGTGAGGAGTCCTTTGGATCGGCGGACCAGGCGGCAACTGCAGCGCAGTCCTGCTGCTCGCAATGAGTCTCCTTTGCTGGAACTACCGCGGACTAGGGTCGGACACGGTGGTTGGTGAGCTCCGTTGGTTAGTGCGGAAATTCAGACCCTCCTTTCTCTTCTTGATAGAGACGAAGATGAAGGATACAAGAGCTCAAAATTTTATGTGGTCTCTAGGATTCTCTAGAAGTTTTGTTGTCAGTTCTGCAGGCCTTAGTGGAGGTATTGTGCTTTTCTGGTTACCGCAATTTTTGATGTCCCTCAAAGGATTCAATGCGCATTGCATCGATGTGATGATTTCATCAGAGGAGAGTGCACCATGTCGGGCAACCTTTGTTTATGGTGACTTGGTGAGGCTCGTAGGGAGCAAAGACATGAGTTCTGGACAATGCTTTCCCGACTTCGGTTGGAGTGGAATGACCCATGGATTTGCTGCGGTGATTTTAACGAGGCACTCACCCAAGATGAGCATTGTAGTGCTCGCGACAGATCGGAAGCACAGATGTCGTTGTTCAGAGATTGTCTTGATACGTGTGGACTGTTTGATCTCGGCTTCACGGGCTCAAAATTCACATGGAATAACCGACAAGCTGCTGATGACCATGTTAAAGTACGTCTTGATTATGCAGTAGCCAATGGTGCTTTCACTAGCTTATTTGATGATTGCCACGTGGAGAACATCATCACTACCACATCAGATCACCTTGTCATCTTCATAACTCTCTCCAAGCTTAATGACAACATCAAATCAGCGCCAGTGCAACATGGCTTTCACTTTGAAGCCACGTGGTGATACATTGCAAATGTATCTATAATTTTTGATGCTCCATGCTTGGTTTTATCCACTTTCTTGTGTATTGTCCACACTTTGGAGTACTTTTCATATGATTTCGTGGACTAACCTATTAACAAGCGCCACAGTGCCAGCTGCCTGTTTTCTGCTGTTTTTGGTTCCAGGAAAGTCAGAAAATAAATATTCTCGGAATTGGACGGGACAAAAGCCAAAGTGCCTATTTTTCCAGAAGACTCCAGGAGCCAGAATACGAGACGGAGGAGGGCCAGGGGCTGGCCACACCCCCCCCCCCAGGCGTGGGTTAGGCCTGGCCGCGCCAGGGCCTGGTGTGGTGGCCCCAGGCACCCCCTCGACCTCTCTCTTCGCCTATAAGAAGCCTTCTGACCTAAAAACTTCAGGGGGTTCGACGTTTTTCCACGAAAAGTTCTGTTGCGCCGCCGCCACCGAAGGGGAGATTCGGGGGACAGAAAGTCTCTATTCCGGCACCCTGTCGGGACGGGGAAGTGCCCCCAGAGCCATCTCCATCGATCTCCACCATCATCTCCATCGATCATCCATGTTGCCCCCATCTATGAGTGAGTAATCCCCCGCTGTAGGCTATGGGGATGGTAGGGATTGGATGAGATCGTTCATGTAATGGCATCAGATTGTTAGGGCATAGTGCCTAGTATCTTTTATTAGTGCTTTATGACTTTATTGCGACTTGTTGTGCTTAATGCTTGTCACTAGGGCCCGAGTGCCATGATTTCAGATCTGAACTTATTATTGATTCATCGTGATAGTATTGTTTTGGGTCTTATCTACAAGTTGTATACACACGTCGTTGTCTGGAACCTATGGTCCCGAAGTGACAGAAATCGGGGTAGCCGGAAGGGAAAGGCTTTGACGTCGTTGTCTGGAACCTATGGTCCCGAAGTGACAGAAATCGGGGTAGCTGGAAGGGAAAGGCTTTGATGTGAGGATCACATGTGTTCACGGAGTGTTAATGCTTTGCTCCGGTGCTCTATTAAAAGGAGCACCTTAATTGCCAGTAGTTCTCTAGAGGGCCCGCTGCAAACGGGCTGGCAGGACAAAAGATGTTGTGCAAGTTCTCATTGCGAGCACGTATGACTATATATGGAACACATACCTAGGATTGTCTAGTACTTGGGTGCTTTATCTTATTTATCTACAATTGCCCTATGTTCTGATTGCTATGTGAATTGTCTTGTCTATGCAACACCCGTCCATCCATCCCTATGCCTACCGCACTCGAATCCCACTGTTTACTGCTTTTGTTACTACTGTCTTTGCTGTGCTACTGCTGTTACTTTACTATTTCTACTACAAAACTGTTGCTACTGATAAACTGTTGTGAGCAAGATTGTTTCCAGGTGCAGCTAAATTAACAACTCAGTTGTTAAGGCTAATAAGTATTCTTTGGCTCCCCTTGTGTCGAATCAATAAATTGGGTTTCACTTCCCTCGAAAATACTGCGATACACCCCCTATACTTGTGGGTCATCAAGACTATTTTCTGGCGCCGTTGCCGGGGAGCATAGCTTTATTTATCAAGTCCACTTGGAAGCACTATTGTTCAAGCTAAGTTTATTTTCTCCTTGTTTGCTTGTTTCTTTATCAAAAATACAAAAAATTTGGTTCCTACTCTAGTTGTTGCTTTCGTTGGTCTGTTATCTAGTTGAGTAGCATGAGGATCGGTCTTCGTAAGTAAGGGGCATGAGATTTCGGTTTATAACTTGTCAAGCATATCCTCTTAGTTGTGTCACTTTAACGTTAATCACCTTCAAGATGCTTATGATAGGGGCAATGAGAGCTGAAAGCTATAAGTACCATTATTTTTGGAAGCTCTTTATGAGACTTGAATCCCTACTTCCTTTTACAAAAGGCCTTTCTTCCACCATTATATTGAGTCTCCACCTTCTATCTTTATGCACCTACTTTGAGAGCATAGTGGCCATTCTTAGTTCTATGTGCATTGTCCCAAGACTTGTTGATTGATGCATACCTTGATATTGCTCGTTTTAAACTATTTGTATCTAGTCACTCTTGTAAACTTTTAAGGTGTCCTATGCATTTATGTTTGCTACTCTATGAGGGACAAGCTGAATGCCACTATGCTATGTTTTCTTTATGTGAAACAAACAAACGTCTTGCAAAGCATTGTTATTCATGAATCTTTTGTTTGTGCCTTTTCATGTTTCATCATAGTTTCTTTGTCTTATTGCTAGAACTTTGTCTTTCATGTTATGATTGAAGTACTATGATCCCAGCTTTGAATGTTTACAAATACTTTGGTCAAGTCTTTGATGGTGCATGTCACCTCAAAAATTATTCTTTCTTTTTATCACTTACCTACTCGAGGACGAGCAGGAGTTAAGCTTGGGGATGTTGATACATTGCAAATGTATCTATAATTTTTGATGCTCCATGCTTGGTTTTATCCACTTTCTTGTGTATTGTCCACACTTTGGAGTACTTTTCATATGATTTCTTGGACTAACCTATTAACAAGAGCCACAGTGCCAGCTGCCTGTTTTCTGCTGTTTTTGGTTCCAGGAAAGTCAGAAAATGAATATTCTCGGAATTGGACGGGACAAAAGCAAAAGTGTCTATTTTTCCAGAAGACTCCAGGAGCCAGAATACAAGACGGAGGAGGGCCAGGGGCTGGCGACACCCCCCTAGGCGTTGGCTAGGCCTGGCCAGGCCAGGGCCTGGTGTGGTGGCCCCAGGCACCCCCTCGACCTCTCTCTTCGCCTATAAGAAGCCTTCTGACCTAAAAACTTCAGGGGGTTCGACGTTTTTCCACGAAAAGTTCTACTGCGCCGCCGCCACCGAAGGGGAGATTCGGGGGACAGTAAGTCTCTGTTCCGGCACCCTGCCGGGACGGGGAAGTGCCCCCAGAGCCATCTCCATCGATCTCCACCATCATCTCCATCGATCATCCATGTTGCCCCCATCTATGAGTGAGTAATCCCCCGCTGTAGGCTATGGGGATGGTAGGGATTGGATGAGATCGTTCATGTAATGGCATCAGATTATTAGGGCATAGTGCCTAGTATCTTTTATTAGTGCTTTATGACTTTGTTGCGACTTGTTGTGCTTAATGCTTGTCACTAGGGCCCGAGTGCCATGATTTCAGATCTGAACTTATTATTGATTCATCGTGATAGTATTGTTTTGGGTCTTATTATTGATTCATCGTGGTAGCCGGAAGGGAAAGGCTTTGATGTGAGGATCACATGTGTTCATGGAGTGTTAATGCTTTGCTCCGGTGCTCTATTAAAAGGAGCACCTTAATTGCCAGTAGTTCCCTAGAGGCCCCGCTGCAAACGGGCTGGCAGGACAAAAGATGTTGTGCAAGTTCTCATTGCGAGCACGTATGACTATATATGGAACACATACCTAGGATTGTCTAGTACTTGGGTGCTTTATCTTATTTATCTACAATTGCCCTATGTTCTGATTGCTATGTGAATTGTCTTGTCCATGCAACGCCCGTCCATCCATCCATATGCCTACCGCACTCGAATCCCACTGTTTACTGCTTTTGTTACTACTGTCTTTGCTGTGCTACTGCTGTTACTTTACTATTCCTACTACAAAACTGTTGCTACTGATAAACTGTTGTGAGCAAGATTGTTTCCAGGTGCAGCTGAATTAACAACTCAGTCGTTAAGGCTGATAAGTATTCTTTGGCTCCCCTTGTGTCGAATCAATAAATTGAGTTTCACTTCCCTTGAAAATACTGCGATACACCCCCTATACTTGTGGGTCATCAAGACTATTTTCTGGCGCCGTTGCCGGGGAGCATAGCTTTATTTATCAAGTCCACTTGGAAGCACTATTGTTCAAGCTAAGTTTATTTTCTCCTTGTTTGCTTGTTTCTTTCTCAAAAATACAAAAAAATTGGTTCCTACTCTAGTTGTTGCTTTCGTTGGTCTGTTATCTAGACCATTTACAAACAAAATCCAAAGAGAAAGAAATCAAATAAGATTAAATAAGGCAAATGGTCATTTTGACCATTTTAAACCACTAGGCCACATTAGATGTTCCTAGGAGAAGATTTTTAACAGAAACATTTCCAACTCTTTTCCCCCCTTGCTAGACCAAGTAAAAGTGTATCAAGGCCCACTTTACAAACTTACAAAAACATCTAGCAAATCAATTTAATGGACATTTAAAAATTGAATCAAGTGTATGTGCTAAGATCACACTTTTCCAAAAACCCATCAAATGAATTCATCTTGACTTATCCAAGCAAACCTAGTCTCTCAAGCTTAATATAAGATCACTCAAAAAATTTGAATCGAAATTTCAAAAGTAAATTTCATGCGGCCATTTCATCAAACACTTGGCATGCACAGAAAAAGCTTTAGCCTAACTTCACTGTTTGGTACAGTGATCATCGATCAAATGGTCCCCTAGTTAATTCCCTGTATCCCTATGCCTAAACCAGCCCCAGACCAGCTCTCCCCTTCGCCGCTTGCACAGTGGAGCGCCGCCCGAATGTGGTCATCGCCGGCCGACCACGGCCAGCTCGCACCAGACCACCCCGCGTCCATCCAGCATGTCCACTAGCGTCGCCGCATCCTACCGCCACCCCTGTCTAGGCCACAGCCCCAGCCAAGCCATGGACCACCCTAGTCGCGTCGCGCACCGCCTCGCTGCGCCGTGTCCAGAGCGCGCCAGTGCGTGATGACCCACAAGTATAGGGGGTGTATCGCAGTATTTTCGATAAGTAAGAGTATCGAACCCAACGAGGAGCTGAAGATGATGGCTAGTGCTCTGGATCATGAATTCTCTGCAAATACTTAGCAAACGGATTTTTAGGGGTTTTTGATAAAGCAAGTAAACAAAGTACGAGTAAATAAAATACAGTAAGAATAAATGCAGCAAGTGGACCAATCCTTTATGCAGCAAAGGACAAGCCGGTTGTATTACTTAAGATGACCAAACATTCTCGAGGACACATGGGAAGACTGTCAAGTGCTTTCGCTTCATATAGTTGATTAATCTTCTCTAGCTTGCTAAGTGTTGTGTGGATGAACATGTGCTAATGTACCGACCTTCCTAGTACTAATACATACTTGTGATTATACCCCTTGCAAACATCCATAAGTACAAGAAAGTAATTAAGGTAGAAACCTAACCACAACTTTAAACTCTAAGACCCTTACGTCCCTTGTGCAATGGTTTCCTAACGGGGGTTCAGGTTTCTGTCACTCCGGCAACCCCTACGATTAGTAGCCAAATACACAATGCATTCCCCTAGGCCCATATAGGTGAAGTGTCATGTAGTCGACGTTCACATGACACCACTAGAAGAAGTACACCACAACTTAAATAACAAACTATTGAATCTTTCTCAACACAACTCCACTACTAACAACATGACTTCTCCCATGTCCTCAAGAACAAAACGAACTACTCACAAGACATCATATGGATCATGATCAGAGATGAAATAATGATGTATAACAATCTGAACATAAACAATAATTCAACGGTTCACTCAATAGCATCAACTACAAAGAGTAATCAACACCGGCAAAGTTTCCCCTATGAACTAATGCAAGATTCAACCAATTGTTACAGCAATATGGAGATGGTGATGAGGGTGCTGATGGTGATGATGGTGGTGGTGATGATGATGATGCTGATCCCGATGAAGTCCAGCTTGATGATGGTGTTGATGGCGACGATCTTCCCTCTCCGGTAAGGAATTCCCCCGGCGGAAATCTGTCTGCCGGAGAGATCTTTCTCTCTCGGTGTTTTCCGCCCCGCAGAGGCGGCAGAATCTTTCTGTGGTTGCTCCCCGAGTATTAGGGTTTCGGGAGGATGATATATGCCAGAGGGGAGAGGCTGGAGTGGGCCAAGGTGGCCACACCACCTGCTAGCGCGGCCTAGGGCTGCCCGCGCCAGGGGTGGTGTGGGCCCCCTGTGGCCCATCTCCACTCCGTCTTCTGGCATCCTTAGTCTTCTGGAAAAATAGGATTTTCCGTATATTTTCCCGAATTTTCTGATCTTCGCGAATTTTGCCTCCAAACATCACCTTTTCCATCAGAATCCTGACTGCAGCGGTCCATGCTCCAAAAGTCATCAACCATGCAAAAACAGATGAAATAACATAAGTATCACCTCTCAATATGAAATATATCAATGAATAATAGTGAATTAAGACGTAGAATAGTGATGCAAAATGGACGTATCAACTCCCCCCAAGCTTAGACTTCGCTTGTCCCCAAGCGAAACTGAGCTCAATAAACATGGCCTCAGGTTTATGGAGTGAAGAGTCGATAACAGAATACAAACAAGAAGCATCACAATCATCAAATACACAGATCATAATAGAAGACAACTCACTATTATATAACTCAGTTTGCAATGAGTAAAGGAAACACAATAAAGATACATAAAGTGAATCATAATTGGTAATGGCAAACTTAGCTCTTGGTCGAAGAATAGTTTATAATTTGCTGGGGTTCACAAATAGCTGGTTTTCAATGATAGATTTCAAAGTAGTAAACATCAAGATAAGAGCAATGTGCAAAACAAGGAACATAAACAACATGATTGAATAAATCATCATATGAATGAATGAAACACAACAACTCAAAATACTTGCTGAGATGGAAGGGAAGTAGGTTTACTGACTCAACTACAAAGTAAAAGAAAGGCCCTTCACAGAGGGAAGCAGGGATTGCAAGTCTCATAAAGAGCTCCCAAAAATTATGATATTTACTTGCTTTCAGCTCTCATTGACCCTATCATAGGCAACTTTTGGTGATTAAGGTTAAAGTGACACAACTAAGAGGATATGCTTGACAAGTTATAAATTGAAGTCCCATGCCCCTTACTTATGAGTACCGAACCTCATGCTACTCAACTTTAGTCACGAGCAAGCTCTTGTCATTGTAAATACATGAGTATCATTGAGAACTGCCAATGGGGTACCCCTTGCACATGACATAGGAGCTATCCCATAATCAAAATGACAAGGCAAGCAGACAGTGAGCATCTCAGCGATCTTTTTATTTGCTATTTGCATATGTTTTTATTGAGGATGCTTCATAGAATGCTCACTATAGTTATGCTGCAAGTTTCCACCATGATTAGGCATGGCTTAGGCTAGCAGCCCAGGCATTTCTCTAACACACATATAAACTCCATGATCTTACAAGTTCCACTTTTATTTCACACCGCCAGGATCTATAAGCAAAAGAACATGATATCAACTAGGTACAAGTACCAATGAAGTGTTGAAAGCGGTCCCCATGATACATGGTTCTGCTAACTTCAACTCATAAAGCGCAAGCATATACGCAACAAAGAAGGACCCAATGGTTCAAGTTTATTAAATGCAAGAAGGTAAGGTGTGCCATCAAGTTCGTGGGAGCTTTAATCAGTAATTTTCACATAACAAGTTTAATTTGGGAGGTAGATAAAACAAGAATTTACTTGGAATAGCAATAATGCTACTAGGTAGGTATGGTGGACACAAATGGCAAAGGTTTTGGTTTAAAGGAGGTGGATGCACGAGAAGAATTCCCTCTCAGTACAGGTTTTTGGCTAGCAAGGCTGGGTAGCAAGTATAAGAGTTGAAGGAAACAAACAAACATACAAGCGATAAAGACAAACATGCAATCTTCCTCGGAAGCACAAAAGATCTTAACTAGAGAATACTAAACTTATGAGCAAATCAAGAAAGAAAGATGATGAAATTATTTTTCTTTAAAGGTACTTTTATCTTTTCTTTCAACTCTCAAAAATAGTGTGCTACTGACCGAGCCAGGTTTGCCAAAACCAACTAAATTAACTCAATGATCCCAAAGTGATACCAATACTAACAACAAGATCAATCATATAACCACGAATTGAAAACTAATATAAGCTACGCAAAAGAGTGAATGATAGAACTTCTCATTAATAATCCATAACGGCAACTCACACCAAGGGATACATATCTAACGAGAGAGGGGACACTTCCATAATGCAAACCATACTACATAATAACTCATCTATTCATGATATGACTCTACTAAAAAGGTAAAAAGATAGAAGATAATGATGTGATACCGCGACACTCCCCCAAGCTTGGAATAAACCAAGGGGATGCCAAACCTGATGACAAATTACTCCTTCGGTGGTGGTGGTATCCTCTCGATGAGCTCTCTGATCAGTTTCCCCAAGTCCTCAATCTCGAAGGTGAGAGTACGAATCAACTCCGAGTTGTGCCCAATACGGCTCATAATCATCTCAGTTTGTGGATCCCAGCTCTTGTGATTCTTTTTCCATTCTTCCCTCTTGGAGTCTTATTTTCCTGCATGGTTATGGATAAAGGTATGGAAGGGATTCTTGGTGTGTGGAGGAAGTGACTGTGGAGCCAAACTGTGACCGGGAGCTTTCCCCCCATTCTGCATCCGTGTCGTCCTTCTAACCCTAGCAGGTTTGTCACCACTCCAATGCTTGCAATGGTAGTGCCGGTGTGCGGGTGTTGGCCTTGCTCCTCTTCACCTTCACTCTTGATCTCCTTCTCCTTCCCGGGGTCTTGGAGGTCTTCCTCCATAGGCTCCTTCCCTTTATCCTTGGCAGACACCATTGTGCTTCTAAACCTTCAAAGAGTATGTCCTGGCAAAAACAAATCGAAACAAAAACACGACAAAAACACGATATACGAACCTCAGAAGATCCGGGAGGGTTATATATTATGAAGTTTCATAACAAGAGGAAGGTACTGGGTGAAAACGGGTCAGAGGCGGAGTTTGAGGTGGACTCACCACTTGGTGGCGCGGCCAGGGGAGGGACCGCGCCACAGGGTGGTGTGGGCCACCCTGGCTCCATTTCCATCCCTTTTTCGCTTCGTAACTTTCCATATTGACTAAAAACTGCAAAAATATAGTTGGATTGTATTTTCGTGGAACTTTTCTTACCAGAACCGTTACCTATTTGAACACGGACTCTGCAGGTCTCTGAATTTGGTATTTAGTGGATTCTTCCGGAGTCTCCACTTGAATAATCATCAGTATCTTCATCTTCGTACACTTATTACTTGAGTCATAAAACCCTTCTCTTCCTTATTACACCATTATCTCCACTTCCTGGAGATTTCTTTCACACAAAACTTCACACAGTTCTCATTAGCAACATTAGTATAAGTGAAGTGATAGAACCTTTTGAGTCCAACTTCAACTGAAAACCATCAAACATAAGCTACTATAGCAACTCCTTCCTAAAACCCAAAAAGAATTCAAAAAGGAAATCGAATAAAGAAGCAAATGCAAGAGTGGCAAATCTGTCAAAACAGACCAGCAGGTAGAGATCAATTTTTTCGAAAATCTTATGTTGCTCAAATCAAAAAGTGCAAAACTAACGAAGGTTAAATAACAACCTGGGGCAGAAGCACAAACAATTACAACTCAATCCGACAAACAAAGATCTCTCACGATTTTTTACGGTGAAGCACAAAAATCTGTTTTGGGACAGCAACTTCCCCAAATATTACTCCGCTCTCAATAGAGGTTGATCTTGACACAAAAACAAAACAAAACGGATAAGGAGCATTTATTACCAAAGTAATAACTTCCAAGACTCAAAGAAACAAAAACAAACTGAAAGCAAAAATAAACTGGGTTGTCTCCCAAAAAGCTCTTTCTTTATAGCCATTAAGATGGGCATTATAATTTTGAAGATGCTCACATAGGGATATGAATTGAAGTGAAAGAGAGCATTAAGAAGAAAAAACACACATGTTTAAGTCTAACCCACTTCCTATGCAAGGGAATTTTGTAAACAAACAAGTTTTTGAAACCAGAGGCTACTTGCATAAGAAGGCAAAAAAAGTGCAACATAAAGACTTTCAACATAAAACGTGGAAACTTGATATTATTGAGATGCATAAGAACACTTTTTCCTCTCTCATAATAACTTTCATTATCATGCATAAACTTAACAATATAGCTATCACTAGGACCATCATAGCACTGATCGCTTATTCTAACAGAAAACACAGGAATACTAGCTCTCATAACACTACTTTGTGAAACAATATTAGAGGTATCCTTACAAAGGATAGTGTGTCCCTCTTCTTCATATTTAGTAACAAAGTCTTTCACATTTGCTATAATAGGTTCATCAACCATTTGTTTATCAGGTTCAATAGCTTTATTTGCACTTTCATCAACCATACTAGCTATCATAGAATGTTCCTTAATCTTAACTAGGAAAGGCATTTTCTCAATATAAGGTTCAGGTAAGACATGATTAGCAGTATAAACTTCAGTATTTCTTGCAGGAACACTCTTAGCAACATCTTTATAAGGTTCATGATACTTATTCCACTTCTTTTTAGGCACTTCAATGTAGGAAGCAAAAGCCTTAAAATAAGAAGCAATAGCTTGGGAGTCTAAACCATAAGAATTTTTAATATTTTGAAAGTCATCAGTTCCCATAAAAGATTCAATGCATTCATAATCATAATTTATACTTGACTTTCTACCTTTGTCATTCTCCCAAGCTTCAGCATTGTCTTGAATATGGTCATCCCATTTAACTTCTTCTTCCATACGAGTGAATGATCCAGTACAAGAAGCATCCAATAAATCTTTATCATGTAGAGGAAGCCTTGTATAAAAGTTATTGATAATAATATTGTTGGGGAGCTCATGAATGGGACATTTGAGCATTAGTAACTTCAATCTCCCCCAAGCTTGAGCTGTACTCTCTCCATCAAGAGGCCAAAAGTTGTATATTTGATTCCGATCTTTATGAATCTCACTAGGAGGATAAAACTTTGAATAAAAGAGAGGCACTATTTCCTCCCATTCCAGAGCTTGACCATTCTTCAGCAGCTTATACCATTCCTCATCTCTTCCTTTCAGTAATAATGAGAATAACTTCTTCTTAACTTGATCTGTAGTAATACCTGCACACTTGAACAACCCGCATAATTTGTCTATAAAGAGCAAATGATCACCGGGATGGACAGTTCCATCTCCAACATAGTAGTTATCCATAACATGATCAATAATTCTTGTAGGTATTTTGAAAACATCATTCTCAGCAGGTGGTGGCTTATCTACTACCTTAGTAGTGGTAGTAGCATTACCAAATAAGAAACTCAGCGAATTATCCATAACGAAAATAAAGCAACTAGCAGAAGTAAACAAATACTCACAGTAGAAGTTTCCTTTACCAGTTCCACTCTCCAATAGCGCTTCACTCCCCAACAACGGCACCAGAAAATAGTCTTGACGACCCACAAGTATAGGGGGTGTATCGCAGTATTTTCAATAAGTAAGAGTGTCGAACCCAACGAGGAGCAGAAGGTGCTAGCTAGTGGTATGGATCAGGAATTCTCTGCAAATACTTAGCAAACGGATTTTTAGGGGTTTTTGATAAAGCAAGTAAACAAAGTACGAGTAAATAAAAGACAGTAAGAATAAATGCAGCAAGTGGCCCAATCCTTTATGCAGCAAAGGACAAGCCGGTTGTATTACTTAAGATGACCAAACGTTCTCGAGAACACATGGGAAGACTGTCAAGTCCTTTCGCTTCATATAGTTGATTAATCTTCTCTAGCTTGCTAAGTGTTGTGTGGGTGAACCTGTGCTAATGTACCGACCTTCCTAGGACTAATACATTCTTGTGATTATACCCCTTGCAAACATCCGTAAGTACAAGAAAGTAATTAAGGTAGAAACCTAACCATAGCTTTAAACTCTAAGACCCTTACGTCCCTTGTGCAATGGTTTCCTAACGGGGGTTCAGGTTTTTGTCACTCCGGCAACCCCTACGATTAGTAGCCAAATACACAATGCATTCCCCTAGGCCCATATAGGTGAAGTGTCATGTAGTCGACGTTCACATGACACCACTAGAAGAAGTACACCACAACTTAAATAATAAACTATTGAATCTTTCTCAACACAACTCCACTACTAACAACATGACTTCTCTCATGTCCTCAAGAACAAAATGAACTACTCACAAGACATCATATGGATCATGATCAGAGATGAAATAATGATGTATAACAATCTGAACATAAACAATAATTCAACGGTTCACTCAATAGCATCAACTACAAAGAGTAATCAACACCGGGAAAGTATCCCCTATGAACTAATGCAAGATTCAACCAATTGTTACAGCAATATGGAGATGGTGATGAGGGTGCTGATGGTGATGATGGTGGTGATGATGATGATGATCCCGATGAAATCCAGCTTGATGATGGTGTTGATGGCGACGATCTTCCCTCTCCGGGAAGGAATTCCTCCGGCAGAAATCTATTTGCCGGAGAGATCTTTCTCTCTCGGTGTTTTCCGCCCCGTAGAGGCGGCGGAATATTTCTGTGGTCGCTTCCCGAGGCTTAGTGTTTCGGGAGGATGCTATACGCTAGAGGGGAGCGGCTGGAGTGGGCCAGGGTGACCACACCACCTGCTGGCGCGGCCTAGGGCTGCCCACGCCAGGGGGTGGTGTGGGCCCCATGTGGCCCATTTCCACTCCGTCTTCTGGCATCCTTAGTCTTCTGGAAAAATAGGATTTTCCGTATATTTTCCCGAATTTTTTGATCTTCGCGAATTTTGCCTCCAAACAACACCTTTTCCATCAGAATCCTGACTGCAGGGGTCCATGCTCCAAAAGTCATCAACCATGCAAAAACAGATGAAATAACATAAGTATCACCTCTCAATACGAAATATACCAATGAATAATAGTGAATTAAGACATAGAATAGTGATGCAAAATGGACGTATCAGTGCGCCGTGCCTGACCAGCCCCGCCAGCTCACGCCTTACCCTCACCACGCATGCGCATCCTCGCCATGATCACCCCACCCCGGCAGACACCCCCGTTCGCCGCCGTGTGACCCGTAGCAGCCGCATGCCACCGCAAACACCACTGCCTCCGCTCAGAGCGCCGCACGCGCCATACCAAACTCAGCCGCCCCACGCCGCGCCTTTAAGTCCGTGAGAACCGCCAGGGAGCACCGCACAGTCCGCCTACCTCTGCCCTGACAATAGCCGCCTGTAGTGACGCAACCGTCGAGCTCACCGCCGCACCGCTCGGTCCCCTCGTCGAGCTATAAAAGGAGGCCACCCCAGCCTCCATTCCTCGCACCATTCGACTCCCCTCTCCTCACTGACCTTCCCCATCTCTTCTCGGAGCAAGGCGAGCACCACCGTGCCGGAATTTCATCGGAGTCCATCGATTGCGAAACCCCAAGCCTCGCCGTGACCATGCCTCGCCTCACCGTCGTTTACCATGCTGTTTACCCCCGTCGCCGAGCCTAGATGGAGCCCAGGTGAGCCCCGTGAGACCCCCACCACCGCGTTAGGTTTAGCTTGTCGCTGGAGCTGTTCGTCGTTGATGACGACCCTCAGCCGTTGGAATAGAATTAGATCGTAGCACCCAGATTGAAAGATACTATTTCGCGTTAGATAAGTCACTGACCAGTGGACCCCCCTTTGTCAGTCGCACGCTGCGCTGCGCTGTGCAGTTGGGCCGGCCCGTTAGCTTTCCCCCGCTGGCCCGAAAATTCAAATAATTGATTTTCCTTTTAAGTTGAAATCATATTCTGTCCACTTATTCAAAAATCAATTCACAGAGTTTCACTTAACCAAATTGCATGATTCAAATTTTGTTAGAAAGATAATTAAATTATCTATCCAAGCCCGTTGAATTTAAATCATTTGGAGTTAGAGATAATCTATAGCAAAAATAACAAGACAAAGACTTTTGCAACTTCAAACATTTTTCAAAAATCAACCATAATAGCTTTTGAGTTGGTTCCAACTCTCAAAAATCACATTTGATAATATCTATGTGAATATGTAAAAATATTTAGGTTTGCATATAGTGACATTGGACTAGTACCAAAAGAAAGTTATTAGGGCATTTCTAGTCACTTTAAATCTATTAAATAATATTCTTAAACTTTATAAAATGTGACCAACCCTTTAAATCACATTCCCATGTATTAGAATATGTGGTGATGACATTTGTCCACATGATCCCATATTCCATTTGGAGAATATAAAATCTTAATTAATTGCAATGAGTAGAAATTACTTTTCTCAAATAAACTAAAGAAAACTAGTTCTTTAATTCATGTGATGATTGTGATGATGCTAGATCATCAAGTGTGTGCCTTAGTGTGCTAAATAAACTTAGTTAAGTATTGTGTGGTGATTGTGTACCAAGTATTCATTTATAGACGATAGTACTGACCAAGTCTACGAGGAGGAGTTCTACCCCGAAGAAGACGAAGAAAACTTCAATCACTGCACCAATCAAGGCAAGCCATCACTAGATACAGGTTAACGTAAGCAAGATGTATTAGGCATGCTTGGGTTATATATTTTTGATTTATACCCATCCCAAGTTTTACTTGCAAGCTTTACTTTCTTTTATTTTGCTAAAGTTCTTTACTTTTAATATAGATAGCATAAAGAATATAAAACTAGGCCTATCTAGTTACACTCAGATGTCATTCTATGGCATGAAATTGAAGATTAGCACCCCTCATTAGTGGACACTCTTAACCTTAGTGGCTAGTGCTAAGCATAAAACTTGATCACTTTAGATGGGAATACTTGGTGGAAAATGATTATGAAAACATTAGAATGATGAGTCATTCTATTGAAATGTTTTGACATGTGTTGAGAAACACATAGATTTGATGATAAAAAATGTTGAGGCATGAGACTTAGCCCTTTATAAAAACTGATGGTTGGGTTCAGATGCGATACCATTCCAATTTTACCGTACAACCACAATACCTGAATTAGGTAAGGCTTAGCCGGAAGTTTATATGCATTAGTATGGGTTCCCTCGCGGGAGAGGTTTGAGCTAAGGCTACCTCTTGATGATGTCCACCTATGCAGTGCCCATGATGGCAGATGGCCATGGCTGGGAGGCCAAGCTCATAGGAGAGGTGCTTATACTAGAGTGTGTAAAGGAAAGGTTATGATTGATTATCCGCATACTAAGTATGACGATTAAGGGTTATCCCTGATGGATGTATCCAATTTTGTGGTGAAAGTGTACCACCTCTGCAGAGTGTCAAACTATTCGAATAGCCGCGTCCGCAGTCATGGACAGTTGGAGTGGCCATATTGTTCTGTCGTCAGATGTTTTCAAAATGACTTGTGAAATGAATTGTGACCTTGACTTGACCACAAAAGGGTTGTGAATATGAAAACTAGGTTCCCAACTTAAGTGATTTAGAAAATTATTTTAGCTTTCTTACTTCTAAACTCGCTTTAGATAAATCTGGATTTTTGCAAATAAACTTAGAGCTTAACATTCCTACTAGAACTACCTTACTTATTAGTGATAGTTTGCGAGTACTTAAAGAGTACTCATGGCTTTATCCCTGGCTATTCCTGTGGCCAGATTATGAGGAGGACTATCAGGAAGACGGACAGCAGGACGGCTACGACAACTAGGATCATATCCCATCGTCAGCATTGCCTATGACGCTGAAGATGGAGCCCGCAACTACGCTTACTATCCCGCTGCTTGTTTGTACTAAGACTGGATCATGAGATCCTTTATTTGTGTAATACCTCATTATGGTTTGTAATGGATGATGTACTGTGATATTCCATCTGTTATGTCTCGCAAAATGGTAATCCTGGGATTGCGATGTATGGCATAACAAGCACCTGGGATTAAAAATCTGGGTGTTGACAGGATTGGTGAGATGTGATGTGTGTTCATATTTTCCATTAGTTTATGATTGATTTTAATTACTATATTATGTGTTCTTGACTATCTGTGGGATGCCTAATGCTTATTGTCCAATTAAGGGTCTAGACAATATGATGCTTTGTTCTACATAGATAAGATCTTGTTCGCTAGTGGACCGGCGACCCCCAGGTGACACGGGGATATCAATGAAAAGCTAGTTGACTCGAGGATAACGAGTAACCACTGTGCTTATTGCATTAGTCTGATCCAAGGAGCTTAATCGCTAAGCAACCTAAAGGGTCTTAGTCGTCTAGTGTTTGACCATAGTTTTGGTAGCAGGCTAGTAGGATTATTGAAGTTGGGATGAAATCTACCAAGAGGAGTTCCAGCTAATAATGGGTTGATCGCCTACACATATGTCTATAAGATTATAATTGTTATATTTATCACTCGTCCACCTGGCACAGTCACTATCACCATGAACTAAATCTCCATGCGCCTTCTTTCGCCATCTGTAGGAAACAACAAACAACAAAGCCGTTCTTTACTTTTATACTTTATATTTCTGAAGTTTACATTTTTGTTCTATTTAAATCTATCGCATTTAATCAGAACCCCATTCTTATTTCAACACTTGCAGTCAATTCACTCGAAGACCTGTGACAACTTCGGGTGTGATAGAGACTTCATCATAAACACTTACCTTTGGTCTCCCTATGGGATCGATATCTAAACTTCAAAACTAGCTACAAACAGTCCGTGCTCTTGCAAACATTAAGCTATTTTCTGGTGTTGTTGTCGGGGAGCTAAGCGCTAAGTGTTTGTCTTTTGAAATTTCAGGTGTTGCTACTACAAAATGTTCTCCTTAGGAGACAAAGGGTCTACACGCTCTAGTAAGACCTACTTGCCAGATTATATTGAGCACGTGAAGAAGTTATTGAAAAACTTTTAAGATCAAATAAAGTTGAAGTTGAAAACCTGAGTGAAATTATGGAAACTAGCCCTGAACGCGCGTCTAGACTCTATCTTTTAAATACTTGAAGGCATTATTTACTGAACTGCCTACATCTGAAGGCATTCCTAGGTATTTCTCACTAAGAGTCATTATTCACCTCCAATATACCCTTAATTTGCGTTTTGGTATTATGAGAACACCCTTTCTCAAAATGTATCGATAACTTGTCCATATCAACCTGATGTCCCGAAGCACGGCAGTATATCGCAAATACCTCCTTCACCTCCTCTGTATTCTCCCTATTTGTCTTGAAGAACAGCAGGTTATCATCTGCGAAGAGTAAGTGACTAACCGGCGACCCACTTAAGTTCGATGACTCACTTCGTGATTTTAATAGAACTAGGTGACTTCCCGTGCATTGCCACGGTACACCGAAGTAATTATATACGGAAAATACTTATATATCCATGAAAATATTTTCTTTTACTATTCTCATTTAATTATTTTTCTATGTCATACATCTTCACCCCTCAAATCTTAAGAAAATAAGTTGTCATCTTACTCCCTTTTACTTTATGACTTTTAACTTAAATCCGTTTACACGATAAGTAATCGATAACCTAGAAGCATAAATATCTAGCTCATGTGCATGTTTTTTCATGATTTTTCAAAATTTAAAATACCTTTATTCGCTAATTTCTAGTAACTGGGTACATGAGAACCTATGATCATTCTAGAAATTTCGAAGTGTGGCCATGCAACTCTCTACTCTTTCCCTGGTTTCATTGGAACCTTTCGACACTTAGTCTTGCCAAAGGAAACCTGACACATGAAAAAATGAATTATACAAATTGATTTTGGAGGCTGGTAGCAATAGCACAAGAGGGGACTGAATAGCAACGTAAATGGGCGCAACCCAAAGCATAACTAAAATTGCAGATAATGTACAAACTCAACTTGACCAGGAAAAATCATTTGTAATGCAATAATTTGACCTAAGTGTACAATTGTGCATAGCTTTACATTTCGACGGAAAAGAAGAATCTGCCAGTGACTTGTACTTATAGTTACCACTACAATGTTTCCTCTAGAAATATTAACTCTTTGAAAGTAAATGATTTTTATTTTCTCCTTAGCTCCAGTCTGCTCAAAATGACAACTTAACAATATCAAGAATTCAATGAGAACTTGAATATGCTCGAGCGAAGCATAATTACCTTCAGTGTTGTGTTCAATCTGAGCAGCTCACACGCGGAGGTGAGTTCGTTGGAAGAGGAGTGGAGCCCCCTTATGTTCCCCGCTCTATTTCTCAAGCACGTTGTCGTCACTATTTACTCGCTAACCAAGGTACAACAAAGCCACCGGGGCCTCATTATCGGATCCGTGAACAACATTTGAGTTGCGAGGACTGACACTGCGCGCTTTCACATGTACAACCTCTTCTGAAATTACTGCATCATATCGACTCACATTTGAAAAAGATGTCCAGAACAACTATGTGAAAGTCGCAAGCTCACCACTCACTAAGATCTAGTCTAGACATTCTTATGTGATAGCGATTCATCAACTAAAGAGTTTTCCATAATTCCCTGTTACAAAAGGAGATGATACTGACACAAGTGAAACATTTGGCATGGTTATATAAAAAAAGTACTTCTCCAATCCCGGGATTAACCTACATAATTTTGTGAATGTAAGAATTCGGTTTCATGGTTGTGCACATCATCCGACACGAACTTGCTTCTCCACCACTTGCTGAAACCTGAGCATGCGAGACCATGTTTGAACATGGCATTTTTTTTGCTGTGCAAATATTTGTACAAATATATCAAGTAAAATAGCCATTGTATAAACTTTACCTCCATTGAACAATTCACGAAACTTCATTGTTGGATTTTCAATGTTAAATACATGCATCGTCTCATTCAAGAAAATAAAAAAATTGTTATAGGGAGATTTTACGGTGCATTTTACTACACATTTAGTTGGTAGTATATTTTCTGATCGGATGTTCAAAACTAAATGGGCCAGTTTTGGGCCTTTAATTAATTCAGCAATTTTTGGCAAAAATTCACGAGTAAATTTTTTTACTTTGAATCAAATGGCTATATACTGAATCTAGACGTTTAGTGGCTAGATAGATGCGTATCTAGAGTGTCGTTGCATGTGACTCGCCGTGGCACGACGATTCTTCGCGCGGACGAACACCAAAATTTTCCTGGACACCGCATCTCCTACTCCCCATGCACCATTTAGCCAGGATAAGCTACCCCTTTTCCTCGTGCTTTAATTGATCAATTCGTGAAACCAGCAGGTCCAGTGTAAGAATTTGATGTCGTCGTCAAACCAGCAGATCCAAGAGTAGGTATCATGTTGCCTAACTACCCCGATACTTTGCTATTTCTCAAGCGGCAGTATCATGTTACGAGGGGCGCAAGTACAATATAGATGGCTGATCTTCCTTTCTGTCTGAACATTCATAAATATAAGGTAATTCGAAATGAGTATAATGTCTAAAATATCCCACAGAACGAGATATACTACTCCCTCTGTCTTAAAATAGATGTCAAAAATTTGTCGAAATTTGGATATATCTATTTAGTATATAGGTAAATCCAAATTTAGACAATTTGCGACATCTATTTTGAAACCGAGGGAGTACTAAAATTTGGAGTAATAAAATAGATCTCATCCGTAGGATCGAGCCAAATTAACAACCCATATCGCCTTGATGTACAGTAACGCAATGAAGTCTTACTAATAATCAAAATACGTGTAACATGTGGCTGGTAAGTAAGTAAAATTCCACACTGTGAGAAGAATTGGAACAAACAAGTTTTGTTTTCGTTGATGGATCAAACAAGTTATAGATGCATCAATCAAATTGTTGAATTTTGGGACAAATTTCAGGACATATTATACGTTACAGATTTTCAAACAAAACAGTTGTTGTCGTGAAGTAGTTGGATTGAAGATGCTATTTATCTGGATCAGATCGGGCAGATCAACTCAAGTACTCCCCGCGAGGAACTTGGTTCGTGCTTTCTCTCATCTAATGCGTCCCCTCCATTTGCGATTCACAAGAGAACAAACCAACCCACGCAACTCTCACACGAAAAGAACAAGGCCGCCGGCGAGAGCAGCTGAAGGAACAGAGGAGCCAACAAAGAACGATTAAGGACCAAGAATAAAATTAAGAAGAGGTCGCCTCGGCCAACCTTGCAGCCGAAGCAGATGTCGTCTAGGGATAGGGATCTGGTTGCTGGAGATGTGTTGGAGGCTTAGGTTGACGATCGCGAGGATCCATGGCCTGGCAACTCCGCATTATTGCACCTGTCGTTGATGACAAAGCCCAGGGCTGCTCCTCGGAGTCCGATGGGAGCTTCCCGCACAGGCTACAGGCGTCATACACCCGCCACCGCTCCCCCTCCTTCGCGAGAAGCACGCACGTACGACCCCCTATATCACCACCTGTTTAGATAACCGAATTAGTCTAGTTCGTTAGTTTGTTGAGAATAGATAGGATCAATAATTATATTTTGATTGTTATGTTCGATTTCCAGCGTGCTAGCGTGCTATGGATAGAGGAAAATTAGCGGTCGGGTGGTTGTTAGGGGCTACATGCGCTGGTTGTTGTTAGTTGCTGGAGTTTGGGGATAAGGAAGCGGGTGGCATTTTGTTTGTAATTTGTTTAAGTGTGACACCAAGCATTCACCACGCTTTTGAAATTAATAGTAAAGATCATGTCTATTTACATGACAACTCCTATGAAACCTGAGAAAACTCTCAGGGAATACAGTGCTCCAAGTTCTGAATTTCTTAAACAACCAACAGATTTCCCTAATCCTAGAGTTAGAGAATATCGATTTGATGGTGGAATTATTAAAAATTTGCAGGAGAAAGCTTTCAGTGGAAGGGAAGATGAAGACCTAGGAAGACATATTAGAGAGTTTGACGATGTGATAATAACATCACTTGGACCAAAAGGTTTGCCAAGAGACTTCTCTCGTCTTAAATTATTTCGATGGTCTCTTAAAGGTAAAGCTCTAGACTGGTTATATTCTCTCCCTCGCCATTAAATTAAATGTTGGAAAAACTGCATTACTAAATTCATAAACAGGTTTCTTCCTTTTTAAAAGGTAACTGAACTAAGAAAGAACATAGGAAACTTTAGTCAGAACGTGGGAGAAAACTACCCACACGCCTGGGAAATATTCTTTGGAATGATAAATAGTATTCCTAATCATGGCTATTCTGAACTAACAATTTGCCATTTATTTTACCACGGTCTCAATACTCAGTGTAGAGAGTTACTTGACTCCTCAGTAGGAGGATCAATAAATACTTTGACTATTAAAGAATGTTTAGAATTAATGTCTACTAGGGCTAAGAATGATTCTTTATATAATCCTGATTTTGGTACTAAGCTGGAAAAATGGATACTTCGCATAACTCCTGATCTTATGACCGAGGTACGCAAAACTATGAAAGAAAAAGGTATACCTTCTGAACTTGTTAAGGAAAACAAATTAGATTTGTTACAAGTTTTAACTGAAGAAGGTGACACTATAAAAGTATTTCAAGAATTAAAACATCGACAAGTAAAATCTCATAATAACTTGCATAAGCATTTCCAAAAACACAAAAAGATTTTGGCGGAACTCACAGAAAATTATGATGAGATTGGCCAAGAAATAATTTTTTTTCACAAGTACCTTAGTATGATTGAAACCCAGTGTGAACAAATAGCATCTAGTTATCAAATGTTTCTTCGTGAAGACGAAGATATTCCTGTTTCTGCTAATGTTGTCACAAGAAGGGGTGCAATTGTTACAGGACCCTTAGGACCACCGGAATACGAAGCTGAAAAAGAGCGAAAGGAAAAAGCCTTGCTCGAAGCAAGCCAAGAAGATGATATATTGGTGGATCCTCAAGATGAAACTGAAACGCAAGATCAAAGTAAGGAGGACCAAAATGATGCACAAGATGATCATTATGACTCTAGTGCAGAGATGGTTGATCCAAGAGAATATAAAGAAATAAGCAAGGAAGATGAAGTTGTTGTAGTAGAAAAGAATAAAAGCAATAAGCAACAACAAAAGGAAGCAACGAAAGAGCCTGACCCTCCACAAAAGGTAAAAGACAAGAGTAAGTCAGGTGAGAAAAAGTTTCCTTATCCAGATCGAAAAAAGAAAGCACCGGATCAGGTAATTTATAATTCTTTTACAAAGGCACTTAGTGACCTTTGTCTGGAATTCTATTTGCGGATGCAATCAAAGTTCCTACTTATGGTAAATTCTTCCGTGATATTCTTAGTAGAAAGAAAGAAATAACTGAAATTGTTGTCATGCTAACTAGCTATCCTACTAACGGGAAGCTGTTGTCTAAGTCTAGAGATCCCGGAATACCAACTATTTCATGCTCAATAGGTAAAACTGATATTCACAATGCCTTGTGTGATCTAGGAGCAAGAGTTAGTGTAATGCCATACTCCCTCTATAAAAGGTTAGGATTAGGGGAGTATTCTACTACTATCACTTTACAGATGGCTGATAAGTACACTAAACAACCCTTTGGTATGATTGATGATGTCTTACTTAGGATAGATGAGCATGTTATTCCCACTGATTTTATTATTCTTGAAATGCCAGAAGATGAAATATTATCTATAATACTTGGAAGACCCTTCCTCAGTACTGTAGGTGCATCAGTAGATAATGCTGAAGGAAAGATAATCTTCAATGTTTATGATGCTGAAATCATCCGGTATTTTCAAAGAAGTTAAAAGCAGGCGAAAGATATGTTCCACCGGCAAATAAAAGTTCATGTGGTAAGCGCCTTTGATACGGGGCAACCCAAGGTAAGAATTTGAGAAGAGAGAAGAGGTTTAGTTACTCAACCATTCTTAATAAATGCTTAATGGGAGTCAACCCATTTTTCGTCAATTAAATAGATTTGAAAATAAGAAGTTCATCGCATTCCTACCACTTTTTAACAGACATTCTTGCGGAAGTGCGCCTGTGAAGATGCAACTATCAAAAAGTAGTAGAAACATCGATTGAATGAGTAGAGAATAATAATAAGAATAAAAGTTTGAGTTTTCTATTTACAAAAGCTAAAATTTTGCTTTTAATATGCTAAATGTTGGTCGACAGTTTTTACTATCAATTTTCTGTTAAAAACTAGGTATTTCGCTAAGTTATGGAATAAGAAGATATCCTGGAAGAAACAGATTTTTTTGATGACTACTGATAGTTTAACGACCAACTATCGGGAATAAAAATTCCGGCCGTATAGTTCTGGTCGTATAGTTATCTTTTCTATCAATAAATTTTCTTCGAAGGCACAGAGAGTTTAACGACCAACTATATGGCGAGAATAAAAATTCTGGCCGTATAGCTCCGGCCATATAGATATCGATGACTTCATACAAAAATTTCTGAAAGGTACTGAGAGTTTAACGACCAACTATATGGCGGGAATAAAATTCCGGCTGTATAGATATCGAGGCCTTTGTAAAAATTCATCCCAAAGGTACTGAGAGTTTAACGACCAACTATACAGCGGGAATAAAAATTCTGGCCATATAGTTCCGGTCGTATAGATATCGATGCTAGTTTTAGAAATTTATCTCAAGAGGCAGACGGTTTAACGACAAGCTATATGGCAGGATCGTTGCGATCCGGCCGTATAGCTGTTTCCTATATAAAGAAACCCTAGTTGGTGGCGTCGCCGCAACTATACGAGCGGAGCAACATCACCCGCCTGTATAGTTCTGGCCGTATAGTTCAGTGCGACCACAAAATCGCACCGGGACGACTAGGTCTTCCTCCTCTCCTCATTATTTCTCTCATATTCTCTCTCCAAACCTCTTAAAATCCACCTAGAACTCTTGATTCTTCGTGGATTTTGTTTGTTTGAGTTGGGGAATCAACAGATCAGTATGTTTCTCTTCCTATCCATGCTTTATTTTCAGATTTCCATGGTTGAAACTCTCACATTAATCTAGTAGATGAACTCAAGCTTATTTTGTTTTTCCTATTAATTTCTCACGTTAGGATTGAATGTTTCGACGTAGAATTATTCATATATCATATAGAAACTATATGCCTAAGGTTGTATGGTGAAATTTTTAGTGCATCACTATGAACAAAATCGGTAACCTCTTTCGTTCGAGCAAGCGTCAACGGGGCGAGGGCTCAAGCTCAGGGTCCCGAGCCCCACGCAACTCCAAGTTGGACATTGTCTCATCGACGAGGGTGCTGCCCACGCGTTGGGCTGGCCACAACTTTCTCACCACGGCAGGGTTGAAGGGGGATTTCGACCTCATGTGCAGTAGGGCGAGGTTAGCGGTGCTTGGCTTCGCAAGCCACGACACCTACGCCGAGCTCACCCATGAGTTCCTTGCCTCCTTCCATGACGACCACAGGGAGAAAGGTAATTTGTGCATGATAAGCTTCACCATGAACCAACAACACTATGATGTAAGCTTCGAACAATTCTACAATGCTTTCAGCTTCCCTCATACCGAGGAGCCCAATGTTACTAACCTCTATAGCGTCACAAGTGGAACGACTTGGGAGGTTATTTCTGTTAACGGTGCAGGCACTTTTATCAGAAGAAGATGTCCACCATCCAGAACCCAACCATCCGCTACTACGCTCTGTTCCTCACTAACACACTGCTGGGGAGAGGTGACACAGGCTCCATGGCCAATGCGGACATGGAAATGATCACCAAGGCCCTCTTCCCCACTTCACCGCAGAGCCCCAGTCCTGTAGCTCTACTCATCCAGCACTTTCGCCACCAAAGCAATAAGACCAAAGGTGATATTCACATTGGTGGATTGGTAACCCACCTTGCTTATGCATTGAACATTGTACTACCTATTATGGAACCTGTTGAAGGCTCCAAACTCATGGACGTCAAATATTTGACTGCTTGTGGCTTCCTTGGTGTTTACCATGCTAACCTGAGGCTCCAAGCATATCAAATTAGTTATCTTGATGATACACATAGTGAGCGGGTTTAGTTGCCTTGCCCCAAGCCTTCTCAATTGTGGACAAGAACACTTGGATCCTCACCAAGGACCAAGTGACAGGGATCTTGGCCGAGCTCTAGCCCGAGGAAGAGGAAGATGAAGGGCAGCAGGATGATGAGGAGCAGGAGCAGGAGGAAGAGCAGGGATACAACCCTACTTGGGAGGGATAGTAGCAGCAGCAACAAGGAGGAGCTTGGGACCCGTGGCCCAACCAGCCACAACAGGGGTACAACTACGTCCCCTATCAGGAGTTCTAGTAGCTCAACGAGTGCGTTGGGAAGATCGACCACACTCTTCAGGATGTGAATAAAGATGTGAACACTTTGACTCACAACTTCAGTCACTTTATGACCCACTTCCTCGACTTTTACCAGCAGTATCCGCACCAGCCACAAAATGACGGCAACAACTAAGCGTAGCAATCGCCTAAGCTTGGTGGAGGTTTGAAAACCTCCAAACTTTGCATTCATATTTTCATTTCTTCTTTTGATTTATTTTATTTCTTCAGGATTGCATGTTTATTTCCAGCTTTTCATTTCTAAACTAAAAATACAAAATAAAAATTAGTTGTAACTTTTTTTGCAAGTTTGTTTCTTCGTTTCTCTCATAGATTGCTTAATTTCAGGTGACTTGGCAATAGGGAAAGCATAGAGGAGGTTCGACTCAAATAAAAGAATAAAGCAAGTTAGAAGAGGTATCACATTCCTTTCATCATTCTTTTTGCAACCTTAAATTGATGCTACAATTATTTACTCGCTTGCACTGAGATTGCTCCCCACTTAGCTTGTTATCCTGTAAATTCTATTCCTTTGCTAGTGTCCCCTTTTCAGCTTTGAAACAATGAGAAAAGAACTTGGTTAAAAATAGTTCCTACATTTTTACAACAAGAAAAAGCATCTAAAGATGACTTGAGTTCATGTTTAGCCCAAAGAATTTAATTTTAGAATTACTCCATTCCATTTGAGCTTAATATAGATAGACTTGATAGTACCTTTGATTGAAACTGTTTGATAAATGGATGCTTCGAAGTAGTAGAAATTATGCCACTACTTTTTCTAATAATTACCGTAAGATATTACTTTACGCGTGTCATTACAACTCTATTGTGCTCCATGGGAAACTATTAACTCTGCTGGCCAACGAACGATCTAAATGTGGGAAACCACTTGATTTCGGCTATTGAGTTATGTAAACATTTGTAGCAGCAATGCTATGATGGGTAAATTTTTTAGTCTCCTTATGGTTTCACGTTCCAAGTGAAGTTGTAGTACTCCTCTGGCCAACAATTACTGAACAATTATTTATTGGCATGGTCACGAGTGCACAACATAGCCCAATTAAACATGATAAAAATAGTGGCATGATTTCTCTATGAAAGAGCTAAACTTTTTGAAAGGCAAAAGAAAAGAAAGAGGTGATTTGATAGTCTTGAAATTTTGACATGGAATAGATGAGTTGTTCTTAAATTACATGTTTTGATGCCAACTTGAGTACTCTTAATTGATTAAACAAACAAGAACAAAAAGTCTTCATCTCTCCATAAAGAGAGCCACCAAAAGAATTTGTCTCACTTTTCTATCTAAACTTTCAACACTTACTTGAGCATTTATTTATTTGCTAACAAGATATAGGTGGTTAAGAAGTGGACTCAGTGCAATCTTGTGAATACTTGTATGATCATATTTTAAATTGCATGGATTATGAAGAAAATAATTTGACACCAATTCAAACTTGTGAGATCCTTTATTTTTAGTCTCGAATCTCCACTATTATTCCTTATTTCCTTGTCACTGGAGGGCGAGCAACATCTAAGCTTGGGCGAGTTGATAGCTGTGAGATTCGACACATTTTTTATGGCTTTTTATTGATAGTTTTCTCCCGGATTTGATCGTTTTCTGGCTTTACCTAACGCCAATACTTCGGTAGCGAAGAAAATTTGTTTTTAATGTGTGTTTCAAGTTCTGAACGTCAATAGAGGGTGACGAGGGGTAACCTCGGCAATGCCCATGATGATGGACTTAGGGTTTCGCGGAAAAGAGAATGTTGGGGATTTCGTCGGATGTCAGGAAACAATGAAAACAGAGTCGTCTGAATATTGGGAAAACACACTATTACAAGTTGTCATCTAGATTTCGGTACGCTCGCTTGGGCTTCTCCCGCCCTATATATAATAGGCCGGGTCTCAAAGCTGTATGGGGATAGGTTTTATACACGTGTGATTACAATACCAACATAACATCGGTTCATGGTTTCTTTCCTAATTCAATAACAAGTCTCTGTCGGTTGCTGCCTTGGGCCGTTATATCGAATCTTTACGGGTCGTAGACCTTTTACCCAATGTAGGGTAACAAATATTGAACACCCGAATAATCATACCCATGTCAGTAGCCCCCGAGACTCTACCTGAACCACAGTTTCAGGTTGAGTCTCAAAGTTTCTTTTATCATTTTTTGTATTTTGTAGGGATTTGGTACAACGAGTCTAATGCTTCCGACGGATCGCGAATCAGTGAATTTATCCTAGGCAAAAACAAGGTTGGCCTACATCAAATTCCAGTCCCCAGGCTCGAATCCGGAATTTTGTAACTGGCATAATTCAGTTTGAGCCACTAAGGTCTTACCGAATACTGAATTCCAGTTTTCTATTTTTATCGGGTACCCAATGTGTCCATCGGGATTTTTCATCGTATCGTTGATACGAATTTTTACTAGCAGAGCGCATTCTTGTGTGATTACCAGGCCACACAAGACGAATCCTGGGGTTTTACCTTCATGTTTCTGAACACGGCATTTAGATTTTTTGTCGCGTCTGAACGAGATCCGAGGTTTTTGGATTTTTCGTCGGGTGGCCTACTGGGCTGCCACTCTTTCTGATTATATCAAATTATTTTATACAATATCCCGATAGGAGTAACACCTTTTTGAGGATATACAGGTGTAGAACTCAAAAATGGTTTTAGCAATTATCAATATACTTCATACACATCTGAATTCTTTATCGGGCGTGCGCTAGCGCTTCCGATAGGAGTAGCCCCTGAGGCTATGTTCGGATGCCTGTATCTAGACATAGGCTCATAATTGCTATTATCTTGATGGAAATCATTGATCTTTGGGAAAAAAGTATTAAGGTATAAATAACTTATCTCTTTACATATAAGGCAAAAATCGATGATACATTATTCTTTTGATCGGATGGCTGTTTAGCCTTTGTCCTGGACATCTTGGCTTAATAAGCCGAACTGTAATCCCTTATCATGTTTGCAAACAATCTTATGCATAAAAGCGTCGTAGCTGTGCTACGTTCCATGGATTTGAGTAATTTACTCATGTCTTCTTGTCTTGTAGTCGATATGCTCCTTTGAGAATAACTCCTGTGACGATGTATGGTCCTTCCCATGGCAATCCTAGCTTCTTATGACCATCTTGCTTGAGGCGAAAAACTAGGTCCCCCACTGCGAAGGACCTAGGTCACAATCTCCTTCTATGGTAATTGCGCAAGTTTTGCTGGTACATAGTTGCTCTTTGGAGGGCTTCATCTCTAGCTTCATCAAGCGCATCCACATCATCTTCGAGCGCTTCTCTTGATTTCTCTTCATCATATGCAGCTACCCTTGGCGATTTGTGTGATACCACAACTGGAAGCACGACTTCCGCACCGTAGACCAAAAAGAAAAGGCGTCTCCTGTGTTGAATTATTTGGAGTTGTACGTAAACTCCATAACACGGATGGCAATTCATCCACCCATGCTCCTTTTGCTCTCTTGAGTGGTGCCAGTAATCTCTTTTTGAGTCCAGTGGTGACTAGTCCATTGGATTTTTCAACCTGTCCATTTGTTTGCGGGTGAGCTACCGAGGTGTAGCTTATCTTGATGCCCATCTCCTTGCAGTACTCCTTGAACTCATTGGAAGTGAAGTTGGTCCCATTATCCGTGATAATGTTGTTTCGTACGCCAAACCAAAATACTATGGATTTGATAAAATTCACAGCCGAAGTTCCATCCTGGGTTGTGACAGGCATTGCTTCAATCCATTTAGTAAATTTGTCGACTTCTACTAGTAGAAAGACATGTCCTCCTGGCGATGCTTTGTGAAGTTTTCCCACCATGTCGAGTCCCCACTGAGCGAAAGTCCAGGCCAAGGGTATGGGATTCAGCTCAGCAGCGGGTGCTCCAGGTTTTGTTGCGAATCGTTAGCATGCTTCACATGTTCTAACGATGTCTTTTGCATCTTGTACTACTGTGAGCCAATAGAATCCTACCCTGAATGCTTTTGCAGCAATTGCTCAGCTACTAGCGTGGTGGCCACAGACTCCTTCATGTATATCTTTAAGTATAATTTTTCCTTCTTCGGGTGTTACGCAACATTGCAACACACCCGAAGTACTTCTTTTGTATAGTTCCCCTTTGATTATCCTGAAGGCCTTTGATCGTCGGGTGATTCGACGGGCCTCTATCACATCCTCTGCCAGTTCCTCTTTAGTCATGTATGCTATATACGGTTGCATACAGGTTGGTTCGATTAACAGGACCTCTCCGATTTCTCATTCTTCTTCTTCTTCGATGGCTTCTTCTATATTTTTGGTTTCTGAAGGAGCCCCTGATCTTTTTGCGGATGTTTCTTTTTCCCTGTTTTTGGTGCTACAACCTCGAAGAATCTTTTTGCTTTGATTGATCACTCCATTATTTCTTCCCAAAAAACTCCTGGTGGTATTGGCAAACATAATGATCCGATGTTTGCTAAATTGTCGGCTTCCTCATTGCTTGATCTTCCTATATGTGATACTTCACATCCATCAAATTGAGCCTCCATGATGCTGTATAGGTCACGATAAGAAATCATATTTTCGCTAACAGCATCACACTTGTTCATTGCCTGCTGCGCTACAAGATTGGAATCTCCGAAGATTTTGAGGCAAGTTGCACCGTAAGCTTTGGCCATCTGCATGCCGTGCAATAGGGCCTCATATTCTGCTTCGTTATTGGATGTGTTTGTAAATATCATCCGAAGAATGTAGCGCATTTTGTCGCCTTGAGGTGATATTAGTACGACTCCTGCTCCTGCTCCCTCCGTTCTTTTTGATCCATCAAAATACATTGTCCAGGCACTAGAAAGGTTTGGTGGACCCGCACATTGCAACTCCGCCCATTCTGTGATGAAATATGGAAGAACTTGTGACTTAATTGCTTTGCGCTTCTCATAAGTGATATCCCTAGGGGATAATTTGATGCCCCATAGAGAAACACGCCCAATTGCTTCTGGATTGTTGAGGATGCTTGACAAAGGCGCTTCATTGACCACTATGATCGGGTGCTTCGAAAAATAGTGGCGCAGTTTTCGTGCTGTCATAAATACCCCATACGCTAGCTTCTGGTAATGTGGGTACCTTTGTGTAGATGGCGATAAAACCCCACTCAGGAAGTATACTGGCCTCTGCATGCCGTGTGTCTTCCCTTCTTTGGGTTGTTCTATGACCAGGGCTGTGCTGACCACCTGATGTGTGGCAGCAATATAAAGGAGTAAAGGTTCTTTCTCTTTTGGCGACACAAAGACAGGGGATGTCGAAAGTGTTATTTTAAGATCTTCAAAGGCATGTTGAGCTTCTTCCGTCCATTCGAATTTTTCTGATTTCCTCATGAGGGCGTAGAATGGCAACGCTTTTTCTCCTAATCTTGCAATAAAATGACTCAGTGCCGCCACTCGTCCCGCCAATTGTTGTACACCATGTAGATTTGTTGGCTTCTTTATTGTGAGGATTGCCTGTATTTTTTCAGGATTAACCTCGGTCCCTCTGGCTGATACCAAATATCCGAGGAGTTGTCCTGCTGGAACTCCAAAGGAACATTTCTTCGGGTTTAGTTTGATGCTAAACCTATCGAGGTTTCTGAATGTTTCTGCTAGGTCCTTGATCAGCGCAGATCCGTGACTTGTGGTAACTATGCCATCATCAATATACACTTGCACGTTTATACCTATTTGGCTTCCCAGGCACTTCTACATCATCCGTTGATATGTTGCTCCAGCGTTCTTGAGGCCAAACGACATTGTTGTGTAGGAGAATACGCCGTAAGGCATGATAAACACCATTTTCTCCTGATCTTCCTCCTTCATCCTAATCTAGTGGTATCCTGAATAAGCATCCAAGAAAGAAAGACGTTCGCATCCCGCAGTTGCATCGATGATTTGGTCTATTTGCGGTAATGGGAAGTGATCTTTTGGGCAATGTTTGTTCAGTGCAGTAAAGTCGATACACATCCGAAGTTCTGTAGTGTTTTTCTTTGGAACGCATACTGGGTTTGTGAGCCACTTTGATTTTGTTAATTCTCTGATAAAATTGGCATCAGTTAGGCGATGGAGCTCTTTTCCAATGGCCTTGTGTTTTGGTTCTGCGAAGCGTCGAAGTGGTTGCTTTATCGGCTTCACCTTTGGGTCTAGATTTAATGCATCCTCAGCGATTTCCCTGGGGATTCCCGGCATGTCAGAAGGTAGCCATGCGAAAATTGCCCAGTGCCACCGCACCATGCCAAGCGCACGCCAGAGCACCGCACCCGGCACGCGTGCACAAGCCGCCGCTCGACCGCAGTCCGCGCCTACCGCTCCGCCACGACACAGGGAACACGACGGACACGCCCGTTCGCCGCCCAACGCACCATAGCCACCGCTCGCCATGGACACCGCCGCCTCTGCCGCGCAGAGCGCCACCTCGCCCCGACCGCGTGCCACCGCCCCTACGGCCGCATTTAAGCTCTAGAGCACCGCCAGGGAAACGCCCATCGATCGCCACCCCCAGCCATGCCTCTCCCTCGCAGTAGCCATGTCGCCACCGCCGACCGCCCATCCCGCTCGGTCTCACCATCGAGCCTATAAAAGGAGCCCTTCCCAGCCTCTCTTCTCCACACCATTCCACTCCCCTCACCTCTCTGGACCTTACCCACCTCTAGCCGGAGCAAGTGGAGCAGCAGCTCGCCGGAATTGGAGCCGGAGCAGCCGCGGTAGGAGGAGAAGGGCGCCGTTGATTTCGACCGCCCCATGCTCCACCGCGACCACGCCTCGCCTCGCCGCCATATTCCACGTCGTTTGCCCGCCTCGCTGACCCTACTGGAGCCCTGGTACGCCCCCAGCAGACCCCCACCGATCCGCTAGGGTTCGAGCTCGTCGGCGACCTGTTCGTTGTCGACGACGACCCTCAGCCGTAGATCTAGCTTCTAATCGCACGGCCCACAGCGCGCGTACCGTTTCGTGTTTTAAGTGCCGCTGACACGTGGGACCCCCCTGTCAGCTGAGCCCCGCGCCGCGGAGCGCCACTGGGCCGGCCCATTCCTTTTCCCGCGCTAGCCCACCGATTCAAATCTGGATTTTTCTTTTTTAGTTAAATCTAGTTTCTGTCCAGTATTTCAAATATCAATTCTGTGAGTTTTACAAATCCAAATTGCATGAAACAAATTTTGTCTAAAAGGTATTAAGATGATCTATCCAAGCCTGTTGGATCTAATTCAATTAGAGTTATAGATCTCTCCTAATAAAAATAAGAAGACAGAAGCTTTTGCAACTTGCAACATTTTTATAAAATCAACCAAGTTAGCTTTTGAGTTGATTCCAACTCTAAAAAATCACATTTCACCATATCTATCCAAATATTTAATAATATTAAGGTTTACATGCTGTGACTTTGGACTAGTACCAAAATAATGCTATATAGGCATTTCTAGTCACTTTAAATCATTAAATAAGGAACTTAAACCGAAGTAATATTGATCCAACCCTTAAATCTCATTCCCACATGTTAGAATATGTGATGAGGACATGTGTCCACATGATCCCATATTTTGGTGGTGAATATTAAATCTTAGTTAATTTTTCAATGAGTAGAAATTACTTTTCTAAAATAAAAAGAAGGAAACTTTTGATTTAAACTTGTGATGCTTGTGATGATAATAGATTATCAATTGTGTGTCTTAGAATGCTATCTAGCCTAGCTAAGTATTGTTTGGTGATTGTGCACTCCCTATGTATTTATAGACGGTAGTACCGACCAAGCTTTCGAGGAGGAGTTCTACCAAGAAGAAGAAGAAGAAGAAAACTTCAACCACTGCACCAACCAAGGCAAGCCACCATTAACAATGCCAGCTACTATTAGCAAGATAGCACTATCCAAGATTAACCCTTGAAAGTTAGCACTTGCAAGTGTAGTACTTAGCAAACTAGAATCAAACTAGATGGTTTAGCCAAGATGCCTTAAGCATGCTTGGATCACACCCCCCTTATTTAACTAATAGTACCCCAAGTCTTAGTTACAAGTTTTACCCCCTTAGGTTCTACAAAGTTCTTTACTTGTTTTGAAGGTAGCATAAACAGTATAAAACTTGAGCTATCTAGAACCCTTTAGATGTCATTCTATGGCATGAGATTGAACCCATCTTTACCACCTTAGTGAACACTCTTAACTTAGTAGTTTAGAGTAGATCAAAAACCTAAGTCACTTTAGATGGGAACACTTGGTGAAAATGAATTATGAAAACCTTGGAATGATGAGTCATTCTATTGAGATGTTTTGACATGTGTTGAGAAACACAAAGGATTGATGCTGATGAAAATGTGAGGCATGAGCCTTAACTCTTTTATAAAACTGATGGTTGGATTTGGATGCGATACCATTCCAAATTTACCGTACAACCACATTATCTGAATTGGGTAAGGCTTAGCTGGAAATTTATATGCATTAGTATTAGTTCCCTCACGGGAGAGGTTTGAGCTGAGGCTACCTCTCAATGTTGTCCACCTATGCAGTGCCCAAGATGACTGATGGTCATGGTTGGGAGGCCATGCTCATAGGAGAGGTGCTTATACTAGGGTGTGTAAAGGGAAGGTTATGTTTGATTATCTGCATACTAAGTATGATGATTCAGGGTTATCCCTGATAGATGTATCGAATATTGTGGCGAAAGTGTATCACCTCTGCAGAGTGTCAAACTATTCGAATAGCCGCGTCCACGGTTATGGACAGTTGGAATGGCCACTGTTTCGTTGTCAGATGTTTTCTAAAAACTTTGAAAAGAATGATGAACCTTGACTTGACCACAACAGGGTTGTGTTTATGACAATAGCTTCCCAACTTAAGTGATTTTTGGACTTTAATTTATCTTTCTTTGCTTCAGGACTCAGCTTAGGTTTCAAACTTAACTTGATAGTTAAATATAGAGTTAGCATTTTTAACTTAGAATTATAATACTTGTTAGTGGTAGTTTGCGAGTACTTAAAGAGTACTCATGGCTTTTGTCCCTGGCTATTATCCTGGCCAGACTATGAAGGAGATTATCAAGATGATGGCCAACATGACGACTATGATAACTAGGACCATCTGCCTTCGTCAGCATTGCCTGTGCCCCTGAAGATGGACCCCACCGCTATGCTTATCTTTTATTTCCGCTGCTTGTTGTATTAAGACTGGATCATGAGATCCTTATTTGTGTAAGACCTTATGTATGGTTTGTAATGGATGATGTACTATGATATCCAATCCGTTATGTCTCGCAAAAATGGTAATCCTGGGATTGCGAGGTATGGCATAACGGGCATCTGGGATTAAAAATCCGGGTGTTGACAAGTTGGTATCAGAGCCATCCCGACCATAGGAGACCCTAGTTAGAATGGACGTCAAACAAAACAAAACTTAGTTTCCAAACCAAAGTGAGTATTTATGAAAAACTATCTCCTCTCTTACCCTTGTGGATTCTTTATCAAAAAACTTCAGGATCCTCAAAAATTCTTACCCTACTACTTAAAATTTGACACACTTGATCACCTCACTAACTTCCTCATCCTTAATTCTTGTAGATGGAGACTCAATTCAGGAAGTTTTACTAGTTGGGCAACGGAGGTCAGCTAATCTTCGAGAGGGATCTGGATTCACTGTCGGAGTTACTGGGCCGCCCACACCCGGAGTTTCTTGGAGCTCAACTTCCAGGACCCCCAGGAGGAGACCTACAGTGCCTAGTCACCGCAGATCTTAGAGGAAGCATTGAAGCACCAACTTCTGGAAGAATTCAGTTCTCCGTGAGAGAGAACAACTGGCTAGATGGATTAGCCAGGGCAATGCATGAAGCTCTCGCACGTCTATGTGCCCTCAGCGTCAACAAGACCCAAGGAACCCGTTTTGCTCACTATGCAAGACGTGACTTCATGGGACTACCAATGGAAATGCCGGGCCACCCCGAGTTGAGACGTCAAGTGGAGAACCTTGACTTCTTGCTTCACGACAGACAGTAGGAACTAGACAATGCTAGAGAGTTAGCCAACCAGAACCGTGCCATTGCCGACCAGAAGGCCCAGACTTTCACACTGCTTGTCCAAGACCGTTAGTATCTTCGCCGCCAGCATGCCAAGAAGGATCGCACCATCGCCCGTCTTCGCAAGAAGGTGGCCGACCTCGAGAAGACTGTCAAGGAGCAGGAAGCTCAGCTTGTCGCCAAGGAAGAAGAAGATGAGGGTGAAGACATCCAGGGAGACATGGATTCTTACCTCAGCAACGATGATGATTTCCTAGCGGAGGATGCCGTGGACTTCTACACTGATGATGAGGACTCCGACTTCATCGACGATGAGTAGATGCACTAGAGCACTATCGTAGCCTGAGATGTACCATCTCGTTGTATCGTAGCTTGCAGAATGGTTCTTCAAACCATCTGTTTTCCCTTTGATTGTTATGGTGTGTGTTGTATCGTGTGCTTGCTTGCATGAATGAAAATGAAGTTAGTTGAAAAACCTGAGTCTAACTCAAAGTTTTAGCTTTGAAAACCCAAAACCATGAACCATAGAAATTTCCCTCTTACCCCTATATCTCAATCTTCAGATGACTCGTGGAAACCAAGGAGGGAGCAACTCATCGCAGGACCCAATGCTACAGATCTTGCAGAATCTCATCGCAGACCGTGAAGCAAGCAGGGCAGAACGCCAAGCCAACTTAGCAACACTTCAACAAATCGCCCAGATGGCTCTCAACAACCAAGGGCATGGAAATCAGGATCACCACGGATCCAAACTCAAAAACTTTCAAAACACTAATCCGCCAATCTTCAACCAATCTGAGAACCCATTAGATGCTGATGACTGGTTACAGACCATGGAGAACAACTTAGAAGTTGCCAGAGTTGATGAAAATGAGAAAGTTCTCTTCGCCACCCACTATCTGGCGGGAGATGCCAGAGCTTGGTGGAATAGCATCCGCAATATGAACCATGGTCAAGTGATTTTACATGGGAAGCATTCAAAGTCAAGTTCAGCCGCACCCACGTGCCGCAAGGTCTAGTCAACATAATGAGAGATGACTTCCGTGAATTAAAGCAAGGAAGAATGACTGTGGTGGAGTACCGTGACAGATTCTTGTCACTTGCCAGATATGCACCTGATGAGATCAACACGGAGGCCAAGAAGAAGGAGAGATTCTTGAACGGACTGCATGATGAGATGCAGGCTGTCCTCGTCAACATCCGTTTCGATGATCTCGAAGAGCTAGTTGACTCTGCCATCTAGATGGAAGGGAATATTAACTAGGCAAACGACAACCGCAAGCGTCGTATGATGCAGCAGTCTGGATCCAACAGTCACCAGATGTACCGTCCCAACCCTTCACCGGGATATGCACCAAGGAACAACCGACCCCCAAATTCTCGCCCAAGCTACCCCAACCGTAGCGGAGGCAATGTGAAGTCCGGAGGAAACAATCACAACTCCGGTAATGCCAACAATTTCAACCGTGCACCTCCCAAGAACCACAATAACAACAACAGCAACACTACACCCAGAACTGGCAGCAATGCGGTGCCTGTCGCAGCCAAGGACAAGTCCCAGATCACTTGTTTCGAGTGTGGAGTGAAGGGTCACTACTCCAATGAGTGTCCCAAGAAGACTGCAGCTAATGCCAATGTGAATGCCCCAGCTCAGCAGCAACGTCGTGTTCAGCCAGGAAGGAGATTTGCCCCAGGAAACCCTCACAACCGCAATGGCCGTCTCTTCCACATGAATGCAGAAGAAGCCCAGGAAGTGCCAGATGTAGTGCTGGGTATGTTTTCTGTCAACTCAGTTTTAGCAAGAGTATTGTTTGATTCGGGAGCATCGCATTCATTTGTCACCGAAGAATTTGCATGCACTAGTAAGATTCGTCCAACCAACCTGAAGCATGTCATGATAGTTCAAATCCCCGGTTCAACAACCAAAGCTAGAAAAATTTGCAAAGCGGTACCTATCAGAATACATGGGATAGATTTTTATGCCAACCTAATTGTACTTGGAACCAAAGGTTTGGAAGTAGTACTAGGTATGGACTGGCTGTCAAGGCATAAAGGATTGATAGACTGTGCTAAGAAAGCCATCACCATGACCAGTAGTTCTGGAGTAGCAGTAGAGCATATATCTGAAACCTTAGCCCGTCAAGTCAAGTGCAACCAGAGTGTAGCCTTGCCCACCATTGACCAAGTCAGAGTAGTCTGTGAATACCCCGATGTATTCCCAGATGAATTGCCAGGTATGCCCCCGGATAGGGATATTGAGTTCATTATTGAACTAATCCCCGGAACCGGACCTATAGCCCAGAGACCCTATAGCATGAACCCATCAGAGTTAGTGGAACTGAAGAAGCAGTTGGATGCTATGCTAGCCAAAGGTCTGATTCAACCAAGCGCCTCGCCATGGAGAACACCAGTATTATTCGTCGACAAGAAAGATGGAGGCAACCGTCTATGCACAGATTACAGAAAATTGAACGATGTCACCATCAAGAACAAGTACCCTTTGCTAAAGATAGAGGATCTATTTGATCAGTTGACCGGAGCTCAGGTATTCTCAAAGATTGATCTTAGGACTGGTTATCACCAACTTAAGATTCGTGCAATGGATAGTCTAAAGACCGCCTTTACTACTCGTTATGGTTTATACGAGTATACGGTTATGTCTTTTGGATTAACCAATGCCCCTGCTTATTTCATGAATCTCATGAATAAGATCTTTATGAATTTCCTAGATAAGTTTGTAGTTGTGTTTATCGACGACATCCTTATATACTCCAAGTCAGAACAAGAACATGAGCAACATTTGAGAATCGTTCTAGAAACCCTGAGGGAGCATCAATTATATGCCAAGTTCAGCAAGTGTGAATTTTGGCTGAAAGAAGTAGGATTCCTAGGACATATTGTGTCTGCCGGAGGAGTCTCTGTTGATCCCACAAAGATCAAAGATGTTGAAGAATGGAAAGCCCCAACCACTCAAACCCAAGTCCGTGCCTTTCTCGGATTAGCGGGATATTACCGCAAGTTCGTAGAAGGATTCTCGAGCATAGCCCGACCAATGACCCAATTGTTGAAGAAGGACAAGAAGTTTGAATGGACAGACAAATGTGAAACCAGTTTCCAGGAGCTGAAGAAGAGATTGATATCAGCCCCAATTTTGGTCATGCCAGACATCAAGAAGCCATTTGATGTGTATTGTGACGCATCCAAGATTGGTCTAGGATGTGTATTGATGCAAGAAGGCAAAGTCATCGCTTATCTGTCTTGACAACTGAAGCAGCATGAGCAGAACTATCCGACCCATGATCTTGAACTAGCAGCTGCAGTCCTAGCACTGAAGACATGGCGTCATTATTTGATGGGAAATCGATGTGAGATTTACTCAGATCATAAGAGCTTGAAGTATATCTTCACTCAGAAGGAGCTGAATATGAGGCAAAGAAGATGGATAGAGTTAATCAAGGATTATGACCTTGACATTCACTATCACCCTGGCAAAGCCAATGTGGTAGCGGATGCTCTTAGCAGATTGCCGTGTAGGCTTAACACCATGATCAAGGAGAAGCAACCAAGTTTGTATGAAGAGTTGGAGAAATTCAGGACTGAATTAGTTAGCAAAGGATTCCTAGCTAGCATTGAACTTCAACCCACTTTGATTAGCCAAATCAAGGAAGCCCAGAAAGGGAATGAAAGTATCGACAGAATTAAACGTCGTATTGGTACAGGAAAGGTACCTGGATTCACCGAAGACGAAGAAGGAGTACTGTGGTACAAAGGACGTATCTGTGTTCCACCAGATTCGGAGCTGAAGGAAGTTATCATGAAGGAGGCTCATGATACTCTTTATTCTATCCACCCTAGAGGAACAAAGATGTATCAGGATTTGAAAGAGCAATTTTGGTGGCACAAGATGAAGCGAGAGATCGGAAGCTACATCGCCAAATGTGACATCTGCCAAAGAGTCAAGGCAGAACACCAGAGACCTGCAGGACTGTTGCAACCATTGCAGATTCCGGAATGGAAATGGGATTCCGCTGGAATGGACTTTATCACCGGCCTACCTACTTCTAGTAGGGGAAACGACTCAATCTGGGTCATAGTTGATAGACTATCCAAGGTAGCCCACTTTATACCTGTCAAAACAACTTACCAGAGTGCAAAGTTAGCAGAGCTATACATTGCTAGGATTGTTAGTCTGCATGGAACCCCCAAGACCATCGTATCAGATCGAGGAACCCAGTTTACCTCAAGATTTTGGCTGAAAGTACAGGAAGGTTTAGGAACCAAGTTGAACTTCAGTACCGCATATCACCCGCAAACAGATGGACAGACTGAGAGAGTCAACCAAATCCTAGAGGATATGCTTAGAGCTTGTGTGTTAGAATATGGATCAAAATGGGAAGACTGCCTGCCTTTCACAGAATTCTCATACAACAACAGTTATCAAGCTAGTTTGCAGATGGCACCATTTGAATTCCTTTACGAAAGAAAGTGTCGTACCCCTTTGAATTGGTCGCGAGTAGGAGAGAGTCAGATCTTCGGACTCGACATTCTTCGAGAAGCAGAAGAGAAAGTTCACAAAGTCCGTGAGCATCTCAAGACCGCCCAATCCATACAAAAGAGCTATGCTGACAAAACAAGAAGATACCTGACTTTCAATGTCGAAGATTTTGTATATCTCAAGGTTTCACCCTTGAAAGGAACTCAACGCTTTAGTCTGAAAGGAAAGTTAGCCCCCAGATATATCGGACCTTTCAAGATTCTGAACCGCCGAGGAGAAGTATCGTATCAGTTGGAACTGCCAGAAGAGATGTCAGCCATCCACAGTGTGTTCCATATCTCGTTACTTCGCAAATGCTTGGAAGTGCCTAAGAAGACTTAAGTTTTCAAGAACATCGATCACAGAGCTGTGGAAATCAACAAGGACCTAACCTATCGAGAAGTACCCATCCATATCTTAGAAGAAGCCAATAGAACCACCAGGACCAAAAGTATCAAGTTTCTCAAGATTCAGTGGAGCAACCATACAGAGGAGGAAGCTACTTGGGAGCGAGAAGATTACATTAGGACAGAGTTCCCAGATCTCTTTAGTTCCTAGTTTTCTTTATAAATCTCGGGACGAGATTTTGTTTAAGGGGGGGAAGGTTTGTAACATCCCAAAACTTCAATCCAAGCTTATCAAGATCAAATCAATCAAAATTTGGGGTTAACAAAAACTTTTCCAAAGTTAATATGAAAGCATTCATATATGTGTGCATTTAATTTAGGAGTTGTTTGAATTGCCATGATTGAGTGATCCAATGCTTGTAAAATGTTTCTTAGGTGATTTCAACATCATCTACATCATTCCCAAACTTTTCCTAAAGAAAATCAAATCAAAAAGAATTAAAAAGGAGGAATGGTCATTTTGGCAAATTTAACTCTCATGCTTACTTTGGCTATTCCTAGTACTCAAATTTTAACAGAAACAATTCTTGATCTTTGCACCCCTTGCTAGTACACATAATGAGGTACCAAGGCCCACCTTTGATCTGCTAAAAACATTCTGTAAACTAATTTAAATGTCAGTTTAAAATTGAATCTAATGCATATGCATAGATCACCCCTATTTCAAAACCCATCTATTTGAGCTCCATTTTCAAAACCCTTGCAACCAGAGACTACCTATCACTAGTGGAGATCACCCAAAAATTTTGAACTCAAAATTCAAAAAGAATTTTCATGCGGCCATTTCATCAAACACATGGCAGGCAGAATAAAACACAAATAGCTAGCTCACTGTTTCTACAGGGTTTTGCCACCCAATTGACCACACAACACTCCCTATGTCTCCACTTGATCAAACCATGCCATTACCACCCCATCCCCTACACCCTAGTGACAAGGCCAAGCCATGCCGAGCACCAACTCGCCGGCCAACCTTGCTCTCACCCCAGCAGACCACCTCCCCCTCTCTCTCCATGTCTAGGAGGTAGCCAGCACCTCACCGCCACCCCCTGTCCCTTGCCCGAGCCCAGGAGTGCAGTGGACCACCGAGCACAAACCGCGCCCAGTGCCACCGCACCATGCCAAGCGCACGCCAGAGCGCCGCACCCGGCACGCGTGCACAAGCCGCCGCTCGACCGCAGTCCGCGCCTACCGCTCCGCCACGACACAGGGAACACGACGGACACGCCCGTTCGCCGCCCAACGCACCATAGCCACCGCTCGCCATGGACACCGCCGCCTCTGCCGCGTAGAGCGCCACCTCGCCCCGACCGCGTGCCACCGCCCCTACGGCCGCATTTAAGCTCTAGAGCACCGCCAGGGAAACGCCCATCGATCGCCACCCCCAGCCATGCCTCTCCCTCGCAGTAGCCATGTCGCCACCGCCGACCGCCCATCCCGCTCGGTCTCACCGTCGAGCCTATAAAAGGAGCCCTTCCCAGCCTCTCTTCTCCACACCATTCCACTCCCCTCACCTCTCTGGACCTTACCCACCTCTAGCCGGAGCAAGTGGAGCAGCAGCTCGCCGGAATTGGAGCCGGAGCAGCCGCGGTAGGAGGAGAAGGGCGCCGTTGATTTCGACCGCCCCATGCTCCACCGCGACCACGCCTCGCCTCGCCGCCATATTCCACGTCGTTTGCCCGCCTCGCTGACCCTACTGGAGCCCTGGTACGCCCCCAGCAGACCCCCACCGATCCGCTAGGGTTCGAGCTCGTCGGCGACCTGTTCGTTGTCGACGACGACCCTCAGCCGTAGATCTAGCTTCTAATCGCACGGCCCACAGCGCGCGTACCGTTTCGTGTTTTAAGTGCCGCTGACACGCGGGACCCCCTGTCAGCTGAGCCCCGCGCCGCGGAGCGCCACTGGGCCGGCCCATTCCTTTTCCCGCGCTAGCCCACCGATTCAAATCTGGATTTTTCTTTTTTAGTTAAATCTAGTTTCTGTCCAGTATTTCAAATATCAATTCTGTGAGTTTTACAAATCCAAATTGCATGAAACAAATTTTGTCTGAAAGGTATTAAGATGATCTATCCAAGCCTGTTGGATCTAATTCAATTAGAGTTATAGATCTCTCCTAATAAAAATAAGAAGACAGAAGCTTTTGCAACTTGCAATTTTTTTATAAAATCAACCAAGTTAGCTTTTGAGTTGATTCCAACTCTAAAAAATCACATTTCACCATATCTATCCAAATATTTAATAATATTAAGGTTTACATGCTGTGACTTTGGACTAGTACCAAAATAATGCTATATAGGCATTTCTAGTCACTTTAAATCATTAAATAAGGAACTTAAACCGAAGTAATATTGATCCAACCCTTAAATATCATTCCCACATGTTAGAATATGTGATGAGGACATGTGTCCACATGATCCCATATTTTGGTGGTGAATATTAAATCTTAGTTAATTTTTCAATGAGTAGAAATTACTTTTCTAAAATAAAAAGAAGGAAACTTTTGATTTAAACTTGTGATGCTTGTGATGATAATAGATTATCAATTGTGTGTCTTAGAATGCTATCTAGCCTAGCTAAGTATTGTTTGGTGATTGTGCACTCCCTATGTATTTATAGACGGTAGTACCGACCAAGCTTTCGAGGAGGAGTTCTACCAAGAAGAAGAAGAAGAAGAAAACTTCAACCACTGCACCAACCAAGGCAAGCCACCATTAACAATGCCAGCTACTATTAGCAAGATAGCACTATCCAAGATTAACCCTTGAAAGTTAGCACTTGCAAGTGTAGTACTTAGCAAACTAGAATCAAACTAGATGGTTTAGCCAAGATGCCTTAAGCATGCTTGGATCACACCCCCCTTATTTAACTAATAGTACCCCAAGTCTTAGTTACAAGTTTTACCCCCCTTAGGTTCTACAAAGTTCTTTACTTGTTTTGAAGGTAGCATAAACAGTATAAAACTTGAGCTATCTAGAACCCTTTAGATGTCATTCTATGGCATGAGATTGAACCCATCTTTACCACCTTAGTGAACACTCTTAACTTAGTAGTTTAGAGTAGATCAAAAACCTAAGTCACTTTAGATGGGAACACTTGGTGAAAATGAATTATGAAAACCTTGGAATGATGAGTCATTCTATTGAGATGGTTTGACATGTGTTGAGAAACACAAAGGATTGATGCTGATGAAAATGTGAGGCATGAGCCTTAACTCTTTTATAAAACTGATGGTTGGATTCGGATGCGATACCATTCCAAATTTACCGTACAACCACATTATCTGAATTGGGTAAGGCTTAGCTGGAAATTTATATGCATTAGTATTAGTTCCCTCACGGGAGAGGTTTGAGCTGAGGCTACCTCTCAATGTTGTCCACCTATGCAGTGCCCAAGATGACTGATGGTCATGGTTGGGAGGCCATGCTCATAGGAGAGGTGCTTATACTAGGGTGTGTAAAGGGAAGGTTATGTTTGATTATCTGCATACTAAGTATGATGATTCAGGGTTATCCCTAATAGATGTATCGAATATTGTGGCGAAAGTGTATCACCTCTGCAGAGTGTCAAACTATTCGAATAGCCGCGTCCACGGTTATGGACAGTTGGAATGGCCACTGTTTCGTTGTCAGATGTTTTCTAAAAACTTTGAAAAGAATGATGAACCTTGACTTGACCACAACAGGGTTGTGTTTATGACAATAGCTTCCCAACTTAAGTGATTTTTGGACTTTAATTTATCTTTCTTTGCTTCAGGACTCAGCTTAGGTTTCAAACTTAACTTGATAGTTAAATATAGAGTTAGCATTTTTAACTTAGAATTATAATACTTGTTAGTGGTAGTTTGCGAGTACTTAAAGAGTACTCATGGCTTTTGTCCCTGGCTATTATCCTGGCCAGACTATGAAGGAGATTATCAAGATGATGGCCAACATGACGACTATGATAACTAGGACCATCTGCCTTCGTCAGCATTGCCTGTGCCCCTGAAGATGGACCCCACCGCTACGCTTATCTTTTATTTCCGCTGCTTGTTGTATTAAGACTGGATCATGAGATCCTTATTTGTGTAAGACCTTATGTATGGTTTGTAATGGATGATGTACTATGATATCCAATCCGTTATGTCTCGCAAAAATGGTAATCCTGGGATTGCGAGGTATGGCATAACGGGCATCTGGGATTAAAAATCCGGGTGTTGACAAGTTGGTATCAGAGCCATCCCGACCATAGGAGACCCTAGTTAGAATGGACGTCAAACAAAAAAAAACTTAGTTTCCAAACCAAAGTGAGTATTTATGAAAAACTATCTCCTCTCTTACCCTTGTGGATTCTTTATCAAAAAACTTCAGGATCCTCAAAAATTCTTACCCTACTACTTAAAATTTGACACACTTGATCACCTCACTAACTTCCTCATCCTTAATTCTTGTAGATGGAGACTCAATTCAGGAAGTTTTACTAGTTGGGCAACGGAGGTCAGCTAATCTTCGAGAGGGATCTGGATTCACTGTCGGAGTTACTGGGCCGCCCACACCCGGAGTTTCTTGGAGCTCAACTTCCAGGACCCCCAGGAGGAGACCTACAGTGCCTAGTCACCGCAGATCTTAGAGGAAGCATTGAAGCACCAACTTCTGGAAGAATTCAGTTCTCCGTGAGAGAGAACAACTGGCTAGATGGATTAGCCAGGGCAATGCATGAAGCTCTCGCACGTCTATGTGCCCTCAGCGTCAACAAGACCCAAGGAACCCGTTTTGCTCACTATGCAAGACGTGACTTCATGGGACTACCAATGGAAATGCCGGGCCACCCCGAGTTGAGACGTCAAGTGGAGAACCTTGACTTCTTGCTTCACGACAGACAGTAGGAACTAGACAATGCTAGAGAGTTAGCCAACCAGAACCGTGCCATTGCCGACCAGAAGGCCCAGACTTTCACACTGCTTGTCCAAGACCGTTAGTATCTTCGCCGCCAGCATGCCAAGAAGGATCGCACCATCGCCCGTCTTCGCAAGAAGGTGGCCGACCTCGAGAAGACTGTCAAGGAGCAGGAAGCTCAGCTTGTCGCCAAGGAAGAAGAAGATGAGGGTGAAGACATCCAGGGAGACATGGATTCTTACCTCAGCAACGATGATGATTTCCTAGCGGAGGATGCCGTGGACTTCTACACTGATGATGAGGACTCCGACTTCATCGACGATGAGTAGATGCACTAGAGCACTATCGTAGCCTGAGATGTACCATCTCGTTGTATCGTAGCTTGCAGAATGGTTCTTCAAACCATCTGTTTTCCCTTTGATTGTTATGGTGTGTGTTGTATCGTGTGCTTGCTTGCATGAATGAAAATGAAGTTAGTTGAAAAACCTGAGTCTAACTCAAAGTTTTAGCTTTGAAAACCCAAAACCATGAACCATAGAAATTTCCCTCTTACCCCTATATCTCAATCTTCAGATGACTCGTGGAAACCAAGGAGGGAGCAACTCATCGCAGGACCCAATGCTACAGATCTTGCAGAATCTCATCGCAGACCGTGAAGCAAGCAGGGCAGAACGCCAAGCCAACTTAGCAACACTTCAACAAATCGCCCAGATGGCTCTCAACAACCAAGGGCATGGAAATCAGGATCACCACGGATCCAAACTCAAAAACTTTCAAAACACTAATCCGCCAATCTTCAACCAATCTGAGAACCCATTAGATGCTGATGACTGGTTACAGACCATGGAGAACAACTTAGAAGTTGCCAGAGTTGATGAAAATGAGAAAGTTCTCTTCGCCACCCACTATCTGGCGGGAGATGCCAGAGCTTGGTGGAATAGCATCCGCAATATGAACCATGGTCAAGTGATTTTACATGGGAAGCATTCAAAGTCAAGTTCAGCCGCACCCACGTGCCGCAAGGTCTAGTCAACATAATGAGAGATGACTTCCGTGAATTAAAGCAAGGAAGAATGACTGTGGTGGAGTACCGTGATAGATTCTTGTCACTTGCCAGATATGCACCTGATGAGATCAACACGGAGGCCAAGAAGAAGGAGAGATTCTTGAACGGACTGCATGATGAGATGCAGGCTGTCCTCGTCAACATCCGTTTCGATGATCTCGAAGAGCTAGTTGACTCTGCCATCTAGATGGAAGGGAATATTAACTAGGCAAACGACAACCGCAAGCGTCGTATGATGCAGCAGTCTGGATCCAACAGTCACCAGATGTACCGTCCCAACCCTTCACCGGGATATGCACCAAGGAACAACCGACCCCCAAATTCTCGCCCAAGCTACCCCAACCGTAGCGGAGGCAATGTGAAGTCCGGAGGAAACAATCACAACTCCGGTAATGCCAACAATTTCAACCGTGCACCTCCCAAGAACCACAATAACAACAACAGCAACACTACACCCAGAACTGGCAGCAATGCGGTGCCTGTCGCAGCCAAGGACAAGTCCCAGATCACTTGTTTCGAGTGTGGAGTGAAGGGTCACTACTCCAATGAGTGTCCCAAGAAGACTGCAGCTAATGCCAATGTGAATGCCCCAGCTCAGCAGCAACGTCGTGTTCAGCCAGGAAGGAGATTTGCCCCAGGAAACCCTCACAACCGCAATGGCCGTCTCTTCCACATGAATGCAGAAGAAGCCCAGGAAGTGCCAGATGTAGTGCTGGGTATGTTTTCTGTCAACTCAGTTTTAGCAAGAGTATTGTTTGATTCGGGAGCATCGCATTCATTTGTCACCGAAGAATTTGCATGCACTAGTAAGATTCGTCCAACCAACCTGAAGCATGTCATGATAGTTCAAATCCCCGGTTCAACAACCAAAGCTAGAAAAATTTGCAAAGCGGTACCTATCAGAATACATGGGATAGATTTTTATGCCAACCTAATTGTACTTGGAACCAAAGGTTTGGAAGTAGTACTAGGTATGGACTGGCTGTCAAGGCATAAAGGATTGATAGACTGTGCTAAGAAAGCCATCACCATGACCAGTAGTTCTGGAGTAGCAGTAGAGCATATATCTGAAACCTTAGCCCGTCAAGTCAAGTGCAACCAGAGTGTAGCCTTGCCCACCATTGACCAAGTCAGAGTAGTCTGTGAATACCCCGATGTATTCCCAGATGAATTGCCAGGTATGCCCCCGGATAGGGATATTGAGTTCATTATTGAACTAATCCCCAGAACCGGACCTATAGCCCAGAGACCCTATAGCATGAACCCATCAGAGTTAGTGGAACTGAAGAAGCAGTTGGATGCTATGCTAGTATTAGTTCCCTCATGGGAGAGGTTTGAGCTGAGGCTACCTCTCAATGTTGTCCACCTATGCAGTGCCCAAGATGACTGATGGTCATGGTTGGAGGCCATGCTCATAGGAGAGGTGCTTATACTAGGGTGTCTAAAGGGAAGGTTATGTTTGATTATCTGCATACTAAGTATGATGATTCAGGGTTATCCCTGACAGATGTATCGAATCTTGTGGTGAAAGTGTATCACCTCTGCAGAGTGTCAAACTATTCGAATAGCCGCGTCCGCGGTTATGGACAGTTGGAATGGCCATACTGTTTCATTGTCAGATGTTTTCTAAAAACTTTGAAAAGAATGATGAACCTTGACTTGACCACAACAGGGTTCTGTTTATGACAATAGCTTCCCAACTTAAGTGATTTTTGGACTTTACTTTATCTTTCTTTGCTTTAGGACTCAGCTTAGGTTTCAAACTTAACTTGATAGTTAAATATAGAGTTATCATTTTTAACTTAGAATTATAATACTTGTTAGTGGTAGTTTACGAGTACTTAAAGAGTACTCATGGCTTTTGTCCCTGGCTATTATCATGGCCAGACTATGAAGGAGATTATCAAGATGATGGCCAACAGGACGGCTATGATAACTAGGACCATCTGCCTTCGTCAGCATTGCCTGTGCCCCTGAAGATGGACCCCACCGCTACGCTTATCTTTTATTTCCGCTGCTTGTTGTATTAAGACTGGATCATGAGATCCTTATTTGTGTACGACCTTATGTATGGTTTGTAATGGATGATGTATTGTGATATCCAATCCGTTATGTCTCGCAAAAATGGTAATCCTGGGATTGCGAGGTATGGCATAATGGGCATCTAGGATTAAAAATCCGGGTGTTGACATGGATCTGTACTTCTTTTGTGTCTTTTGCCATGTCAAAAGCTTGATCAGGATTGACAGGTATTACTTCCAGAGGTTGTGCGTTTGCTGAACTTTTGAGTTACTCAAACTCCGTTGCCATCCCGAAAGATTTAGAAATTTTTTTGAACCCCGATCACAGCTGTCGGACACGTGTGAAGCTTCCTTGTACCATGATAATTCCCTTTGATGCTGGCATTTTCATAACTAAATATGCATAATGTGGCACTGCCATAAACCGTGCAAAGGCTGGTTGTCCCAGGATTGCATGATATTGTGATGGCCAATCCATGACTTTGAATTCGAGTTTTTCTCTCCTGAAATTTATCTTGGAACCAAAAACAACGTCAAGAAAAACTTTGGCTAAAGGGATTTCAGCTTTACCTGGTACTATTCCATGGAAAGATGTTTCTGTTGGAGCAAGATTATCCAGGGGTAGCCTATTGTTCTCAACGTTTTCGCCCAGATCAGATTTATACTGCTTCCTGCATCCATGAAGATCTTGCTCATATCGAACTCGCCAATTTGTGCTTCGACTATCAGAGCCGAGTGACCCGGTCGCGGGACCTGAAGTGGATGATCGGCTCTGCTGGATGTGATTTCTTGCTTTGACCAATGGAGATATTCGGGTGCAGCTGATGTTGCTGTTTCCTCCATATTAATTTGTCTTGTGATGAGCTTCTGAATTATGTTGGATGGGCGCCCTTGCTGAATCATTGACATTGCTCCTTTTGATCTGGGGTATTCGTTGTTTTGATCGTTTATATTTTGTGGTGATGCCACTAGTGGTGGAGCTTCGATGGCTAGTGCGCCAGGCATGGATGTGTATCCTCAATTTGCTCCCTCGGTTGCCTTTGCGTTGCATAACTCTTGCATTTTCAAGAATGTTCGGCAGTCTTTCATTAGATGATTGGATTGTCGTTTGCCTGCTAAGTCGACGTAAAAATGCATATTGCAGGGTCCTTCCAGCATTTGCATTGCGGACATAGGTAGGTCTCATGCTCTTGGCTGATACCACTGTGCGGACTGGCTTACTCCGACATCGTCCCTGTTCTGGTGGTATCCGCCATTATGGTCATTGCTTCTGTTGTTACCTTCACCCGAAAAACCGGCTACGACATAAGTTGGTCCCATGTTTCCATTGTTGTTCCTTCTTCTTCTATCATTGCCACGTTTATCCCTATCTTCCTCGGGTGACCGTGCGCGCTTATTATGTAACGCGTCCTCTCCATCAGCCATCGGTTTCCAATCTCCATTAACTGTGATACCGTCTTTGGTTTGACCCATCCCAGTTCTTCTATGAATTCTCGACGATGGAGGCCATTATTGAAGGCGTCGATGGCCCTTTGATACGTTGCAAACGTATCTAGAGTTTTTGATGTTCCATGCTTCTTTTATATCTACTTTCTTATGTTTTGTCCACACTTTGGAGTATTTTTATACACTTTCTAGAACTAACCTATTAACAAGATGCCATAGTGCCAATTGCCTATTTCCTGTTGTTTTTGGTTCTAGAAAAGTCAGAAAATGAATATTCTCGGAATTGGACAGGACAAAAGCCAAAGTCAATATTTCACTAAGGTAAAACACGGAGCCAGAAGACAAGACGGAGGAGGGCCAGGGGCTGGCCACACCATAGGGTGGCGCGGGTCCCCCTGGCCACGCAACTAGGTGGTGGGGGCCCCTGGTCCACCCTTTGACATCACCCCTTCGCCTATAAGAAGCCTCCCGATGAGAAAACCCTAAAGAATCCAGCCTCCAGCCACGAAAAGTTCCGCAGTGCCCCCGCCACCGAAGGGGAGATTTGGGGGACAGAAAGTCTTTGTTCCGGCACCCTGCCGAGACGGGGAAGTGCCCCCGGAGCCATCTCCATCGATCTCCACCACCATCTCCATCGCTGTTGCAAATTCCCATGATGAGGAGTAGTTCTCTGTCGAGGCTAAGGGCTCTACCGGTAGCTATGTGTTCATCTCTCTCTCTATGCGTGATCATATTGAGATCATGAGCTTTGTAATCAAGTAGATCTACCTTGCTACTCAAGTGCTTTAATAGATATTTGCTCTCCCCATGTGTGTGAAAGTGACAGCGTGCACACCATGGTGGCACTTAGGCTAGAGATTACAATTACTTGTTATGAGTTATATTTGGATTTGGATGTTTCTATGAAATTGTGGTGTTTGTTGGAACCATCTAGAGCTCAAGCTGACAGTGTGGGGTTATCTAGATGGGGAAAGCGGACTTTGAGGTGTGCTGTTATAGCCCTACCATGGATTAGAGTGTCCAACCGGAGAGTAGTTAAGAGTAGTATCATAAAGAGAAGATATTTATATGAGAGTGTTCACTAGTGAAAGTATGATCCCTAGGCCTTGTTTCTAAGCATTGAAACACCATTTGCAACTAGATCTGTTACATGTTTGCTTGCTTCCATCTTTATTTCAGTTTGCCTTTAGCCTCTTCCACGCCATCAAGCTATTTTATGGCACCGTTATCTTTTATCCATATCACTTGTATTTCACTATGTTTTCGCCGAACTAGTGCACCTATACACCTAACAAGTGTATTGGTTGTGTTGGGGACACAAGAGACTTCTTGTATCTTGATTGTAGGGTTGCTTGAGAGGGATACCTTTGACCACTTCCTCCCTGAGTTCGATAAACCTTGGGTAATCCACTTAAGGGAAACTTGCTGATGTTCTACAAACCTCTACACTTGGAGGCCCAACAACTGTCTACAAGAATAGAAGTGCGTAGACATCAAGCTATTTTCTGGCAGCGTTGCTGGGGAGGTAAGGTAAAAGGTACTCACATCCTCTGGCTACTAAGCTATCTTCTAGTACTGTAGCTGGTGTGTGAGTGCTCGAAGTTATTTCCTTTAGATTCTACAATTATATCTTTTTGTTTCTTGTTTTTATTTTCACTAGTTAGGCTTAATGGAAAACAACAACAAAATTAGAGAGCTTTATAATTTTTATCTTGACTTAGGACATGAAGTGTTTGAAGAGGAAATTAAAAAACCTATGGAACTTTATTTGCATGCTAATAGCAATGTTGTTAGTATGAATTCTTTGGACACCATTATTGCGAATGCTATGTAAATGTCTAAGCTTGGGGAAGCTAGTTTTTATGAAAATGATCTTTTTAGTTCCCCAGCTTTGGAAGATAGCTATTCTATTGCTTATGATGATACCAAACCTCCAATATATGATGATTATAATGATGAATATGATATTTTTAGTCCACCTACTATTGAGGATAAAATTAATGATTACAATATGCCTCCTATATTTGATGATTATGGTGATGTGAATAATAATGATAGCTATTTTGATGAATCTGCTCCCACCATAATTAATAAGAATGACTATGCTTATGTGGAGAGTGATAATCATTTTATGCATATGGCTCATGATAAGAATGTTTTATGTGATATTTATATTTTTAATTTTATTCATGATGCTACTAAAAGTTATTATGAGAGAGGGAAAAATGGTTTTATGTATCTCAATAATATTAAGTTTCCCCTCTTTATGTTGAAATTCTTGAAATTCCACTTGTTTTGCTTTACTATGCTTATTGCTTTGTGCTTTCATGACTTGTTTATTTACAAGATTCCTGTGCATAGGAAGTGGGTTAGACTTAAATGTGCTTTGAATTTGCTTCTTGATGCTCTGTTTTACTTCAATTCATATTTCTTATGTGAGCATCTCTCAAACTATCATGCCTAACTTAAAGGCGTTAAAGAAAAGTACTTATTGGGAGATAACCCAAAAGTTTTAGATGAGACTTGGAAGTTATTACTTCTGTAATAACCACTCCTTATCCTTTTTATTTTCTTTTTGTGCCAAGAGTAACCTCTAATGAGAGAGAAGTAATGATTGGGAAAGTTGCTGTCCCAAAACAGATTTTTGTGCTTCACCGTAAAAATTCGTGTAAAATCTCTGTACGTCCTTTTGAGGCTTGAATTTTTGTGCTTCTGCCCCAGGTTGTTATATAACTTTCGTTAGTTCAACACTTTACGATTTGAGCAACAGAAGGTCTTATAAAAAAATAGGTTTTTACCTGCTAGTCTGTTTTGACAGATTTCTGCTATTATTTACATTTGCTTCTTGTTGATTCCTTTTTGGGTTCTTTTGGGGGAATTGAGATTTTTGAGGAGTAAAAGAGAACTGCTTTTACTAACATGGGTATACCCTATAGGTACTCGAGCTTGGTATATACGGTCCAAATACGTACAGGCCCACGGTGTCACCAAGGCCCAAACTAAATACTCGAGTAACCTACGGACTCTCGATTGCTTGAAGAACAAGAAGAAGTTAAAGATAGAAAGATTGAAGGGGAAAAACCCTAACTTGTAACTGACTCGACCTGCTACCCGAGACCTAGCCTATCTATATAAAGGCTAGGAGGGGGCGGCGAGGAGCACACACGCAACCCTAGTTTACACAACCCTCGCCAGATTGCATCTGCGCACCATTGTAACTTTCGATTCCTTCGATAATTCCACGAGCAGACAAGCAGGAGTAGGGACCTCTACGAGGCCTGAACCTGGGTAAATCTTTGTCCCTTGTGTGCTTGTTTGCTAGCCGATAGATGTCTCTAGAGCTCCCTCCTTCTCCAAAACCCAAGTCCATAACAATGGGCATTGATGAGTTAAACCCTCGTCAATTGGCGCCGTCTATGGGAATTGGGAGTGCTGATGTTGCGTCTTCTTCGGCCCCATCAACTGCGATCTACAACTCCGCAACAACGGAGATTGGCCAGCTCTTCGGCGCGTTCGACTTCACCGTGCACATGCTGGCCACTCGCCCGGCCTTCGAGTCCATAGGCGACGGAATCAGCCTGGCAATCGGGAGCTTCCACTTCCAAGTTGGTCAGATGGGCACGCTTCGCATGCCTGATCAGCCGACAGCACTGGCGATTGCCCCAGCATCATGGTTCCCTCCATCGATCGACACCCTCAGCAAGCTCAACGCCCCGGTGACAGTCGAAAACACGGTCAGCGACAATAGTCGCGATTCCGATTTGAGCGATCTGGCTACTAAAGATGGAACCTACGGTTCCGGATCTGACAGTTGTGGAAGCAACAGCTTCCCCAATCACTTCATGTGCACCGTCATCAATGCATGCGACACCGCTGCCAATCGCGACAACGGTGGCAACCCTGGTAATGGCACTGATCCACCCAACGCCGGTAATGGTGGCAACGGCGGTAACGGTGGCAATCGCGCCCCCGTCAACAATGGAGGAGTTGTTGAACCTCCCAGCATAATCAATGAGCAAACCGGCGAACGCGTCGTAATCAAGCTCAACGAGCAAGAGTGGGATCGCTGCCGCGAGGCCTTACGAGGCACTCCTCTACCCTTCGGGTCCCCGCAAGAACTGCTGATGGGATATCACTGGCTCCTGAAGGAAGAATTCAAGCGCCAACTACAAACAATCGCGCAACTTGAAGCGCGTAAAAAGGCAGCGGACGAATCGAGCCTTCGTGGTGCTGGGCTCCCCTCCTACGGAGGATCCTCCTCAAGGGGCAACGAGTACCTCGCCAAGAATAGGCAATCGCGGATGGCTCATCTCACCGAGCAAGAACGCATAGAAGCCACGAAAGTCCTCGACTTCGGCTCTATGACAGTCGACACGAGAGGCAACGTGGTCCCCAGGACGCCGCAGGCTGCGGTGACAGCAGCCACCATGTACCTCCTCAATAACCAGCCGCCAGCTGGAGATCCCCGAACTGCCATGCACCAATCTATGATCACGGGCTTGGGATTAATCAAGGCCGCCCTCGACAAGGAGCCAACACCAGACCCAAAAAAGGGCAAAGCGCTAGCAAAGCGCCACTCCTCGCCCTCATCCAGCGATGACAGTCACGACCTGTCTCGGCGCTGCCGCTCGCGGCGACACGATGGTGACTACGATGCACACAACGACCTCACGCAGTGCAAGATCGACAAATCAAGGGCACGACATGCTCGGTCGACTGACACAGAAGAAGAAGATGGGGAGCTCTGCGGCGCCAGATGCTTCAGCAGATCCATTAGGCAGAAGCCTAAAGGGTTTAAACTCCCGTCGGAGAACCCAAAGTTTGATGGCCTACAGGACCCCAAGATCTGGCTGGAGGACCACATCTCCTCCGTCAGACTCCACGGAGGCAGTTGAAGCACTGCCATGCAATGCTTGCAGCTACAGCTGCAGGGCGCCGCCCGAGCATGGCTCAATAACCTCCCACGCGGATCCATTCGCAGTTGGGATGAGTTGGTTTACAGCTTCGTGCGCAACTTTAAGGGCACGTACAAGCGGCCCGCATCAATCGAAGAGCTGAGATGCTGCCAGCAAAGATCTGGCGAATCGCTGCGCTCCTACATCCAAAGGTGGTCCATCATCAAGAACTCCGCGGAGAACATCTCGGAAGACCACGCGATTGATGCATTCAACGGCGGTGTCCGCCGCCTAGAACTCAGGGAGGAGCTGGGCCGCTCAAAGCCCCAGACCATCGACTACCTGATGGAGATCGCGAATCGGTGGGCCGATGGAGAAGATTCGGTGAAGAATCGCGCTCACTCTGACGAGGAGGCGGAACTCGAACGCAGACGCGACCGCCGAGGCAAGCACCGCATGCGCATCTACGATGACCGTGACGACGTCAACATGGTCGCGGCCGGCTACGCCGATAGACGCGACGATAATTGCAACAGCGGATACCGTAGCGGCGGATACCGCGACTCCGGGAAAACCATGCAAGTATGGCAACGCCGCATTCGCGACGGAGCACCCACGAACTCCATCGAGGACAAACTGTCCGGGCCATGCATGGTACACTTCTACATCGACAAGCATGATGGAAAGAGAAAGTCCAGGCACCTCCTCAAGGACTGCTGCGAGTTCCTCAAGCTACATGAGGGATTGGTTCGGATGAACCGCAATGCAGTCGAAAGAGGCTACGGAGCCGCTCCAAGTGCCGTGGCACATGGCGCACCACCACCACCACCTGGGCCACCCCCGAACGGAGCCGCACCGGACCAGCACCACAGAGGCGAACCGTACCCACGGGCCATGGGCACCATGATGATCCAAAAGGGACGCCCCTCCAACAGGGTACAGAAGGCCATAACTCGCCAGGTCAACTTGGCCACGCACTCGCCACCATCCACCACTGAGTACCTCAGCGGAAGCGAGTCATGCACCACCTTCGACAAGCGCGACCACCCGCCTTAGATAGCCCGTCCGGGCCATTGCCCCCTCGTACTCGAGGCGCAAATCGGAGGCTTCGACATGAGCCGCATCTTCATGGATGGCGGAAGCGGCATCAACCTTATATTCGCAAGTACCTTGTGAGCAATGAGGATCCCTCTAACCTGCCTAGAGGCATCGGACACAACGTTCCACGACATCGTCCCAGGGAAAGGCGTATACCCCCTAGGCAAAATCAACCTTGACGTCATCGTCGGCACGCCAAAGAACTTCCGGCGCGAACGCATCGACTTTGAGGTCGTCGACTGGCCCTCACAGTACCACTGCATCCTCGGGCGCGTCGCGTTTGCTAGGTTCATGGCAGTGCCCCACTATGCCTACCTGCAGATCAAAATGCCAGGTCCCAATGGCGTCATCACGATCAATGGGAGTTTTGAGCGATCTGACAGTTGCGACAGGGAATTCAACAGAATCTCCCAGTCCTTTGGCATGCAGGAGGAACTCGCGAGATTGAAAGAGACGACAGACAACAGTCTGCCTCCCCTGAGCAGGCCAAGCTCACCTGATCTCTCCTTCGAATCATGTGTGCACACAAAGAAAGTGCAGGTCCATCCATCGGATCCCGCCAAGACGGACCTCATCGCCAACAACTTGAGTGCCGCATAGGAACTCGCGCTCGTCGAATTCCTCCGTGAGCACTAGGAAATTTTTGCCTGGTGTCCTGCGGACATGCCAGGACTTCCCAGGGAATTCGCCAAGCACGCACTCAACGTCAACCCCGACGCAAGGCCAGTCAAGCAAACAATTAGGCGATTGTCTGAGCCACGAGCGCAGGCAGTTGGAATGAGATCAACAGACTCCTTGAGGCCAAGTTCATACGCGAGATCAAGGAAAGCAGTTGGCTCGCCAACACGGTGCTGGTACCAAAAAAGGACACGGATATCCTGCGGATGTGCGTGGACTTCACTTCTCTAAACAAGCACTGCCCAAAGGATCACTTTCCGCTGCCACGGATCGACCAGATCATCGACTCCACCACGGGATGCAAGCGCCTCTGCTTCCTCGACACCTACTCAAGCTATAATCAAATTCGAATGAAGGAGGAAGATCAAGAGAAAACAACGTTTACAACACCCTTTGGTGTGTTCTGCTACAACATAATGTCCTTCGGGCTAAAAAACGCGGGAGCCACCTACCAGCGGTGCATGCATGCTTGCCTCAAGGAACAACTGGGTCGCAACATCCAAGTCTATGTCGACGACATAGTAATTAAGACCAAGGAGGAAGCCTCTCTAATCGACGATTTGCGCGAAACCTTCGCCAACCTTGATCGCTACCGGATCAAGCTCAATCCGGACAAATGCGCCTTCGGCGTACCATCTGGGCAGCTACTCGGGTATCTCATCTCCGCGAGAGGAATCGAGGCGAACCCGAAGAAGATAAAAGCCATACTGGCCATGGAGAAGCCGAAGAACATAAGAGGCGTCCAGCAACTAGCCAGACGAATCGCGGTCCTCAGTCGATTTATCAGTCGGATGGGTGAAAAGGCACTGCCCTTCTACCAGCTCCTCCGCAAAGCTGAAAAATTCGAGTGGACCAACGAAGCGCAAGAAGCATTCGAAGACCTCAAGCGCCTGCTATCCACTTCGCCAGTGCTGGTGACTCCACGGGAAAGGGAACCACTGTTGTTGTACATCTCCGCCACCAACCAGGTGGTCAGCACAGTGCTCATCGTTGAGCGAGCTGAGGAAAACAAGGTCCACGGTGTACAACGCCCAGTATACTACCTCAGCGAGGTCCTCACGCCAACAAAACAACGGTAACCGCGGTACCAGAAGCTGGCGTACAGCGTCTTTATGACCGCCCGACGACTACGCCACTACTTCCAGGAACACCCAATCGTGGTGGCCAACGACGCCCCCTTGGGGCATATCCTCAATAACCCCGACACCACGGGACGAGTCGCGCTTTGGGGAATAGAATTGTCTCCATGAGACATAACGTATCAAAAGCGCGACGCAATCAAGTCGCAAGTTCTCCCGGACTTCCTCGTGCACTGGATGGAGAACCAGCTCCCGGACAAGCCAGATATGTCCTACCTGTGGACAATGCACTTCGATGGGTCCAAGCGGAAAGACGGAGCAGGCGCAGGTGTCATACTGACATCACCTCAAGGGGACAAGCTGAAGTATATCCTGCGAATGTAGTTCACAGCCTCAAACAACGAGGCTGAATACGAGGCCCTGTTGCACGGGATGAGGATGGCAAAAGCCTGCGGCGCCAAGAGGCTCATCATATACGGTGACTCCAAGTTGGTCGTCAACCAAACAATGCATGAGTGCGACGCACTGAACGACAACATGATCGCGTACCGCGACCTCTACAATACACTCGAAGGAGACTTCGATGGTTGCGAGCTGCGACACGTAGGCCGCGAAAGCAACGAAGAGGCGGACGCACTCGCCAACATAGGCTCTACCTGCGCCCCTACCACCTGGGGTATTTCTCGAGCGCATCTACGAACGCTCCATCAGGCCAAAGGCCACAGAGAAGAAAACAAGCGCAACAACAGACTCGGGGGCTATGCCACCCAATGAGCCAATGGCACTCGATGACTTGGAGCTGGACACAGGACTCGAGGGACCAATGAGCATCATGATGATTGAACAATCCTGGACGCATCCGTACATCACATACCTCCTCAGCAAGAGGCTATCGGATGATCCGACAGATGCACGGCACATCGCGCGGTGATCCAAGGCATTCACCGTTATCAACGGCGAGCTGCACAAGCGCAGCATCACCGGAGTACTCCAACGATGCATCTCCATGGCCGATGGAAAAGTAGTTCTCCTTGATATCCATGAGGGGACCTGCGGGCACCACGCCGGCAGTCGTGCCCTCGTCGCCAAAGCTCTACGAGCTGGATTCTACTGGCCTACGGCCATGCGCGACGTCAAGGACATCGTCCAAAAATGCAATGCCTACCAGCGATTCGCGGACAAGCCACACGCACCGGGTGCAGAGCTACGGCCAATCCCATTGGCCTGGCCCTTCGCGCAATGGGGGCTCAACATGGTCAGCAAGCTTCCAAGGTCCTCGCGAGGAGGCTACGTCTACCTCCTGGTCGCAGTCGACAAATTCACCAAGTGGATCGAAGCCATGCCAGTGACCAACCAATCAGGGCACAACACAGTCAAGTTCTTCGAGTCCATCGTCTACCGCTTTGGAGTGCCGCACAGCATCATCACCGACAACGGGACGAGCTTCACATCCAAGGAGTTCCAAGAATTCTGCAAGAACCTAGGGATCAACATCAGCTACGCCTCAGTAGCTCATCCACAGACCAACAGTCAGGTGAAAAAAGCAAACGGGCTCGTCTGCAGCGGCATCAAGAAGCGACTCCTCAGACCACTCGAACAAGCCGCGGGTTGCTGGCCGGATGAACTACAATCCATACTCTGGAGCCTACGTACAACTCCAAACAGCGCCACGGGCTACACATCATTCTTTATGGTGCACGGAGCAGAGGCAGTGCTACCCGCCGAAGTACGGTACAAGGCGCCACGCGTGGTCGCCTACAGTGAACAGGAGTCATCCCTCGCACTCGAAGACTCCGTCGACCTCCTTGACGAAGCAAGAGAAATTGCCGCAGAAAGATCCACGATCTACCAGCAGAACCTGCGAACTACCACAGTAGGAGGCTTCGCCCCAGATCCTTCGTCGAAGGTGACCTGGTCCTGCGACTGAAGCAGCAGGGGCATCTCAAGCTCGAGTCCCCCTGGGAAGTACCGTACGTGATTACAGAAGTAATCCTAGGTGGTGCCTATCGCCTTCAAGATTTAGAGACAGGAGTCGCATACTCCAACCCCTGAAACGTCGCACAGCTGCGACGCTTCTACCCTTAGTCGTTTTTACTTTTACATTGCAAATAAGGCTACTCAGCCACGGCTACTTAGCCACACATTGTACCTCGTACTGTTCTTTGAATAAATAAAAGCTAAGTGCCCCAAAACTCCGTGTTCTCCTTTACCTTTTCAATTTATATACTCGGGGGCTGCGCCACCCTATAGACATCTGTTCTTCGAACCAAAACGCGATATCCTGAGTAGCTGGTACATCAATCGAAACCCTTAAACACAACCTCAATCTAGCTGCAACGCACCTGACAGGTTGATAAGGGAGTGAGATAAAACATGGCCAGGCTAATGAAAAGGACTCGCATAGTGCAACGCACTTCATGCTAACAAAACTCTTTATGCACATACGACAATAAATTATTTACAAGACCTATACGAACTTTACAACATAAGTACACTTATGTGCAGGATACAAAAAAGGCTACTACTGCAGCAGAAGAACGTTGGTTTGTTCCTCAAAGAAGTCGACGATCTCTTCTGCTGGGCGGTCCACCACCTGGTAGTGCGGCACCATATTCCAAGCAGAACCTGCTGGTGGTTCGCGAATGCGTGAGGCAACAGTTGGTGAAACTTGGCAAGGAGGGCCAGCAAGCTTGATGGAGTATCATCCAGCGGGAACATCCCCCGATAAATGTTCTTCAAGCATGACTGCGACTTCTTCAGAAAGAGCAGCACTCGCGATGCACGATCCCGCAGGGTCGCCAGCGCAGTCGCACGATCATGATCTACCCAGAAGTATCCACTCTCTTGAAGTTGCTCCTGGGTAAGATCATGCAGGCGAATGGCAATTCTATCTTTCTCCTCCTGCGGATGACGCGCGCTAACAACTACACGAAACAGCAACAACAACATGAGTACAACGCACCACTGCGAGTGACTACAAGGAAAGGATGAGAACAAGCAAACTAACACTTGAATTAGTCGCCTAGCTGCATCACCTCACCAAGCAGATATTGCTCTCGAGCGGTGGCTTTATCCACCTTCGACTTCCACACGTCCGCGTTACCGCGGAGCACGGGCAACTCACGCTCCAGCTGCTTCACGCGGTCAAACAGTCGCGAAAGCAATGACAGCTCATCAACCCTGGAGCGCGGCGGTGCCGCGATACCATCAAGGGTCAGCGAGTCTTGAGTTTCCCTCAAAGGATCACTTGATGTACCCTACCACAAGTCAAGATGGAAGCAAAATAAGACGACCAAAATAAACACAAAAGATAGAAGGATCAGATGCATTCAAGACTAGCAAAAGTATCAGCAGATACACTCGCCAGCAGGCATGTTCTTAAACAACAGGACATAATCTAATTAACTATTACAAAGCTAACTAAGGAGCAACTGGCTTCTTCGACTTCGATGGCTTCGGGGGCTTCATCAAGTCCGTGGCAGTATCAGACGCCACAGACTTTCCGCCGGCCCCTGAGGCCGAAGCTTTCGCCGCCTTCTTGGCACGTTGGAGCTCCTCAGAGTACTTCGCAACAGTATTTATCAAATGATGCCCATACTTGCCAAAGGCAGTCGCGAAAGGAGCAAAGACTACCTGCTGACCATCTGTGCCAACAGGCATCGCCTTCGACACCGCGGCAGGATCAATCTCGACGCCGTGGGCCTGCACCATGGCGAGCGATATGGACACGCCAGCCGCACAGTGAGTTCTTGTAGCTAGAAGGCACACCCCCGGCGAGTGACTCAACCAGCTCGTCGATATTCTCGACTAGCTCCGCCTTGGGCATCAGCTCCTCACGAAGGCGACTGAGTATGCTTTTGGCCTTGGAGGGCGTGTCCTGCACGGCGGTGCTGCGGTCTTCGACTGCTGATAGTGCACCCGCCAGAGCATCATCACGACGAAGGGCGTGCGGGTCGAAGCTCAAATCGCTAGCATCTGTACATAAATCCACACATGAACAAAAACATCAGCGCCACCGGCAAAAACATTCGAAGCAGAGAAGGATAACAATATCCACAAGAAAAAGTACCTGAGAGAGCCTTGGCAATTGAGAACAGTTGTTCTTCGAACAACTTCTCCCTAGCTGCGAAGGAGGCACGCAGATCCTCTTCACGCTTCCGCGCCTCGTCACGCGCCGCGATTGCTTCGTCGCGGCCCTTCACAGCCGCAGCGAGTGTCTTCTCCAAGGCGGCGGCGTCGCGCAATAGGGCATTATGTTCAGCTACACGATGAGCAAAAGTTGACTATCAGTCGACTATATCAAAAGAAGAAGACGAAGAAGAAGAAGAAGTGTAGAACACTCACTTTCAACCACGCGGTGACGCATCTCTAGCATCGCTTGCTGGCGGCCCATCGCAAGCACTTGCTCTGCAAGTGCGCGGCTTCCTTCACAAGGAGCTATCGCACAAAAAGGAATTATCAGAGGCAATAGATAACATCGACTGCCACACTACAAAGGAGAAAAACTACACTTACATGGTCCTCCAATGACTCCGAAGATGTTTGTTGTACCATCATCCGGGCAACCATTCGATGCTCCCTTGCATGAGGGGAACTGGAAGAGTTGTGCCCAGAGTGGGCCGCCAATGGAGGGGAAGGAGCACACTCGACCTCTTTCTTGGCCCTTGAGGTCGCGACTCCTGATTCCTTCAAAAATTGGACGTCGCCAGAAGACGACGACGCCTCTTGACTGCAAGACAAAGCCCACATTGAGAAAGGGCAAACTCTGAAACGAGCCAACAAGGATAAAACAGAAAAGAACAAATGAACTAGAAAACTTACCAATCAAACTTGTCAAAATCAAAGGTGGCTTCCCCTGACTCCGACGAAGACTCCTTGGGCAATCGCATCTTCTTGCGAGAAGATGGTGCCACGGCGCTCACATGAATAGCAGGTATCGGTGACTCCGCACCAACACCCGTACCTTCTGGAGTCTAAGGAGACGACGCATCGGAATCCTCGCTGTGCGAACGCTTGCGAGTATCCGGACTATCGGACTCAGGGGCTTCCTCCTCCACATTAGAAGGGACGGTCGACTTCGACTCATCCTCTTCCAAAGTTTCATGAGGGATAATCCCCTCAGGAAGAGGGGGCATACAAGGTGACACCGCCCAATCCTGCATACAGACAACACAATTTAACAAAAAGCAAGTAAGTAACAGAGAAGCAATCGACAAATTCAGCTACTGCGTAGCACAATTATACCTCAGGAGGAGGGTTTGAAGCATCGAATGGAGGAACAACTGAGTCACTAGGGAGAACGTCCTTGATGGTGTACTTCGTGACCAGTCGAACCCTCTTGTCCACCTCACTCGCGGACATGCCATCGGCAGACACATGAGTGGCATCATCAGCGCCAACCCATTGAAACATGGGGTGGACTCTGGCTTGCAGGGGCTGGACGCGACGGCACAGCCAAGTGCGAATGAGGGCGCAGCCTCCCTCCTCTTTGCCTATGCGACTCTCGAGGTCACAGACACGCTGGTACAGCACATCTGTCTCCGCGATTTCGCCAGGCATGACCACGTTCTTCCTGGAGCGCATCCTCCTACACGGCTTCACGGGATCGAAGGGCGCGAGTCCAAAGTGCTCACCGTTGGCCTTCTGATCACGGATGTAGAACCATTTGTCCCTCCACCCTTGGACGGACGCCATGAGCTTGATGTTGAAACAGGTGGCGGATGGGTCGACATGAATTCCGCAACCACCTACATCATAGACTAAAGAACCAGTGGCAGATTAGCGCTTCAATTTGAAGAGGTGCTTGAAGAGGCCGAAGTGTGGCTCGATTCCGAGACAGCACTCGCAGAGAGTAATGAAACAAGAGATATGGAGGATATAGTTTGGGGACAGCTGATGGAGCTGGAGCCCGTAAAAACAAAGAAGACCCCTAAAGAAGGGGTGAAGAGGTAAGGAGAGACCGCGAATGATGAATGCAAAAAACATCACTCAAAAACCAGCGGGGGGGACAGGAACTGTCTCACCGCTGAGGACGCGCGTGTCGGCAACTGTGGCAGACAGTACCCCGTCTTGGCGAAGAATACAGAGGTCAGACGCCTTGATGATGGAGGGGCGCCATGCACCATTTGTGACGCGGGTCGCCGGGACTTTCTTCTTCCCGCCGGCGGCAGTGCTGGCGCCCGCAGTGGCGGAGCCGCCCTTCTTCTTCACCGCAGCAGCGGTGGCCGCAGAATCAGTGGCAGCACCTCCTTTCTTCTTCCCCATTGCGCGACGGCGGTGAGAACGGAGGAAGTAGCTGGGGAAGATACGTAGTTGGTCCAGCGCCACAACGAGAAAGTGCGCAAGGAAACAGAGAGCAATAGAAATGGCGACGGCATCAAGGATGAATGAGAACAGATGGAAAAATTACCATCACAGCGCCGCTACTTAACCCCTAGAAGATGCAATCCAACGGCTCAGAAAAACCCTACTAGATGCGTGGCAAGCATCACGTTGGACATGTGGAGGAGTGGAAGCGCGAACCGTCCCTCCACAACTCCCATTACGCGGGGAAATCGAGGAGACGCAGTTAAAATAAAGATTACGCACTCCCAGTCAAATCAAAGTCTGAAAGTGGGACCCACTGCTCGTCACGTCCCGTCAAACTCGCTCACACGGGCAACTGAGGTCATACAAGTGTCAGCACTGACGTCATCAAAGCTATGCAGCGGAAAACTTTGACTACTTTAGTCCTTGTTTTGTCTTCGACTCCACCAAGCACTCGGGGGCTACTCCCATAGGGAGCGCTGGCCGCGCACCCTACAATTTTCTTTTCTTGTTGCAGGAACATGGACAATCACAAGCAAACCCAACCACTCGAAACACGGTTCGACTACGGACATGGGTTACTCCCATAGGGAGCGCCGGAAACAAATTCTACTGAAACAAGCAAGCAAAAGATGACAGCAGTCGCAAAAGTTTTTTAGTCCCTGCCTGAGTCTTCGACTCAACTAGGCACTCGGGGGCTACTCCCATAGGGAGCGCTGGTCGCGCACCCTATGATTATTTATACAGAAAACTGTGTGTTGATAACATCCGCCCTCGAAGCTCATGGCGACACCGCCTCATAATTTTTCCCTACAAAGAGACTGCGTCTCCTGGGTCACCCGAATCGTCTCCGCGATGATAAAATTTGGATATCGCGCTTACAACGTGAAGGTAAGACCTGAAGAAGGCCTGGCAACGCATTAGCTGCGCACTACCAGAAATGTATCCATGCCTATAGGTACGATGAACATGCCTCGACGGACGCGTCGAGTGCTCACACCCATATAACTAGAATTCGACTCCTGTAAGACCTCCGCGGCCTGAGTCGAATTACACCAGCACTTTTCCGGATTCGAGTCCGGGGACTCGAGTTCGAGTAGATTGCGTTGTTTCACCCTAAGGTGGTTAACTGATACCGATACTTCGGTTATATTAGGCACGTATATCAACAATCCCTATGACACAAATAAAAGTAGTCAAAACACACTCGTTCAGGCACTCGAAGACTTCAAAAAGTCCCCAGTCGAATCTGTGATTCCACTGGACACTCGGGGGCTATTGACATAGGTATACCCTACAGGTACTCGAGCTTGGTATATACGGTCCAAATACGTACAGGCCCACGGTGTCACCAAGGCCCAAACTAAAGACTCGAGTAACCTACGGACTCTCGATTGCTTGAAGAACAAGAAGAAGTTAAAGATAGAAAGTCTGAAGGGGAAAAACCCTAACTTGTAACCGACTCGACCTGCTACTCGAGACCTACCTATCTATATAAAGGCTAGGAGGGGGCGGCAAGGAGCACACACGCAACCCTAGTTTCCACAACCCTCGCCAGATTGCATCTGTGCACCATTGTAACTTTCGATTCCTTTGATAATTCCACGAGTAGACAAGCAGGAGTAGGGACCTCTATGAGGCCTGAACCTGGGTAAATCTTTGTCCCCTGTGTGCTTGTTTGCTAGCCGATAGATGTCTCCAGCGCTCCCTCCTTCTCCAAAACCCAAGTCCATAACAATGGGCATTGATGAGTAAAACCCTCGTCAGCTACAGTAGATTTTGTTTTAATGGAAGTATTATTGGTGTTGAAACTAAACCCAAAGACTTATTATCTTGAGTACACTAATGTTGCTAATAAAGATTGTGTGAAGTTTTGTATGAAGGAAAAATTTCAGGTGTAAGGAAAGAATGATTAATGAGATGAAGAATGGACTAAAGCTCAAGCTTGGGGATGCCACCCGTGTCACCCCAAGAAATATCCAAGAAGTACAAGCGTCAAAGCTTGGGGATGCCAAAGGCATCCCCTTCTTTATCAATAAAAAACTCAGGTTTCTTCCAAACACTTCATTTTTATTGTTTCATGCACAGTTGTGTTGTTCTTGGAGCGTCTTTGTTTTTGTTTGCTTGGTTTTCTTAGTTTGCTTGAATAAATTGGTTGGACCCCATCTTTCATACATTAGTTTTCAAATAAGTTTGGCTTGGATTGGAAAAGAGTAGGAAAAGTTCATGCTTAAGTAGTAAAAGGAGCTCATTTTTGACTGTGGCCTATGCTTTGTCATGTCATTCTTGATATTGTTTTGGCTTTATGCTTAGTGATTTTTGCTGTAGCATGACATGCTATAAACAATTGAGATTTCTTAATGTGCCTTGAAATAATCATGCGTTGTTTTAGCATATTAAAGCATAGTATTGTGGTATTCTCCTTTGATGCTTTATTTGGGTTGACTTGGCGCATGCTCACACCATGTTAAGACTATCCCAAGTCACCATAGCCTTTATGATCCTTTAGTTTTCAACTTGTAATATCACTTTATGCTTTAATTAATGATGTTTTGTCGCTTTGCATGATTATGGCCATTATTGCTCTCTTAGTTGGTCGCTCCCAATCTTTTGCTAGCCTCCATAACCGAGTATGAGTTCCACTCATGCATCCAACTCCAAATAAAACCAAGTTATTCCAAAGAGTCCACCATAGCTACCTATTAGCATTTACTATTCCAAGTATATTCATGCTTTTATCTACCTTCCGAATTAAACTTGTTATGTGAAAATTAGTGATTAAAGCTCTCACGAACTTGATGGCACACTTTATTTTCTTGCACTTAATAAACTTGAACCATTGCATCCATCTTTGTTGTGCATATGCTTGCACTTTATAAGTTGAAGTTAGCAGAACCATGTATCATGGGGAACGCTTTCAACATTGCACTTATATTCCGTTGATATCATGATTCTTTTGCTTATGGATCCCGGCGGTGTGAAATAAAAGGGTAACTTGTAAGATCATGGAGTTTGTATGTGTGTTAGAGAAATGCCTAGGCCGCTAGCCTAAGCCATGCCTAATCATGGTGGAAACTTGCAGCATAACCATAATGAGCACTCTATGAAGCATCCTCAATAAAAACCTATGCAAATAGCAAATAAAAAGATCGCTGAGATGCTCATTGTCTGCTTGCCTTGTCATTTTGATTATGGGATAGCTCCTGTATCATGTGCAAGGGGTACCCCGTTGGCGGTTCTCTATGATACATGTGTACTTACAATGACAAGAGCTTACTTGTGACTGAAGTTGAGTAGCATGAGGTTCGGTACTCGTAAGTAAGGGGCATGAGATTTCAACTTATAACTTGTCAAGCATATCCTCTTAGTTGTGTCACTTTAACCTTAATCACCTAAAGATGCTTATGATAGGGGCAATGAGAGCTGGAAGCTAATAAGTACCATAATTTTTGGAAGCTCTTTATAAGACTTGAATCCCTGCTGCCTTCTATGAAGGACTTTCTTTTTCTTTTATGTTGAGTCTCCATCTTCTATCTTTATGCACCTATTGAGAGAGCATAGTGGTCATTCTTAGTTTAATGTGCATTGTCCCAAGACTTGTTGATTGATGCATAACTTTGATATTGCTTGTTCTTAAACTATTTGTATCTAGTCACCCTTATGAACTTTGAAGGTGTCCTATGCATTTATATTTTGCTACACTATGAAGGACAAGCTGAATACCATTCTCATCATGTTTTCTATATGTGAAACAAACAAACGTCTTGCAAGCATTGTTATTCATGAATCTTTTATATGTACCTTCTCATGTTACAACATAGTTGCTATGTCTTATTGTTAGAACTATATCTTTCATGCTATGTTAAAGTACTATGATCCTAGCTATCAATGTTTTATAAATGCCTTGATCAAGATTGTGATGGTGCATGTCACCTCAAAAATTATTCTTTCTTTTTGTCACTTACCTACTTGAGGACGAGTAGGAGTTAAGCTTGGGGATGTTGATACGTTGCAAACGTATCTATAATTTTTGATGTTCCATGCTTGTTTTATATCTACTTTCTTATGTTTTGTCCACACTTTGGAGTTTTTAATACACTTTCTGGAACTAACCTATTAACAAGCTGCCACAGTGCCAGTTGCCTATTTTCTGCTATTTTTGGTTCCAGAAAAGTTGGAAAATGAATATTCTCGGAATTGGATGGGACAAAAGCCAAAGTCAATATTTCACCGAAGGGAACACGGAGCTAGAAGACGAGACAGAGGAGGGCCAGGGGTTGTCAACACCATAGGGTGGCACGGGTCCCCCTGGCCGCGCCACCAGGTGGTGTGGGCCCCTGGTCCACCCTCTGACATCGCCCCTTCGCCTATAAGAAGCCTCCCGATGAGAAAACCCTAAAGAATCCAGCCTCCAGCCACGAAAAGTTCCGCAGTGCCCCCGCCACCGAAGGGGAGATTTGGGGGACAGAAAGTCTTTGTTCCGGCACCCTGCCGGGACGGGGAAGTGCCCCCGGAGCCATCTCCATCGATCTCCACCACCATCTCCATCGCCGTTGCAGATTCCCATGATGAGGAGGGAGTAGTTCTCTCTCGAGGCTAAGGGCTCTACCGGTAGCTATGTGTTCATCTCTCTATGAATGATCTTATTGAGATCATGAGCTTTGTAATCAAGTAGATCTACCTTGCTACTCAAGTGCTTTAATAGATCTCTGCTCTCCCCATGTGTGTGAAAGTGACAGCGTGCACACCATGGTGGCACTTAGGCTAGAGATTACAATAACTTGTTATGAGTTATATTTGGAGTTGGATGTTTCTATGAAATTGTGGTGTTTGTTGGAACCATCTAGAGCTCAAGGTGACAGTGTGGGGTTATCTAGATGGGGAAAGCGTACTTTGAGGTGTGCTGTTATAGCCCTACCATGGATTAGAGTGTCCAACCGGAGAGTAGTTAACAGTAGTATCATAAAGAGAAGATATTTATATGAGAGTGTTCACTAGTGAAAGTATGATCCCTAGGCCTTGTTTCTAAGCATTGAAACACTGTTTGCAACTAGATCTGTTACATGTTTGCTTGCTTCCATCTTTATTTCAGGTTGCCTTTAGTCTCTTCCACGCCATCAAGCTATTTTCTGGCACCGTTGTCTTTTATCCATACCACTTGTATTTCACTATCTCTTCGCCGAACTAGTGCACCTATACACCTGACAAGTGTATTGGGTGTGTTGGGGACACAATAGACTTCTTGTATCTTGATTGCAGGGTTGCTTGAGAGGGATACCTTTGACCACTTCCTCCCTGAGTTCGATAAACCTTGGGTAATACACTTAAGGGAAACTTGCTACTGTTAACCTCTGCACTTGGAGTACCAACAACTGTCTACAAGAATAGAAGTGCGTAGACATCACCCTTTCTTCGGGTAACTGCTTCAACCACGATCTTGCAGCTCCGATGAGGTGTAGCTGTAGACTTTGCATTGCGGTCGTTGTGGAGCCACCCTGTGATTTGATGGTGGCCAGATAGTCTGCTAACCAAGCTTCGGGTTCCTGGAGGCCATAGTATTTGTGACGATCGTGTGGAGGTTTGTGATACGTCCATTTTGCACCACTATTCTATATCATAATTTACTATTATTCATTGATATATTTCATATTAAGAGATGATACTTATGTTATTTCATCTATTTTTGCATGGTTGATGACTTTTGGAGCATGGACCGCTGCAGTCAGGATTCTGATGGAAAAAGTGATGTTTGGAGGCGAAATTCACGAAGATCAGAAAATCCAGGAAAATACATGGAAAATTCTATTTTTCCAAAAGACGAAGATTACCAGATGGGGAAGTGGAGATGGGCCACATGGGTGGTGTGGCCGTCCTGGTCTACTCCTGACTCTCCCCTCTGTCGTATATTATCCTGCCAAAACCCTAAGACTCAGGGAGCGACCACAGAAAGATTCCGCCGCCTCTGCGGGGCGGAGAACACCAAGAGAGAAAGAACTCTCTCGCAGACAGAATTCTGCCGGGGGAATTCCTTCTCGGAGAGGGGAGATCATCGCCATCAACACCACGATCAAGCTGGACTTCATCGGGATCATCATCATCATCATCGCCACCATCATCTCCACTAGCACCATCATCACCACTTCATACCGCTGTAACAATTGGGTTGAATCTTGCATAGTTCTTAGGGGAAACTTTCCCGGTGTTGATTACTCCTTGTAGTTGATGCTATTGAGTGAACCATTGAATTATTGTCTATGTTCAGATTGTTACATATCATTATTTTATCTCTGATCATGATCCATATGATGTCTTGTGAGTAGTTCGTTTTGTTCTTGAGGACATGGGATAAGTCATGTTGTTAGTAGTGGAATTGTGTTGAGAAAGATTCAATGGTTTGATATTTAAGCTGTGGTGTACTTCTTCTAGTGGTGTCATGTGAACGTTGACTACATGACACTTCACCTATATGGGCCTAGGGGAATGCATTGTGTATTTGGCTACTAATTGTAGGGGTTGCCGGAGTGACAGAAACCTGAACCCCCATTAGGAAACCTTTGCACAAGGGACGTCAGGGTCTTAGAGTTTAAAGCTGTGGTTAGGTTTCTACCTTAATTACTTTCTTGTACTTGCAAATGCTTGCAAGGGGTATAATCACAAGTATGTATTAGTCCTAGGATGGTCGGTACATTACATAGGTTCACCCACACAACACTTAGCAAACTAAAGAAGATTAATCAACTATATGAAGCGAAAGCACTTGACGATATTCTTGTGTGTCCTTGAGAACGTTTGGTCATCTTAAGTAATACAACCAGCTTGTCCTTTGCTAAAGAAAGGATTGTGCCACTTGCTGCATTTATTCTTATTGTCTTTTATTTACTCCTACTTTATTTACCTGCATTATCAAAACCCCCTAAAAATCCGTTTGCTAAGTATTTACAGAGAATTCCTGCTCCAAGCCATTCACCAACACCTTCTGCTCCTTGTTGGGTTCGACACTCTTACTTATCAAAAATACTACGATACACCCCCTATACTTTTGGGTCATCAACACTATTTTCTGGCGCCGTTGCCAGGGAGTGAAGCGCTATTGGAGAGTGGAACTGGTAAAGAAAACTTCTATTGTGAGTATTGTTTACTTCTCTTAGTTGCTTTATTTTCAATATGGATAATTCATTGAGTTTCTTATTTCGTAATGCTACTACCACTACTAAGGTAGTAGATGAACCACCACCTGCTGAGAATGATACTTTTAAAATACCTACAATAATTATTGATCGTGTTATGGATAACTATTATGTTGGAGATGGAACTGTCCATCTCGGTGATCATTTGCTCTTTATACACGAATTATGCAGGTTGTTTAAGTGTGCAGTTATTACAATAGATCAAGTCAAGAACAAGTTATTCTCATTATCACTGAAAGGAAGAGCTGAGGAATGGTATAAGCTGTTGAAGAATGGTCAAGCTCTTGAATGGGAGGAAATAGTACCTCTCTTTTATTCAAAGTTTTATCCTCCTAGTGTGATTCATAAAGATCGGAATCAAATATACAACTTTTGGCCTCTTGATGGAGAGAGTACAACTCAAGCTTGGGGGAGATTGAAGTTACTAATGCTCAAATGTCCAATTCATGAGCTCCCCAACAATATTATTATCAATAACTTTTATGCAAGGATTTCTCTTCATGATAAGGATTTATTGGATGCTTCTTGTGCTGGATCATTTACACGCATGGAAGAAGAAGCTAAATGGGAACTTCTAGATCGTATTCAAGACAATGCTGAAGCATGGGAGAATGATGAAGGAAGAAAGTCAGGTATAAATTATGATTATGAATGCATTGAATCTTTTATGGGAACTGATGACTTTCAAAATATTAAAAATGCTTATGGTCTAGACTCAACTTATTTTAAGGATTTTGCTTCCTATATTGAAGTTCCTAAAAAGAAGTGGAATAAGTATCATGAACCATATAAAGATGTTGCTCAGTGTGTACCTGCAAGAAATACTGAAGTTTATACTGCTAATCATGTTTTACCTGAACCTTACATTGAGAAAATGCCTTTCCCAGTCAAGGCAAAGGAACATTCTATGATAGCTAGTATGGTTAACGAAAGTACAAATAAAGCTGTTGAACCTGATGAACAAGTAGCTATAGAACATATGATAGCAAATGTGAAAGACTTTGTCACTAAATATGTAGAAGATGGACACACTATCCTCTGTAAGGATACTTCTAATATTGTTTCACAAAGTAGTGTTATGAGAGCTAGTGTCCCTATGTTTTCTGTAAGGATAAGTGGTCATTGCTACAATGGTGCTTGTGATAGTTATATCATTAAATTTATGCATGATATTGAAAGCTATTATGAGAGAGGGAATAATGTTCTTATGCATCTCAATAATATCATGTTTCCTCGTTTTATGCTTAAAGTCTTTATGTTGCACTTATTTTGCCTTCTTATGCTTATAGTTTCTGGCTTCAACAATTTATTTGCTTATAAAGTTACCTTACATAGAAAGCGGGTTAGACTTAAACATGTGTATTTTTGCTTCTTAATGCTCTCTTTCACTTCAATTCATATTCTTATGTGAGCATCATTGAAATTATCATGCCTATAAAGAAAGAGCTTTTTTGGGAGACAACCCAATATATTCTTGCTTTCAGTTTGTTTTTGTTTCTTTGAGTCTTGGAAGTTATTAGTTCGGTAATAACCACTCCTTATCCTTTTGTTTGTTTTTTGTGTCAACATCAACCTCTAATGAAAGAGAAGTAAGATTTGGGGAAGTTGTTGTCCCGAAACAGATTTTTGTGCTTCACCATAAAAATTCGTGAGAGATTTCTATACGTTGGATTGTGCTGTAACTTTTTGTGCTTCTGCCCCAGGTTGTTATTTAACTTTCGTTAGTTTTGCACTTTTTTATTTGAGCAGCAAAAGATTTTATAAAAAATTGATCTTCACTTGCTGGTCTGTTCTGATAGATTTTTGCCACTCTTGCATTTGCCTCTTAAATCGATTTCCTTTTTGAATTCTTTTTGGGTTTTTGGAAGGAGTTGCTACAGTAGCTTATGTTTTGATGGATTTCAGTTGAAATTGAACCTAAAAGGTTCATTACCTCGCTTATACTAATGTTGCTAATGAGAATTTTGTGAAGTTTTGTGTCAAAGAAATTTCCAGGTTAGTGGAGAAAATGGGATAATAAGAAAGTGAAAGGTTTCATGACTCAAACACTATATTGCTAGAGATTCTTACAATGAAGATATTTATGCTATTCAAGTGGTAACTCTAGAAAATCTAATTAAAGACCAAATTCAGAGACCCGTAGAGTCCGTTTTCGAATAGGTAACAGTTCTGGTAAGAAAAGTTCCGCGAAAAATCTGTCCAGTTATATTTTTGCAGTTTTTATCCAACAAGGAAAGAAACGAAGCGAAAGAGGGACGGAAACGGAGCCTGGGTGGCTCACACCACCCTGTGGCGCGAGCCCACCCTAGGCCGCGCCACCAGGTGGTGTGGCTGCCCTGGACTCCGTATCCGACCAGTTTTATCCCAGTACCTTCCTTTTGTGGTAAAACTTCATAATATATAATCCCCCGGATCCCCCGAGGTTTGTATATCGTGTTCTCGTCGTGTTCTCGTTTCGATCTGTTTCTGACAGGTAGAGTCCCGGTTTTGGAGCCACAATGTCTTCCTCTGGATCAGCCAAGGAAGATTCCTTAGCGGATATCATCAACCCATACATGCGTGAGTTGAAGATTCATCCCAAGGAGTTGTTGCTCGAAGATTGGAAGGTACAGATAAAAGAGGTTCAAGGCCCTAAAGGTGAAGGAAGTCTGGAGGACAGGATGGAAGCGCTGGAGCAAAAAGTCTTTAGGTACAAGAAGATGGCGGAACGCGAAGTGGATATCATCCATAAGATTTGTTTCGAACTCATCGCCGAGCACCAAAAGGAGACTGCTGAGCTCAAGGATGAGATTTTGTCACTCCACCAAACAACCAACCAACTGCAAGCACAACTCTACGACATTCAAAATCAAAACTGTGAGTATGAGGTTAGGTTTAAACGCATAAGTGTTGTAGCTAGTTTCAGGATGATGGAGACCAGGATGTCTTTTATTGATGGGAGCCTTTACCTTGGAAGTCGGACGATGATAAAAGAATACCACCACCACCGAAGGAGTAATTCGTCATTAGGTTTTGGCATTCCCTTGGTTTGTTCCAAGCTTGGGGGAGTGCCATGGTATCACATCACTATCTTCTATCTTTTTACCTTTTTAGTAGAGTCATATCATGAATAGAGAAGTTATCATGTAGGATGGTTTGCATTATGGAAGTGTCCCCTCTCTTGTTAGATATCTATGTATCCCTTGGCGTGAGTTGCCGTTATGGACTATTAATGAGAAGTTCTATCATTTACTCTTTTGCATCTCTTATATTAGTTTTCAATTCATGGTTATATGATTGATCTTGTGGTTAGCATTGGTATCACTTTGGGATCATTGAGTTAATTTAGTTGGTTTTGGCAGACCTGGCTCGGTCAGTAGCACCACTATTTTTGAGAGTTGAATGAAAAAAAGATAAAAAGTACTCTAAATAAATATAATTTCATCTTCTTTCTTTCTTGATTTGCTCATAAGCTTAGTATTCTCTAGTTAAGATCTTTTGTGCTTCCAAGGAAGATTGCATGTTTATTTTTATCGCTTGTATGTTTTTTTGTTTCCCTCAACTCTTGTACTTGCTACCCAGCCTTGCTAGCCAAAAACCTGTACTGAGAGGGAATTCTTCTCATGCATCCAATCCTTAAATCAAACCTATGCCATTTGTGTCCACCATACCTACCTATTAGCACTATTGCTATTCCAACTAAATTCATGTTTTCATCTACCTTCCGAATTAAACTTGTTATGTGAAAATTAGTGATTAAAGCTCTCACGCACTTGATGGCACACTTTATTTTCTTGCACTTAATAAACTTGAACCATTGTGCCTATCTATGTTGCGTATATGCTTGCGCTTTATAAGTTGAAGTTAGCAGAACCATGCTGTCATGGGGAACGCTTTCAACATTGCATTGGTACTTTGTACCTAGTTGATATCATGTTATTTTGCTTATGGATCCCGGCGGTGTGAAATAAAAGGGGAACTTGTAAGATCAAGGAGTTTGTATGTGTGTTAGAGAAACGCCTGGGCCGCTAGCCTAAGCCATGCCTAATCATGGTGGAAACTTGTAGCATAACCATAATGAGCACTCTATGAAGCATCCTCAAGAAAAACCTATGCAAATAGCAAATAAAAAGATCGCTGAGATGCTCATTGTATGCTTGCCTTGTCATTTGGTTTATGGGATAGCTCCTGTATCATGAGCAAGGGGTACCCCGTTGGCAGTTCTCTATGATACATATGTATTTACAGTGACAAGGGCTTACTTGTGACTGAAGTTGAGTAGCACGAGGTTCGATACTCATAAGTAAGGGGCATGAGATTTCAACTTATAACTTGTCAAGCATATCCTCTTAGTTGTGTCACTTTAACCTTAATCAGCTAAAGATGCCTATGATAGGGGCAATGAGAGCTGAAAGCTAATAAGTACCATAATTTTTGGAAGCTCTTTATGAAACTTGAAATCCCTGCTTCCCTTTGCGAAGGTCCTATCTCTTACCTTTTTAGTTGAGTCAGTAAACCTATTCCCTTCTATCTCAGCAAGTATTTTGAGTTGTTGTGTTTCATTCATTCATATGATGATTTATTCAATCATGTTTGTTATGTTCCTTGTTTTGCATATTGCTCCTATCTTGGTGTTTACTACTTTGAAAGCTATCATTGAAAACCAGTTATTTGTGAACTCCTGCAAATTGTCAACTATTCTTCGATCAAGAGCTAAGTTTGCCATTACCAAATATGATTTACTTTATGCATTTTTATTGTGTTTCGTTTACCTATTGCAAGTTAAGTTATATAATGGTGAGTTGTCTGCTATATGATCTATGTATTAATGAATGTGATGCTTCTTGTCCGTATTCTTTTATCGACTCTTCACTCCATAAACCTGAGGTTATGTTTACTGATCTCAGTTTCGCTCGGGGACAAGCGAAGTCTAAGCTTGGGGGGAGTTGATACATCCATTTTGCATCACTATTCTATATCATAATTTACTATTATTCATTGATATATTTCATATTAATAGATGATACTTATGTTATTTCATCTATCTTTGCATGGTTGATGACTTTTGGAGCATGGAGAGCTGCAGTCAGGATTCTGATGGAAAAGGTGTTGTTTGGAGGCGAAACTCGTGAAGATCAGAAAATCCGGGAAAATACATGGAAAATTCTATTTTTCCAGAAGACGAAGATTGCCAGAAGGGGAAGTGGAGATGGGCCATAGGGGGCCCACAACACCCCCTAGCGCGGGCCACCCCAGGCCACGCTACCAGGTGGTGTGGCCGCCCTGGTCCACTCCTGGCTCTCCCTTTGGTGTATATTATCCTCCCGAAACCCTAAGACTCAGGGAGTGACCAAAAAAAGATTCTGCCGCCTCTACAGGGCGGAAAACACCGAGAGAGAAAGATCTCTCCGGCAGACAGAATTCTGCCGGGGGAATTCCTTCCCGGAGAGGGGAGATCATCGCCATCAACACCACCATCAAGCTGGATGATACGTCCAAAACGTATCTACTTTCCCGAACACTTTTGCTATTGTTTTTCCTCTAAACTTGTGTGATTTGGATACAACTAACACGGACTGACGCTGTTTTCAGCAGAATTACCTTGGTGTCTAGTTTTTCTATAGAAAATCAACTATCAGGAAAAATCCCGGAAAATATGCCAAAAATCCTATTTCACCAGAAGACTCACGGAGCGAGAAGACGAGACGGAGTAGGGCCACAAGGGTCCCACACCACCTGGCCGCGCGGGCCAGGCCAGGCCGCGCCTGGGGGTGGTGTGGCCGCCTCGGCTGTCCCCTCGGCCTCCCTCTTCGCCTATAAGTTACCTCTTGACCTAAAAACCAAGGGGGGTTTGACGTTTTTCCAGAAAGAATTCCGCTGTGCCGCCACACCAGATTCCGCGAATCGGAACTAGAAACTCCGTTCTGGCACCCTGCCGGGACGGGGAATTGGAGGAGATCATCATCACCATCGCTTCTCCATCGACCATCCATGTTTCCCCCATCTATGAGTGAGTAATCCCCCGCTGTAGGCTATGGGGATGGTAGGGATTGGATGAGATCATTCATGTAATGGCATTAGATTGTTAGGGCATGGAGCCTAGTATCTATTATTAGTGCTTTTTGACTTTGTTGCAACTTATTATGCTTAATTTTTGTCACTAGGGCCAGAGTGCCATGATTTCGGATCTGAACTTGTTATTGATTCATTATGATAGTATTGTTTATGGTCTTACCTGCAAGTTTTATACACATATTGTTGTCTGGAACCAAAGGCCCCGAAGTGACAACAATCGGGATAACCGGAGGGAATGGCTTTGATGTGAGGATCACATGTGTTCATGGAGTGTTAATGCTTTGCTCCGGTGCTCTATTAAAAGGAGCACCTTAATTGCCAGTAGTTCCCTTGAGGCCCCGCTACTAACGGGCTGGAAGGACAAAAGATGTTGTGCAAGTTCTCATTACGGGCACGTATGACTATATATGGAACACATGCCTAAGATTATCTAGTACTTGGATGCTTTATCTTATTTATCTGCAGATGCCCTATGTTCTGATTGCTATATGAGTTGTCTTGTCCATGCAACGCCCGTCCATCCATCCTTATGCCTACTGCGCTTTAATCCTATTGTTTACTGCAATTGTTACTACTGTCTTTAGTTTTACTACTGCTATTACTTTACTATTGCTACTACAAAACTGTTGCTACTGATAAACTGCTATGAGCAAGATTGTTTCCAGGTGCAGCTGAATTGACAACTCAGTTGTTAAGGCTTAAAAATATTCTTTGGCTCCCCTTGTGTCGAATCAATAAATTGGGTTTCACTTCCCTCGAAAATACTACGATACACCCCATATACTTATGGGTCATCAAGACTATTTTCTGGCGCCGTTGCCGGGGAGCATAGCTTTATTTATCAAGTTCACTTGGAATCACTATTGTTCACTGCCATCCATCCATCAAGGGTAAGTCTCGTGATGGCAAGGTTCCTATTTTACCATCCACTACAAGGAGAGGTACGGTTCTGAACACCTCTGTTGGTCTTGATTCACCATCTGATATGAGTAAGCTCCTTACACCACCACATACACATGTTACACACACTGTTACTACTACTGAATCTGAAACTTCTGACACTTATGATGCTGCTTCTACTGTGCTTGATAAGAGTGGTTCATTAGGTCCTTTCCTAGATTCTACGATTGCTAGAACTATAGCTGGAAATACTGAAACTCCTAATGAAGATACTACTAAAGGGAATATGCCCGAGAGGCAATAATAAAGTGGTTATTATCTTATTCCATGTTTATGATAAATGTTTATTTTGCATGCTATAATTGTATTGATCGGAAATGTCAATACATGTGTGTTTAATAAACAAAAAGGGTTCCGAGTTATGCCTCTCTTATAGACTAGCTCGTTGATTAACAAGATGATCAAGGTTTCCTGATCATGGACATTGGATGTTGTTAATAACGAGGTCACAACATTGGTGGAATGATGTGATGAACATTCATCCGAAGTATAGCATTACAATCAAAGTCATTATGTTTATATTGCTATAACATCATACGAAGTAGTCTTAGTCCTTAGACCATGAGATCATGTTAATTGCTAACACCTAAAGAGTATCTTGATAACATCAAACGTCACACCGTAATAGGGTGACTATAAAGATGGGTTCAGTGCTACGAATGTGTTATGTTGAGGCTCATGGATCAAGAGTGGAATTTGTCAATCCTGATGACGGATAGATATACTCTGGGCCCTCTCGGTGATATCACATTAAGATAGCTTGCAAGAAAGTGATGTGATCACTAGAATGTTATATCACGGGAACGAGAAAAGAGTGCATGTCGGTAACGAGATCAAACTAGGTATGGAGATACCAATGATTGAATCTCAGACATGTAATATATCGTGAGACAAAGGGATTTAATTACTAACGTTAAAGGTTCTCCTGATCACAGAAGTCATCGTTGAATATGCATGAGTCAGTATGGATCTCTAGGTCCCTCTTCTGATTATTGATCTGAGAGGAGTCTCAATCATGTCTGCATTATTCGCGAACCGTAGGGTGACACACTTAAGAGTTACCGGACACCATTTTGGAGCACATATGTTTCAGACAAAAGAATTGCAAAGCGTAGGAATTGTTTCGATAGAAACCGGAAATTGTTTCAGGTGAAATTGAAGAAAGTGGTTATGCATGTGATATTGAAATATTGCAAGGGGTTATATGTGAATGTTTGTTAATTAAAGTAATTAACAAATTCTGAATAAATTTAATAAAAGAGTTTTAGTAAATGAGAGAGCATTAAACTTGGAGAATATTAATGCATTTAAAGTAGGGACTTTAAAGGGGAATGTGAAGAGGCATTTTAATGTGGAGGGGTTACCACCACATGAATGGGGGAGGTGAGGAGTCACCCCCCATGCGCCGTCCATGAAGAAGGGGCACCCCCTCGTCCTATAAAAGGCCACCCTCTTCCTCCTTCTTCCTCACACCTCCTCGTGAAGGATCTCTCTCCCCCTCTAGAATTATTCTCCCATGGTCTCAGATTAGCGAGATACATGTTCCCGGTGGAATTTCGTCTGGAAGGAGTTGCTGCTTCCACTGGATCACTAGAGCGAGGAGGTGGAGGTTGTCCAGTGGCTTGAACGTGTGTGCGAGTACGGATGCGCTGCTGATTTGCGCCGCTCGGACTTCCACACGATCTTGAGATCGGCAAGTGTACGACTACATCAACCACGAGTTCCTACTCGTTAACAAAATTCGTTGTCTTCGAGGGTAAGTTATCGATGGATGTATGTCCATCCATTGCTCTGTACCTAGTAGATAGATCTTGGCGTGTAGTTCTCATCGTAGGAATTTTTTTCTATGCTACGGACCCAACAGTGGTATCAGATCCTGATCTATACGTAGGTGCTTTGCACGGGTAGTACACATATGTTTATATGTGGGTGATGATGATCATGTTATTGCATCTTCTATGTATTTTGGATATTGGTGGCATAGTGGGATGAAGCGGCCCAGACCAACCTTACATGTCATCGTACATGAGACCGGTTCCACGACTGACATGCAACTTGTTTTGCATAAGTGGCTGGTGGGTGTCTATCTCTCCTACTATAGTCAATATCTGATTTACAATGAGTTGCTAATAACTTGGTTATCCTCGTTGTGGTCCATGTTCATAGGTAAGTATGGTTCTATCTTCGAAAGCCCTAAGCCACGTAAAACTTGCAATTGATAAATTAGAGGCGTCTAGTTTAGATCGTTGCTGGGCTAGTGTCTTGATATGGTATTGTTGTAAGTAGATGTATGATAGATACTCTTACAACACACTCAACGTGTAAGTTCTATAGAACTTGGCCTTACACACAAAGGAATGATAGAGATCATACCACAATGCAAATGATAGAGATCAAATGCATGGACCATATCATCTCACTTTACATATTAGATGTTAGCATCTTATACTGCTAGTTTGGCGCTTTTGGTAGCATTGTAAGATGATCCCTCATTTAGATATCAAGATAAAATGTGTTCTTCCTTGAGTATGCACCGTTCTATGGATCGTGTTTCGAGACATCATGTGATGATCGGGTGTACTCGACTCTACGCTTTCATACAACGGGTGTAATACAGTTTTACACACGCGATTACTAAGGTTCTTACTTGGTGAGCCTAGCATGTACAGACATGGCCTCGAAACACGGACCGAAAGGTTAAGCATGAGTCATATAGTTGATATGATGCCCATATTGATGCTCGCCTTTGAAGCTACACCGACTCATGTGATGATCGGACTTGGTGTAGTGGATTTGGTTCATGTAATCACCAAAAAGGCACGAGGGATGTCGTTTTTGAGTGGGAGTTTATCTCTAATTTGGATTAGTCGAACTCAATTTGTCATAAAATAAATCGAAGTGAATTTGCATAATTTGTTGTAGTCATTGGTGTCTGTTCACTACCTTATGCTTAGTTTTAATTGAGATAGTAGAACTATAGAATTCTAGATATTTACTTTACGAACTGGTATCATATTGTTTTGAATGTCAATTTAAAGTTTATAAGTCCTATTGCAAACTTGTAGCAAACTCTATTTACTCCATGAAGTTTAATAAGTAGTATTAAATCAAGAGTAAGAATTCCAATATTAGTATCTAAAGTATCATGTTTGCCTCCATGATTCTTGATATTCAAAAGTTGTTTTAATATCGAGGTTATCTAGGAGCAGAAATAATTGTTTCAGAAACCATCATGTGTGAAAGATATTGTGATATCTGAAACAAAGTTTTTGGTTGCATTATGATAGAGCGTAATTTAGCAAAATACATGTTCTCATATTGTATGAGAATTTGTGAAGGATGGAGATGCTAGACATCCGAATCTCCCAAAAGGTTTCGGGAACTAACATTATACTCGCGATTCTTCCTTATAGGCTATAGTAGCTTGATCATGAAAGTTGTCATGATAAGGGTGAATAGAAGATGTAAGTAAAATGTTTACTACACTAAAAGATTACTAAAGAATGGATTTTTTGAAAGAATACCAAACATTTGATGATGGTGATCCACTTCAAAGTGCAAGTCCAAAGGTATTAGTATTTGACTATATACGCTTTGTACTATGTGTCATGTGAATGACACCACTATTGATGTTGATAGATTCTTTTAAAAGAAAAGGAATTGTTGAAAGAGAATCTATAAAATATTTGGCAGAAAAGAAAAGGTTGGATATGTCCAACTTAGGTATATAGAAGATATACATGTTATGGATGTATTCCTTGCTTGTTAAACAATGTGGTTCTGAGGTATTGGATACCGAATTGGTTGGTATGAAGTGTCATACAGGACAACGCAATTCATGAACTGAAATAGCCTAAGTAATTAGCAAGAGAATAAGTGATGATGATCATCGAAAACAAATAAAGTGTTATTGTGTTCTTCGTTGTCGTCAAACCTAGCCTTCAAGATTTGTTTTAATAATTGTTATTTTGTTTCGGTATTACGAGAACAATGGTTTTTCAAATAAGTACCGTATTCCATAAAGGATGGATGAACTTTTACAAGTCTAGTGGGAGATATCACATCCATAAACATTATTGCTAAAATGTCGCAAGACAAATGATTAAAAGATCACTTATGAATTGACATCGTGGTTTTAAATTATATTGGAAAGAAAACATGAAGAAACTCCATGTTGATGGATTTTTGGAGTCTTTGATTTTGATCAATTGACGCATGTGAGACCTTCCTCGAGATAATTGAAACTCCATCCATAGGACAGAGAGGAACGGATGACTAGCTTATTGGAAATTGTGCATGCTGATGTGCATAGTCCATTATATGTAGCCATATGCGATGGATCCTTTTGCTTCATATACTTTCTCTAGAAATTTAAGTGATTATATCTATATATTTACTTAATAAGGAAGAAGTATGAAACATTTGAAAATTGTTCAAAGACTTTCAAGATGAAGTGAAAAATCAATGTAACAAGAAAATAAAAGAGTTTATGATTTGATCATAAAGGAAGATATTTGAGTTACTGTTTAGCAAAACACTTAAGATTAGAGGAATTGTTCCATGATTTGTGTTTCCTGGTAAACCATAGGAGTATGGCATATTCGAGAGATGAAATCAAACCATATTTACATGGTAAGATCAAAGGTGTCATTTATAAAACTGCCATTATGTTTTACGAATTGAAGCTTTAGAGACTACCGCTTTTACACTAAAAATAGCACCATCATGATCCGTTGAAATGACACCATATGAGTTACGGTTTGGGATAAAACCCGAATTGTCTTTTCTTAAATTTTGGTATGCTATGCATAAGTAAAATGTTTACAACCAAAGTCGGATAAGCACGTCTTTGTAGGTTATCCCAAAGAATTTGTTGGGAATTTCTCCATAACACCGAGGACAAAAGAGTTTGTTACTTGGAACGTCAAGTTTCTTGAGAAGGAATTTTCACGAAAAGTTAAGTGGGAGGACAATAGAACTTTGATAAGGTTGTTGAACCTTAGCTATATGTGCTAAGTAGCGCAGCGCCGGAAAGTGTCCCGGTGGCGGCCATAGTGCTCATGGCTCCCGTGATTATAAAAGGTGTGATCTCGGAGATTAGAGTTCCTATTGAACCGTATGGGTCAGTAAGAATCAAATAGTAAGATTTGATAAGCAAGTCTTTATTGTTTTGACCATGATGAACCGACTACATGCAAAGAAGCGATGATGGGCCCTGACTCCATAAAATGACTAGAAGTCATAGAATCCGTGATAGTATCCATACACGAGAAATCAAGTTTCTGAACTTGGAAGACCCTCCGGAAAGGAATGAAGCCAATCGGTTGTATTTGGATCTATAAAGATATAGACATGGATGTTTAACATCTATGAAATAGTCGACATATCGGAAAGAAGTTTACGACAATGTTCAAGGATTGACTATGACAAGATTTGATCTTTCATAGCGATATTTAGTCTTGACGGATTAATGTAGCAACCACTACATATAATTTGGTATATGGTAGTTGAATAAACAAAACAAGGTTCTTATAATAGAACGGTTACCTAAGACGTGTACATGACATGGTCCGAAGGGTTTTATTAATTCAAAGGGTGCTAAAAGGGCATGAAAACTTCAATAGTTGAAGTAAGCATAGCGGAGTTGGAATCTTCACCATGATGAAACTGTTAAAGGAGTTTAAATTCATCGGAGATGATGAAGATGCTTGCATTTGCAAGAAATTAAGTGGGAGCATTGAGACATATTTCTAATACATTATGTAGAGGACATATTGTTGATTGGAAATGATGTATCTTGTATTGACACAAGTTAAGAATTTCATTAAAATGAGATTTAGATGAAAGACTTGGGCAAACCCGGAATATTTGGCATCAATATCTATATGGATAGATTGAGGCGCTAATATGGTTGTGCCAGACATACATATATGAGATATTGAAAGGGTTCAATATGGAAACAACAAGAAAGGTTCTTGTTGCATGGAAAGGATTGTATCAAAATTCAAGTGTTTCAACACTTGGTGAGTAAAATCACATGAAGATTTTGATCGATTATACCATGATATGTATATATCCAGAATGTCCTATGCTCTAAATGTTATGAGCACATACCAGAATGATTCATGAGATGATCATTGGACGATAGTAAAGATATTCTTATGAGCTTTGGAAGAACTAAGAATATATCATGTATAAGTGACAGATAGTTAAAGGTAGTTCATTGTAAAGTGTTACATTGATACTAGTTTTGTCACAAGATACAAATTAAATTTATCTCAATTTAGACTATGGGTGGCACAATGTAATGGAAAGGATGTTCCATGATGGATTTGGATGAGTTCCAAAGTTGAGACATTGTGACAGATACTACAACAAAAGGCTAAGTATATAACTACTATAGTAGCAGCAAAGGAGGGCATTTGTGTTAAGTAGTTTGTTATCAAACTAGGTGTGTTTCAAAGTGGGATAATACTATGAAGATATATTGTGTGACAATAATATCAACATATTTTAACCCAAACGAACTAAAGGTCTCACCAGAGGACCAAATTTATACAATGCCATCTCATTTGAGAATGAGTGATGCGTAGAGACGCAGAGACATGCAATTACAAATGGACCTGAAACTGTTATATCCGGAGATTATGTTAACCACTAGCAATCGCGTATATGAACACCAGAAAGCCATAAGTGTTCAATACGCAAAGTTTTTCAAACTAGATTATTGACTCTAGTGCAAGTGGGAGACTGAAGGGAATATGCCCGAGAGGCAATAATAAAGTGGTTATTATCTTATTCCATGTTTATGATAAATGTTTATTTTGCATGCTATAATTGTATTGATCGGAAACGTCAATACATGTGTGTTTAATAAACAAAAGGGTTCCTAGTTATGCCTCTCTTATAGACTAGCTCATTGATTAACAAGATGATCAAGGTTTCCTGATCATGGACATTGGATGTTGTTAATAACGAGGTCACAACATTGGCGGAATGATGTGATGAACATTCATCCGAAGTATAGCATTACGATCAAAGTCATTATGTTTATATTGCTATAACATCATACGAAGTAATCTTTATCATTAGACCATGAGATCATGTTAATTGCTAACACCTGAAGAGTATCTTGATAACATCAAACGTCACACCATAACAGGGTGACTATAAAGATGGGTTCAGTGCTACGAAGGTGTTATGTTGAGGCTCATGGATCAAGAGTGGAATTTGTCAATCTCGATGACGGATAGATATACTCTGGGCCCTCTCGGTGATATCACATTAAGATAGCTTGCAAGCAAGTGATGTGATCACTAGAATGTTATATCACGGGAACGAGAAAAGAGTGCATGTCGGTAACGAGATCAAACTAGGTATGGAGATACCAAAGATCGAATCTCGGACATGTAATATATCGCGAGACAAAGGGATTTAATTACTAACGTTAAAGGTTCTCACGATCACAGAAGTCATCGTTGAATATGCAGGAGTCATTATGGATCTCCAGGTCCCGCTTCTGATTATTGATCTGAGAGGAGTCTCAATCATGTCTGCATTATTCGCGAACCATAGGGTGACACACTTAAGAGTTATCGGACACCATTTTGGAGCACATATGTTTCAGATGAAAGAATTGCAAAGCGCAAGAATTGTTTCGATAGAAACCGGAAATTGTTTCGGGTGAAATTGCAGAAAGTGGTTCTGCATGTGATATTGAAATATTGCAAGGGGTTATATGTGAATGTTTGTTAATTAAAGTAATTAACAAAATTCTGAATAAATTTAATAAAAGAGTTTTAGTAAATGAGAGAGCATTAAACTTGGAGAATTTTAATGCATTTAAAGTAGGGACTTTAAAGGGGAATGTGAAGAGGAATTTTAATGTGGAGGGGCTACCACCACATGAATGGGGGAGGTGAGGAGTCACCCCCCATGCACCGGCCATGAAGGAGGGGCACCCCCCTCCTCCTATAAAAGGCCACCCTCTTCCTCCTTTTTCCTCACACCTCCTTGTGAAGGATCTCTCTCCCCCTCTAGAATTATTCCCCCATGGTCTCACATTAGCGAGATACATGTTCCCGGTGGAATTTCGTCTGGAAGGAGTTGCTGCTTCCGCTGGATTGCTGGAGCGAGGAGGTGGAGGTTGTCCGGTGGCTTGAACGTGTGTGCGAGTACGGATGCGCTGCTGATTTGCGGCGCTCGGACTTCCACACGATCTTGAGATCGGCAAGTGTACGACTACATCAACCACGAGTTCCTACTCGTTAACAAAACTCGTTGTCTTCGAGGGTAAGTTCTTGATGGATGTATGTCCACCCGTTGCTCTATACCTAGTAGATAGATCTTGGCATGTAGTTCTCATCGTAGGAATTTTTTTGTTTTCTATGCTGTGGACCCAACAACTACTACACCTGTCAGTTCACCTAAGTCTAGAGAGAGCTATGATATTGAAGACGGTTATAGAGAGATGACCGATGAATTTATTAAAGAATGTGAAAACACCCATGATAGGAGTGCTATTAAGAGTCTCCTTGAGAGGCGTACTATAAAACCCAAATTGTCTCCTAATGCCAAGTTTGCTACATCTCCCATAAACATTAAAGATAAGGATTATGATTTCTCTCTTGATCTATCTTACATAGCTATTGTTGAGAAAGAACCTTTTAGTGGGACTAAGAATGAAAGTGCGGTAGCACATATGACTGAGCTTTCTACCATGAGTGGCTTATTTTCTGATGATATTAAGATGCGCACCTACTTTGTTGCTAATTTTTTTCCTTTTTCACTGAAAGGAGAAGCTAAAACTTGGTTTAATAATTTACCTCCTGGATCTATTGGTAGCCCTGATTGCTTGATTAGTACCTTCCTTCAGAAATATTTTCCTCCTAGTGCTAGACATGCTATTTTGCAGGAACTTTTTGATTTTAAACTGGGAGAAAAGGAGATATTGCCTGAATCATGGGCAAGGTTTTGTGCTTTGATTCATGCACAGGCTGGATGTCCATTACCTAAGAATGAGCTTCTTGATATATTTTATAATGGACTAACTGAAGAATCTAGGACATACCTGGACAGTTGTGCTGATTGTGTTTTAAGGAATAGGACTCCCAAGGAAGCTGAGGAATTAATGGCTAAAATAAGAAAGAATTATGAAGGTTGGACTCCTCCTGAACCAGCTATACCTGAGATAACTATACCTGAACCAACTATTCCTGCGCCTATAGCAACATCAAAGAAGAGGGGAGTTATTGAACTAAATGATGAAGTGATGAAGGAAGCTAAGAAATGTCTTAAGGAGAAGGGAATTAAAACTGCTGATGTCAAGAATTTACCTCCTATAGAAGAACTATGTAAGCCAATCCCCCACTCATCCACTATTGAGGTACACTCTCTCCAACAGTTTGATGAAGGTGATATCCCTTACTCTAAACCTCCTAATCAATGCTTAGAAGAATTTGATGTTTTTATTGTTAAGCAAGATAATTTTAATAAAAGGGTGCAAAATCATTTAGTGGAAAACTCTAGAGCTATTGTTGAGTTAAAAGATATTGTGGAAAGAACCTCTAATGATGTTAAAATGCTTGTTAAACATTTTCAAATGGTTCAAACTCAAATTGCTCAGCTTATTAAAGTACAAAAAGACTTGCTAGTTAATGCTGCTAAAGAAAAAACATGCTTATGAAATTAGAACTAGAAGTGGTGTTGCTACCCAGGATCCTCTATATCCCGAGGGGTATCCTAGAAGAATTGAGCAGGATTCTCAACAAGCTGAAATTAGTGGTACTACTCCTAAGAAAAGAAAAAAGAAACATAAAACTATTGTAGAACCCTCTGAACCTGCTAAAGATCCTAATAGTATATCTGTCTCTGATGCTGAAACTGAAAGTGGTAATGAAGAAAATGATGCTCCTGAGAAAGAAAAAGTTGAAGAAGAACCCGAAAGGCACATTAAGAATACTAAATACACTAAAGAAGATTTTGTTGCTAAGAAACATGGTAGTGAAAGAGAGGCTTGGGTCCAAAAACCTATGCCTTTCCCTGATAAGAAACACAAGTCAAAGGAAGATGAACACTATAACAAGTTTTGTGAGTGGATGAAACATTTATTTTTGCAAATTCCTTTGACTGATGCTATTAAATTGCCTCCTTATTCAAAGTATATGAAGGATATTGTCTCGAATAAAAGGAAGATCCCTAATGAAGAAATTTCTACTTTTCTTGCTAATTATTCCTTTAATGGTAAGGTTCCAAAGAAACTTGGAGACCCAGGGATTCCAACCATTCCTTGCTCTATTAAAAATAGTTATGTTAGAACTGCTTTGTGTGATTTGGGAGCAGGAGTTAGTGTTATGCCTTTTTCTCTATATAAGAGACTTCAACTGGAAAAACTAATACCAACTGATATATCTTTGCAAATGGCTGATAAATCTACTACTATTCCTATTGGTATATGTGAGGATGTACCTGTTCAAGTGGCTCATAATTGCTTGATATTAACTGATTTGGTTGTGCTTGAAATGCCTGAAGATGATAATATCCCTATTATTCTTGGGGGGCCTTTTCTTAATATTGCAGGAGCTGTTATTAATTGTAATCAAGGAAAGGTGATTTTCAATGTTAATGACAAAGAGCATACTGTCTATTTCCCCAAGAAGATTGATAGGACTTATGGCTTAAATTTAATTGAACATGTTGAGGGCATTCAAGTTGGAGAAATATATTGTCCCATACCACGAGAAAAATATGAAACTATGATGATTGGGACCATTGCTATCAAGGTTGAGGTAACATAATCATTAGTGGAATGCAAAGTTTTGTTTCATATAAAATTGTTTTGGTTACAAGACCTGATCAACCTTGTTAACAAAAGGATTTAATGAACAAAACAATGTTTTCACCATGATTATCTCCGCCTACTTTTATTTTGTCCATTTGATTTTTGTTTTTGTTTAGTTTACTTTTCTGTTGTTAGTTGCTTGCATATTAGAGTGTCTTAGCACTTCTGAAGTTTTAGCTTTGTTTTGTCATTGCATCATTCCAGAAACTTTTTATATCAGAAAATCATTCATCTATACCTGAAAATTGTTCAAAACTAAAGTGTCTCAAAAAATTCCAGAAAATTCATATTAAATTTTTACATAAAAAGGGGTAGAGAAGTGCCTGGAGAGTACCAGGGGGCCCACCAGGCAGGCACACCACCTGGTAGCGTGGCCAGCCCAGGGGCGCGCCTAGCCATGGTGTGGGCCACTCCTGGCCCTCCACTCACTCTCTCACTTCCCACAGCTCTCTCTCTCTCTCTCCTGAGAAAACACCAGTTCATTGCTCGAAATCGCGTTCTTGCTGTTCTTGTCCATGATTTCTCGATCTCCTTGCTCAGCCCATCTTTGCTGCTGAAATTTGGGGCATTTGTTCTCCGGTATGTAACTCCTTTGCTTGTCCAAGTAGATTTGTGTTTAGTGGTTTATATCTTGATTATTTTGCTGCTGTAGGTGACATTTTATGAGAGCTTGTAAGATTGTTCAATGCTTAGAGATATTTTTTTGATGCATGTTGAGGCCTCTTACAAGTCCCTATGAGTAGTCCCCTTCATTATGTATTCACTTTGCAATCACTTGTATAATGGATGTTTAAATTTTAGAATAGAAGATGAATGAACATCGACTCAACCAACATGAACTGAGGGTGCTTGAGATTATGAAGGTTCAGTGAGAGGAGGAAGTTTTTCCTTCCATCTATCCATGCTCTGAATTCATGAGGGCTGCAGGAATTTCCCAGGACTTCCATACTTTAGTTGCTAATGCAGGATTGGAGCACTTTGTGGAAGATGAAACTTGTCAATTTGTGAAACTAACTATCTCTGTAGTGCAGGACTTTCGATTTAGTTGCTCTTTGCCTAACCCCATGGTTCACTACAAAATTTACAATATAGCTGTTGACATTCCTCTTGATGACTTTTGTGCAGCTATTAAGGTACCTCAGTGGGGATCGTGTGGAAGGATTAAAGAACGACCTGCACCGCTCATGGACTTGTATGCAGAGATTTTCCAAGGGAGCAACTTCTCGAAGGAGAGCGGGAAAATCCATAACATTCATCTCCCGTCTATTCGCTACTTTGCTTACTTTATTGCCAAGTGTGTTCTTGCTAGGAAAATCGCTAATAAGTTATCCTCATATGATCTAGCATTCATCCCAGGTGCTTTAAAACGAGATAGGACTTATAACTTGGGTGCCTTGATAGCTTTCCATCTTGCTGCTAACCGCGAGAAAGGTGGAATTTGTGGAGGCCTCATCGCCTCTCATTTATTAGCTTTGCATGGTGTAGTGCCGCATCATCTAGACCTACAGTTTCGCATAGAAAGGCTTGACCTTAATTCCATGATATATCATAAATTTGTTTATTCTTGGGATAATTTGAGTGATTTGTCTTATGAAATAACCGTTCTCAAGGCTGGTTGGAGAAGGAGTAAGTCCGAGCGATTTGTTCTTTTGCCTGCACCTGTTTTGTTTAACCTTGATACCAGGGTAGGATGGTCACTCACTGAGGAGGACATTGATACGTACCTAGGAGAGCTCTCCCAACAGGAGTAGGATACTAGAAGGGAGATTACAGATGATTCGGTCCAGCTCTCGAATGAGGGGGAGTCTTCATATCAGCAGCCTACCTATGATTGGTGTAACATCCCAAAACTTCAATCCAAGCTTATCAAGATCCAAATCATCAAAATTAGGGTTAACAAAAACTTTTCCAAATTAAAAATGAAAGCATTCATGTGTATGAGCATTTAAATTAGGAATTGATTTGAATTGCCATGGTTCTGTGATTCTTTTGTTGTAAAATGTTTCTTAGGTGATTTAAACATCATCTACATCATTCCTAAACTTTTCCCAAAGAATTTCAAATCAAAAACAATTAAAAAGGAGGAATGGTCATTTTGGCCATTTTAATCCACTACACTACTTTGAGTGTTCCTAGCACTCATTTCTCAACAGATATAATTCTATATCTTTACACCCCTTGATAGTACACATAATGAGGTACCAAGGCCCACCTTTTGATCTGCTAAAAACATTCAAACACTATATTTAAAAGGCATTGGAAAATTGAATCTATTTCAAAACACTATAGTGAGCAGTGATCTTGGTCACCATTTGGGCCTAACTCGGTCCCCTTGTCCCCCCAGTGCACCCCCTATCCGTTGCTAGCCCGGCCAAGCCCTGTGCACACGACCAAATGGTCATGGGCATTAAGGCCGAGCACCTTGAGCACCGTCACCGGCGACAGCGCTCCACGGCAGCCGCCAGCCTCGCACACCATGTCCAGCATGTCGCCCGTGGTCCACCTCCACCATCCAACCAGCCCCAGCCCAAGGACAGCGACCAGAACGGCCAGGAACCGCCGCGCCCGGAGCCTGTCGACCATGCTGACGCGGCCCGCAGAGCGCGCCCTGTCCCCGCGTAGCCAGACCTCGCCTAGCTCCAGCCGCCCGTCTACACGATCCCCACCGGCCTAGCAAGCTAACAGACATGCCCAATCCCCCGACCATACCCCATAGTCGCCGGCCGCCGTGAGACTCGCCGTCGGCAGAGACTTAGTGCGCGCCGCGCTCTTCACTTTCCCCGACCGCAAACCACTACACCAACACCACCGTGACACTCGCCAGGGCACCGCCCACCGTCCTAGCACACCACCCACGCCTCTAGCTTGATGTGTCATCGTCACCGGCGAGCACCGCCCATGCTTCTCTGCCGCTCAGTCGACCCTATATAAAGCGTCCACCCCAGCACCATTTCTCCACACTCCCACACTCCCCACCTCTCATTGAACCTCACCCACCTCTAGCCGACGCCGCTCGAGCTCTGCCTCGTCGGAATTGGAGCCGAAGCCGCCGCAACAGGAGGAGAAGGGCGCCTGCGATTTAGGGCACCCCAAGCTCCGCCACAACCGCGCCTCGCCTCGCCGTCGTCTACCAGCCCGTTTGCCCGCCTCATCGACCTTGCTGGAGCCCTGGTATGCCCCCAATCGACCCCCACCGCCGTGTCTAGGTCAGACTCTCATCGGAGTAATCCGTGGTCGATGATGACTCTCCACCGTTAGATCCCCTTTTAATCGTGCGGCCTAGGATGCTAGATACCGTTTCGGTGTTTGTGTGCCGCTGACTGGTGGAGCCCGCATGTCAGGCAGCCCGTTGCACGCACTATGCATAGCTGGGCTGGCCCAGTTAGTTCCCGCGCGAGTTAGAAATTTCAAATCTAGTTTTTCTATTTAGAGTTAATCTAGTTTCTGTCCACTAGTTTAAAATTCAATTCTAGGAGTTTTACAAATCCATTTTGCATGAAATCAACTTTGCCTGAAAGGTATTGAAATGATCTATCCAAGCCCATTCGATTTAATTCAATTAGAGTTATAGATCTCTCCTAGTAAAAATAACAAAACAGAAGCATTTGCACCTTGCAACATTTTTATAAAATCAACCAAGATAGATTTTGAGTTGATTCCAACTCTCAAAAATCACATTTCACCATACCTATCTGAATATGTAATAATATTAAGGTGTACATGCAGTGACTTTGGACTAGTACCAAAATAATGCTATATAGGCATTTCTAGTCACTTTAAACCATTAAATAATAAACTTAAACCAAAGTAATTATGATCCAACCTTTAAATCTCATTCCCACATGTTAGAATATGTGGTGATGACATGTGTCCACATGATCCCATATTTTAGGTGGTGAATATTAAATCTTAGTTAATTTTGCAATGAGTAGAAATTACTTTTCTAAAATAAAAAGGAAGAAACTAGTGAATAAAACTTGTGATGCTTGTGATGATAATAGATCATCAAATGTGTGTCTTAGAATGCTATTTAGACTAGTTAAGTATTGTTTGGTGATTGTGTACTCCGTATGTATTTATAGATGATAGTACCGACCAAGTCTACGAGGAGGAGGAGTTCTACCAAGAAGAAGAAGAAGAAAACTTCAACCACTGCACTTCACAAGGCAAGCCACCATGAACAATGCAAGCTAACACTTGCAAGTATAATGCTTAGCAAGCTATGGTAGCAAACTAGAATTAAGCTAGTTAACTTGGTCCAAGATGCTTTAGGCATGCTTTGATCACACCCCTTTGACTATTACTACCCCAAGTATTACCTTACAAGATTTAATTCCTTTAGTTTACACAAAGTCCCTTACTTGTTTTGAAGGTACCATAAAAAGTATAAAACTTGACCTATTTAGCTAAGCTTTAGATGTCATTCTATGGCATGAGATTGAACCCATCTTTTCCACCTTAGTGAACACTCTTAACTTAGTAGTTTAGAGTAGATCAAAAACTTGAGTCACTTTAGATGGGAACACTTGGTGAAAATGAATTATGAAAACCTTGGAATGATGAGTCATTCTATTGAGATGTTTTGACATGTGTTGAGAAACACAAATGGTTAATGATGATGAAAATGTTGAGGCATGAGCCTTAAACCTTTTATAAAACTGATGGTTGGATTCGGATGCGATACCATTCCAAATTTACCGTACAACCACACTACCTGAATTGGGTAAGGCTTAACTGGAAATTTATATGCATTAGTATTAGTTCCCTCGCGGGAGAGGTTTGAGCTGAGGCTACCTCTCATGATGTCCACCTATGTAGTGCCCAAGATGACTAATGGTCATGGTTGGGAGGCCATGCTCATAGGAGAGGTGCTTATACTAGGGTGTGTAAAGGGAAAGTTATGTTTGATTATCTGCATACTAAGTATGATGATTCAGGGTCACCCTTAACAGGTGAAAGTGTACCACCTCTACAGAGTGTCAAACTATTCGAATAGCCGCGTCCGCGGTTATGGACAGTTGGAATGGCCATACTGTTTCGTTGTCAGATGTTTTTCCAAACAACTTATGAAATGAATGATGAATCTTGACTTGACCACAACAGGGTTGTGTTTATGATATTAGCTTCCCACCTTAAGTGATTCTAGAACTTTATTTTATCTTTCTTTGTTTCAGAACTCAGCTTAGGTTTCAAACTTAACTTTATAGTTAAACTTAGATTTAGCACTTTAACCTAGAACTAGGGGGAAAAGGTTCCCCCCACGGGTATCGGCCTATCGTCCTCTCCCCTCCCCCCTCCCAAAGTATTGGAACGGCTAAAGCTAGATCTATTCTTTTACAAGTGACTAGCTTTGCCTGCAAAGAAAGCCTGCGATCTTGATTGTGACTAATCCAATTCGATCAGTTCTTAGGTGGGCCAGGCCTAACTAAAGAAGAAGAGCTTCGCTTCATCATCTTGCTTGCTTCTGGCGAAGCTTAACGCACTATAACATAGGCCTTGTTAGTGGTAGTTTGCGAGTACTTAAAGAGTACTCATGGCTTTTGTCCCTGGCTATTCTCATGGCCAGACTACGAAGGAGACTATCAAGATGATGGCCAGCATGGCGGCTATGATAACTAGGACTATCTCCCTTCGTCAGCATTGCCTGTGCCCCTGAAGATGGACCCCACCGCTACGCTTATCTTTTATTTCAGCTGCTTGTTGTATTAAGACTGGATTATGAGATCCTTATTTGTGTAAGACCTTATGTATGGTTTGTAATGGATGATGTACTGTGATATCCAATCCGTTATGTCTCGCAAAAATGGTAATCCTGGGATTGCGAGGTATGGCATAATGGGCATTTGAGATTAAAAATCTGGGTGTTGACAATTGGGGAGCTTCTTCTTCCTCCCAAGGGCCTAACCACGATCATTCTTACAATGACCCGTCTGCTTGGAACCCTTACCCGTGTTGGGGTTGATACCCACTTAGGCAGAAAGCCTAAGCTTGGGGGGAGGTACACTGACATCACACTCATCTCCATATCATGTTTAGTCGGTACTTTGTATATCCTTGCTTCGTTCTCTTTTTAGTTTTCGTTCTTTTTTTTACTTTTGCTTTCTAAAACACAAAAAGACCAAAAACATTTCTGTTGTTTCTCTTTGTTTGCTTCTTCTTCTTTTTGTCTTGGTTTGCTTTTTCCTTTTTTCTTTGTTTGAACTATTCGAAAAACTCAAAAAGATTTCACTTTGCTTGTTCTTCCTTTTTGTTCTTGCCTTTAAAAATTAAAAAACACCAAAAATATTTGTTGTTCTTCTTTGGTTTTGTGAAGTTTTTGTAGGGTTCAGCAGTCCTCAGTGGAATTCGGTTTCATGTTATTATTCAAGCCACACAAGTGAAGGGAAATAATGAGGATTAATGACAACTTGAGGTGTGGTGAGAGGCTGGTAACGAACTCTATTTGTTTTCATTTTTGTACATATACTCATCATTGTGGGCATGCTTAGTCTATTCATAAGTTGGTACGACACTGTGGTATCTCCCTTTGAATGTTTCACTTGAATTGACTTGGCACATGCTTATGCATGCATATGACTGAAATAATAATCAGTTAAGCCTCGATGAATTGTTTTGCCTCAGAGGTCTTGAATCACTTTCATGCCATGATTAGTCCTGTTTTGTTGCAAGCATGATTATGACAGTTATTGCCCTCTCGTTTGTCGCTCCCTTACTATTGCTAGTCTTCATTTGCACTGAGTAGGAGCTCTACTCGTGTTTCCAATTCCCCAAAACCAATATTGCCAAAAGTGTCCACCATACCTACCTATTAGCATCATTTGCTTTTCCGTGCATATTCAATATGCCTTGTTTTCTTCCGAATAAAATGTTTGCTTGTTATGAGAAAGTTAGTTAGTAAAGCTCTCACGAACTTGATGGCACACTTTATTTCTTGCACTTAATAAACCTGAACCATTGTGACTTTCCATGAAAGTTATATGCTTGCAAATTATAGCTAGGGATTAGCAGAACCGTGTTGTCACGGGGAATGCTTTCAACACCTGTAAATATATACCCAGTTGATATCATGCTCTTTTGTTTGCGGATGTCGTCGGTGTCAAATAAAAGGGGAGCTTGTAAGTCCATGGAGTTATGTATGTGTGTTAGAGAAACGCCTGGGCCGCCGGTCTAATCCATGCCTAATCATGGTGGAAACCTGCAGCGTAACCATAATGAGTATCTATGAAGCATTCTTCATATAAAAAAGAGAGACAACCACTAAGAAAAATAAAAAAAAGAGATTTGAGAAAAGAGGAAAGAGAGAAAAAAGCACCATTTTCCCATGGTAAATAAGGAGAATACTGAGATACTCGTTGTCTGCTTGCCTTGTCATTTTGATATGGGGATTCTTCCGTATCATCGGGCAAGGGGTACCCCGCTGGCGGTTCTCTATGATACGCATGTATTTACTATGACAAGAACTTACCGATAACTAAAGTTGAGTAGCATGAGGAGCGGCCCTCGTACTCAAGGGACATGAGATTTCCAGTTTATAGTCTGTCAAGCATATAACTCAGATTAGATCTCACTTTTACCCTAACCATTTAAAGATGTTTATGATAGGGGCAATGAGAGCTCAAAGCTAATGAGTACCATACTTTCAGCATTTGGAAGCCTTTCAAACTTTTCAAAACCTTTTTCATTTCCTTGTTGAGTCTCCACATATTCTATGAGAACTTTCTTGAGAGCATAGTTGTCATTCTTAGTGTAATGTCCTTGTCTCAAAACTTGATTAATTGTGTTATGACTTTGATGCTTGTATCTTTGATATCTTTACTTCTAGTCTTCACTTGAACTTCAGAGGTGCCTTGGCATTTATGTTTGCTCTACAATCAAAGGCAAGCGAGATACCACTCTATCATACCTTGTTATGAGCATTGCAATGTTGCTTATGTTTATGTTTCATGCTACTTATTATTTTTGAGTTGGAATCTCTTCATAGTTTGCAATGACTATTAAGTAAACTGAGTTGCATACTCTTTATAATGAATTGCCTGATTAGTTGACCATATGCTGAGGATATATACATCTTATGAAGCAAATGTGTTCGTGAAAGTTTCTTTTATCGCACTTAGTTTTCAACTGAATTGCTTGAGGACAAGCAATAAGCTAAGCTAGGGGGGAGTTGATACGTCCAAAACGTATCTACTTTCCTGAACACTTTTGCTATTGTTTTTCCTCTAAACTTGTGTGATTTGGATACAACTAACATGGACTGACACTGTTTTCAGTAGAATTACCTTGGTGTCTAGTTTTTGTGCAGAAAATCAACTATCAGGAAAAATCCCGGAAAATATGCCAAAAATCCGATTTCACCAGAAGACTCACGGAGCCAGAAGACAAGACGGAGTAGGGCCACGAGGGGCCCACACCACCTGGCCACGCGGGCTAGGCCAGTCCGCGCAGGCCAGGCCAGGCCGCCCCTGGGGGTGGTGTGGCTGCCTCGACTGCCCCCTCGGCCTCCCTCTTCGCCTATAAGTTGCCTCTTGACCTAAAAACCAAGGGGGGTTTGACATTTTTCTAGAAAGAGTTCCGCTGTGCCGCCACCACCAGATTCTGCGAATCGGAACCAGAAACTCCGTTCTGGCACCCTGCCGGGGCGACGAATTGGAGGAGATCATCACCATCATCATCACCATCGCTTCTCCATCGACCATCCATGTTTCCCCCATCTAGGAGTGAGTAATCCCTCGCTGTAGGCTATGGGGATGGTAGGGATTGGATGAGATCGTTCATGTAATGGCATCAGATTGTTAGGGGATGGTGCCTAGTATCTATTATTAGTGCTTTTTGACTTTGTTGCAACTTGTTATGCTTAATGCTTGTCACTAGGGCCCGAGTGCCATAATTTCAGATCTGAACTTGTTATTGATTCATTATGATAGTATTGTTTATGGTCTTACTTGCAAGTTGTATACACATATTGTTGTCTAGAACCAAATGCCCCGAAGTGACAGCAATCGGGATAACCGGAGGGAATGGCTTTGATGTGAGGATCACATGTGTTCACAGAGTGTTAATGCTTTGCTACAGTGCTCTATTAAAAGGAGCACCTTAATTGCCAGTAGTTCCCTTGAGGCCCCGCTGCAAACGGGCTGTCAGGACAAAAGATGTTGTGCAAGTTCTCATTGCGAGCACGTATGACTATATATGGAACACATGCCTAAGATTATCTAGTACTTGGATGCTTTATCTTATTTATCTGGAAATGCCCTATGTTCTGATTGCTATATGAATTGTCTTGTCCATGCAATGCCCATACATCCATCCCTATGCCTATCGTGCTTTAATCCTATTGTTTACTGCAATTGTTACTACTGTCTTTACTTTTACTACTGATATTACTTTACTATTGCTACTAAAAAACTGTTGCTACTGATAAACTGCTGTGAGTAAGATTTTTACCAGGTGCAGCTGAATTGACAACTCAGTTGTTAAGGCTTATAAATATTCTTTGGCTCCCCTTGTGTCGAATCAATAAATTGGGTTTCACTTCCCTCAAAAATACTGCGATACACCCCCTATACTTGTAGGTCATCACTGGACTTCATCGGGATCATCATCAACATCATCGCCACCATCATCACCACTTCATACCACTGTAACAATTGGGTTGAATCTTGCATAGTTCTTATGGGAAACTTTCCCGGTGTTGATTACTCCTTGTAGTTGATGCTATTGATTGAACCATTGAATTATTGTCTATGTTCAGATTGTTACATATCATTATTTCATCTCTAATCATGATCCGTATGATGTCTTGTGAGTAGTTCATTTTGTTCTTGAGGACATGGGAGAAGTCATGTTGTTAGTAGTGGAATTGTGTTGAGAAAGATTCAATGGTTTGATATTTAAGTTGTGGTGTACTTCTTCTAGTGGTGTCATGTGAACATCGACTACATGACACTTCACCTATATGGGCCTAGGGGAATGCATTGTGTATTTGGCTACTAATCGTAGGGGTTGTCGGAGTGACAAAAACCTGAACCCCCGTTAGGAAACCTTTGCATAAGGGACATCAACGTCTTAGAGTTTAAAGCTGTGGTTAGGTTTCTACCTTAATTACTTTCTTGTACTTGTGGATGCTTGCAAGGGGTATAATCACAAGTATGTATTAGTCCTAGGAAGGTCGGTACATTAGCACCGGTTCACCCACACAACACTTAGCAAACTAAAGAAGATTAATCAACTATACGAAGCGAAAGCACTTGACAATATTCCCGTATGTCCTCGAGAACATTTGGTCATCTTAAGTAATACAACTGGCTTGTCCTTTGCTAAACAAGGATTGGGCCACTTGCTACATTTATTCTTATTGTCTTTTATTTACTCGTACTTTATTTACCTACATTATCAAAAACCCCTAAAAATCCGTTTGCTAAGTATTTATAGAGAATTCCTACTCCTAGCCATTCGCCAACACCTTCTGCTCCTCGTTGGGTTCGACACTCTTACTTATCAAAAATACTGCGATACACCCCCTATACTTGTGGGTCATCAGTTTGAAGTCCTTGGGTACTAATGCCTTGCGGAACCTCTGCGTGAAACAGCTATCTCTGCATAACTTGTGATCATCCTCGTCGTATCCATCCTGGTATCATCGGCTGCGGCTTTCATCTCTGGGTTCGCTGCTCCTGTGCTGGGTGTTGTCGTTCCTTGTATGGCTTCGTGGCTTAGATCCTACGATATGCACCTGGTGTGGTGATTGAGATCGTTGGGTGTGTCCTGCTTGCCGAGGACTGTTGTGACGGCGTGGAGATCTTTGTGTGGGTCCTTGTTCTGCTTCCGTGAGTAAGGCTCCTACCAGGCCGAGGTTCATCAGGGCGGAGCGGTGAAGGGCCACTCGCGGATCGTCGAGTGCGGGTTGAGTGGTGATCAGATATGTTTGCGCAGCCATAATGGCTGCCTAGGCTGTTTTTGCCTTGATGTTTCCTGCTTGATCAATTGACATGAATGATAGGTCAAGATCTCAGATGATTCCGCTTCTTTCTGCTTCGGGGATATTCTGCAGTCGAGATATTGGCCTTCTTGGTGGTGCTGCTCCTATTACGCCCCTTGATCCTTGAGTAGACCTTAATTGTGCCCGTCGTAAACTCGATTCTTCGGCTAATCTTTTTATTTCGTCGAGTTGCCTTTGCATCCGAAGTAGGTATCTCTTCTTGTGGTGGAGCAGATATTGGTATGCCAATAGATCCTCATGTGAAGCATACGCTGTCATTGGGACTGCTCCCGAAATTGCCTCCCTTGCTTTTTGGCATGCCGACGCTGGTAGCCGAAGTCCTTGTCTTTCTTCTATGCGAGGTTCTCCGCCTCCTCCTTGGACTATGCGATCATCTGTTGTTTCTCCTCCGTTTCCGTCTTCTCCTCCATTGCCGTGGTTTCCTGCATGGTCATCTGATAAAATATCGTCAGGGTTGATAATAGGGTTACCGTTTTCGTCGCGTGGTGTTGAGGTATCTCCATTGATCATGTACACTTGGTGGCATGTTGTGCGTGGCCTAATGGCGTCGCCTTTTGCTTCTGTGGGTGTGTTAGTAGTGCTCCAAGATCGTAGTTCTAGATAGATCGTCGCCATCCTTTCTTCAAAGTCAATGCTTTCACTGCTTTCTTCGGGTTCTGAGTTTGTCGGGTTTGCTTCGTGATTAGCTGGTGGCCTTCTTCTCCTGCTTTGATCCGTGCTGAGATGTCCATTGAGGATCCAACGGACGATGCCGGTGCCGCGAGAGTGTAGCTTTTCGTACCGACGGTTCTGATGGGATCATGGCCAAAGTGTGTGATTTTTGCGTATTGTCTTCTTGGAAGTGAAGGCTTCCGATGATTAGATCGGATCCGTTGTTGAAATCGGTGGATACAAACACAAGGGTAGGCGGTTGTGGATTTGCTTTCGTTGAGTTGATACTTGGTGGAGAGTGTTCCGCCGAATCCGTGTTTCCAGCGTTCAGGTTTCCCACAGACGGCGCCAATTGATGAGGGGTAACCTCGGCAATGCCCATGGTGATGGACTTAGGGTTTTGTGGAAAAGAGAATGCTAGGGATTTCGTCAGATGTCAGGAAACAATGAAAACAGAGTCGCCTGAATATTGGGAAAACACACTATTACAAGTTGTCCTCTAGATTTCGGTACCCTCGCTTGGGCTTCTCCCGCCCTATATATAATAGGTTGGGTCTCAAAGCTGTATGCGGATAGGTTTCATACACGTATGCTTACAATACCAACATAATGTTGGTTCATGGTTTCTTTCCTAATTCAATAACAAGTCTCTGTCGGTTGCTGCCTTGGGCCGTTATCTGGAATCTTTATGGGTCGTAGACCTTTTACCCAATGTAGGGTAACAAATAGTGAACACCCGAATAATCATACCCATGTCAGAGGGATTTAACTAGAGAAACACAATATTCTGGAGAAAACAAGCAGGTCTCACCTTGGAAGCTCACGAGGGGAGCTCATAGAAGCTTTAACGAGCAACTATACAGCGGGAATATTTTTTCGGCCGTATAGTTCCTACCGTATAGTTGTCGCCGCCTCTGTCTTGTCAAAAGGGACAACTTCCATGAAGGGACCAAGGACGAAAACACAACACAGCAGTCACCATACCATCCAGAAGGGAGAAAGAAGAGATCCGGAAAAGAAGGGGAAGACGTTCTTCATCTTGCTCCACGATCTTCAACCTCCAAACCAATACACCCCCATAGCCACTACTTGTACTTGAGAGAGAGAGGGATCTCCACCTTGCAAGACTAGGGTTTGAGATTGTTTCTTCCCATCTTGAATTGTGTTGGATATTTTTATATTCTTATTATGGATCTCCACAGTAATACAAAGACGAATTCCCTTTATTCAATTATATTGATGATCCATTCTTCTCTCATGTGTGAGTAATTCCCTTGGGCGTGGGAGATGTAGGGGATTTGTGAGATGTGATGTGCCTTCATATTTTTCATTAGTTTGTGATTGATTCTAATTACTATATTATGTGTGCTTGACTATCTGTGGGATGCCTAATGCTTGTTATCCAATTAAGGGCCCAGACAACATGATGCTTTGTTCTACATAGATAAGATCTTGTTCGCTAGTGGACTGGCGACCCTCGGGTGACACGGGGATATCAATGGAAAGCTAGTTGACTCGAGGATAATGAGTAACCACTGTGCTTATTGCATTAGTCTGATCCAAGGAGCTTAATCGCTAAGCAACCTCAAGGGTCTTAATTGTCTAGTGTCTGACCATGGTTTTGGTAGTAGGCTACTAGGATTATTAAAGTTGGGATGAAATCTACCAAGAGGAGTTCTGGCTAATTATGGGTTGCTCGCCTACACATATGTCTATAAGATTATAATTGTTACATTTATCACTCGTCCACCTAGCACAGTCACTATCACCATGAACTGAATCTCCCCGCGCCTTCTTTCGCCATCTGCAGGAAACAACAAACAACAAAGTCATTCTTTACTTTTATGCTTTATATTTCTGAAGTTTACATTTTAGTTCTATTTAAATCTATCGCATTTAATCAAAACCCCATTCTTATTTCAACACTTGCAGTCAATTCACTCGAAGACCTGTGACAACTTCAGGTGTGACAGAGACTTCATCAATAAACACTTACCTTTGGGCTCCCTGTGGGATCGATATCTGAACTTCGAAACTAGCTAAAACGATTTGTGCTCTTGCAGACATCAGTACTGCTGATATTCGGGGCGTGGAGAAGGACATGTGCAAACTTTTTAAGCGGGAATAAACTATTTCCAGGCAAAGATCTCGCGTGGACTGGTTAGGGGAACGTGACCGCAACACTGCATTCTTCCATGCTCGGGCGTCCGCCCGCAAGAAGGCCAATAAAATTAATTCCTTGGTACACGAGAACGGGACACGCTGTGATGATCAGATGGATATCAAAGGTATGGTTCAGAACTTCTATGAGAATTTATTCTCGTCTGAGCCTACTTTCTCTAGTGATGCTATCTTGGACTCTATTCCTTGCAAGGTTACTCACGCAATGAATACAGACTTAACTAAACCTTACACTAATGATGAGATCAAAATGGCACTTTTCTAGATGGGTCCGACCAAGGCACCAGGACCGGATGGCTTCCTGGCGCTCTTCTACTAGACTCATTGGAATTTCTTTGAGGAGGAAATTTGCAGGGCTGTGCGGACATTCTTGGAAGGGGCAGCTACTGAAGGGTTTTTGTGATTCGATCATTGTGTTGATCCCAAAAGTTGATCATCCACAACATCTCAAGAATTTTAGGCCGATCAACTTACGCAATGTGCTGTACAAGATTGCTTCGAAGGTCCTTGCTAACCGTTTGAAGCTTATTTTGCCGATGGTAATTTCCGAGAATCAGAGTGCCTTTGTTCCTGGGCGCCTAATTACGGATATGCGTTGATTGCATATGGGTGTCTCCATACCATTCGGCAAAAACATGCAAAGAGGACCTTCTTCGCACTTAAGGTCGACATGATGAAGACGTACGATAGAGTTAAGTGGGACTATCTCTCTAGCCGCCTTCAGAAGCCCGGTTTTGATCAGAGCTGGATAGATACCGTTATGAGGTGTGTTACCAATGTGCGGTATGCAGTCCAAGTGAATGGAGACCTCACTCAGCCAGTTATTCCTACTAGGGGTATTCAGCAAGGGGCCCTATTAGTCCCTATCTCTTTCTCCTGTGCATGGAAGGATTATCATGTCTTCTGCAACAAAGGGAGGTCCAAGGTGAACTACAATGTTTGAAAAACGGACGACTTGTCCCTCCAATAATCCATCTACTGTTTGCGGATGACAGTATATTATTTTCTCATTGTGATCGGAGAAGTGTAGATGATTTGCACAGAATCTTGGATATATATTGTGAGGGGTCTGGACAAAAGATCAACTTAGACAAATCCTCTATTTTCTTTGGTTCTCGTTGGTCAAATGAGGTGAAAAACCTTGTTATGCAGAAACTTGGTGTACATGATGAAGCTTTGCAAGAATTTTATCTTGGAATGCCTACAGAGGTGGGACGCTCACCTGTTCGTACATTCTGTTACTTGTATAACCGTATGTGGCAGCGCATGAGTGTTGTCTTAGATCGGCCATTATCTAGAGCATGGAAGGAAACCTTCTTGAAAGTTGTGATACAGGCCATCCCTACCTATATAATGAGCTATTTTGAATTGTCAGTTTCCATCTGTGATCTGATGAGGAAATCTATTGCAAACCACTGGTGGGGCATAGAGGATGGTAGGAGGAAACTCCACTGGCCTTCTTCGGAGTGGTTATCAGCTCCGAAAGATCTGGGAGGACTGGGTTTTCGTGATCTAGAACTGTTTAACCAAGCTATGTTGGGTCGTCAGTGCTGGAGATTGCTCACATACCAGTTTTCTCTATGTGCTCCAGTTCTCAAGGCGAGGTATTTCCCCAACTGTGATTTCTAGGATGCCACAGGCCCTCGCTCATTGTCATACACCTGGCGCAGTATACTTGTTGGCATGGATCTATTGAAGAAAGGTTTAAGATGGGGTATCGGGAATGGAAGAGCGACCAAGATTCTATCTGACAACTGGATAGCGGAGGTTCCACCTTGTACTATCCACACTCTAGTACCGTTGTTGAATGATCAAACAGTGGACACACTGATGGCGGCTGATTCTCAGTCATGGGACTCGGAACTGGTACGCATCATCTTTCCAGAGCACATTGCGGCTAAAATTCTGCAAGTTTCGATCAGTCGTCATGGTGGCGATGACTTCGCGTCGTGGTCGTACTCCCGCTATGGTCAGTATACTGTCAGATCAGCATATCACCTTCTCGAGCTGGTCAGTTTGCCGTCGGTGATGAACGGTCTGGAGCCATGTCTACTAGGTAGATTGCATCTAGACTAACATGTATATGCAAGGGTTTCAGCTAGAGCTCACCTAGTGCGACACGGTCGTCTAGGCAAGACGGCAAACTGAGCTGGAACGGCGGACGAGTACGTCGTCGATGATGAACGGCTTGCCCTTCTGGTTCCACAGATCAATCCGTCTCCTCCTCGCGGTGCTGGTGGCGCAGCCGTTCGTCGTCCGGCAGTCTGAGCTCCAGGAACGCGAGCGGCGTTCGGCGGCGGCTTCACGGAGCTCCACGAGATTAGATCGGTTTCGAGCTAGGGTTTGGGGGTGGCGGCTGTGGGGTGGAAAGGAGAAGCAGGAATGACGATCTGGAGCCTTTTATGTACGAGGGAGATGCTGAATCGGAGCGAAATCTATGGGTCTATGCTGCGCATACTGTGCGTGGACTCCGTCACCGTCTCGTGCAAGGTAACTCTAGCGATTGTCTAATGGGCTGGTCGGTCTGGGCCTGCAAGGCCGGCTCGGCACAACTGTATACTTGGGCTGGTGTCTTGGAGAACACCATACTACCGATACGTACAAGATAGATGGAGTGATCATGAGTGTAGGCATGCACGTGCATGTGCGTGTGTCTTAAAACCAAATTCAAATTGAAAATTCTGTAAGAACAATTTAGACAGGAATTGACAAATTAAAATTAGATGCGAATAACAATATTGAAGGATTAATAGTTTAGAATTAATTCTAGAAACTTCAAATAAAAAAATTCTTTTATTTTATTACACTGCAACATCCTTTGAAAAAAAAACCCGTAAAAATCAGGATGTTACAATTCTACCCCCTTACAAGGAATCTCGACCCCGAGATTCGGCCTAAGAGAATAGATTTGGGAATTCCTCGCGGAGTGCATCTTCCCGTTCCCATGTCGCTTCCTCCTCAGTGTGATTGCTCCACTGAACTTTGCAGAACTTGATCACATTTCTTCTAGTTGTCCTTAACTGCTCATCGAGAATTTTGACCGGATACTCTTCATAGGTCAGGTCATCCTGAACATCTATGGCATCCAAAGAAGTTCTCCGAGCTTCTTCCTCTGGCTTAGCAAAACATTTCTTCAGTTGAGACACATGGAATACATTATGCACCTTGGATAACTTCTCTGGTAAATCCAACTCATATGCGACCTCACCACGACGAGCAGTGATTGTAAAGGGTCCAATGTATCGGGGTGCCAACTTCCCTTTGAGCCCGAAACGGCGCATCCCGCGAAGTGGTGATACCTTCAAGTATACATCATCACCCTTTTTAAATGATAGGTCATGACGACGTTTATCAGCATAAACTTTTTGTCTAGATTGGGCAGCTCGTAGCCTTTCCTGAATCATCCTTACTTGCTTATCTGCCTCTTCGAGAGTATCAGGTCCAAACACTTGGTTCTCTCCCACCTCATGCCAATTGAGTGGAGTGCGGCATTTCCGTCCATACAAACACTCAAATGGAGACATTTGCAGGCTTGCCTGAAAGCTATTATTATAAGAGAACTCTGTATACGGTAAACTCTTGTCCCAAGTCCGTTGACAAGTCAATGCACATGCCCTGAGCATGTCTTCCAAGATCTGGTTCACTTGTTCAGTTTGTCCATCTGTCTGCGGGTGATACGCTGTGCTAAAATTCAACTGTGTCCCTAGAACTGCATGTACCTTCTTCCAAAACCGACAGGTGAATTGAGTACCTCGATCCAACACAATCTTTTTAGGCACTCCATATATGCAGATAATTCTGGCCATGTATAATTCTGCCAATTTCTCACCCTTATATGTAGTCTTCACTGGTAAGAGTTGAGCCGACTTGGTCAATCGATCTACTATTACCCAAATAGAGTCATATCCTAACGATGTCTTAGGAAGTCCTGTAATGAAATGCATCCCGATTTCTTCCCATTTTGACTCAGGAACCTTGAGTGGTTGAAGTAATCCTGCAGGCTTCTGGTGCTCCGCCTTGACTCTTCGACATACGTCACACTGAGACACATATTCCGCAATCTCCCGCTTCATGCTAGACCACCAGAAACTATCTCGAAGATCATGGTACATCTTCGTACTTCCTGGGTGTATGGAGTATGCTGATTCATGTGCCTCCTTCATAATTGAATCCTTAAGTTCCTTTTGGTCCGGTACCAACAGACGATTTCGAAATCAAATGTTTCCCTTTTCATCTTCCTTGTATTCAGGTGCTTCTCCTATCTTGATCTTCGCGTGAATTTCTCCAATTGCATTGTCATTTTTCTGAGCTTCTCTAACTTGATATTCTAGCGTGAACTTAACTTCTAGCACCTCTTCATTCTCAGCAAGGCTCACATTTAGGTTTAACTTTCTGCATTCCTCATGCAACTTTGGTTGAGCTTCTTGAATCATCAAGTTATTGCAATACACCTTTCTGCTCAACGCATCAGCAACAACATTGGCTTTACCAGGGTAGTAATTCACGCCAATGTTGTAGTCCTTGATTAGTTCTAGCCATCTCCTCTACCTCAGGTTCAAATCAGGCTGGGTGAAAATATACTTCAAGCTCTTATGATCCGTATATATCTCACAACGATTACCAGTAAGGTAATGCCTCCAAATCTTCAAGGCATGCACCACGACAGCCAACTCTAGATCATGGGTAGGATATTTCACCTCGTGCGGGCGTAACTGTCTTGATGCATAGGCAACCACTTTGCCCTGTTGCATGAGCACACAACCCAAACCTTGTTTGGAAGCATCACAATAAACTTCAAAATCCTTCCGGATATCAGGCAAGATCAGAACTGGAGCATATGTCAATCTTCTCTTGAGTTCTTGGAAACTAGTCTCGCAAGCTGGCTGATGGGTTTGTAGCATGGAAAACAAAAATTTCTACCGCAAGAACGAACAAAACCTAGATCGAATCCAGATAAAAGCCAAGATCTAATCTATTAGACATGAGCAACGAGATAGATAGGAACTAACCCTCGTAGATCCGAAAGCGTTAACGAGATTAGATCTCGTGGTTGATGTAGTCGATCACTTGCCGATCTCAAGATCGTGTGGACGATCCTTCCGGCGTCGCGTTCCAGCAGCGCTTCCGCCGTCGGTTAAGTAGACGATCCTTCCGGCTCCACGTTTCGGCAGCGCTTCCACAGTCGGTCACACGTGCGGAGTCGAAGCAGACCTTCCTCTCCCTGTTCCAGCGAGCAGCGGAGGTAGTAGATCTTCTCCACGGAATCCCAGCAGCACGACGGCGTGGTGGTGGTGGTGGAGTAGAGAATTCTGCAGGGCTTCGCCTATGCCTGTGCAAAAGAAGGTGGAGGAGAGAGGCGGCAGAGATTGGGTGTTATGGGAGCCGGGGAGGAGGGGGCGCCCCTGCCCCTCTATTTAAAGAAGGGAGGCGCCTAGGGAGGGGGAGTCCTTGTAGGACTCCCCTCCCTTGTAGGCCGGCGGATTGGGAGGTGGGGGGAGGAGTCCTCCTCCCCCACGACTCCTAGTCTTGACCCACCAGGACTCCTTGATCCCTATCTTGATTTTCAAGCAAACTCCAAGATATCTTCTAGAACCTTCCGGAACATTCCGAAACCTTCTAGAATCCTCATACAAACACTCCGGAACATTTCCTAACTCATAAAATGATCTCCTATATATGAATCTTATTCTTCGGACCATTCCGGATCTCCTCGTGATGTCCCGAATCCAATCCGAGACTCCGAACAACATTCGGTCTCCAACGCATATTCCATATCTACTTAAAACAACTTCGAACCTTAAGTGTGTCACCCTACGGTTCGTGAATATGTAGACATGATAGAGACACATCTCCTATCAATAACCATCAGCGGGACCTGGAGATCCATAATGGCTCCCACATACTCAATGATGACTTTGCGATCGATTGAACCATTTACAGACGAAACTAATTCCCTTTGTCTCGCGATACTATACTTCTCTGAGGTTTGATCGTCGGTATCTCCATACCTAGTTCTGCCTCGTTACTGATAAGTACTCTTTACTCGTTCCGTGATATGTCATCCCTTGTGACCTAGTCACATGCTTGCAAGCTAACTAGATGACATTCCACCGAGAGGGCCCAGAGCATATCTATCTGTCATATGGATGGACAAATCCCAATCTTGATTCAGGCGCTTCAACACATACTTTCAGAATTCCCAATGACAACTTTATAACCACCCAGTTATGAAGCGGCATTTGATGTCATCAAAGTATTCATCCGGTGATGGTGATTAACATAACCTCATGGTCAAAGGAATAGGCTACTATGTATTTGAAAGCTTACAGCAAAACGAAATTAATGACTTGATCTTATGCTACGCTTACTATGGGTGTGTGTCCATCACATCATTCTCCTAATGATATAACCTTGTTATTAATCACATCCTAATGTCCATGATCAGGAAACCATGATCATCAATTAATCAACAAGCTAGTTCAACAAGAGGCTTACTAGGGACTCTTATATGTTTACAAAACACACATGTATTAGTGTTTCCTAATAATACAATTATAGCATGGGATGTAAACATTCATCATAAACACAAAGATATAATAATAATCACTTTTATTATTGCCTCTTGGGCATATCTCCAACACTGGCATCCACTCAAACTTTTTCTCCTTCTTGATCAACTGTGTCATCGGCCTTGCGATCCTCGAGAAATCCTCTATGAAGCGGCAGTAGTATCCAGCAAGTCCGAGGAAGCTGCGTATCTCTGACACGTTCTTTGGTTGCTGCCAATTAAGTACTGACTCCACTTTAGTTGGATCAACTGCTACCCCTTCAGCTGAGATGACATGACCAAGAAAGTCCACTTGCTTCAACCAAAACTCGCACTTGCTAAACTTGGCATAGAGTTGATGTTCTCTAAGCCTTTCTAGAACTACCCGAAGATGTTTCTCATGTTCTTCTTCATTACGAGAGTAAATCAACATGTCATCGATGGACACCAAAACAAACTTATCCAAGCAATCCCTGAACACTTTGTTCATCAGATTCATGAAATAAGCTGGTGCATTTGTGAGCCCAAATGACATTACTAGAAACTCATATAGACCATATCGAGTAACGAAGGCTGTTTTGGGTATATCTTGCGGTCGGATCTTCAACTGATGATATCCTGACCTGAGGTCTATCTTCGAGAACAACGAAGCTCCCTTCAACTGATCAAATAGATCATCAATCCTTCGCAAAGGGTATTTATTCTTGATGGTTACTTCATTTAGGGCACGGTAATCCACACACATGCGCATGGTACCATCTTTCTTCTTCACAAACAACACCGGTGCTCCCCAAGGTGAGGTGCTCGGTCTAACATATCCCTTCTCAGGAAGTTCCTGAATTTGCTTCTTCATCTCCGCTAGCTCATTTGCCGGCATTCTGTATGGTCTCTTTGCAATAGGTGCAGTTCCCAGAACTAACTCAATAGCAAATTCTATCTCACGGTCTGGTGGAAGACCTGATAACTCCTCGGGAAAAACAACTGGGTATTCCCTGACCACTCTAACATCAGACACATCCATCTCCTTCAAACTGTTCAGTATACTCTCCACTACGGTTTGGGATGTTAACTCCGGTTTGTAGTCCACTACAGTTCCGTCAGGTCTGGTCAGTGTTACCGCTCTAAGGCCACAATCTAGCATAGCCTTGTGTCTTGTTAACCAGTTCATGCCTAGAATGACATCTAATCCTTTAGAGTCTAACACTATGAGATTTGCTAGAAACTCTACTCCTTCGATCGTTATGATCACTTTAGGACACCTTAAACCTGTCCTAAGAATTCCCCCAGGTGATTGTACTGCCATTTCCCGACTCATACCCTCAGTTTTCAAATGATGTTTTTCAACAAATTGCTTGGAAACGAACGAATGGGAAGCTCTAGAATCAAAAAGTACTGAACCATAGCATGAGTTGATTGGGAACATACCAAGAAAAACATCTGAGGCTTCATGATCTTGTTCGGCTGTGACGTGGTTGACCTGAGCACGCCTTGGCTGTCCTGACGCAGCTCCTGGGGTAGGCAGTATGCCTCGTCCATGTCCTGCTGCTGGCGTCTTGGCTGCAGACCCCAAATTGAACTTCACTGGCATCGGTCCTGTGTTCTTCTTGCTTGGGCACGCAGCAGCAAAGTGCCCCTCTATGCCACAGTTGTAGCATGCCTTCCCCGTAGTGTTGGCATGGTTTCCTCCAACCTCAGCTCTCGGAGTACGGTAGGCATGGTGCGAGTACTTGGGATTAGGATTTGCTGGCTTGGGAGCTGGTGCACGATAACCTGGGTGGTTATTGTTCTTTGGGCGCGAGCTCCCTGCCCCATGACCTTGTGGTGCCTTGCGCTTGCGGTGTTCCTCCAATTACCTCTTGGAGTTCTCTTGCAGAATTGCCTTATTGATCAAACTCTGGAAGTTGGGGAAATCATGAGACACCAACCTGTCCTTCAGACCTGGGTTCAGTCCCCTCAGAAACCTTGCAGTCTTGTCTGCTTCAGCAGGTATACCCGCCTTCCCATAGCGAGATAACTGTGTGAAACTGTCCCAATATTCAGAGACTGACATCTTCCCCTAGACTAGAGCTCGGAATTCATCTTTCTTCAGCTCCATGATACCAGCAGGAATGTGCGTAGTACGGAAGGCCTCTGTAAACTCATTCCAGGTGATCCCTTCAGCATCATCATGTGCATCATAATAGTTCTCCCACCACTCCACGGCCACACCTTGGAGCTGGTGCGCAGCGAACCTCACACGATCTTGAGCATTCACATTCACTAGATTGAGCTTCCGACGGATGTCCTTCAGCCAATCATCAGCCTCAATAGGGTTTGGCGACACTGCAAAAGTTGGTGGCTTTGTCCTCATGAACTCAGCTAGCTTGGACTGCTGCGGCGGCTGGTTTTGGTTCTGATTCTGGTTGATGTTTTGGTTCTGATTCTGGTTCGCCAAATTAGCTGTCATCTGCTGCAACAGCTGGGTCTGCATCAGCATCACTTGCGCCATGTCAATTGGTGGCGGTGGTGGTGGCGGATGTTGTCCCTCATCCTCAGTGTTAGTATCAGTGTCATGGACTTCACCTTCAGCGTGATTCTCCTGAAAAGCTGGTCCACGACCACGACCACGACCTCTGTTGGCATTCATCCTGTCTTCGTTCCAAAATAGGATTAGATAAGAGAGAAAAAATAGACTAACCCAACACCAATCTTTTTTCGAACAAGACAAGGACAATAAATAAATAACCAAATCCAAACCAAACGAATAACTCCAAAGCTCACACACGATGATTCAAATAGCACACACGATGGTTCAACAAGCAAAGGGAAAATCCACTACACCACGTACACAAGAAAATAACTAACGTCTCCTCATAATTAATATTAAACTAAACAAAGGTCTTCTCTCATGGTCTCTAACTCACGTAATACTCCATATGTACTTCAGTTCCTGCACGTAACAGTTCAAGAGCTTGCCGTTGCATCGTCTTCCGAACTAGCAGAGACTCGTTCTTCTGGCTCCGTTTCTTCCTGAGAACTGTCAGATGTGTCTTGTTGTGCAGGCGACGGCGCCGGCAAGGTAAGATACGGCGCTGCGATAGGCTGACGCTTAAGGCAGCGCTTCTGTGCACGGAGGCTCTTCTTCGTCCGAGTGACCATTATACGTGGATGGTTCCGAAAACTGCGCTGCAGTGCTTGAGGCGCAGGTGGCTGTAGTCCTTGTCCATGTCCTTCCCCGCCATAGACTACCAGCGTAGTCGTCGTAGCGACCTCGACCTGCTGTACTGCTGTGATGGTATCCTCAGTGGTAGCTTCAGCGATGTCACGAGCAACTTCAGCAGCGTCACGTGCAGCGTTAGCCGCAGGCAAGGCTGTGTTGGTGTCCGCAAGCTGCTCCCGCAGAGTATCGACTTGATATTGGTAGTGGTGGCTACGGAGAGTATCTTCATCAAGCATCCTTATGGTGACGACCAACGGGCGTTCTAGTCTGAAGTTCAGTGATGCCATGTGAATGATCGTGGGATCATCCTCCTCCTGACGGTACCTCTCGTCTTGGCATAGTTGTCCTCCATGTTACGGTAGGCGAAGTAACGAAATGGAGTGTCACGGAGCTTCCTCCTGTAATCCCACGCCAACTGATGCAGTGCTTGGCAGATGGTACCAATGGTGCCCTCGGTGAAGTCCTCTCCGGTCGCGCTGAATGTGTATCCTCTGAGTCTCTCCCGATGTCCATGAGTGGGTAGCCTGGGATACACCACTAGTCACTTTCACGTACTCCTCATTCCAAAGTGACCGACCGGTACGTCCAGTAGCCTCCGGGTCGCGCTCATAGCCTAACTGGGTGAGCATGTCACGAAACTCCCGTCCCAAGTTGCCGAACTCTTCAATCCCGCGGGTCGAGAAAATGGCCATCTACGAATATTTGAATAAGACAAGTATGATAAGTATCAAAATTTGTAAAAGCCAAATAAGAGAGACAAGCTACTATAATGAAATGTATTTTTATTTTTAACATATAGTTTTAGTACAAAAATACGTACTAGGGATTTCCATTTCTAACTAAGGCCACGCGACTAGGTCAACGTCGGCTCTGATACCACTTCTGTGAGGACCGGAATTTAACCTCCCGACCTCCCTGTGCATCTCGTCAATCCTAAGGTCAAGTTGACGACACAGCAAAATAATACCATTGCATAACGTTCAAAAAGTAATTATTACAAAGTTTGAATAGCAGTAGCCACATAGTATAATGTCTTGTGACATTTATTACAACCAGAAACACAGCAGAAATAAAATACGCAGCGACTCCATCTCAGCCACAGGCAGTCGATGTAGTCCACGAGACCTCACTCCTCAGCGTCATCATAGTAGTCGTAGTCCTCTCCTTCACAGTACTCTGTATTTCAACAAAAGTATTGCCATGAGTACATAAAGTACTCAACATACCCCTTATGCAAAACCTGATATAGCTACATGTGGCTTTATGTGGAGGTCATATGGTTCTTTTGCATAAAAGCCAATTTTATTTGCAACTGATAGAAGTTTTGATAAAAGCATGTTTAGACGAAAACATGTTTTATCATCAATATGGTGTTTCTCATCATTGTGGTTGTCCTCGACAACTCACCTACATCATCAGATTCCAAGGGAAGGATATAGGCAAAGAGGGAAACAGCAAGACATGTTCCTGTATGTCAAGAAGGATTCATGACCGTGGACGGTTATTCGAATAGTTTAACTCTGCAGAGGTTGTACAGTTTTCCCACACGACACAACTCTGTCCTGTTGCCCACCAGTGGCCACTGGTTTAGTACACACCATTTGGTGTACCGACAGATCGGAATCGTGACAAGGTCTTTTAGCTAGATTCCCCAAATATGTGACGAGCCCACCAGGTCTAGCGCACGGAACTGAGAGTATGTCCCCAAACCGGTCCCCCCATCTGTGCCAAAGGCTCCCCCGTAGGCAGACACCTCATCAGTGGTACGGCGACATCGACACCTAAGGCTGACTAACCTACTTAACCAAGCCAGTGCCCATTATAGCATGTGGCTGTACGGTGGTCACAATCTTCAAATCCAAGACTTATTAGGCCCTCATACGGCACGGACGACGGATTGCTCCCTCCATCTAGCGAAGGGCAGCCAATCGCTCCTTCTTTTGATCCAGCTGTCGCCCACGCTAGTATTTAGACGGTAAGTTTCACCTAGAGTAGAGTAGAGTAGAAAATAGCAACAACAACTAGCTCAGCGAGCTCAACAAGTTTCAATAGTGTGTATCTGACCCGAGGGTCATCCAATTCCTCCGAAGAGGGAAGATCAAGGATCCTAAATATTATTTAGCATGGCTAAGCAATTCTACTCTACAAGATTAATATATAATCTCTACTCAGGATAGTGTATGGCGACAGGTGTATCAGGATATGTGTGTAACCAAAATAGCAGCATAATTGTAAAACAATAAAAACATATACTTGTAAAACATGGGATAGTTATGAAAGGGGCATGCCTTCGTTGTTGTTGTACTGCTCTTCTTCGTAATCTTGATTCTGCTCGCACTCGTCACTCCCTACTCGTCATAACGATAAACCACACATAAATACAAACTTTGAATAACCACGAATAAGATTCAAATAGGAAGATCCAGATAAAAAGAGTCGAACAGGCTGACAAGATTCGGACGGTTCGGTATAAGGGTCGGACTACCGTTCACGACTAATATTAACATATTAGACAAATAATATAGTTTTGATTTAACCAAAATAGATGGCATACGATTAATATGTACTACGCAATAACTATATGTTAGCTAGCCCTGCAATTAACTGTACACATGAAATAACGGAGGCATGCAAAAAGCTGTTGTACGTGCACACATGCAATAGCAGTACCATGAACTAAACTAAGATTCAAATATCCATTCATGCAATACTAAACGACCTAAATTGTACAGACATAAACCACACGATTTACTGTCGGTAACCCACAATGCAAAAAAAATAAAAATAACAGTAGAATGCCGTTACTGCCAGACTAACAGGGTCTTGCTAATCAAGTATTTACATGCTAGATCATTAACCACCCGATGATCAATTATGCAAAAAAAAAGTATCCTACAACTATTCTAGTTGATAAGCATGTTGAGCAACCTGACACGATTTTTAAGTACACGATTGACCAATAGACAACAACTAGTTGAGATTTGCAAACAGTTGAACATGGAAAATAATCTCACCTGATCTACTCACGGTAATCAGACAATAGAACAACTCCCGTACATCGAGCATTACTTGAGTCTAGAAATTATCTACATAGCTAAGTATGTGTATTTACCCACATGTACTAAGATCAACTACACAACATCACATCATACGAACTAACAACAGTACAACAGTAATATGCAACTACTCGGACACGAACATACACTAGTAGAAAGCGGGCAATTTGCCCCGGTTCGTAAGGGCCTTTAGCCCCGGATTTCGAACCGGGGCTGCGAAAGTGGGACTAAAGGTCTAAGCTTTAGCCCCGGTTCGAACCGGGGCTAGAGGTCCAACCACGTGGCCTGCTAGGCGCGCTGGGCGGCAGGACATTTAGCCCCGGGTCGTGTTACGAACTGGGACTAAAGATTCCCTGCCGCGGCAGCATTTTGTGCCATTTGGCTGCCGCGGCAGGGGATGGGGTTTTAGGATTTTGTGTTTTTTTTTTCATTTTGTGTTTTGTGTTCAATTATTTTTCATTCTGTGTTTTCATTAGAAACAAGTTTTCGTATACATACAGAACGCTACTACACAGTACTTGTACACATTGACGCAATATATAATATAATTACTCTTACAAGCATATATGGAGTCCCAACCGGGTCCAGAGCATGTCTATTTGATTACATGGAGATCATTACATGGATGCTTTAGGGTCTACTTATACAGTATTCTCCGCGTGGGTCTATGACCTCGTCGAGAAAAAATGCAGCAAATTCCTCTTGGATTGCTATTAGGCGGTCCTCTGGTAGGAGCTTGTCCCGCATCGCGTCCAACTATGTAAAAAGGAGATCGTATGAATTAGACTCAACACGACTTTCTTAATAAAAATAAAGGGTGAATATATTGTTTACTTACTCGAACATTTTCCGAGGGCTTCTCAATACTGATGCGAATGAACTCGCACACGTAGAATCCACATAGATTAGTTCCCTGTGGCTGCCTCGCGCAGTTTACAAGAATAGAATTGAATCAAATAATAACGCTAGCATGATAAATGCACACAAACTAGAATTAAATAGATGCGTGGACTTAGCTCGTACTACTTACCGAGAGTGATTTAAAAAATAGCTCCTCACGCCATTGACCGCGGACATGTTTCTTGAACTGTGTCCAAACCCTACCCGACAAACAAAATTAATTTATGAGTTAATAACTACTTGATATCCCAGAAAATAAACGAAAGAAACCGATATAGTGTGATAATGGTTGAAATTACCTCTGGACCGCATCGATAATGATGCGGTAGTTTTCAATGTCTTTGTTTAGTGAGTCCATGGTGTAAACTCTTCCCATGTCAAGTGAAATGCTTAGAAGAATCCAGTGGTACCTACGCAAGGTTTACATACGTCAGTAACTCATCATTTATACTGAACATCGAGTAAGCAAAAGTTAATGTGTACAAAAACTCACTTGCCGTTGTGGTAAGGAAATAGTATTTCGTTACAGAAATGCTGTTTCGTGAGAAACCGCAACAAGTTGTGCTCGGTCTCTAGTGGTTTATCCTTTAGTATAGCTCCATGAACTTGATGTGGGTCAATGTACCCAAATCCGTTGATAGCCTTTCTTTTACAATCGAGCATCTTCATTCTGCATCATTATATATAGCGTACAAAAGAATATAGTGAGTATACTTACCTGCAATGAATTGAACAGGCTGAGATAGAGACCTAATTACATAAATAAAGTAATCACTTACAGACAATACGAACTGGGGATAGTTTTGTCGAGTTCCTTTAGATTGAATAACTGAAATAATTCTGTAAATTCAATAGGGACCTCGTCTTCAATGAAGTAATGTGATTTTCGAACTTTCAGTATGAGCCAATTTCGCTGTTCTTTTGATGCTTTCATGTACCATTCATGGAATCGTCGCATTTGTGTTTGCATATCCCGAAGCCTCTCAGAACTGACTAGAGGCTCCCCGTTAACAAATTTGGGTGCTACCTCAGCCTTGGGCATATCGCCGTGAACAATTTCATGAATAGGCATACCACATTGCTCGGCCAATATCCTAGCCATTTCCGGATCCATAGGTTCTTCCTCATATAGTTGAGGTTTGGGTATGTTCACCTGGAGTGGGGGGAGCGATTGGTTTGCTTGTTTCCCCAGCTGGGGAACATCTCTTTTGGTTCTTCGGCTACCACTCGATTGTTTTGCTTGTTTCCCCAGCTGGGGAACGTCTGTTCTGATGCTTCCGCTACCACTCGATTGTTTTGCTTGTTCCCCCTGCTGGGGAACCTCTTTTTTGATGCTTCCTCTACCGCTTGATGTCTTTTGTTTCAATGTCTTCTGAAGACATCGTGTATAGTCATGTGGCGCATTTAACTGAGCTTGGGATGGCTGCGTCAGTAATTTCCTAAAGTGCTCCTTGGTTTCCGGTTTTATTTGGACCTCTGGCTCAGGTTGTTTCTTTTTAAAATGAGCATCCACTTCAGCCCGTACGACCGCATCGGTCTCCTCATCGGTCAGGTCGTAAGCCCTCTTGGGAGGAACCGGCGGTACTCTTGGGAGGGGCGACAACTGTCGCTTCGGGCGTTGGTCATCGCTCGACGGAGCGGTGGTATTCTTCCGCTTTTGGCCCTTAGTGGGTGGAGGCGGCTGCGTAGATTGAGATGGACTCGTGTTGGGGTCATGGATTGGACTATTACTGGGAGGAGACGGTGCACTTGGAGGTGGACTTGGAGGAGATGGTGCACTAGGAGGAGACGATTGCCTTGGTGGAGAAGGTTGCCTTGGTGTCGAGCCTAGAAACTTGATGTATTCTTTTTTCCAAAGAATGAAGCCACTCGTGACTTCTCCTAGTGTCGTCTCCCCTTCACCTCCAGGGATGTCAAGCTGTAGTGACTGACACATAGGTAGAATTTCATCCACACCGACACGAGCATAGCCAGCTGGAATCGGATTGCAATGGTAGGTCGCTCCCGGTGCAGAAGGTAAAGCAAAGCCGACCACCACCTTCATGGAAATATTGTTCAGTTCAGCATGCAGCTCACAACTAGTCTTCTCCTTAATTGCATCCACGGGGTACACATCCATCGTTGCATCATTACTGTGGCCCTCCATGGAAGCCACGCTGCTTTTCCGTTGCGATGGGCCAGCCGTATTGTCCGGTGTAGGATCTTGCTGTCGGAGTCCTTTAAGTTCATTAAGCTCTTGGCGATACTCTTGCAGCGTGGCTTCAAACCTCGCGAACCACTCCGTATCCTCCTCTTTTTGCCGGTTTGTTCTTCTCGATCGGCTTCTGTACGTGTCACGGTGCTCGGGATACCCGATAACCCATGGATAAGAAGGTCCGAACCCTCTTGTTCGTCCAGCCTTTTCAGGATTCCCGAGAGTCTTTGTCAGCTCATCGTTCTCTTTGTCGGGAACAAACGTTCCCTCTTCAACCTCTTTCATCACTTTAACAAGTTCTTTCTTGGGTGAAGAAATTTCTTCGGCTGCAACAATCTCGCATGTTTCTGGGTCTAATGATGCCCCATGCCCAAATACCCAATTTCTTGACCTCAAGGGCCAACTAGACGTAGCTGGAGTGACCCCTTTAGCCTCTAGGTCAGCCTCAACTTTATCCCACTTAGGCATGGCACTCCTGTAGCCACTTGTGCCCATATGATAGTGATATTTCTTTTTGGCTGCATTTTCCTTATTTTTGCTGATATTGCCTTAGCTGGTGCCGAGGTCTTGTATTCCACAAATGCGGCCCAGTTATCCTGGTGCAACTCTAGTGGGCCAACGAATGGAGGAGTTGTTTCCTTCAAGACATACTTGTGGTACAATCTTTTGTTCCATTCCTTGAATAGTTCGGCCATTTTCTTAAGAGCAAAGTGCTTGACTTTCCTCGTCATTTGCTGTGTGAGCTCATCAGTCTCCAAGACTGGTAGGGTGAAATGTGTCATGAGAGAATTCCACATTGTATCTTTCGCTCTGTCATCTACAAAACTAGCCCCAGCTAGATCCTTTTTCTTTCCTGGATTGTTCCAGTTTCGCATGGTGATCGGGACTTTATCTCTAAGAATCACTCCACATTAACTTGTAAATGCATTCTCAGCTTCTTTGGGCTCCAGCGGTTGACCCTACGGAGAGACTAAGTCAATGCTGAAACGGACATCAGCGGGCAACTTGTGTGTCGGGCCTCTTGTATTTGTAGAAGATTGGCCGGAAGCGGAGGTCTAAGAGAAGAAACATTCGTCAGTACATATATACGAATCAATTAGTGCATCTATACTAGTGAACGATCGATAGAGGCTTTATATACCTTGACGGAGTTTGTCATTATTATGGTGTCTTCACCATGGTCTCCACGATGGTCAGCACCATCGTCTCCACTATTTGGTCCACCATCGTCTCCTCCAGACAAATTAAGATATTCGGAGCCATCATAATAAGACCCCCCAGTACCCTCATCTATAATGTTGAGGAGCTCCTCTTCATTCTGTCTACCGTCCATAGCTTAACTAATACAGAAAAAGAATATTGCATTAAGTAATAGAATATTACAACTGCGACAACTCGGATACAGTACTTAGTGATTAAGATAAAGTACAATAATATAAGATAAAGTACATTATTAATACATCACCGGAGAATAGCTCGGGTGCATTATAGGATAAAGTATAAGATAAAGTACATTATTAATACATCACCGGAGAATAGCTCGGGTGCATTATAGGATAAAGTATAAGATAAAGTACATTATTAAGATAAACTAGCGAACGCGGCTGCCAAGTTCTGTGCTACGGGAGCTCTACAGCCATAGAAGAGGAACCATCACCAGAGAATAGCTCGGGTGAGATCCGTGAACCTGCCAGATATTGGAGAACCTAGTCTCCAAAAAGATACATGTATCGCCATACATGCTCGTCCTCCTCCCTGATACGATGACGTACCACCTCCTCGAGGGGTGGCTTCCCATGCACCGCTCTTGGACCTCGTGGACGCCACCAAAGAAGCTCTGGGTCGACGATGATATCCGGATTCCTCACCAAGGTACGAGTCCCGACAGGTAGCACCTCCCAGTGCCAACCCGGCGGAGCCCAGACTCGGACATCCCCGACGGAGTCCAGTAGGCTCGGACGAGGTGGACGCGGCATAACTAAATAATAGCAATAAACAATCATAAAACATAAACAGTAACTAAACTAAACCTAATTAACTAAGTATTCTAACTAACCCTAGATAAATACTAATACTAATATTAATACTATCTAAATACTAATACTACTAACACTAACCTAAACCTAACACTAACTAACACTAACCAAAATACTAATACTAATACAACTAACACTAACTAACACTAATTAACACTAACTAAAAATATTAATACTAACTAACACTAATTAACACTAACTAAAAATATTAATACTAACTAACACTAACCAAAATACTAATACTACTAATACTATCTAAATACTAATACAATTAACACTAACTAAAATACTATCTAACCATAACACTAACACTAACTAAATACTAATACAATTAACACTAACTAAAATACTAATACTACTAATTAACACTAACTAAAATACTAATACTACTAACTAACACTAACCAAAATACTAATACTAACTAAAATACTAATACAACTAACACTAACTAACACTAACTAAGATACTATCTAACCATAACACTAACACTAACACTAACACTAACACTAACACTAACACTAACACTAACTAAATACTAATACAATTAACACTAACTAAAATACTAATATACTACTAACTAACACTAACACTACTACTAACCAAAATTAACTAATATAACCCTAATTAACCAAAATTAACACTCTAACTAAAATACTAATTAGCTAGGGCTAGCTGCACGGCGATCACCTGAAGACGGCGAGGCGGCGCGGGGCGGAGACGACGCGGGGCGGAGAAGGTGCGGCGGGGCGGCGGCTCGGGGCGGGGCGACGCGGCGGCTCGGTGCGGGGCGGGGCAGCGTGGCGCAGGGCGGAGACGGGCGCGGGCGGCGGTGGCGCGGGGCTCCTTCTCACAGGTGCGGGCGGCGGTGCGGCGGACGGCGTGGGCGCGAAGAAGTTGATCTGGCGGCTCTCCGGGTCGTGCCACGACCCGGGGTTTGGTGGAGTATTTATACCACCCCCCCTTTAGCCCCGGTTCGTATTACAACCCGGGGCTAAAGGTGTTTTCGGCCCGCCGCACTTCCCGCGCGTCGAAGCCCTTCCCTTTAGCCCCGGTTTGTATTTACAAACCGGGGCTAAAGGTTATTTTTGGCACCAAAACCAAAAATGGTTTATAGTTTTCAGAAAATTATGTATTATATATCAAAATTTTCATAAAAAGAAGATCTATAATTTAAATCTATTATCATACTTTATTATACAACTTAAATGAAATTATCTATTATTTAACAAGTATTATATTTAGTAGAAATGTTCATAAAAAATAATAAAGATAGAGTTTATTATTTAAAAATGGAAAAATACATATAATATAGCAAAATATTCACAAAAATATAGTAGAAATGTTCTCCCGCCATTTCCCCCGCTTCCCGCCATGTTCTCCCGCCATTTCCCCCGCTTCCCGCCATGTTTCTCCCGCCATTTCCCCCGCTTCCCGCCATGTTCTCCCGCCATGTCCCTCTATATCTAGGCCGACCTCCATTTCCATCGATACATCCACACCTTCTCTCTCACAACAATGGACACCGCTTACTGGGATTTTCTGACGCTCGAGGAGACCGAGGCGCTGTGCGCCTCCAGCTACCCATGCCCGCCGGGGTACCGTCTGCCCGCTGGCTAGATGCTGAGCGCTGGAGGGGTTCCTGTTCCTCCTATGTCTCAAGGTTCGGCCCGCCAGGCGGCCATCACGAACAACTTCTACCTCGAGCTCACGCCGGGGCAGCGGATGGATCCCCATTGGGATCCCGACAACCTCGACACCTAGAATGCCTTCTTCGCAAACCGGTGGTAAAGGGAGCTCGCCAGGAACGAGGGTGACGACCCGCCCCCAGTGAACCACAACGAGGCTGGTCGCCGCCTGTGGTGGGCGAACCGGACTATCGCCGGTGTGATGCGCTACATTGCCATGGGAGACCATCCTCGCCTGAGGTACCCGCACTTTCACCAGCACATAGCCACAAGAATGGTGGTGGTGGTGAAGGCCTAGGGCGTACCGGGGTCGTCATCCGGGAGCCCCCTCCCCCGCGCGTCGTGAATCCGAGGCCGGAGGATCCATCCGCGTGCTACGAGGAAGGGCTGAGGATCCATCCGCGTGCTACGAGCGACGATGATGACGATGACGATTCCGAAGACGACCCAGAAGCTGTGTACTACAGGGCTAGATATGATTATGACTAATTTTTATGTTTTAATATTAATAAATGTCTGGCCAGAACAAGTTGTAATACTACCTATTGAGATCGAGATAGTTCATATCCATATACATATAAGAAGATCATTAAAAATAAAGGTTTAATAATATTGTACATCACCAACATCCACGCATGTTAGGGTTTTCTTCTAATCCGTAACCATGGAGCATCTTCCTTATTTAACGGGATGCTTGGGTCATCCTTCACAGCGAAGGGCGGAATTTCATGAAACTTATCATAATCGTCTGACATGTCTGTCTTATCCTCCACCCCCACAATGTTTCTTTTTCCTGAAAGAACTATGTGGCGCTTTGGCTCATCAGATGCTGTATTATTTTGCTTATCTTTCCTTTTTCTCGGTTTGGTAGACATGTCCTTCACATAAAAAACCTGAGCCACATCATTGTCTAGGACAAATGGTTCATCTCTATACGCAAGGTTGTTGAGATCCACTATTGTCATTCCGTATTTCTTGTCTACCTCAACCCCGCCTCCTGTCAGCTTGACCCATTTGCACCGAAACAAAGGAACCTTAAAAAAAGGTCAATAGTCAAGTTCCCATATCTCCTCTATGTAACCATAATATGTATCCTTTTGCCCATTCTCGTCTGTTTCATCAAATCGGACACCACTGTTTTGATTGGTGCTCTTTTTATCTTGGGCGATCGTGTAAAATATATTCCCATTTATCTCGTACCCTTGGAAAGTCAATATAGTCGAAGATGGTGACCTGGCCAACAAGTACAACTGCTCTCCAACATTTATGTCATTCATTAGATGTGTCTGCAACCAACCGCCGAAAGTCCTCATATGTTCATCTCTAATCCAGGAGCCAGGCTTCCCCGGGTTGTTGGAGTGTACAATATTCTTGTGTTCCTCGATATACGGAGCCACCAAGGTGGAACTTTGCAGAACTGTGTAGTCTGCTTTAGTGAGAGAATGTCCGTCCATACATATCCTTACTTTCTTTCCTAGCGTGCCTTTTCCACTAATTCTACCCTCATGCCGTGATTCAGGAACACCAATGGGCTTAAGGTCAGGAATAAAGTCAACACAAAACTCAATGACCTCCTCTGTTCCATATCCCTTTGAGATGCTTCCTTCTGGCCTAGCACGGTTATGAACATATTTCTTTAACACTCCCATGAACCTCTCAAAGGGGAACATATTGTGTAGAAATACATGAGCAAGAATGTTAATCTCATCGACTAGGTGAACTAGGAGGTGAGTCATAATATTGAAGAAGGATGGTGGGAACACCAACTCGAAGCTGACAAGACATTGGACCACATCTTTCTGTAACCTTAGTAGACTATCTAGACTGATTACCTTCTGAGAAATTGCATTGAGAAACGCACATAGCTTCACAATGGGTACTCGAACATTTTCCGGCAGGAGTCCCCTCAATGCAATCGGAAGCAGCTAGGTCATAAGCACGTGGCAGTCATGAGACTTTAGGTTTTGAAATTTTTTCTCTGCCATATTTATTATTCCCTTTATGTTCGACGAGAAACCAGACGGGACCTTGATACTGTAAAGGACTTCAAAAAATATTTCCTTCTCTTCTTTGGTAAGAGTGTAGCTAGCAGTACCTTCAAACAGCTCTGGATGCATGCCGTCTCGATCTTTTATACGTTGTTGGTCCTGTCGTGCTTCAGGTGTATCTTTGCTCTTCCCATACACGCCCAAGAAGCCTAGCAGCGTCACGCAAAGATTCTTTGTCAGGTGCATCACGTCAATTGCAAAGCGGACCTCTAGGACTTTCCAATAGGATAGCTCCCAAAATATAGATTTCTTTTTCCACATGGGCGCATGTACGACATCGTTCTTCGGAACAGATTGTCTACCAGGACCCTTTCCAAAGATTACTTTTAAATCCTTCACCATGTCAAATACATCATCACCAGTGCGGCGGATAGGCTTACACCGACTGTCTGCCTCACCATTGAAATGCTTACCTTTCTTTCTTAGGATGTGCGAGGGCGGAAGAAAACGACGATTCCCCGGGTACACATTCTTCTTACATTTATCCAAATATATACTTTCAGTATCGTTTAAATAGTGTGTGCATGCATTGTATCCCTTGTTTGTCTATCCTGAAATATTACTAAGAGCAGGCCAATCATTGATTGTTATGAACAACAACGCTCGTAGGTCAAATTCCTCCTGCTTGTTCTCATCCCACACACGTACACCTTGTCCGTGCCACAACTGTAAGAGTTCTTCAACTAATAGCCTTAGTTACATATCAATGTCGTTGCCGGGTTGCTTTGGGTCTTGGATGAGCACTGGCATCATAATAAACTTTCGCTTCATGCACAACCAAGGAGGAAGGTTATAAATACACAGAGTCATAAGCCAGGTGCTATGACTGCAGCTCTGCTCCCCAAAAGGATTCATGTCATCTGTACTTAGACCAAACCATAAGTTCCTCGCATCACCTGCAAAGTCCGGAAACTCTCTCTCGATTTTTCTCCACCGCGACCCATCAGCGGGGTGTCTCAACATCTCGTCTTTCTTACGGTCTTCCATGTGCCATCGCAACAACTTGGCATGCTCTTTGTTTCTGAATAAACGTTTCAACCGTGGTATTATAGGAGCATACCAAATCACCTTGGCAGGAACCCTCTTCATGCGGCGCTCTCCCTCAACATCACCAGGGTCATCTCGTCTTATCTTGTACCGCAATGCAGTGCATACTAGGCATGCATCCAAATTCTCGTACTCGACGCGGTAGAGGATGCAGTCATTAATGCATGCATGTATCTTCTGCACCTCTAATCCTAGAGGGCAGACAACCTTCTTTGCTTCGTAGGTACTGGCGGGCAGTTCATTATCCTTTGGAAGCAACTTCTTCATTATTCTCAGTAACTTTTCAAATCCTTTGTCAGTCACACCGTTCTCTGCCTTCCATTGCAGCAATTCTAGTGTGCTACCCAGTTTTTTGTGCCCATCTTCACAATTTGGGTACAACAATTTTTTGTGATCCTCTAACATCTTCTTGAACTTCAACCTCTCCCTTTCAGTTATGCATTCTTCCTAGGCATCAGCTACGGCCCGACTAAGATCATCATCGGGCAGATCTGATGCCCGTTCTTCATCTTTTTCTTCATCAATATCTTCCATTGTAGTACCATCGTATTCAGGGTAGTCGTTGTCATTCTCTTCTTCTTCGTTGTCTTCCATCATAACCCCTATTTCTCCGTGCTTGGTCCAACAATTATAGCCGGTCATGAAACCGGACCGAAACAGGTGGCTGTGAAGGACTTTTGAGGAAGAGTATTCTTTATGATTCCGACAGACACCACATGGACAAGACATAAAACCACTCCGCTTGTTTGCCTCGGCCAAAAGAAGAAAATAATGCACGCCTTTAATGAACTCATTAGAGAGTCGGTCAGCGTACATCCATTGCCGGCTCATCTGCAATATATAATTAATTAAGTACATCAAACATAATCATAATTAATTAGTACTAATCTAAAACCAGCAACCGGGATAAAGATATGATGAACCTTTAGTCCCGGTTGGAGGCACCAACCGGGACTAAATGTGGATGTGGAGACAACATGTCGACACTATGTCCTTAGTGGGCAGCACTAAGCCAGTAAATTAAATGCCGACACTATTTTGGGTGGGTGGCAGCACTATGCCAGCGTGAGTGTGTCGACATTATGTCATCAGTGCCCGACACTATGTTGTGCTGCTTAATCTATAAATAGGTATGAATTCTTGTGAAGAACCGCAAGATGGTGTGCGAGACCAAGGACACCACTACGGCGGAGCTTCTCGAAGATGTCTTAGGACCTCGTCCTCAGACATCTTCGAGGAGCTCGCCGTAGAGGCACTCTCTAATATGTGAAATTAGTTAGCTCCACCAGCATACTGATTTAGCTAGAGAAGATATAAACCGAAAGATGGTAAGGGAGAGCAGGGACACCACTATGGCAGAGCTTCTCGAAGATGTCTTAGGATCCCGTCCTCAGACATCTTCGAGGAGCTCTCCATAGAGGCACTTCCTAATATGTGAATTGTGATGTCTTCTTATCAAGCTTTTATGAATTAACCCTATCTTTGTTACAAATTTTTCAGTTTGTTGAACGCAGGTAGACGAAGAAGGATATTTTGCCCAGCTAGCTAGTTAGAATGATGAACTCACGCATGTGTGTTCTTCTAAAATCAATTTTCGAGACTCTATGTGCCAAAACAAGATATATATTGATAGAATCCACATATTGTGATATTTACCTTAGAGTTCCTTCCATTAATACAAGATAGATAGAATCTAAACATCGATCTCATGCTATCACTGCAAAAATTACTACCAAACTAAATCCACAAATCCATCTATAAGATAGAGCATGAAATGAGCTAATATAGCAATGAGAGTTCAAAGGATGAAGTTGCTCACCTTTTAGAACCTTTGGATAGATGGGGCACCACAAAATATAGACAAATCTTGAGGAAAAAAAGGGCATGAACTCGAGCTTGAAGCAAGAAAGAGAGAGAGAGAGAGAGATGAGAGCCACCAGCTTGAATGGTGGCTCGGGCAGGGGAAGAAGATATAGCCAGACCTTTAGCCCTGGTTCGTGTCTAGAACCGGGGCTAAAGGTCCACCTTTAGCCCCGGGTCGTGTAACAAACCGGGACTAAAGGGTCTGGCGCCCGACCTGGCCTGCCTGAAACCCTTTAGCCCCGGTTTGTTACACGGCTCGAGGCTAAAGGTCCCGTTCGAACCGGGGCTAGTGTCTGCCACCCCCTAGGGCCAGTTCTAGCCGTTGGATCGGGATATTAGTCCCGGTTTGTAGCAAAACCGGGGCTAATATCCCTGGACCAAAGGTCTGTTTTCTACTAGTGATATATGCATAGCTAGCTAATCATGTACTGATACAAACATTTTTTCAAAAATAGATTGGTAAACGTTGGACATACTCGCATCTAACAGAACGGTTGTGATCCTAGAGCCATTTAAGATGTTTCGTAAGTTGGGATCATCCTCACCGAACGTGTGCATGGTGCCTAATCTGTTCATGCTACCGGATGGCGCTCGGTTCACCGGCACCGCTGCGAACTACAAAACAACAGCTGAAGACCATGTCTACTAGGTAGATCGCATCTAGACTAACACGTATGTGCAAGGGTTTCAGCTGGAGCTCACCTAGTGCGACACGGTCGTCCAGGCAAGACGGCGAACTGAGCTGGAACGGCGGACGAGTACGTCGTCGGTGATGAACGGCTTGCCCTTCTGGTTTCACGGATCAATCCGTCTCCTCCTCGCGGTGCTGGTGGCGCAGCCGTTCGTCGTCCGGCGGTCTGAGCTCCGGGAACACGAGCGGCGTTCGGCGGCGGCTTCGTGGAGCTCCGCGAGATTAGATTGGTTTTGAGCTAGGGTTTGGGGTGGCGGCTGTGGGTGGAAAGGAGAAGCAGGGGCGATGATCTGGAGCCTTTTATGTACGAGGGAGATGCTGAATCGGAGCGAAATCTACGCGTCTATGCTGCGCATACTGTGCGCGGACTCCGTCTCCGTCTCGTGCAAGGTAACTCCAGCGATTGCCTAATGGGCTGGTCGGTCTGGGCCTGCAAGGCCGGCTCGGCACAGCTGTATACTTGGGCTGGTGTCTTGGAGAACACCAGACTACCGATACGTACAAGATAGATGGAGTGATCATGAGTGTAGGCATGCACGACATGCATGCACTGCGTGCGTCTTAAAACTAAATTCAAATCGAAAATTCTGGAAGAACAATTTAGACAGGAATTGACAAATTAAAATTAGATGCGAATAACAATATTGAAGGATTAATCTATTGATTAATCTATTAATTCCAAATAGTTTAGAATTAATTCTAGAAACTTCAAATAATTTTTATTTTATTTTATTACACTGCAACATCCTTTAAAAAAAACCCGTAAAAATCAGGATGTTACACGATGACTTCGCGTCGTGGTCGTACTCCCGCTATGGTCAGTATACTATCACATCAGCATATCACCTTCTCGAGCTGGTCAGTTTGCCGTGGAACGTATCCGAACGGGCCAAGGATCCTCGTCAGTGAATCAAGAAGATGCTAAACGCTGGAAAATACTTTTGTCCACTAAAGCTCCAGGGAAAATGAAAATTACCCTATGGCGTTTTGCCCACGACTATTTGCCGTGTGGCCATCAACTGCAAAAAAGGCACATACCAGCGTCACCTCTGTGTATCTTTTGCAGTCAACATGAAATGATTGAGCACGCTTTATTCTTCTGCCAGTTTGCGAACGAGGTATGGCATGAGGTGTAGGGTGATTTTGAGGTCCATCTACAACGCCACTCCTTTACATCACCAAGAACCCGGGCTTTGGATTTTCTTGGTCGTTCTTCAAAGATTGAAGCAACTGTTGTTGTGGTTACCATGTGGCACATTTGGGATGCACGGAACAAGGCCCGTGAGGGCGAGGGTCTGATGTATCCTCTTGCTGTTGCGACGAAGGTGAAAGCTTATGTCGACTTGATCATACAACATCTCTATAAGCCTGTATCGGATCACAGGTGTGAGTCCTCTTCATCCAAGCTCAAATGGACTCCACCACCAGAAGGATCAGTGCTTATCAACGTTGATGCGGCTCTTTTTGTGTCATCCAGGTGAATGTGTGCGGGTATAGTCATCCGAGACCACACTGGTTCTTGCCTTGCTGCATGCAGGGAGATCTACGAGGAGGTTCTTATACCTGAACTTGCGGAAGCTCGAGCTCTTCGCCGGGCTATCCTGTTTGCCCAAGAAGAAGGCTTTTCTAGAATTATCATCGGCTCCGACTGTCTTTCGGCGATCCAGCGGGTGACGTCTACTATTATCGATATATCGTTGCTTGGACCCGTGATTGAAGATATCAAGCATATGGCATTGGCTTTTTCATCCTGTGAGTTTCGTCATGTCTTTCGCGGTCTTAATGTTGCAGCTCATCTACTAGCTAGATCGTGTGCTAATTCTCCTAGTTCGGTGTGGCGTGGTGTTTCTCCGAAGTGCATCTGTGAGACTATTTGTAATGACATTATGATTATTTGATCAATAAAGCGTACGATTCTCTCAAAAAAAGTCATCCATTGGCACCCTCCAAGATTCATATGACGTAAGATCGTATTGCTACCTTTTTAGGGGCGTTTCCCCGGTAACAACAATTTATAGTCGCGAGTAGCATGGGCAACCGTGACTACTCACAGCGAAGAATAACACAAGTGGCTGTAGACAAATAATAAATGTGTTTATTATCATCTCAAAATAGTTTATAATAGTTTTATATCGTCCTATAACTATATCAAGCAAAAACATTGATACATGTGTGTTATAAACAAACTAAGTCCCTAATAGCCTTTATATAACTAGTTTATTGGGCAACTGATTATCAAGATTTTCTGATCATGGATCATTTATGCCAGTTAGTGATGAGGTCATGCCATTAGTGAACGGATGATGGGCATGCTTACCCAAAATAAGTATTGCGACACGATTAATTCATATGTATTATCGTTGCAATAGTTAGAAACGAAGTGACCTTCTCCTTAGGCTGTGAGATCATATCTAACCACTGTCACCTGCGAATGCTTACACTGCATCAACGTCACATCGTATCATTCTAAAAAGATCATAAATGTGTATGTTGGGTATTCTAAAGGAACATGTTGAGGTGTATGCATCAAGATCGGGATTTGTTCTTCCGTGTGACGGAAAGACACACTGGACCCACTCAGTGAAATTGTATCTAAGAAGCTGCAGTGAATGACTATGTCATGAGGATGCGATATCATGACAATGGGTTATGTAGACTTGTCGGTAACGAGATTGGTATGTTGATACTGATGATCAAATCTCGAACGAGTTATGTATCAAAGTAACAAAAGGAATCACATGCAGAGTTTATGTTTTAAACGACAAGACATCGTGGAATACATAGAGATCATTATGCGCATCCCGGTCCCGCTAATAATCATTGATATAAGAGGTGTATCGATCATGTATGTGATGTTCCCGAACCGTGGGGTAACACACTTAAAGTTTCTACGACGCTTGGAGGTCATTTTGGAATTATTGAGATCATCGTTGGAAAGAAGAGAGAAAAATAGAAGTGTTTCGCGTAAAGTTTGAAGTTGTTCAAAATGATCGAAAATGAGTTTTTGATAATAAGGAATTATTAAATATGATTTTCATATTAATTAATTGAATTAATAAAAAAAATCTATTTATAAAATGATCTTTGGGCATAACTTCCCTAATGGGCCAATTCCCGGAGGGAAAAGGCCCATGGGGGAGGGCACCAACCTAGGGCACCCCGCCGACCAGCCTTGGGCTACCGCGCGGGCGGATGGGGCCCACCCAACCAGCCCCTCCTTCCTATGGCGTGTGCCTCCCCTCCCTCCTCCTTTAGCCCCACATTGCTAGTGGGGTTCCTCCCCTTCTTATATAAAGAGGGGTCTAGGGAGAAGAAAATACACAATAAAATTGGGAAATTTCTAAGGTAATATTCCTTAGGGATTTTCCCTTCTCTCTCTCCAGTTGACTCTCATGTTTGATGTTCCAAGAAGAATTGCGCACGTGGGATACGACATGTAAACACCCAGATTTTAAAGTCCAGACCCCTGTTATGCCGTACATCGTAATCCTAGGATTACAATTTTTGCGAGGCATATCAGAATTGGTAGCACAGTACATCATCCATTACAAACCATAATAGTCTTACAAATAGCTAACCCATGATCAAGTCGTAATACACATCAAAGCAGCGGAAATAAACGTAGTAGACTCCATCTTCATTGTCACAGGCAATGCTGACGATGGGAGATGATCCTAGTTATCATAGACCTCCTACTGTCCATCCTTCGGATAGTCCTCTTCATAGTCTGGCCATGGGAATAGTCAGGGACAAAGCCATGAGTACTCTTAAAGTACTCGCAAACTATCACTAACACAAGTAAGGTAATACTAGTAGGAATTCTAAGCTCTAGTCTTGTTTGCAACAAGCCAAGTTTATTTCAGAAGAACTAAGTAGTAAAGACCTAATTTAGTTCTCTAGATTACTCAAGTGGGAACTTAGTTTTCATTTCCACAACCCTGTTGTGGTCAAGTCAAAGTCATAGTCAAGTCACAAGTCATTTTGAAAATATCTGACAACAGAACAGTATGGCCACTCCAACTGTCCATGACCGCGGACGCAGCTATTCAAATAGTTGACACTCTGCAGAGGTGGTACACTTTCACCATAAAATTCAATACACCCGTCAGAGATAATCCTAAATCATCATACTTGGTATGCGGATAATCAATCCTAACCTTTCAATTACACACCCTAGTATAGGCACCTCCCCTATGAGTTTGGCCTCCTAGCCATGGCCATCTGCCATCCCGAGAACTGCATAGGTGGATATTCATGTTCACGAGGTAGCCTCAGCTTAACCTCTTTCCACAGGGGAACCCATACTAAGACATATAAACTTCTAGTTAAGCCCTACCCAACTCAGGTATTGTGGTTGTACGGTAAAATTGGAACGGTATCCCATTCGAACCCAGCCATCAGTTTTTATCAAAGTTAAGGCTCATGCCTCATTCAGTATCATCTCCAAATCATTGTGTTTCATAACACATGTCAAAACATTTCAATAGAATGGCTCATCATTTCAAGGTTTTCATAATCATTTTCTCCAAGTGTTCCCATCTAAAGTGATCAAGTTTAGTTTAGCACTAGCCACTATTAATGAGAGTATCACTATTGAGGGTGCTAATCAAGTGTAGTTGTATGCTCTTGATGGTATCCATCCTATTTTCCACTAATCACAATTAATTAACTAGGTAAGAAACTTTGGTAATGGTAAAAGAATAAATCTTGCAAGTAAAACTTGGAATTGGTATAATCAAGGTTGTATAACCAAGCATGCATAGTGCATCTTGCATAGGTTATCTTGCATGGATAGCTTGCCTTGGTTGGTGCAGTTGCTGAAGTTCTCTTCTTCTTCGTAGTACTCCTCCTCCTCGTAGCTCAGGTCGGTACTAGCGTCTATAAGTAAATATGAGGTATACAATCACCAAAAATACTTCGCTACTTCTATTTTGTACACAAGGGTTCACACTAGATGATCTAGCATCATCTTTCAATCATCACATGAAGTATTGACATATCTTTATTTATCTTTTTTGGAAATGCAATTTCTACTCATTGAAAAATATTCAATATTTAATATTCTCTAATTAAAATATGGGATCATGTTGACACATGTCATCACCACATATTCCAATACTTGGGAATGTGATTTAAAAGGGTTGGCCTATACTACAAATTTGAATATTACCATTTCATAATATTTACATGACTAGAAATGCCTAGATAGAATTATTTTAATACAAGTCCATGATTACTGCATGTAAAACTAAATCTTTTTACATATTCAGATAGAGCATGGAAAATGTGATTTTTGAGAGTTGGAATCAACTCAAAAGCATTTATGGTTGATTTTAGAAAAATGTTTGAAGTTGGAAAAGTCTATGTCTTGTTATTTTTACTATGGGTGATCTATAATTTCAAACGATTTGAATCCAATAGGAGTGTGTAGAGATTTTCAATATTTTTCAAACAAAATTGGAATCATGCAATTTGGTTAAGTAAATCTCTTTGAATTCAAATTTGAAATCACTAGCAGAATAGGGTTTTGAATTAAATGTAAAATCTAAGTTTGAATCTCTGGGCTATGCGCGGGAATGCTAATGGGCTAGCCCAGCTACGCGACACGCTCGCAACGGGCTGCACTTAGGCTAGTCCCATGCGTCAGCGGCTATGTCTAAGCGAAACGGTATCAGTTAATCTAGGTCACACGATTAGAGCACGATCGACGGCTGAGCGTCGTCGTCTCCATCGCACTGAGCGCGCGAGATTCTAACCCTAGCGCTATGGTGGGGGTCATCGGGGGCTTACCAGGGCTCCAGCTAGGTCCGATGATGGGGGCGAACGATATGGTAGGCGACGATGAGTCGAATGGTGGTCACGGCGGCTCCTGGTGTGGTTCCAATCAATGGCTCCGTTCCTCCACAACAACGGCAGACTCCGGCGAAATTCCGGCGATGGGGTGCTCGCCTTGCTCCGGGGAAGGGTCAGGGGAGTTTCTGGGGGAGAGGTGAGTCGATTGGTATGCAATTGGAGGCAGGGGAGGGGTCTATTTATACCCCCGACGAGGGAGCAGTGTGGCATGGCTCAGACTCGTCGGCGACATTGCTACAGGGGCTATCGGCATGGCTGTGGGCATAGGTCGACGCGGTGGTCTGCGGCGATCGTCATGCACATAGTGGCACGACAAGACGCGGTCTTAATCGGACAGGAGACGTCCGTGTCTGTGTGGGTACCGCAGCGTTCGTCATGGCGTATGGTGGTCATGGGGCGCGCGGCGTCGAACGGTTGTGTCTGGGAGGTTGCTAGTGACGCGACGAGTGCAGTTACGCAAGGAGAGAGCAAGGCGCGGCGTGGCTGCGGGGGGGTGGCTCGGCGCTCTAGCGTGCGATCGGCATGGCAGAGAGATAAATGGGCACGCGAATGCTGGCGTCTCCACTGGCTGTCTTTGGTCGAGGCATGGACTGGGGTGTGTGGTGAGGTCACGCCTATCTCCTCATGGTCGTGGTAGAGGGCGGCACGGCGTGTGGCGTCGTGTCCATTCTCGACCGGCATGGCACACTCGGGTACGTGCTGACACTGTCATTGCAGCGAGTGAGCGGTGCTAGCTGCATGGGCTGGTACTGGGTGTGATCGTGGGTGAGTAATTGGGGCTGAATTGAGTACAATGGTGAACACTAGATTGATCAAAGTAGTAGATAGTTGGTAGACTTGTACTCTGTCTGCTAAGTGTTTGATTAAATGGCCGCATGAACGAAACATTTAAATTTTCAAATTCTTTTTGGTGGGTGTGTTGGTCACATGCTTGAGTGTCTCTGGTTGCTAGGATTTGTCAAGTGGAGCAGGTTTGGATGGTTTTTGAAAAATGGCTATCTTGATGCATACACCAGATTCGATTTTGAAAATTTCCTAAAATGGATTTGAATATGTTCTAGTGAGTTTTGAAAGTTCAATTGTGTTCTTTGTCACTTGGTCTAGCAATATGAGAAAATAAATGGAATTGTTTCTGTTTGAAATCATTTAATAGAGATGCCCAAAGTGGGTTAGGTGTTAACTTTGGCAAAAATGACCATTAGGTCATATGCTTCATATTTTTATTTTCTTTTGTTTTGGTTTGGTTTTGATTTGACCTAGATGATATTGTTTTGATCCTTAAACTAGTCCTCAACATATATAACAATCAAACATGGCATAGCATGCATTCATACATCATTAATAAACACACATGCATTCATATGGTTTTTAATAATAAAAAGAATTTGTTAACCCTAATTTTGGGTTATTGGAAATTGATAATCTTATTTAATATTTTTGAGATGTTACACGACACCACCCCGGCACATCATCGCGCTACTAGATCCCAGTTCCAGAAGGTCTACTTCCGCATCTCGGCTAGATCAGGGAGAACGGAGGTCGTGTCGTACACCAGACATGTGCGACGAAGGTGTTGCCAGTTATGGCACCGAAGCTGTCGTGCAAGGACCAGGAGGTGACGTGCAAGGATCATGAGGCCGACTACGAGTATGACTGCATCATCCATATTCCCCGTAAAATGTTAAATGCTATCAGTCTACAAGGGTATGTCATCGAAGCTCTTTCGTTACTGCATTAATTCATAGATAGATCTAGGCATCTGTGTTGCGATAGCTAGGAATTTTTTTGTTTTCTGTTGTGAACCCCTTCAGTGGTATTAGAGTCGATCTATGCACAGTTATGCTAGTACGGGTAGAACACGTGTTGAATATGGGCATTGATCATCTAGTTGTTACCCTCCCACGTGTACTTATTTATATCATGGCACTGTTTGATGAAGCGACTCGGGCCGACCTTACACGTAAGCTTACGAGAGACTGCTTCCACACTTAACATACGACTTCTACGGTATAAGTGGCTAGCGGACGTCTGTCTCTCTCACATTAGTTTATCTAGCATTTTAAAGGAAGATCTCTGAGAAGGGTGTAGTATAGACAACTATTCGATCAATATTATGGTTGAAGTTCGTAGTATGAAACGATTCTATCTTGAAAGTCATAGCAGTCACGTAAAACTTGCAAGAGATAAAGTAGAGGCGTCTAACTTTATTTCGTAGGGACAAGTGATGTGATATGGCCATTTTGTATTGTTGTATGAAATGCACTTCATGTAAAGCAACCAGCATGAGCCACTTAGTTGTTCATTCTATTCTTATGGTCTCTTTGTCGAGATCATGATGCACATTAGTCTATTTTTTGTTACTAAACTGTAGTAATAGTGTATGATGATGGACGACCAACTTAAGACATCGTGGACTTGGCATCATACTAGTGGGCACAATGGAGATGATGCCATGAAGCATGATGGAGATCAAGACGTGGGACATGAAGGACCATATCATATCGCACATTATGAATTGCATGTGATGTTAATCCTTTATACATCTTATTTCCTTGCTTGTATTAGACACGCGATAGTAGCAATTATAAGATGACCGCTTAATTAATATCAACATTAGTGTTCTCCCTAAGTGTGCACCACCAAAAAAGTCCATCGTTATGAAGCACGTCGTGATGATTGAGTGTTAGCATATCGACGTTCGCATACGGTCGGTGTAAACCATGTATGCACACTAAATATACTTACGTTAAATTAGCGAGTCTAGCATGTATAGACATGGCCATGGAACTCGAGAAGATCAAAAGATTGAGCATGAGTCACATAAATGATATGGTCAACACAACGTTGTCCACCTTTGCAGCTATATCACCGCCCGTGATGATCAGGGCAGTGTAGTAAATTTGGGTCATGTAATCACTAAAACCGTCTGATGCATAAATGCATACACACAACTATGATCTCTTCTTTTCTAACCTAAAATCCTGGGATGTTACAAACAGCAGACAGGCGACTACGGCGTGGCCTCCCAAGCCACATAGTCTGCCCTCTCTGCTCCATCCACGATAAAACGCTTGACCACCTCCTTCTTCAATGCCCCTTCTCGCATGCCATTTGGTTCTGGCTTCTCGAACTTCGCGGGTGGGCCTCGGTGACACCACGAGAGAACAACATCCTCAAGGTGTGGTGGCTGGCGGCGTGTGACAGTCTCCCACGCGAGGACATGAAGAATTTCAACTCGTGTGTTTTACTAGTGTATATCGCTGTGGCTGTAAAGGAATGCTCGAGTCTTTGACAATGAGCAAGTCCTTTCCCACGCGCGGCTTGAGCTTGTAGACAGTGAGTGGCTTTCTTGGACAGCTTGTAGAAGTGGGCAGACCGGAGAGGTAGAGTAGAGGCTAGATGGTGCTAGCCCAAAACGGCTGGTATTTTCTTCCCCATGGTTTTTCTCCTCAGCTTATGTAAATTAACCTCTCGCAAGCTTAATACAAAGATACATAGATCTCCCACGGGTTCTCAAAAAAATCTAAATAGGGAGCACCTCGTTGGACTGTTCTTCCAATCATGTTACAATTGATGAGAAACTTCAAACATGAGGCGCCGCCTTCTTGGTCTTCGGCCGCCACCACTCATGCTCTGGCCGCCGACGCGCCGCCATGCAGCTCGGGCTCTGTCCGCCGCCACTTGTGTCGCCCGCTATGCCGCCGCTACTCGCCTCGCCCACCAGGTCGCCGCCGCCTCGACCAGCCGGGCCTCCACCCAAACTCCATCCGACGAGCTCGCGCTTTGGTCGCTGGTGCTCTATCTCGCTACGCAGCGAGATCGGCGCCACCCGGTTGTTCTTGCATCCGACGAGAGAGACGAAAAGTCGTGGGAGGGGAAAGGAGACCGGTGTGATATTCTCTAGCGTGTGTGGGGTCCACCCGGGGGAGCGTGGGTGGGAGAAAATGGAGCAAACAAACGGTAGCGTGAATCTTAAAGTACCTGCACGGGGGTGTGTGGTGGATATGACGCCGACACATAGCATTCACGGTAAAAAAAAGTTTTCGCATAAAACACGACATGGTCTACAATGCAATGACACAAAGCACAAGACAACACATCACACGGGCATGTCATGGCCAGGCCACGGACACCAACGACGACCGCCGATTTCATTCCGGAGATCGATCTTCACGGCTAGAACTTGTTGGTGAACCGCAAGATGGCCTTGCGGTCCTCCTGCTGGACGTAGACACACTCCTTGGGCTCGCGCCATGTTGCCTTGGCGACGGGGTTGGGTCGAACTAGTAGTATTCACCGAGGATGGGCTTGATGGCCTTGGTGGCCTCCATGGCATGGTAGTGCGGCATGGCATAGAAGAGGTGGTGCACGACGTGCGTGTCCGTGATGTTGTGGAAGACGCGGTTGAGGATGCCATAGTCGCGGTCCATGGTGGCCAGCGACCCGCGCAGCCAGTCCTAGTCCGTGGAGCCGTAGTGCGGCAGCGCCGCGTGAGTGTGCTGCAGGTAGGTGATGAGGACCAGCCACATGTTGACGATTAGTAGTGGCACGCCGTAGACTCGCACCACCCACTAGAGCCCAAACACCGACACGAGCTTGAACATCGTGAACGACGTGGCCAGCACGCCGGCATCTAAAAAATTCTGGACCCGAAGTTAGCGTCAAGCGGTATCTGTACCGTAGATCGCCAGGAAGGCACCGAGGCAGCACATGGTCGAGCCCTAGGGCTCGCAAGAGTCCTAACGCGAACCGGGCCAGGAAGACCAATTCCCATCCACGATCGCAATGGGCCCAAAGCCCGAAAATTTGAACAACGTGTAATTTCGGGATACGTAGATCTTTTCTCTGACGAAAAAGAACCCGGTGAGCAAGCCGCTTCGAAGATCCCCGCCGGTGAACCATCGTCCAGCCATCGGACCCATCATCATTGCTCAACGAGGAAAAGACAGAAGGGTCCAACAATGGTTTTATGAGGTTTCGCCTTGAACACGAGAAAAGCCTAGCAGAAGCAGTTCTGCTACCATCCGATGCATTTGAACTCACCTGGGCTGTAGGAAAGACCCACAGTTCCAAAGCCGCCAGTCGCTGCTCGATTCGCTTAGTAGTCCTCGAGGAGCAGTCAACGAGTAAATCATCGGCCAACTCAGGCGACGACCGTAGATAACGATAAGACGCGAACGTCCCATCCGTCGAGCCGCCATCCTCCACATCGTCATCGTTGTTGTCTGACGACAACGCCCAGAATCGCCCCCGCGCCGGCGAACTCCTAAGAGGAGAGACGAGATCTCCCTTGGAATCACCCCAGAAATCGCCTCCTCCGGAATCGCCGGACATCTCATAATTTGGATAATGTACACAAGAAAAGATAAGTGACCACTGTAAAACCTTGACAGAAGTAATTTGACATCACACATCCATGTTGGAATCGTAGAAAACCATGTGTATCGTTCACTAGCAAAACTCAGTCTTCGGTACCAAAGCACACATGACAATGTTCACCATGTATGAACTGAAATCACATAGCAGAGCCATAATAGGACCATAGCAAGAATCACCTAATCACACCACAATCCCAGGGCAAAACTCCCCTTGCAAGCAAAACTCAACAAGTCACTGTAGCATCCACCATGAAGCAATCAAACAACACATCACCTTTTTTTTGGTAAATCACCGCATCCCATCAATGCATCGAATGTTTTGCAATAACAATAGTGTTACGTACCTACAACCAGAAATGCTTAACTTCCGTTTAAAAAAGGAATGATTAACTAAACTTGTTCTTCAATTTAACATGACATCAGAAATTCAGAGTTTCAGAGGAGATCATGGCTAGATTGCCTTGAGAAATTCACGATTCATAGAGAGGATCCTGCCATGGTTGAGCACAAATCCACCAGCTCCCGAGCTGTAGAAAATTCAAACCGCTGAGGTGAGCACACCACTCTTTTACCACATTGTCTAGTTAGTGAAACAGAAGGCAACACACATGGAGCATCACGCTTCATGTTTCAGCACGACGCGTCCCAGCATCACTTCCGGGGCAGCGCGTACCAACATCGGTTCTGGCGCAGCGTATCAGGAGCCTTCACCACAGCAACAACGGCGGACATGAGTTACAACACTGCTACAAGCGGAGCTCGATTTGGCTGCGACCAACTCAGAGGAGAATGGCCCAACGACCCATGGGAGCTCTATCCAGCGGTCGTCGTGGATGAAGTAGGTCGGGCCCCGAGGCCTGTATGGCACTAGCCTTCACCACAACTACAACGACGACAAGAAGATGCATGCCGACGAACGATAGGGGCATATCCAGATCTACCACAGCTCCTCAATTCCAGGGAGATTAGATCTCTTTAAAGATATGCAACGAAGTCAAACGACTACCAATCCAATTACACACAAAGTTGCTCTTGGATCTTCGATGTTCAGTTAGGCCTTTGCCAACGGGCCAGTTCTAAACTCAGTATCTTGCTAAGAAACGGTTGTTGAAGCAACGACCATCTCAATGGATCGTTTCTACAAGTCATATCTACATGAAATAATTACGGATGGATTTGTGGTGTGCTCCACTGTATGGCATGCTCCTAATTAACCCTAGCCGCTAGAAAAGAGTCAATTGAATGGCCACGCGGAGTAGCTGAGTGCATGGGATGGATTTGGCATTTATTTTGCCTCGAGTTACATGCTAATACTGGTCATAGTGGGAGTATCATATTACTAGTATCATGATATGATACTAAGTATATGATACTACTATCTTCTATATATATATACTATTAAAAAGATTAACGACGTTCGTCGATGCAGGAAAATTTCCGTCTGTCACTAAATGACGATGTTGTCCCTGACTTTTTGAGTTATTTACCCACCATGCCACCGGTAAGTTGAACGTTCTGATTCTCGAAAAGAAAAATACATCTCGCTCGATTCCCTGTCGACCGGTGCTGCGCCTCCAGCAATTTTTTCGTCGTGCCCCTTCCTCCGCAGCCGTGCGCCGCCAGCACCGAGGCTGCCCTCGTCCCGCGCGCTTCCCATGTGTGTTTTCTTAGGCACCTGACTCCACGCGCGCTCTTCCTCGCCACATCTTGCTAGGCCAGCCAACCACCCCCGTTTTTACTCCCTCCCAAACCTCATGATGGATCGATCTGGTCCTGGCTTGGGAGCTGGCGGTCGTGGGGCCATGGGAGCGGTGGCCGAAGACTCGGTGGAGACAGGATCTGCAGCCGGAGCTAGCGGTTGTGGGGCCACGGGAGCGGCGGCCGAAGACTCGGGGGAGACGGGATCGGCGGCCGGAGAGTCGGCAGCGGCGGCTGAAGAGTCGGAAGTGGCGGGAGATGTGGCGTGGAGGATTCTCCACGATTCCCGTGCAGGTCGTCGTCCTGCATCAACAACAGCCTCCATCCAGTCTGCTCGTGGTGTGTAGCGACGTTGTTCCGCTGACCCCGGCATCCTCCCACTGTGTCATCCATGACTACAAAGATCTATCCGATATGCTATCAAAAATTTAAGAAAGGCAAGATCAAATCTAGCCTCCCTGATCCAGTTCTTCTCCAACCTTTGATCCCCTGGTCTATTCAAACAAGCTGTGAATCAATTGATAGTCCGTTGATAGTAGATGCAGCATACCAAATGCCGTAAGGACCGCAATTTGAGGCAGACTAAGCTGTCTTCATTCCTTTATTTAGCATTGGACCCTCTATAGCAGCCATATCAATTTTATTAAGTTTTTTAGTTAGCTTTTTCAGCTATCTGTAATTCGTGATTTAATCACGAACGCGCTTCTTCTAACGTCAGGATTAGGCGAACTACACCCCTGCCTAGGTAAGTAACTCGGTGCCCTTAATTTCTCTGCTCTATTTTGCAGTTCGTTGAACTCATCAATAAATCTCAGTGAATCGGCTTACGCTTGATGTATAAACAAAATATATATTCAGTTTTGTAGGTCTTTTAGGTTTGGGCCAAAGTAGGGATGGATATTTGCTCTGCATTGCCTCGAGCGGCACAACCAAATAAGGCCCACGTTCCATGCATCAGCAAATTAAACACTAAACGCAAGGTTCACTTTGATGTTTATATAAGAGGCTTCAGAGATGTTTTTCCATGTTATCTTATCTGATATTTACTAACTAGATTGTTAGCCAACAAAATTAGTATATGTATCATGCCTAAGTTTTGGGTAATTTATACACTTGATATTTAGCATAGATCATCTTCCGAGATTAGTTGAAATAGTGTCAATAAAGGTTATAATCGCTTTTATGTGAATAAGGTATCAGAATTTTGATATGTTCCTATAAAAATAATAACTGTAACTAGGTAATTAATCTACATTGCCCAGCTCCGTTTCTAACAATATTTACGATCTTTTTTCCTTTGCAGGCCATGTAATTTTCATTTATAGCTTCGGATACAGAAATTATATTGTGGAATTTGAAGCTATAACCTATCAAAGTTTCTTGCCTTTTATAAGTGATGTCTACGCACTTCTATTCTTGTAGACAGTTGTTGGGCCTCCAAGAGGTTTGCAGAACAACAGCAAGTTTTCCTTAAGTGGATTACCCAAGGTTTATCGAACTCAGGGAGAAAGTGGTCAAAGGTATCCCTCTCAAGCAACCCTGCAATCAAGATACAAGAAGTCTCTTGTATCCCCAACACACCCAATACACTTGTCAGGTGTATAGGTATACTAGTTCGGCGAAGAGATGGTTAAATACAAGTGGTATGGATAATTATAAGTGGTAACGGTGCTAGAAAAGAGCTTGACGGGTAGGAAGAGACTAAAGGCAATCTGAAATAAAGATGGAAGTAAGAAAACATGTAACAGATCTTGTTGCAAACGTGTTTCAATGCTTAGAAACAAGGCCTAGAGATCATACTTTCACTAGTGAATACTCTCATATAAATATCTTCTCTTTATGATACTATTCTGAACTACTCTCCAGTTGGATAACTCTAATCCATGGTAGGGCTATAACAGCACACCTCAAAGTTCGCTTTCCTCATCTAGACAACCCCTCACTATCACCTTGAGCGCTAGATGGTTCCAACAAACACCACAATTTCATAGAGACATCCAACTCAAATTATACTCATGACAAATATTTATGTAACCTTAGCCAAAGTGCCACACGGTGTGCACACTGTCAAGTTCACACACGTGGGGATAAGCAGAGATTCATTAAAACACTTGAGTAGGAGAATAGATCTATAGATTACAAAGCTCATGATCTCATAAGATCATACATAGAGAGAGAGATGAACACGTAGCTACCGGTAGAGCCCTTAGCCTCGAGAGAGAACTACTTCCTCATCATCATGGGAGTCAGCAATGGCGATAGAGATGGCGGTGGAGATGGATGGAGATGGCTCCGGGGGCAATTCCCCGTCCCGACAGGGTGCCGGAATAGAGACTTTCTGTCCCCCGAATCTCCCCTTCGGTGGCGGCAGCGTTGTGGAGGTTTTCGTGGCTTTCTCCCGGATTGTCTAGGGTTTCTGCATCGGAGGCTTCTTATAGGCGAAAGAGCGATGTCAGAGGGTGGACCAGAGGCCCACACCCCTGGTGGCGCGACCAAGGGGGACTTGCGCCACCCTATGGTGTGGCCAGCCCCTGGCCCCTCTCCGTCTCGTCTTCTGGCTCCGTGAGTCTTTCGGTAAAATATCGACTCTGGCTTTTGTCCGGTCCAATTCCGAGAATATTTCTTTTCTAGATTTTCTGAAACCAAAAACAACAGAAAACAAGCAACTGGCACTGTGGCATTTTGTTAATACATTAGTTCCAGAAAATTTGTAAAAATACTCCAAAGTATGGACAAAACATAAGAAATTAGATAGAAAACAAGCATGGAACATCAACATCCCCAAGCTTAACTCCTGCTCGTCCTCGAGTAGGTAAGTGATAAAAAGAAAATAATAATTGTTGAGGTGACATGCACCATCACAATCTTGATCAATACATTTATAAAACATTGATAGCTAGGATCATAGTACTTTAACATAGCATGAAATATATAGTTCTAACAATAAGACATAGCAACTATGTTGTAGCATGAAAAGGTACAAACAAAAGATTCATGAATAACAATATTTTGAAAGACCTTTGTTTGTTTCACATAAAGAAAACATAATGAGAATGGTATTTAGCTTGTCCCTCATAGTGTAGAAAAATATAAATGCATAGGGCACCTTCAAATTTCATAAGGGTGACTAGATACAAATAGTTTATGGACAAGCAATATTAAAGTTATGAATCAATCAACAAGTCTTGTGTCGTCAGATTGATGACAAGTACGCCATGAGGGGGTCCTCGAGGCGTGCGGAAGAGAGGGGTGTGAAACGTACGGTGTTCCGAGACGGTGAGCACACAAGTTTACCCAGGTTCGAATCCGCCGGCTTTGGACGGATCCTACTCCTGCTAGCAATCCAGTAATACGACAGAGCCGGAATATGGGTTACAAGGGTTTGCCTGTGCGAGCTGAGATTGTAGACTATTGAGGTGTGCCCTAAAGGCTCTCCCTAGGACGGCTTATATAGATATCCGGCCTAGGGTTTACATGAGAGATCTATCCGGCTACGACTAAGAGTCGGTTATAGAGTACATCTTGAACTACAAGTAACATTATGGGTCTAAGTCGGTAAGTCTTCTGGGCCATCCTGTAGCCGGATTGGACTCCGTCTTTTCTCCCTGACTGGGCTGCCCGTGAAGCAAAGCTCTAACCCGAAGTGGGCCACCCTGGTCAGTGAGGAACTGTGAGGATACCCGGAAAATATATCCCCAACATCTTGGGACAATGCACATTAAACTAAGAATGGCCACTATGCTCTCTCAATAGGTGCATAAAGATAGAAGATGGAGACTCAACATAAAAGTAAAAGAAAGGCCTTCATAGAAGGAAGCAAGGATTCAAGTCTCATAAAGAGCTTCCAAAAATTATGGTACTTATTAGCTTCCAGCTCTCATTTCCACTATCATAAGCATATTGAAGTGATTAAGGTTAATGTGAACAAACTATGGAGTATATGCTTGACAAAGTATAAGTTGGCAATCTCATGTCCCTTGAATACGAGGGCCACTCCTCATGCTACTTAAGTTTAGTTACCGGTAAGTTCTTGTCATAGTAAGTACATGTGTATCATAGAGAACCATCGACGGGGTACCCCTTGCCCGATGATACGAAAGAAACCCCATATCAAAATGAAAAGGCAAGCAGACAATAAGCATCTCAGCATCTTCTTATTTACCATGGAAAAATGGTGCTTTTTTCTCTCTTTTCTCTTTTCTCATCTTTTTTTTTCTCAAACTCTATATCTTTTTTTATAAGAAGAATGCTTCATAGATTGCTCATTATGGTTATGCTGCAAGTTTCCACCATGATTAGCCATGGATTAGACTAGCCGCTTAGGCGTTTCTCTAATACACATACATAACTTCATGGACTTACAAACTCCCCTTTCATTTCACACTGACGATATCCATAAATAAAAGAGCATGATATCAACTGGGTACAATGTACAAGTGCAATGTTGAAAGCGTTCCCCATGATAACATGGTTCTGCTAATCCCAACGTATAAGTGCAACCATATACAACATAGATGACACAATGGTTCAAGTTTATTAAGTGCAAGAAAAGTAAAGTGTGCCATCAAGTTCGTGAGAGCTTTAATCACTAATTTTCATATAATAAGTTTAATTCGGAAGGTACATAAAAACATGAATGTACTTGGAATAGCAAATGCTAATAGGTAGGTATGGTGGACTCTTTAGAATAACTTGGTTTTATTTGGAGTTGGATGCATGAGTGAAACTCATAGTTGGTATGGAGGCTAGCAAAAGATTGAGAGCGACCAACTAAGAGAGCAATAATGGCCATAATCATCCAAAGTGACAAAACATTATTAATTAAAGCATAAAATGATATTACAAGTCAAAAACTAAATGATCATAGAGTCTATGGTGACTTGGTATAGTCTTAACATGGTGTGAACATGCGCCAAGTCAATCCAAATAAAGCATCAAAGGAGAATACCACAATACTATGTTTTAATATGCTAAAACAACGCATGATTCTTTCAAGGCACATTAAGCAATCTCAATTAATTGTAACAAGTCATGATACATAAAAAATCACTAAGCATAAAGCCAAAACAATATCAAGCATGACATGACAAAGTCTAGACCATAGTAAAAAACAAACCCCTTTTATACCACTTAAGCATGAACTTTCCTACTATTTTCCAATCCAAACCAACTTATTTGAAAGAACTCACAAAGATAATAATAAATAAAGACAAGTGAGCTTGTTTCACAAATCTAAAAATAAGAACTAAAAAGTTCTAAGCTGAAAGCACAAGAAAACTAAGGCTAAACACAGTGCTAGCAAAAGAGAACACTCACAAAACAATGAGAATGAAAACTAGAGTGTTCTAAACAATGAAAGCAGAGCGTGTCTCTCTCCAAAAGAAGTGTTGTAATCCAACCAACTTATTGCAGGAAACCAAGCAAAAGAAAACTAAAAACAAAAACAAAGATGTTCCAAGAACAACATAACAATGCATGAAACAATAAAAACGAAGTGTCTAGAAAGACCTGAGATTTTTATTGATGAAGAAGAGGATGCCTTGGGCATCCCCAAGCTTTGATGCTTGTACCTCTTGAATATTTCTTAGGGTGACACGGGGTGGCATCCCCAAACTTGAGCTTTTGTCCATTCTTCATCTCATTACATCATTCTTTCCCTACACCTGAAAATTTCCTTCATACAAAACTTCACGCAATCTTCATTAGCAACATTACTGCATTCAAGAGATAATAAACCTTTGGGTTCAGTTTTAACAAAGTAAAACTTCCATTAAAATACAATCTACTATAGCAATTCCTTTTAAAAGTTCAAGTGATCAAAGAGAACTCAAAGAGAAAGAGATTAAGTGGCAAATGCAAATAATGGCAGAAATCTGTCAAAACAGACCAGCAGTAAAAACCGATTTTTTCGAAGATCTTATGTTGCTCAAATCGAAAAGTGATAAACTAAAGAAAGTTGGATGATAACCTGGGGCAGAAGCACAAAACATTACAGCTCAAACCGACGTACAGAGATTTTTCACGAATTTTTATAGCAAAGCACAAAAATATGTTTCGGGACAACAACTTTCCCAAGTCTTACTTCACTCTCATTTGAGGTTACCCTTGACACAAAAACCTCACAAAAAGGATAAGGAGAGGTTATTACAGAGGTAATAACTTCCAAGACTCAACAAAAGATTCCTAACGAAATTTGCGTTATCTCCCAATAAGTGCTTTTCTTTAACGCCTTTGAGCTAGGCATGATAATTTCAATGATGCTCACATAAGAAATATGAATTGAAGTAAAAGAGAGCATCAAGAAGCAAATATGGAACAAATTTAAGTCTAACCCACTTCCTATGAAAAATAATCTTGTAAAGAAACAAGTCATGCAAGCACAAAGCAACAAGCATAGGAGAGCAAAACAAGTGCAACTTTAAAAATTTCAACATAAAGAGGGGAGGATTAATATTGTTGTGATGCATAAAACCATGTTTCCCTCTTTCAGTAGAATAATGAATAAAATTAACAATATAACTATCACATAAAACATTCTTATCATGAGCCACATGCATAAAAGAATTAATACTCTCTTCATAAACATAGTCATTCTTATTAATCATAGTGGGAGCAAATTCAACAAAATAGCTATCATTATTATTCTCATCACCATAATCATCAAATATAGGAGGCATATTGTAATCATAATTAACTTTCTCCTCAATAGTAGGTGGACTGGAAATATCATATTCACCATTGTAATCATCATATATTTGAGGTATAGTATCATCAAAGTAAATTTTCTCCTTCGTGCTTGGGGGACTAAAAATATCATGCTAATCAAAACCAGCTTCCCCAAGCTTAGACTTTTCTATAGCATTAGCAATAATGGTGTTCAAAGAATTCATACTAATAACATTGCTATTAGCATGCAAATAAAGTTCCATAGGTTTTTAATTTTCTCTTCAAACACTTCATGTCCTAACTCAAGATAAATACTATAAAGCTCTCTAATTTTGTTGTTGTTTTCCATTAAGCCTAACTAGTGAAAATAAAAATAAGGAACAAAAAGATATAATTGCAGAATCTAAAGGAAATAACTTCGAGCACTCACACACCAGCAACCGTACTAGAAGATGGCTTAATAGCCAGAGGATGTGAGTACCTTTTACCTTACCTCCCCGGCAACGGCGCCAGAAAATAGCTTGATGTCTACGCACTTCTATTCTTGTAGACAGTTGTTGGGCCTCCAAGTGCAGAGGTTTGTTGAAAGAACAATAGCAAGTATCTCTTAAGTGGATTACCCAAGGTTTATCGAACTCAGGGAGGAAGTGGTCAAAGGTATCCCTCTCAAGAAACCCTGCAATCAAGATACAAGAAGTCCCTTGTGTCTCCAACACATCCAATACACTTGTCAGGTGTATAGGTGCACTAGTTCGGCGAAGAGATAGTGAAATACAAGTGGTATGGATAATTATAAGTGGTAACGGTGCCAGAAAAGAGCTTGACGGGTAGGAAGAGACTAAAGGCAATCTGAAATAAAGATGGAAGCAAGCAAACATGTAATAGATCTAGTTGCAAACGGTGTTTCAATGCTTAGAAACAAGGCCTAGGGATCATACTTTCACTAGTGAACACTCTCATATAAATATCTTCTCTTTATGATACTACTCTGAACTACTCTCCGGTTGGATAACTCTAATCCATGGCAGGGCTATAACAGCACACCTCAAAGTTCGCTTTTCCCATCTAGATAACCCCTCACTATCACCTTGAGCGCTAGATGGTTCCAACAAACACCACAATTTCATAAAGACATCCAACTCAAATTATACTCATGACAAGTATTTATGTAACCTTAGCCAAAGTGCCACACGGTGTGCAGACTGTCAACTTCACACACGTGGGGATAAGCAGAGATTCATTAAAGCACTTGAGTAGCATAATAGATCTATATATTATAAAGCTCATGATCTTATAAGATAACGTATATATAGAGAGAGATGAACACATAGCTACCGGTAGAGCCCTTAGCCTCGAGAGAGAACTACTCCCTCATCATCATGGGAGTTAGCAACGACGATGGAGATGGCGGTGGAGATCGATGGAGATGGCTCCAGGGGAAATTCCCTGTCTTGGTAGGGTGCCGGAACAGAGACTTTCTGTCCCCCGAATCTCCCCTTCGGTGGCGGCAGCGCTATGGAGGTTTTCGTGGCTTTCTCCCGGATTGTCTAGGGTTTCTGCATCAGAGGCTTCTTATTGGCGAAAGGGAAATGCCAGAGGGTGGACCAGGGGCCCACACCCCTGGTGGCACGGCCAAGGGGGACCCGCGCCACCCTATGGTGTGGCCAGCCCCTGGCCCCTCTCCGTCTCGTCTTCTGGCTCCACGAGTCTTCTGGTAAAATATCGACTTTGGCTTTTATCCGGTCCAATCCCGAGTATATTTCTTTTCTAGCTTTTCTGAAACCAAAAATAGTAGAAAACAGGCAACTGACACTGTGGCATCTTGTTAATAGGTTAGTTCTAGAAAATATGTAAAAATACTCCAAAGTGTGGATAAAACATAAGAAAGTAGATATAAAACAAGCATGGAACATCAAAAATTATAGATATGTTGCAACGTATCAATAAGCTACAACAGTGAGTCATCTAGGTTGCTAATGGTCACGTAATGTTGTTAAATCTGTTATGGTCAAATTAATATGCCTTATAGTACAAATAAATAATTAGATGTCAATGGCATAACTTAATTATTTATTCTAACCGCAAATAGGATTAAAATATTCATCCTTACTGTTCATATGATTTCGCTACTGCCATCATGCAAAATGGCCTAATTGTTTATCACACTGAAACTGCTTCATCTTTTGCAAGTACAACACAAGTCTCCACTATTGTAGGTATGTTCTTGATAAACCAATATTTTATTGAAAAACCACGCATGAAATCTTTTGTGCATAAGGCCAGGCAATAAATATCTTTCTGCCACTGTATCGCAAATGAAACAAAGAAGTTTCAGATCGGTCTTTATCAATTGGAATCCTCTTCATAATAGTAAGAAGGCCCTATATTAGTAAAAAGTTTCACCGTGCAGGCTCATATGATTAAAGATAAAAATGGAATACAATATTTGAGGGCCGATGGATACATTTTCTGAAGCTAGGCTTGCCCGTGTGAGTGACAAGGTAGTATTAATAAGAAGGATCTTATCGTGTTATGCAGACATGATCTTTAATAAATATGGCAATGAAAATGCCCATCATTTTCATGTCATACCTCGTATTACATGGTATGTTTAGCAGCACTTTTGAATCACTCATTGGAATAATAAGTTCTTCATTTTGCCTCAGTTTCTAGAGGATCCTTGGTTGCTAAAGGATCCTTGGACGGGAGAAATAGTTGCCTCTATTTTCAACCCAATTTTTACCGACTTGCTAGATGCATGTCCATCTGTTGAGGAAAATAAGAAAAGAAAGTAGTTGCTTCTTTCTGGTCCTACTCTATGATTAGGTGCTAGCTGATAATTTGTTGTAGCATCAACATGATTTGTCATATACAAATTCTCTAATTGAAATATGACAATCAAACCTAAGCAAGTTTCCTACATGTATATTAACACATATATGTGCCTTGCGACTTGGCAAACTGCAAGAGGTAGCTGAGAGAAAGCCTGATGTGTATACTCTTTAATTTGGTGAACCACATTGACAAGGGTTTAACTCATCAATGCCCATTGTTATGGACTTGGATTTTGGAGAAAGAGGGAGCACTAGAAGTATCAATCGGCTAGCAAACAAGCACACATGGACGCAAGGTTTACCCAGGTTCAGGCCTCGTAGAGGTCCCTACTCCTACTTGTCGGCTCGTGGAATTAACGAAGGAATCGAAGATTACAATGGTGCGTAGATGCAATCTGGCGAAGGTTGTGGAAACTAGGGTTGCGTGTGTCCTCCTCACCGCCCCCTCCTGGCCTTTATATAGATAGGTCAGGTCTCGGATAGCAGGTCGAGTCGGTTACAGTTTAGGGTTTGCCCTTCAAACTTTCTATCCTTAGACTTCTTCTTGTCCCGCAAGTTATCGAGAGTCCGTAGGCCACTCCAAGTCTTTATTGGGCCGTGGCAACGCCGTGGGATTCCACCGTATCTGGACCGTATATGGAAGAGTCGAGTACCTGCAGGGTATACCCATGTCACACACTGTCAGAGAGTTCACCAAAGAGCTAAGTACAAGAAATCAACGTCTGCCTGAGCTTTGCCTCACTAAAGTCCATCTGGTGTGCAATTATTTATTACAAATAAATTGGTGTTTCGAGGTCAAAATCATCACATTTGTCCTGGAGATAATAGAACTTCATATTTTTCAGCTCCATTCTCTCGCAAACCAGGTAGAGGAAGGCATGATGATGTCCTTTTTGTGCTATTATCGGGTTGCTGTCTCAGATAGACTAATACAACATTGCTTTTGTTGTTTTTTGTTACATGTAAAAAAGCAAAATGGATGTTCATTTCGAATTGAGGCATAGAGCTTGCTAGAGACTTTTCCATTTATATTTGACTCAACCATACGAGCATGATTTTTTTTTGCAAACACAATGTGAAGGGGTATTTTCTTACTATTGTAAACATATGTTGTTATTATGTCTATGTCTTGCGCCAAATTCAGAGTTCCATGTAATTATTTACCCAAAGCTTCATATTTGCACATTTATCGTGTATATACTATTGGTTGCCGCTATGTGAAATAAATGGATTATATACCTAGAAGGTCCCATGGAAAGGAAAGAACTCATAGACGATGGTGACGAAGTAAAATGGTACATTTAACAAGAAGTTGTAGTTGCATAAGCTCCGGTGAAATAAAACAATTGAATGACATTAAGTATAACGGGAAATATCTGAAAAGCTAAGAGTTGAACTGAAGAGATGGAAATTTCCACATTGGTGACAACAAATTTTTGAACTAAATAACTTTAAGACATTGAACTTTGAGACAAAATATGTAACCCTGTGCGAATAGAAAATATTCATCGCAGCTGATGTTTAAAGAACAGTCTTTCTAAAGCAAACTATTTTAAAAGCTACATAAGAATGCGGCCGCTGACCTCATGTGTAATGTCTACCATCTGCATAATCGGCATGTCTGAGCCCTACCTACATCATGCTGCACTGCCCTAGCACATTGGGAGTTTTAACATTACCACTAGGCTTCAACCTTATTCACAAGGATTAGATGTGCCATCAGCTTAGATGGGGTTTAGATGGAGACAAGGATTAGATGTGCCATCAGCTTAGCCTGGGTTTAGATGGAGAGTCATGTTGTAGCCAGAAAGACCAATGTCACTTAGTTTCACGCCAGCAATGATTCCTTTTATCCCCACAAGCATGCACTGGTGCGACGGTTACACACATAAGTGCAACCAATCTAGCTATTTGTGGTGCTCCTGTTCCAGTGAACAGTGTGTGATGTCTTTGCTGACGTCTTAATTTTCTTCTTCAGGGAACGTATTGCCACCCCTTCACACTATTTCTTCCATGTCAATTGGCCGATAAACGGGATGAATCATTCTATTATTTTTATTATCACAAATGTTATTCACTTGTATTTGTGTCGTAGCAATGCATGGGTTCTCTGCTAGTATCTATAGTATATTGTATCATGTGGTAGTCTCATAGTAACAATGTATTTATTGATTTGTAGAATCTCTATGTAAACTTGTGTACAAGATTTACTTGTCATTAGGATTTCTAGTTTTATGTGTTATGATACTCCAATTATCTGTTTCTTCATTAATTATTGTGTCACATCAGATTTTTGCCAACATGGTATGCATGATATATACTTAGAGCAAGTACAGTAAGGTCCAGCGAGCTGACTATAGCAGATTAAATAATATATTTTTGCTTAGTTAGAGGAGATAGAAGAGGTGAGAGAAGGGATGTTGGCTCTCATGCAGGAGCCAGCTCTAACACGTGCTCCTAGGCAATACTATGTGAGAGTAAGAGGTGGACCATGAATTAGTAAAGTAATATATTTTAAGTCTTACTATTGTATATATTAGCGGTTTTGCTAGTTCTCAAGTGCTTGAGAACTTCTTAGATCTCAATCACCTCTTTCCCCATTCGATTTATCTCGTGATTCGTGCAAGATGGAAGTTACACATGAGTTGTAACTAGGGTGTAACTGAGAATTTAATGAGTTGCAACTAGGTTATAACTGAGAATTAGTACAAATCTTATGAGCTGCAACTAGGTTGCAACTGAGAATTAGCACAAATATTAGGATAACATCAATGACTTAGACACATGAAGTTCTCCTCGAAGTAGGCTTTCGCCTTGCTATATTAATATAGCAACGAACCGATAACACCGCTGGGGCCACAACGCAGTCAAGCCCAAACAAGAAAAGAAGAGAAAACGAAAATAAAGAATGCCGACGACGGTAGATCGACAAAACAAAGATGGCTTGCAACCGCTGCGCCCACCGAAAAAGCCCCACCACAATCCTAGAGCTCCGAAACATCACGTAGCAAGCAACACCTTCAAGATGGACTCAGACGATGATGACACTATTGCCCGGACATGTCCTAGGGTTTCCCCCGTACGCGGGGGTGAGTAGGGAAGGGGTACACCTGACTCCCTTCAAGAAGGAATGGCATCACCTATAGGCGTCGCCCCGTCGATGTTATGAGACGACAAGGATTTCTCCCGACCCCCAAAAAACCACTACTCCAAACGATCCGAAGGCTTCCACTCAACAACTTCGCCCACCTACATGCGCCACCGTGGTCTTGCCGCCACCTTCGTTGTCTCACTGTGAACCGATGCGAGACCTAGAATCGGAGGATAGAAACAACAGGTTCTGGGGTCGACAGCTCTACAGCCACACGGGAGGGAATTGCCTCCACTTCTGACGCAGTAGCTGACCAGACGCAGCGGCAGAAGAAAACGAAGCCAACACTAGAACCGGAGGGCGGCAGCCGCATGACCACCTGGAGGACGTCCTCCACCACCAGCGGCGGGTGCCGACCGGACGCAGCAACAAGGACACACCGGGCCGAGCAGCCTAGCTGGACCCAGATCGGGTCCGTAAAGTCCTAGCCGCCACGCTGCAGCACGTAGGCCGACGCCGCTACCCTCTTGTTCAGAACCATTGGCACGGCCGGACCGAAATCAGGCCCGTTAAGGTTCGCCACCGCGCTACAGCAGGAGGGCTCCATCGCCGTCACACAATCACCATCGTGTCCATCCCCATCTCTGGGCAAAGCCACCGCCTTGCGAGCTGGCCAACCCGCCCGTACCTAGATCGGGCCCAAAAGGCCCAGACCTGGGCCGTGCGGACACCAGCAGCAGCTCGGATGAGCAACAAGCTCTACGCCACCAAGGAGCAGCGTCGCTGTGGAGAGGCCACCTGGGGTCGGGGCACCGCCGCCAACAGCCGCCTCTAGCCGGAACTGCCGCTAGCCGAGGGACACCGCCGCCAGCCGCCACCACCCGAGACGGGGCTCCGCGCGCGGGGAGGGGCCGGGCCGTCGCCGCCGAGACCACACGGGCAAGGCCCGGGAGGCGCACACCAGCGGTGGTGGCGGGAGGGAGCCAGGAGGTTGGGGTCGCCGGGGAGAGATGGGGGAGCCCCCGGCCGTCTCTCTCGGGTAGACGACGTGGGGACGCTCGGGGTCGGTTGCCATTTTGACATAAGAAGTTCTCAGACGCCTGAGATCTAGGCACTCCCATACATTAGCTATTAGGTGGCTATAGATGACATAATGATGGCTTATAGCCAGCTATTGACTATTCTATTGTTCTTGCTCTTATGATACTCCCAGTATAGCTAGCCTAAGAGCCGGTTCTTGTGTTACATACAGCAACACTCTCTTCCTTCTTTAATTAGGCCGCAACGTCAGCTTTTCTATGTATTTGTGATTAGAAATGACCATTGGGAAAGGTCTTATTCCACCATAAAACACGACATGGTCAACTATACAATGCAATGACACAAAGCACAAGATAACACAGCAGACAGCACACGGCCATGTCATGGCCAGGCCACGGACACCAACGACGACCACCGATTTCATTCCGGAGATCGATCTTCACGGCTAGAACTTGTTGCTGAACCAGAAGACGCCCTTGCGGTCCTCCTGCTGGACGTAGACGCACTCCTTGGGCTCGCGCCATGCGGCCTTGGGGACGGGGGTGGCGTCGTACTGGTAGTACTCACCGAGGATGGGCTTGATGGCCTTGGTGGCCTCCGTGGCATGGTAGTGCGGCATGGCGGAGAAGAGGTGGTGCGCGACGTGCGTGTCCGTGATATTGTGGAAGACGCGGTTGAGGATGCCATAGTCGCGGTCCATGGTGGCCAGCGACCCGCGCAGCCAGTCCCACTCCGTGGAGCCATAGTGCGGCAGCGCCGCGTGCGTGTGCTGCAGGTAGGTGATGAGGACCAGCCACGCGTTGACGATGAGCAGCGGGACGCCGTAGACTCGCACCACCCACCAGAACCCAAACGCCGACGCGAGCTTGAAGAGGGCGAACGACGTGGCCAGCACGCCGGCGTCGGAGATGAAGATCTGGGCGCGCTCCCGGTCGCTATAGATGGGGCCGTAGGGGTCGAAGTGGCAGGCGAAGCGCGCGTAGGGGCGGCCCCCGGCGTTCGTGAACAGGTACAGCGGCCAGCCGAGCGTGAGCACCACGGCGATGTGAACCGTGCGGCCGACGGGGTTGTGGTGGATGTAGGGGCTGAGCCAGTCCAGCCTGTCCTTGTGCATGGGGACGAACACCTCGTCGCGTTCCATGGAGCCAGTGTTGGAGTGGTGGTGCCGGTGGCTGTACTTCCAAGAGAAGTAGGGGACCAGCAGGCCCGAGTGGAGCACCAGGCCGACCATGTCGTCGAGCAGCGAGTAGTCGGAGAAAGCGTGGTGGCCGCACTCGTGCGCGATGACCCAGACGCCGGTCGTCACGCAGCCCTGCATGATCCAGTAGAGCGGCCAGGCGCCCAGCCGCAGCACGCTCGGGAGGGTGGCGATCCATACCAGCGCGGCGTACAGGAGCGCCGCGACGATGACGAGGTCACGGACCAGGTAGGAGAAGGACTTGATCACCGAGCGCTCGAAGCAGTGAGGTGGGATCGCCTTCTTGATCTGGCCCAGCGTGAACGGCGGACTGTCCGTCGGCGAGCGCTGGAGAGTAGCGGCGCGGCCACCCATGTTGCTGCTGACAAACAAAAAGACGCGACCAGACAGTATAAATGAAGATAACAGGACCAGGGAGGTGCGTACAAAGAACGGTAGTTGTGGAGTATCTAGCAAGAACAGTACAGTATCTAGTCTAGCAATAAATGTGATTCTAGCGTGCACGCACGCTAGATGCATGAGTGCATTATATTAGTCCGTTTCAATGCAATCCAATTAGATAGATACGGATTTCTAAAATCTAAAACGTGATGCTTGGAAAGAAACGCCGTAGAATGACTATAACACCACGCACACCACGCACACCACACTCTCCTACAACAACGACGACAAACTCGCTTAGCCCAACCTCAAGCCAAGAATAGTGAAGAGTCGGGGCAAAGAGTATCTAGGTCGCGTCACAACCAACACCACACACTACCGCAGTACAACCGACTCTCCGAGGTTGTCCAGCCCAAGTGACCAACGTACCACTACTCAAGCACCTAGAAGAGTCGGCGAGAAGCGAGCGAGTGGCATGGTCTAGCCAATCGAACAAGGAGATGAGTCGACTAAAGAGAGTCAACGATGGCATACATTGCGCCCCGGAGCCTCACACCTCGAGTAGTAGCCGACACAACAAGCCTCGCAGGTGAGACCGGTCAGACCCTCGTCTCCAAAAGCCACTAGCCTCCGCAGCCTAGGCAGCGCCTTCAAGAAGGGAACAACGTTGTTGCATCGCTGCCCGGTCCAGCAAATCAGACCAAGGTTTCCCCAGGCACCGAGGGGAGGAATGGTCGGGACGAAGACCACACCTCCAAGAAGGAAGCGATACCCGGAGGTGTCGCCGTGGTTGGCAACGAACGCCTCGTCCGAGCAGGGTTTTCACCCTAGTCAAAGACCGTTCCCCTGGCGAGAGAGAGAGAGAGAGAGAGAGAGAGAGAGGAGAGAGAGAGAGAGAGAGAGAGAGAGAGAGAGAGAGAGAGACGAGTAGGTGCATGAACCACCACGGGAGCCACGTTGGTCTCCGACGGAGGAGAGTAAAGTTGACACCACCGTAGCGCAGCAGGCATCCAAAACAACCCAGGAACAAGACCGAGATGGTCTAAATCGGGCAATCTGGGTCGCTGCCACCACCGCCCACCACTGCCGCCGGAGGAGGTCCGTGCATGCCAGCCCTCTGCTGAACCAGGACTTACACCGGCGCTACCTAGGTATAGGGCCCGCACGAGCCCATCTAGAGGCCCGCAAGGGCCCATCTAAGGCGCGCGTGCACGAGCGTCACTAGATTGCCGCATGGTGCACCACTCCACCGCCGCCACGCCTCGTCAGTAACACACCGCCGTTCGTGCCTCTGATCCCCAACATGATAGCCCCCTCCAACCTACCACGCTAGGAGCCGAGAGGGACTAGGTCCTCGCCGCCCCCTTCACCGGTGTCGCAGGGCTTAGTCCGACGACCTCCTTGGGGGGTGGCGAGGGGAGGAAGAAGGGGAGGGGTGGTGGAGGCGGGGGAAGCGAGTGTTTGCTCCCCAATCGCCCGGAGGAGGCGACCTGAGGAGCGCGAGGAAGATAGTCGATGTAATAAATAATTAGATGGAGTTGCCTAAAACGTGATGGAACTTGATGAAACAGTACAATACGAAAGCACATCGACGGAATGACATGCACCGACCTAGAAAAAAAACATGCACGCGGGAATCTCTTGGTTCATCAATCAACAGAAAGAAATAGAGCATGTCGAGTTGGTGGTGACGTGCCATGCTGAAACACATCACTTTCCATTTGTTGCATGACTTGGTAAAATATTCCGAGATGACATGGCAAGTTGGGCATGTGCGAGCCCAATTGCATATGTGACATGCTCAGATTCATATTCCGGTGCGTGCACGAAAGCTGCCGTCGCGGCTAAATTCAGATATATATTGTCATTACTCTGAATATAAGCAGCGCAGTCAAATCGACTGACGCTCTCCGTTCACTCCTTAGTATAGTACTCACTCCGTTTAGAAATATAGGATATTTTAGCTTTGTAAATTAAATGTAGACGTCATTCAGTTGGTAAGCAAGTTCAGTTGCTACGAAATGATGTCGTAGTATATTATTTGACTATACTACTCCATCTATTTAAAATATAGGATGTTTTAACTTTGTGAAATAAGTGTATCTACACCCTTTTTTATGTGTAGGTTCATATAGATTTGAAGTAAACCTACACACTAAAACGACTCTAGATACACTCGTTTACAAAGCTAAAGCAACTTATATTTTGAAACGAAGGGAGTAACATGCTCCCATGAGGATAGTTGCCTAGTCTAAATTCTGAACAAGATATTATGAAGCAGTAACGTCTTCGAGGAAGTCAATTCATTCAAAGTCTTGCAGCACATATCGGGTACGTCTGCCAATTAAGCTGACCAGATCCTACCAGGCGCTATCCTCGTCTCGAGAGAGGACGACACAGGACGTAGTCTTATCAGTGAACCGCTAATGCTCTGGACTTCTGCCTGGCTGAGCTCCAATGTTATACTAGTCCACAACTAAACTATGAAAACGTACTTTACCATGCCCGTCCATCGTATCGAAAGAAGAATATAATAATTTAGAGAAACGAGCAGTTGAGAAAACTATTCATTGGGGAACTACACTTCTTTTTCAAGTAGTTTTAGGTCTAGCATTGCATATGAATAAATTATGACCATGATATTCGTGCGTGAGCTCATATAATATTTTATTAGCATGATATACTAAATACTATTAGAACGGCATGCATATATGTATATTGTCTGAATATCCGATGTAAGCGAAATTGATCATTGATTAAGCCGCTGGAAATAGCAGTAAAGGATGACTTAATTAGATCTTAGTACCAAAACTAAATGGAAATTTCAAGTAGAACGATCTAGGGTACTTTAAACTATCATTTTCACACCAACAACCGTGCCTAACATTTGGCAGCCAAGTTAGGAGGATCTGGAACTGAAAGTTTCTTTATGATCTCTGTGCTTTGCTTGAAATGTGTTTTAGGGACTATTTGGAGATTCCAGGAAGCAAGTCCAACCGAATGCACACAACACAAGAAGCAAGCTATATGTAAATCTACAGAGAGAAATAGAAATAAAGTTTATTCCCAAATTAGCCTAGCAATGTTCCTTGAACATTGAGTTCCTTGGGAATCTTGCAAAGCTCGAAAATCCCATCAACTTCATGGATCTTGTATAACTTCAATATGGAAGATGTATTATGTATATAGCATATGAACTTAGTAATAGGACCTGAAAAAAAGGAAGAAGCAATTCCTCTCTAAAAGAGAATCAAGAATCTATAATTCAGAGAACAGGTGAAAAACAATGCAGTCATGCAAGGCTTGCTCAAACCTGAAGTATATCGACATGCTAAACAAGGCAGCATGATGCCAACCGGCGGTATCCAATGATACGCCTGGACTCCACCTGATCCCGTCTTTCCACATAACACAACTTCTACACAGTGTGACATGTGATTCAAAAGGAAGTCAAGTCATCAAATTATATCACAATGGAGATACTACAATAAAGTTTATTCAAAAGGAGGTGACACATCATTTAATCTATCACTAGCACTACAACACGGAGGGAAGGCGGAAGTTTATTCAAAAGGAGGTGACACATCATTCAATCTAGCATTAGCACTACAACAAGTTGGTCCGCGTATAGAAGCCGAGGCAAATGCCTAATCGATGTGCTCATTGGGGTGCGACAAAAAAGACACGAGGGTTAACTAGCCCGGAAAAAGTGAATAGGCGAGGCTTTTTTTTGCTTGGCACATCTTCATCCGCCGAGCACCACCACGGTATCATAGAGGATGCGCCTCGATACATTATAGAAGATGGCGGAATTTTAGTGCCGTGTCACCTATTGCATGTGCCGTGATTTGTACACCATCAACGCTACAAAAAATAATTAAAGTAACATTAATCAAAGTAATCAATTGTAGGTTGCTAATTGCATTCAAATAAAAAATTCATATTTATTGAGATATAGGATATTCATTGCGTCACATTACACTACAACCACTTTTTCAAGGATCTAATCCTTGTACTCGAATTTTATTCTAAAAAGAGAATATGAAAAAGAGGATTTTTGCACCACTAATTCTTCAGAAATACCTTCCAAGGATCTAATCCTTTGAAACAGATTATGAAATAAGAAATCCTTCCAAGAAAATTATGAAAAAGAGGGTTTTTGCTCCACTAATTCTGACGCTTTTATAAGACTGCCTACATGAGCCTTTAGGGCAACGATTCATAACACCTCGTACTTCGAACCGATCTCTGTAACTCGGCGTATTGCTATTATAGTGATTTATAGCAGGAGTAGGGTTCTACCGCCGTTGTGGTACCTGAACCTGGATAAGCTGTGTTATCTCGTACCCGTCAACTCACCGCCTTCCCCCACTTCTCTAAACACGCTCTATGAGGACTCCTCCATGGTGTACTCGTGGACAATACCACGACACCAGGACGGCAGATTCCATACCACAGACGGTTCTAGCGCTCGCCGTCATACCCCATGTCATAGGATGGTGAACCGCGCATGCCATGGGCCACCCGTCATCATCTGTGGGAAAGACCGCGCGCGGTGAGAGGGTTCCCAGCGTGACACGCCTCCGCACCCACCGGGTGGCGGGGCCCGCCAAAAGCTAACGTGGCGGCGCACAACATGGGCGTAAGCGGGTTATGACGGTAGCGGGACCCGCCCAGACTCGACGTGGGGCCGTAAGCCCATGCTGGCCGCGGTTGCTCGCGGCCGTTGGGTCCTCCTAAAGGCGACGTGATGTCGTAAGCCCATGCCGTCCGCAGTTTCTCACAGACATTGGCTCGTCTAGGGACGATGTGGCGCTGTAAGCCCATGTTGGTCACGGTTTCTCACTGCCGTGGGTCTTGTTCATTGTCCAGCTGGAACCGTAGATGGTAGACGTCTGCGGATGCTCACGTACGTCTACGATCTATCTGACAACGCCACTTCTCCCTTACAGGAGTTCTAAAGGATGACAACATTCATGTTCATAGCCGAGCTGACAACGTAGACTCTAGCTGTAAGTGGGTTCTCGTGGGTGCTAGCTTAGCTGCAGCGTTATTCCTCAGCGAGGTCGTGTAGTGGGTCCTGCTAACACGAGGTTTTAGTGAGAGACGTGTCCAGTATAAAACAGTTCTCTCGGTTATTTGTGTACGCATTGCTTTAGCTAGGTCATCTCCTTCCCTGCATACGTCCTGTTTTCCCACATCCCCGTAGGCATCTGCATGTGTCGGTACGATGAGGATACCCATAGCCGGTGATGCTGGTGCCCACGGTTGTAAGATGAAACGCACTAGGAATGCTGGGAGATAACAGGATGAAGGGAAGACTCAGTGTCAGCGATGTATGACACAACACATGGGAGGCAAAGTAGCCTGAGCTGGCCCTAGCCTCCCATGCTTCAGTGCGGTTGTAGGTTGGGGCTTGGTCTCGCTTATTCCGTTCAGATTACATTACCGTCGGTGGAGGTTTTAGATGGAGGCAAGTATCCTCTTTGGTTTTATTGTCTCCTTCCTCATGCTCTTCGAGAAACGGTGCCACATTTCCAACTCTCAAGTATGTTCGCGTCCTGGCTTCTTCCATCTTGTTTTTTAGAAGAGTTTTTCTACTACGCTAGGTTATCTAACACTCTCTCTGAAATGGATCATATGGGCACCTAGAGGGGGGGTCAATATGTGCTACTTCAAATTTTAATGATTTTTCAATTTTAGGCTTGACACAAAAGGTAAATTCTCTAGATAGCTATTATATAGAATTTCCCTATATGCAAACCTAACTACTAGCGAGTAAAGGCGAGTGACAAAGAGGAACAAGTAAACCGTAGTGGAGCACGCAGAGACCCATGATTTGTTTTATCACAGTTCCTTCCTTGTTAAGGGAAGTGCATCTGCGTTGGAGGGGTGGGCGGTACTAAGACCACCACGCCACAATAGGCCTCACCCCGTTCTCCGATGGATCTCGCCACCAAAGGCCTGATCCACCTTTCCACTATAGGAACCATTCGAGGCGGGAACCGACGCCTTTACACAACTAGCGGGGCACAACTCCACAATCAGATTGGAGGCTCCCGTAATGACAACAACCTGCCACAAGAACAAGTTATCAATAACAAAACATAAGATCTAGATATTAACGAGAATACTATATCGGGGATTTCTCCAAGTGAATGGAGAGGAGTTGATGCGCTTGATTCGTGATGACGATGTAGATTGTCTCCTCCTTCAATTTTCCCAAAGATCGAAGCCTTCGGGTGGTTGAAGTGGGAGATCTAGAGAGAGAGCACTTGCAATAGGTCTGGCAATTTTCAAGGGAATCAAGAAGTCTGAATGGAGGGGATGAAGGGTCTTTTATACCCCCTGCACCCACTGAGCCGTTGGAGCCATTTGGGGCCGGATTATCCGGCCTGGGGAAAACTCTGCCCAGACTCGGATTATCCGGCAAATAATCCGCCCCACTCATAGCGACGCGCCGAGCCTGTTCTTGTCCGGCCCCTTGCGAGGGTCGGATTATCCGGATAGGGAAGGAAAATCCGCCCCTGCGGATTTTCCAGGAGAAAATCCGAACCCACTCATAGCGTCGCCCCTTGGCTGCCTTTGATCGTCTTCTGGGGTCCGGATTATCTGGCCCAAGGCGTGGGCCGGATTACCGGGCACTGGAAGAAAATCCGCCCCTGTTCGGACTTTCCGGGGAAAAGTCCGCCCCCATACTGAGCGTCGTGCCTTGGCTGCCTTTGCCAAATGAGTTAGGCCGGATTATCCGGCCCTTGATGGGGGCGGATAATCCGCCCCCAAGCACAAAATCATTCCCTGCACACTTAGCACACATGAGAAAACTCCACGGTATTGTTATCTAACACTCAAAACACAGGGAACCATGAAATGTTCTTTCAATCTCCCCATTTTTGGTGTTAGATGACAATACTAGGATTTGCAAGATAGTTCTCAAGACAACAAAAATTAATGAATGAGTAAGACTCCTCCTCAAAGTGTGTATACCAGAAAAATGCATTTGATTACAAATACACACAAGAGGGTATAAGTCTATTTCATTGAAACATATGTGAAAAGCTCATACCACCGGTAGGGAGATAGATGCGTCCTCAAAACATTATAAGAATATCCAATGATAGCCATAGTGAGCGCCTCCCTCGATATAGATATCCAATAGCCATAAGAATAACCAATATGATAGATGACTCCATATGAAAAGTCTACAAGATAAATCCACAGCCACACGAACATAGTCTTATACGGCACAAAACACACATAAAAGTTCGACGCTAAAAAGGGCACAAGCAAGACAAAAAAACGAAACGCTAAAGAGCAAGAACTTGTGCCCGACCCATGCAAAACCTCGGAGACCTAATAGAACTACTTCTCCCCCTTTGGCATCGAGACGCCAAAAAGGAAGAATAGTGATGCTAACGCCAACATTACAAGAATCAAATCAACCAAAGGCCAAAATTCAGTGTGATTACCATAAGAACATAAGATGAGGAAGCACAACCAAAAAGATCCAAATAAACTCAACTCTTCTCATGGAAGAGGGCGGTGGCCGAAGCCACCTTGTTGGAGTGTATGGTATGAAACCGCGAAGATATATCTTGGGGTTCATGACCAATACTCATCAATAAGCTCACATATCACAAAATGATATTAAGAGAAATGATTTGACTTGCTTTCGGCATTACGGGGGGAGGGTTAGCCAAATCAATTAGGACCACACTCCCCCTATGTCCATGCCCACATCTAGACCAAATAAGACTGAGATGTAAGAGTGAGTGCATGGGTAATTAAGACAAGCTCCTTGAATCAACGATATTTAGCTCATTCCTCAAGTAACAAAACCTTGCTTTGTCAAGTGGCTTAGTGAAAATATCAGCAAGTTGGTTCTTCGTGCTCACAAAGGATAGATCAATATCGCCTCGAGCAACATGGTCCCGAATAAAATGATTCCTAATCTCAATATGCTTCGTCCTTGTGCGTTGTACTGGATTGTACGCAATTTTGATTGCACTTTCATTATCGCATAAAATAGGCACTTTGTCACAATTGACACCATATTCCTCTAAAGTTAGCCTCATCCATAATAACTGAGTGTAGACACTAGCAGCAGCAACATATTCAGCTTCGGCGGTGGAGAGAGATATACAATTCTGCCTTTTAGAAGACCAATAGACTAGAGACCTTCCCAAGAACTGGCAAGCTCTAGAAGTTGATTTCCGATCATACTTCTCACCAGCCCAATTTGAATCAGTATAACCACATAGAGAGAAATTGGAGCCCTTGGGATACCATAGACCAAAGTTAGGGAATGAACCAAATATCGGAAGATCCTCTTGATTGCCACTAAGTGGCTTTCTTTAGGAGCTGCTTGATACCTTGCACACACCCTCACACTCAACACAATATCGGGTCTAGATGCGTAGAGGTAAAGAAGAGAGCCGATCATGGATCAGTATACCTTTTGGTCCACATCTTTACCATGAGGATTGAGTTCAAGGTGACATTTTGTTTGCATCGGAGCGGCGACGCCCTTAAGATCCATCATCTTGAATCTCTTAAGCATGTCTTGGATGTATTTTGCTTGATTGATGAAAGTTCCTTCTCTAAGTTGCTTGATTTCGAATCCAAGAAAGAACCATAACTCCCCCATCATAGACATCTCAAACCTGTCAGTCATAAGCTTTGAAAATTCATCATTAAAAGCTTTATTAGTAGAGCCGAAGATGATGTCGTCTACATATAGTTGGCATACAAAGAGCTCCCCCTTAACCTTCTTAGTAATAAGAGTGGGGTCGATTTGCCCAACTTCGAAGCCACGATCTAACAAAAGCTCTTTAAGGTGCTCATACCACGCACGTGGGGCTTGTTTAAGGCCATAGAGTGCCTTATCGAGTTTGTAGACATGGTTCGGGAAGTTAGGATCCTCAAATCCTGGGGGTTGCTTTACATATACCAACTCATGTAGAGGACCATTAAGAAAATCACTCTTAACGTGCATTTGCTGTAATTTAAAATTATTATGAGCAGAATAAGCAAGAAGGATACAAATGGACTCAAGACGAGCCACATGAGCATAGGTCTCGCCGAAGTCAATGCCCTCAACTTGGGAGTAGCCTTGTACCACGAGTCTTGCTTTATTCCTCACAACAATGCCATTATCATCTTGCTTGTTTTTAAATATCCATTTAGTTCCGATAACATTGCGGCAATCCTTGGGCTTCTCTACTAGTTTCCAAACCTTGCTGCGTTCAAAGTTATTCAACTCTTTATGCATAGCAACAACCTAGTCCGGATCTTCAAGAGCTTCAAACACTTTATTGGGTTCCACCATTGAGATGTGGGCTTGATGCTCACCGAAACTTGCCAACTCCCTTCTTGTGGAAACCCTTCGTCGAAGATCACCTACAACTTTGTCAAGAGTATGACCCCTTAACTCAAGGTTCCTATCGGCACGAGCCTTGCGACGAAGTTCAATAAGCTTGTTTTCTCTTGGTGGAATAGCTTCATCATTTGAGTCTTTGTTGGAATCATTTGCTTGGCCTTGATCAGTAGCTTGATTAGCAGTAGTAGGAGATGATGAACCTTGCCCTTGAAGTGGATCAACATCCGTAATAGGAGGCTGCTGATCAGGAGTTTCAGGGCCGGATAATCCGGCAGTGGGTGGGGCCGGATAATCCGGCCTGGGAGATCCTAAAGCATCTTCACTAGCTTGACTGGAACTTGCTCGAATTGGTGAGTGGCCGGATAATCTGGGGGCAGCCAGAAAATCCGGCCTGGGACTTGCAGTTGTTTCTTTGACATGATGATCAGTTTGGTCACCAGTGGAGTGAGGGCTGGATAATCCGGTGTTGACCGAATAATCCGGCCTCGAGCATTCAGGAGCATGTTGACCTTCAGCATTTGGAGGAGTTAGTGTAGAATTTTCTCCCGTGGTTGGAGCATGTTGAGTCTGTGTAGATGAGGGCTCTACATGAGTAGAGCATTGTCCTTCCCAATCCGCCACAAGGGGTTCCTCAATGTGGCGGAAAAATCCCACGCCCATTCTTCTTATGGCATCTTAGGGTATTTCAACATCTGCATCACAAACATCAGCTTGCCCCGCACGGGAGCCATCATTTTCCTCGAACACCACACTACAAGATTCTACAACAGTTCCGGAGAGCTTATTGTAGACTCTAAAAGTGTGGGATTCGGCACCATAACCAACAAAAATACCTTGTAAAGCCTTAGACTCAAATTTATATAAACGAACTCCTTTGATGAGAAAGAAACATTTACACCCAAATACTCGAAAGTACGAGATGTTTGGCTTGTTACCGGTAAGTATTTCATGCGGAGTCTTGTCCAAGATTTTACGGAGGTATAGCCGGTTGGATGAATGACAAGCGGTAGAGATTGCTCCAGCCCAGAAGTTATATGGAGACTTGAATTCAGCTAGCATAGACCTCGCCATATCTATTAGGGTCCGGTTCTTCCTCTCGGCAACACCATTTTGTTGAGGGGTGTACGCAGCGGAATATTGATGTCTTATCCCCTCTTCACTTAGGAATTCATTTAAGGTGTAGTTTTTGAACTCGGAGCCATTATCACTTCTTATTGCCAAAATAGGGACATTGTATTGATGTTGAACCTTGTTGGAAAAGTCGATGATAGTTTTTTGAGTCTCGCTCTTCAACTTGAAGAAATAGACCCAAGTGTATCTTGAGTAATCATCAACAATCACAAGGCAATACTTCTTCCCACCGAGGCTTGCATGTGATGGAGGTCCAAAGAGGCCCACATGAAGGAGCTCCAAGATCCTCTTTGACGAAATAATAGTCTTCCTTCGATGAGGGGAGTCATGCATTTTCCCTTCAACACAAGCCCTGCAAACACCATCTTTGACAAAGGAAACATTTTCTTTTAGTCCAAGGATGTGGCCACCCTTGTGGCGACTTTGCAAAGTTCTCATATTGACATGGGCTAGTCGGCGATGCCATAACCAACCCGTGTCAGCCTTTCCGAAAAGACACATCGGGCCTATAGTGGTTTTCCCTGAGAAGTCCACCACGTACAAGTCATTTTTGACATATCCCACAAAAGCGACTTTTAGAGACTTGCTCCAAAAGAGTACCACCAAATCAGCATCAATAAAAACTGCAAAGCCCATCTTACCAAGGGCACGAACTAAAAGTAAATTGTAACCGAGGGTCTCAACAAGCATGACGTCCACGAGAGATATATCGTGACCAACCACAACTTTGTCGAGACCCAATACCTCAGATTTTGACTTGTCACCATAGGAGACGGTTATATAATCATGATTTGGCCGCATCTCTGTGATGATCTCCTTGCTTCCGGTCATGTGACTTGTGCACCCGCTATCGAGTACCCATTTAAACCCACCGGAAGCATAACCCTGCAAGAAAGTTACTTCTTGGTTTTAGATACCCATTTTTCAATGGGTCCTCTCATGTTAGTGACAATGGTCTTGGGGACCCAAATAGACCAAGGAATGTAATAATCATAAGGACCAACATAACTAGCACAAACATCACCATAATAATCACAATATAACTCATAGTTAGGATTGTTAGCCCCTGCAAAACCATCATAATTAGACTTGTCGTTAGTGGTGGTGCTAGTCTTTGGTTGAGCAATCTTACTCTTCTTCTTCTTCTTCCTGTTCTTTGTCTTGGGAATATAACAAGGACTCTCTTTTCCATTGTTTGTCCTTTGCTTGCTAAGTACCTCATCTAGAACTTCTTTACCTTTGTGTTGAGATCCCTTTGCAAGTTCTTCTTGTCCACAAGATGGTGTGGAGGTGCTGGGCATATCATACTTCTCCAATTGAGTTTGGAGCTGGTCACGAGACTCATTTAGAGTAGAATGTTCACTCTCCAAAGCCTTGTGAGCAATGTCAAGTTTCTCAAACTTCTCCAAGAGTCTAGCATGAGCAGCCCCAAATTCAATCTTTTCCTTTTTTAGTTTCTTTACCTTAGCAAGAGCATTGTCACGTTCTTTGATGAGATGAGCAACAACCTCTTCATGGGACTCCTCAATTGACTCAAGTCTCTCTTCCAAGGATACTCGAGCTTCCTCTTCTTCCTCCAAAGTATTCTTCAAGGAGGCTATCTCCAAGGCATCTTCTCTTTCAATTCTGCCATTTTCTTCTAGAAGATCTTCGGATTGGGCAAGTTGACTCATAAGAGCATCAAAATGAAGTTTGTGCTCACCTTGCAAGTTAGTGAAAAAGGTGTCCAAAGCAATAAATTCTTCTTTTATCGTAAGACTAGTATGATCATCCATATCCATATTTATGTTAGTCTTAGAAAATGAAGAAATAGAAGATGATACCTCGGACCCTCTCGCCATAAGGTAGGTGGCATTGTTGTTGATGGCGTTTTCGTTTGGAGAGTCGAAGAGTGATGACGTAGTGGATGTGGTGGCTATAGCAGCCACCTCACGAGTACTATCTTCATCCTCTTCATCTTCACTTGTAGAGGAATATTCTTCTTGTGCCACCAAGACAATCTTGGGTTGCTTCTTGTAAGGGACATTCTCTTTGATAAATGGCTTCTTTCGAGGTGCCTTGGATTTTTCTTTAAGGATGAGCCTGCCACCATTGTCTTGTCTATTTTGATATGGACACTCAGCCACAAAGTGTAGCCTATCTCCACAATTGTAGCATGTTCTCAGTTTTGGACCATTCTCTCTTCTTCCACTTGACCCATTCTTGCGCTCGAGTTCCGACTTGGCCTTGGCTGGATCCTTCCAAAAGTTCCTTGCATAGAACGCCATGTAATCACCATGAGCACGCTTGACTTCCTCGGGACAGTCCATGGAGACACCCTCGAAACCTCTTTCATCCTCATCTTGCTCAACAACATTTGCCTTTAGAGCAACAGTGACCCCCTTTTGCATTCCAATGGCTCGGGCATGGGCATCTTCCGCGTTCTTAGCTGCAACCTTGAATGGTGCCATTTCTTGCATGACTTCATTAGAAGTCATTTGATGGCAGTTGTGTCTACCTTGCAAGCTCTTCAAGTCCGTTGGCTCAAAAGGCATTAGAGCACTCACGTATTTCCTTTTTATCCAAGCATCACCAATGTGAGTGGCTCCATGCTTTCTAAATGTTGTTGCGATGCCCTTGAGTCTTCTATACATATTTTCATGGTTTTCACCATCCAACATGTAGAATCCTTCAGCTTCATTACTAAGGGCATGATACCTATTCCTCCCCATGCTTTCATTTCCCATAAAGAGGTCGGTGAGAGCATCCCAAGCTTCTTTAGCTGTGTTGAAATGCTCAATGTGGGGCATGTCCTTGGGACCCACTCCGAGTTGTATCATGTGGAGAGCTGTTGCATTCAATTGGCTATCCACAACTTCTCTTCTTGTCAAGTTGGTGTGATCTCCAATATGAAGACCCTCTTCTATAATCCTCCAAAGTTCAATTGACGAACTGCATACATGAGACTTCATTAAGAATTGCCATTGATTGAATGAAGATGCAGTAGGTTTGGGTGGATCACCCCTATTGTTTATATGAGGATGTGGGATAGGTGGGTCAGGAGAATATAGGTGATGGACCTCACTATAGTCCTCCTTACCACTTCCCTTCTTGGAGGTGGAACCATTATGTTTTTCACTACCACTTCATCTTCCTTAGATCCGGTGTTAGCCTTATCCTTGGATGATGGAGTGGCAGCCTCAGAGGAAGATGGAGATGGGGCTGTGGATGATGTGAGGCAAGCAATCATTTGTTGCATCTCCTCCATCTTGGTCTCAAAGGATTTCAACAAGGTTGTTTACAACGTCTTGAGGTCATCCATTGTGACATTGTCCACAGCCTCATTCCCAATCTCCTTGGTACACATACTTCTCTTAGGCGGTTAAGCCCGAATAAAGAGCCGGGGCTCTGATACCAATTGAAATGGATCATATGGGCACCTAAGGGGGGGGGGGGGTGAATAGGTGCTACTTCAAATTTTAATGCTTTTTCAATTTTAGGCTTGACACAAAAGGTAAATTCTCTACATAGATATTATATAGAATTTCCCTATATGCAAACCTAACTACTAGCGAGTAAAGACGAGTGAGAAAGAGGAACGAGTAAACCGTAAGCGAGAACGCGAAGACACATTATTTGTTTTACCGCAGTTCCTTCCTTGTTAAGGAAAGTACATCTGTGTTGGAGGGGTGGGCGGTACTAAGACCACCACGCCACAATAGGCCTCACCCTATTCTCTGATGAATCCCGCCACCAAAGGCCTGATCCACCTTTCCTCTATAGGAACCCTTCGAGGCAGGAACCGACGCCTTTACACAACGAGTGGGGCACAACTCCACAATCAAATTGGAGGCTCCCGTAATGACAACAAGCTGCCACAAAAACAAGTTATCAATAATAAAACATAAGATCTAGATATTAACGAGAATACTAGATCGGGGATTTCTCCAAGTGAATGGAGAGGAGTTGATGCACTTGATTCGTGATGACGATGTAGATTGTCTCCTCCTTCAATTCCCCCAAAGTTCGAAGCCATCGGGTGGTTGAAGTGGGAGATCTAGAGAGAGAGAGAGCACTTGCAACAGGTCTGGCAATTTTCGAGTGAATCAAGAAGTCTGAATGGAGGGGATGAAGGGGCTTTTATACCCCCTGCACCCACTGAGCCGTTGGAGCCATTTGGGGCTGGATTATCTGGCCCAAGTGAGGGCCGGATTATCCGGCCTAGCGAAAACTCCGCCCCAGACTCGTATTATCCGGCAAATAATCCACCCCCACTCAGAGCGACGCGCAGAGCCTGCCCTTGATCGTCTCCTGGGGGCCGGATTATCCGGCCCCTTGCGAGGGCCGGATTGTCCGGACAGGGAAGGAAAATCCGCCCCTGTTCGGATTTTCCGGGAGAAAATCCAAACCCACTCAGAGCGTTGCCCCTTGGCTGCCTTTGATCATCTTCTGGGGGCCGGGTTATCCGGCCCAAGGCGTGGGCCGGATTATCCGGGCAGGGGAAGAAAATCCGCCCCTGTTCGGACTTTCCGGGGAAAAGTCCGCCCCCAGACTGAGCATCGCGCCTTGGCTGCCTTTGCCAAATGAGTTAGGCCGGATTATCCGGCCCTTGATGGGGGCCGATAATCCGCCCCCAAGCACAAAATCATTCCCCGCACACTTAGTACACATGAGAAAACTCCACGGTATTGTTATCTAACACTCAAAACACAGGGAACCATGAAATGTTCTTTCACTCTCTCTCTCTCTCTGCCAGTTCACCGAACGTAGAGCTCATCAACAAATCAATGGCTTCATAGACGGCGGCAACACGTAGACGGAAAAATCCACCTGCGTCCTCGGTGGGTGTGGCTGTGCATCTTCGGCGCTCGCGTCATCGGCACCCAGGTAGACTGTTTTCATTGTGACATCCCCCAAGAGTCTCTTTCTTTGAGACTCATTTTCTTTGCGTCGTGTAGGTTTCTGTATCAGAGAGTTGCATCGGTGGGAGGCACCTGCGTCCATTCGTCGTTGGTTACTAATAAGCCCACCACATCGCCAGGGTGACATTAAAGGGGAACATGCAGGTACAACAACATGTATATTTTTTCTTTGGTAAACTGTATTTCTTTAATAGTTGACTTTGTTTTTCTCTTTCTATGGAGACCAACGATGGGTTCAGGGCCATTGAGAGAAGATAGAGCATTCGAGGCGCCACTGGTTCAAGCTGAAGCGGCATTGAGAGAAGGTGGAGCAGCTAAAGCAATGACACTATTCCTTCCAAGACGTGACATACAGTTGTAGCAACGACACTGAAGCAGACTCGATGAGGACGTGGGCTGTAGCAACGTAACCACAAAGAGGGAAACAAGCGTACAAAGCTTTTTAGGTAGATTTAGTTTTAGTTATATTAGATTTCAAAAGTTTTTTATCCTTTGCTTGTCTTGGACCAACCGTCTGTAGCAGTTAGAAGTATATAAATTAACAGCATTTTCGTGGACTGACATTGTATCTATTCTTCGGGTGACATCATCTTAGTCTGTGTGTAGTCCTCAAACTCGCCCTTCACTTGGTTAGACGTGCATGATTTTTGTTCTCCATTTTGCGAACTGTCAAATATGAACGCTTTGTGTACTCGCGTTTGTGAACTCTTCACTTAGCTTTTTCGGTGAACTCTATGCTTTTGGTGTGGTATTTGTTCTTACATACGCGACTACGTGCTTTAGTAAAAAATTCTTTATACGTTAACTCGCAGTAAGTGGACAAACACGGTAAGGTCAGACGCCTTAACGAGGTGGACTTGATCTCGATGATAAGATGTAGGGCCTTCCTCTGTCCAAGGAAACACCACACTTGCCTTTGTCAAAGCGTTGTTTATCCATCACGGAATTCAGACCCTTCGTGTATGTACGCTACATATAAAACTCGATTATCCACCTTACCTATTCACGAGAGATGTTAACGATACAAGCGACTAAATGCCAACGCTTATCTATGTTACATATTGGTAGGTAGCATGAACGCTAGAAGCGACTCTTCGGTGGAATGTTTAGTATCGCCTTGCCTATTTAGATTGCTCTCGACCTGTTAATAAACTTCCTTATGCGACCTAGTGTATCGGGAAAATGAGATTCATTTTGATGAACATCCTAGTGCGTCCAAGGAACGATGCCCTTTCGTATTTGTATAGCGACCACCAATAACGAGGTCGTTAGATGTCTGACACGCCAGACGTGGATCCTTAAGTGTGCGTAGGGTCACTTAACAGCATGAGAGCATGTTTTATAGGTGTTTGGGACGACGACCCGGATAATACGTAATTCTCCGTGTATTGCCAAGACTTAAGAGATCATCCGACTTTAACAAATTATTTCATCAAAGATTCAATGTTGCAGAAATCGTGAACACTACGCTCGGAGTCCAAATCCTTAAGAGAGTGGTTCATGTTAGGACAGCCAGCGTGTTTGTACTAGATATGCTCGTGATTATATTTCTAGATCTTTATAGCCCATAAACGATCTTCCTAACTTATACAATAGCCAAATCTATGTTTGACCATGCCTCGAGGGGCGCAAAGAGAAGTCTAGTTACTACAATTCCATATTGACCAAACCAAAGCTGAAACCCCTATGCGAATCCTAGTTTAATTGTTCTTGTCGATAACATTCAACCAATTCACAAACATATTTGGTACATTAGTTGGTGATGGTATGTTATAAAGAGATTAACATCTGACAAGGGAGACGTGGAGATTACTCACTCTTTCAGAACACAAAATAGATTTGCTCATGAGCTTGCTCAGTTTTTAGTTTTCTCAGTGGATGTGGTCGTCGGTATCGTTTTGCAAACATGGATCGCAGTTTCTATCCCATCTCAGCGGTGCTGATTATAATATTTTTTTTAATAGATCTCGCCTGTTCCTCGAAGAAGAAAAAATCTTCTCCGGTTTTAGGTTGCATGCTACTTGAAATATGATTATAAATTTTCAATCTCTCATCGGAAACACACATTGACCTTTACATTAAGATTATGTAGACCAAAAGTTTCTAGTTACTCTAGTCGAACTTTCATTTTCAGAAGAAAAGAAGGTTCAGATAAATCTTTGACTATGTTTCCATGAAAAACCTTGATTGCGACTTGACTTTGTGAGAACAAATGAGGGCTCAACCCTCTAATATAACCATGTTAACTTTTTGGCGTGGTTTTGTTTGGAACCTTGTGCTTGTTTGACATGTACACCTCAGTGTTAGTATAATTGTATACATGTTGAATTCTGGGGTTAAATTGTTGTAATATTGCATCGGCTAGATGCAGTAGTGAAATCTATAAAAGGTTCCATTATAACAAAACCATGAGCTCATGAGGAAATTAGCTGCAGGCATTGAACATATCATACTCATTTCTCAAAGAGGCGGTCCAAGCCTACAACCTTTGTATCGGTTAATGCACATAACTCATGTTTTAATAAGATTATTAGAAGTAGAACTGATGGAGTCTGTATGTAATGAAGCTCGGATATGATTTTCATCTGAGTTTATAGAAATAGACCACCAACATAAACATCAGGCGTCACAAACCTATTAATCCATTTTCACCCATATCAGATAAACAACCCCCCATGATACAGTTCTAGTTGGCTACACCTTAGTAGGAAAGATATCATGCACCTCTACACGTTGTGGGGGTACATTATATACAAGTCCATTGACTTTCTCAAGTAGCAAAGATATTCTGTATAACTTGAAAAAAATGATTATTAAAAATAATCATGACAGCAGTACCAAATAGACCAACCTTACTCGCCAAAAAAATAGACCAATCTAAAGTATATACATCTACTAGAATTTTTAGCCTTCAATGAACTTCCAAAATCTGCAAGATGTTGTTCCACCGTACCTATGATCCTGGTTGTTGTGTAAGGTTAAACATAACTAAGATTGCTCGCCACATTAGAAAGGTCAACATTCAATCAAAAAACAATGTTGGATCTTCTTGTCCCTAGTGGAAAAATTCCACCACTTACTACCATTATCTTTGCAGAATTATCATTGATCAAGATTTTGGGCATAGGTACACAAGTTGATAATATCATGTCGGTTGAACTAATATTTAGCACTAGTATTGTTGTGCTATGCCACATTGCTTTTCCCTATATATATACACTAGTTCTTTGTAAGTCTTAAAAACCATACGATGAAAATTGTTGTGTGTATCTGTCGATCTACATAGTGGGGATATATACGCTCCCTTTCCAAAGAAAAAGGAACATACTTGTTAGTTGAACCACTTCACATCTTGGTGGTACGAATATTATATGTTGGCTAAGGATCAAAGTGGGCTAGGAATTCAGGTCCTGGAACTAAAAAGTAAATTCCTTCTTAGCAAATGGCTTCATAAGTTACTCGATGAAGAAGGTGTATGGAAAGAATTAATACTTTAAAAATATCTTCACTCTAAAAGCCTTTCCCAAGTTAAATCAAATTCTACTGATTGACCCTTATGGAAGGGACTTACGAAAGTTAAAGAGGACATTTTAATATAATATTCCTCAAAGAAAACAAGTTTTAATAGCCAATGGTATGATGAAAAATCCTCTAAATATAGGTTTTAGAATAGCACTAACTGGAAATAAATGGACAAGGTGGCTGTATTTTGTACGGAGACTCATGGATGTCCAATTGGTAGAACAACCGGATGTGTTTGTGTGGAAGCTCACAGCTACAGGTTCTTTTTGGTCAAATCCATGTATTCAAGTTACATGAATGACCACTTGGTATTTCTTCGTAAATATATTTGAAAAATGAAAGTACCACTTAAGATTAGGATCTCTGTGTGGCTTTTGTATCGGAAAGTTTCGCTAACTAGAGATAATCTCACGAAATGTAATTGGAATGGTAGGAAGAAGTGTTGTTTTTGTAATCATGAAGAAACGATACAACATTTATTCATTACTTGTCCTGATGTTAAAATCATCTGGTGCATAGTGCATATGTCAACAAACTTTTCTCCACCAAAGAATATCAAAAATCTATTTGGGAATTGGCTTATGGGACTGAAAAAAGATAAAGTTCAGATTCACGTAAAAGTTTGCGCTTTATTATGGGCCATACAGAATATGCGCACTGATGTGACTTTTAACAATGCAAAAGTTTTCTCTTTTACGCGGGTCATATCTCTTACTTAGCACTGGACCCGTATGTGGTCATACATGCAACTTGTGGAGGCATGCCACTATTTGGATATTGGGTGGAACCAACTGGATAGAGTTGTATGAAAAATATACAACCGGTGCAACTGGCGTTCTAATCTTATGATAGAATGTTAATGCAGAGTTATGTTCCGCTGTCAGTTTTGTTCCTTTGGTTGATTCACGTAGAAACTTTAAGTGACACATGAGGTCCTTGTGTAATCTCGTATTTAAAAATAAAGTAATAAAAGGCCACATGCATCAATAAAATCAGAGGCAAGCACGCTTGTTCCCCTTTCAAAAAAAATTGGTAGTACGAAACAATAAAAAAGACACGTGAAAAATGGTGGAAGTTTAGTTTCAAGACTAGTGTTGTGCAACAGAATATGCCCACATGTCATTGTATTGGTGGAATATAAATAGGCCAGGAAGAAGACCGGTGAACTAATAAGTTGCTAAAATTTCTACAATTCTTTAGATGTCGCAATAGCCATTGGTCAGGGAATGAACAACATCCATGACTTCCCACACAACAAAGGTACTCCGTAGAACATTAAGACCTTTTGGAACTAGAGTTTCTACCCACATATAGCAACTGATGCTTTCTACCTGCTAAGATACATGTATGTATGGGAGGTATTAGGACTAAGGAAGCAAAATTTTATTGGCGCTAGCACCATGCACGTGAATGTTAAAGTTTGAAAACTAGCATGCCTTGTGTTCAACACTTCCCATGCGCTCGTCCAGTTGATCTCCTTGGTGAGACGAGACTAGCCGCATGATCTTTGTCTAGAAACGGTTTGAAGACATTATGTCGCGTAGTAGGTGCTTACGTGTGCCAGATCCTACGAGGAGAACCCCACACCCCCTCCCTCCATATGTGTCTGGGTGAATTATTTTGCTTTCGCTTCCTACTCCTATATGTTTTTTCGAAGCCATGCCCTTTAAACAATGTGCTTTTGTTTCAAATGGACCATGAAACTGTAGTTTGAAATACTCTTTTAAATACTGTGTCTCCTGGTATAATTTGTGGTAACAAAGTAACCAGAGTCTCAAGAAACTTCATGTGTGCAAGCTTTCATGAAACATACCATGCTAGATCGAGGTGGCTTATCGTCCTCGTGTTTGCGAGGTAGACACTCTGCCATGATTGTGTCCACTCGCTAGTCAACTATACTTCTCCCATCCCGAGCTTCATGCATAGCTTGGTACATCCCCTGAGAGGGTAAACAACATGTAGAAGAAGAGAATACATGGTAGCCACCTCTGCGGATATTTGAAGCGGCTATCGCAGTGATTGAACATGCATCATTTTTAGGTCGTCTTCCATGTGTACTGGGTGAAGTGCAAAGTCATGGATCCTACGGCCTAGCGGCGAATGATCATCTCAAACTGGAATGGTGATACGGGATTACCGTGGCAGAATTTTCTCAGCTTGTTGGTGTCCCACAGTTTGCAGCTTTGCCTTGATCCTCTGAAGGCTCAACTGGCATCATGCTTGGAAGGAATCGCTCTCACGGTGCAGTGGTCTCAGAGAATCAAACTATCAATAACCTTGCATGCTGAAAAAAAAACTAACAAACCATGTTATGCGTCTTTAGTTAACAAGGTCAAAATCTTGCTAGAGGATGGGTATGAGTTTCTAGATGTACTCCTATTAGCGCGTTAAAAAGAAGCTTTAGGATATCTCAGTCGATTAGATATATCAAGCTCTACGATGATTGTTAGTATGTAGTTATGGAATTTGCCCCAATTGCAAGCTGATTTATGAAAATGCCAACTCTAATCTATACTCGCATGCATGTTATGACTTATGACCATCCTTATCCTTTTAAATACAATAAAACACAAACGACAACTTTCCAAAACTTCTTGCTAGCAAATTATGAAACAAAATCAGCTCATCATGTCATTTCTCTTCTGTTTTCATAAAATCTGCAGCATTGCCTTTCAATCACATGATCAGGTATCATTTACAAATATTAACCGTATATTCCTTTAAACACTATTTAGAGAAAAATAAGCATAGTGGGTAGTTGTCTGGCACATGAAAATTTAATAGGCATGTTCCAAATGGTTGGAAATTTATTTCCAGGATCTTCTCAGTTGTCAGACTAGTCATAGTGGGAGTTACTATCTTCATAGTACATGATATCATGGAAGACTTTGTTTAGTATATTGATTCATTTTTTTTCGGAACCATTGTGTTATTGTAACATAGCTAGTTACCCCAAACATCTATCTCTTGTGTCAAAAAAAAATCTATCTCTTAATTTAATGATATGTTATGCCATCAAAATGTTTATTTCACACTGCATGTAGCAGTATGTTACTAGAGTACCAATATTACTCCCACTATGACTAGTCTCATGCATCACAATAATGTGCCCACCTAGAGTCGTGAAGTTGGTGGAATATAAATAGATTGCGAAGATGATTCGTGGTCGTATAAGTTGCTAGTACTACATTTGTAACTCAATTACAACAAGTGCAGAACCTTGATGGATATATTGCTTTTTCTCTTTATTTATAAAACGGGGCAGGAGCCTGTTTCAAATGGTTGGATATATCTCCTTGTGGTAGTACAGTGCTGGCCATAGAACCCACTAAGATACTATAGCTATATGTATGAGAGGTATTAGGAATATGAAATTGACATTTTCTTGGTGCTTTCCTAACATCAACAGGAAAGTTGGGCACCTAGAGTATCACGTGTTGGAAAACTTGCCTGCCCTTACTAGTTGGATTATCATTCATGGCACAGTGTTCATGGATGAAAGGAGTCTGTCTTGTCGAGGTGCTTACCAGTGTGACAGTGCCGACTCCCGTGAGCAGAAGCTCTCATTTTAACGACGGGTTTGGCGGTGCCTACGTGAAGGTTAAGAAATATCCTAATATCCTAATGTATATACCTGATGGACGCGCACACCTGGCAAAAGCTGTGAACGTTTTGCCCGGCTTCAGGAAATCCTCACACGTGTATCATTTATGGGCCCTAACTATTTTCATGTAGCGTGCACTTATGGGATTAATTAATGCAAACAGCGATGCAATGTATGTGATCGATCATAAGCTTTCAGTTGTGTTATCCTTCCGCATCCCAAATTTTACCCATCTCTCTGCTATCGGTTTCTAGACTAGGGTCTTAGGGCTTGGCACGTGTTTCGGACTCTAATAGAAATACTTAACTTTAAGTGTTGTCCAACGCGGCATAGACAAGCGCATTACTTGTGCGAAAATAACATATACACTAGATATATTGGTAGAAACATACTGTTATTCACAAAATTCACAAACTTATCCATCACATGTGGATTATGATTCGTTGCGGAAAATACTAGTACCTTATATGTTTGCTTCCTCTATACTGCAAATCACCACATGTCCCTTCAGTTTCTTTTCTACCTCCATATTGCTTGTGCACGTGTGTACATATAGTCATATATATAACATCTTCATCTCATAATATTTTTAGTTATTACCTACTACGGGATATAGCTTGTCATACGCGCATCATCGACGCACACCCTTTATATTACATGCATATGTTGTATGTACAACAAAAATAATGTAACTATGTCTTTCATCTCGGCAAACATATACTTTTACACATATTATATGTACCATACTATCATTGTTGACGGGGACTATTCTAAATTGGTAGTCGACTTGCTGAAAGCTCGTTTCAACATGAACACAGAAAGTACCATACATTTGGAGAATATATCAGGCACATTATAACAACTCTCTTAGTACGGGTTTATTAGACCGGAGGGCCAATTACGCAAGCCCAAGGAGAGATTTTACTTGTGAGCAAACATCCAATCAGATTTAATTCACCTGTTGCCTCCACCTTGCATCAATTCCTTTTTTTGCTTCTTAGGAGGGAGTTGTCTGACTGCGAAGCCTAATACATGGCGGGTGAGGCTGGTTTTGTGTTGATGCGATGCGCAAAATATATATAGTCAACTCAAGATGTGATGTCTTTTACAAATCCGCAGGTGTGTTGCCTTTCAATCACATGAGTCTCATTTCCATATCTTGACTATGTATTCCTTTTAACAGAAGAGTAAACGGAAAACGGTGGGTAGTTGAATCACTTCACAGTTTAGTACAGAACGATTTAAAAGGCATGTGCCAAATGCACGGCTGGATGTTTATTTTTAAGATCTTGTCGTGCAATAGAATGTGGCCACCTCTCGTCATTACATATACTGGTGGAATATAAATAGGTCACGAAGATGACTCGTGGACTAATAGGTTGCTGAAATTGCTAAGATTATTTTGATGTCGCAGTAGCTGTTGGTAGGAAACACAACAATTGGAATTCAGTAGAGTGTCTATCTACATAGAAAATCAATCGATTTCTGCCCACAAAGATACAATTAGGTAATTAGGCATGGGAGGTATTAGGACTAAGAAAGTGACAATTAATTGGTGCTTGCACCGTACACATGAAGAATAGAGTATTTTTCTATTTCTTTGGAGAACAATCCTCCTCAGTGTACGAAGCTTTGCACGCACTTGCGCGTTCGATTACCCACTTTAGACAAGATTAGGTGCTTCATTTCGTCATGACTCATGTGGTTTTAGGTTTGTGTGGGAAGCGTGATGCGTCCTGGCTCATCCAGGATCTGGAGACGAATAGATGGACGGATCCAGTCTAAAACAAGCGATCACGTCGAAAGACTATGACCTCTCTTCCTTGGGTGTTGTTTCGTACAAAATTAAATCCTTGTTGTGTGTTGCTTTTGAAAGTTGTAATATTTCTACATGTGGTTTCGATATAAACAATCTGCAACTATCTAATCACGCTCTGTGTATTCACTGGAGATGGTTGGAGAAGGTGGATGCGGACAGACCATGCATGGCAGGGACTCGATTTCTCTATTGCTAATGAGGTAGAAGAGGGGTTCCAAACATGCACAAGAAATTATTTAGGGTATGGTGGACATCTCAGTTTTTGATGGGACTGTTGGATAGATGGAAGTTGTACCGCCCAAGTTGTGCCCAACCTACTGAGCTTTGTGCGACCAGCTATGCAAAAGATGGTCGAAGCATTGGTTGATCATAAGTGGGCGGAGGGGATCAGAGGCTCTCCATCTATCCCGGCTATCGTCGAATTCATGGAGCTTTGGGAATTCGTTATAGAAAAACATCTTGGAGTTACATCGACCAAGTCCACCTAGAAACTGACGATAAGTGGGGAGTGTTCTGCTAAATCTGATTAGAGCATCTTTAGCCGAACTACTAAAAACCTTTAGATCACAGGAGGACGAAGCCGGAGACGGGGGAGATCCCTGGCGGGTTGGTTAGATCTACTTCCACCAGCTTGAAGCTCTTGCGACTGTTGATTCTGGGATGGGGTGGTTGTCGAAGGGGGCATAGCCTTAGTTGCGTCAGTTGGGACCGTGGCCTGCTTACCTGTGGTTGATGCCTTCACCGTCTGATCTGCTGCTGGATCCACCGCTCCAGCTTCGGCGGTGACTTGATCGTTGACCACGTTGTCTGGGTTGGTCATGTAGACTTGTTGGACGACGAGGTTTGGTCTATAATCTGCTCGTGAGAGAGTTCGGCCTCATATTCCTTCATCATAGTGTCATACTCTTCCTAGTTGGACGTTTTGCTTTCGCAATCCATGTCACCAATACCGGGGTTGAGTGCTTCTAGGATAGATTCTGAATCACCTCTTCCTTCTTGGGAGGTGGAGCCTGACGTAGAACCTACGTAGTCAATGAAGTCTCCTTTTTTGTTTCTTGACAGTTGGACTGTTGTGGCACGATTGTCATCGTCATCTGCGGCGTACTAGCTAGCAATTTCGATCATGTCGTTTAGGTCAAGCTTATGCTTGTCCATATTTCGCAAGAGCGTGTGCCTGAGCAGCGAGTCCTGCAGCATTCCATTAACGAAAGAGAGCACGACCATCTCATGTGTGATTCTTGATTCTCTGAAAGGAGTGCTTCATCTCAAGCCATCTAGAGGTTTCATCAGCCTTCTAGGCACACCGTACCAGATCTGCCGCATTGATGTAGCCAACGAAGTTGTCCCTTTGCTTCTCTAACACCTAGGAAACCCAGCTAGATCATTGGTCTTCCACCGTTATCTCCTGCCCTACAGAGGTTTGGGTGGGCCTTGTTTTTTCCCGATCTAAAGCGGAAAGCTCATGAGAGAAACCTTATCAGATGATCTTCCACAATCGTATCTAGCCTAAAGGCGGTCTAAGTGGCCCTTGGTGTGAAGGTGGCTTCCTAGGACATAGATCCTGAGCCAACTTCGCTGATGTGAATACCACTGAATAGAATGATGGTGAAGCTAGTGATGTTCTCCCTAACCTGAGTCTAGAGGTGATTGTTGGGAACAAAGGGGAAGTTACCGACGTAGAGAACATGGACGATGTCGACGGTGTTGTCGATGCCAGCGAAGGATCCCTCCCGAATCAGTGTTCCAAGAGCTCCTCGTCCCATGGTGGGCGCCAATTATCGTGGTATTGCTAACGAGTATGCCACGAGGAGGCCCTCACAAAGAGTTTAGAGAGGTGGGGTTGAAAGGTCATGATTGTCCGGGAAAGGTGACACATAGATTACCTAGGTTTAGATCCCACGATGGTGGTGGAATCCTACTCCTGCTACAAATCACTATGTTGACAATACACTGGATTACAAAGGTTACAAGGGTTCGCTATGCGAGGGTTGTGTTGTTCATATTTCTCTAAGTCATGCCTAAAGTCTCCCGTAGATCCATCTTATAAAGGCGTTGGGTCCTAGGTTACACGGAGAAGTCCTAGCCGGACAGGTAATAGAGCCCTACACGAATACAACATAGTTCAACTTGTCTTGTACTCCAAGGCCTCGCCTTCATCTTTGTCGGTGCATGTAGACTTCCTGGATCCGGCTTGGGCCTCTTTTCAGGATTCCCCTAACTAAGCCATAGGTCCTGTCACAGTCTATGGCCACTTGGATTAGCTGGAATAAGGTCATGCTATGGTTAGCACATTATGCAGATCCTCAACGGAGTGCATGATTCTCCGTTTCACTACAATAGTGGAGTTAGGTAGGGAGATCCTCTATCTCCTCTGCTCTTTGTCCTGGTTGCTGATTTCTTGCAATCACTTGTCAATGAGGCCTTGATGCAGGGGCACATCACAAGGACATTACCTTTAACTTGCACAAATGACTATCCTATTGTGCAATATGCTGATGATACCATTGGAGTAAATAACAGCGAATGGAAGTTTTGGACGATTCTACTATCCACGTCATCGCGATTCTTTTTGGCCATGGGATGGACAATGGGGAGGACACGCGGCAACATCGTTGCGGATCCCTGCTCTCCCGAGAGGCGGTTCCCACAGCGGGCCTGACCGCTGGGTTCCCTTGCATGGACGCCTTGCGCGCAAGATGTCGTACCTCACGTAACCAGAAGATGGACTGCGCACGCCATGGGCCCACTGTCAGCATCCGCGGGCAGGAACACATTCTGTGAGAGGTATTCAGGGTGTGACATGGCTCTGTACCCACCGGGTGGTGGGGCACATCATCAAGGACCGACGTGGAGCTATAAACCCCCGCAAGACGTGGGTTCTCGTGGCCCAGAGTCGAGCTGGCAGCATAGGATCTGGCCGACCACGGGTTATCGTGGCGAGGTCATGCGGTGGGATCTGTCCAGAGCTGAGTTAGTAGCGGAATCCCTAACCGGACTATGGTTCTCACGGGCAAGAGACGAGCTGGTGGCAGAATCCCTCTCCGTTCGAGCGATCTTCTAGGTGAGAGTTGAGCTGGAAGCGTTATCCCTCACCATCCGCTCTCACGGCGAGGTCATGTGGTAGGTCCCAGGTGCACGGGTCCTTGACGCGACGCGGGCTGGCGACAGATGAGAATGCTTACAGACGTCTATAAGTACCGCCTTTCAGTTGTACTGGTAATGCAGTCATTTATTTCCTCTCCTCCTTCCACCACTTCATGTGTTGTCCTCGGCATAGATGTTAAGCAGGTGTATTGTTTGAACCGAGGGATGGCCTATCGTTTGGCTAACTTTGGTTCAAACTGCACACCGATCTAACCAGTGCTGACCTATGGCTCTGTGGAGCCCCATAGGCTGCAAGCAAGATCGGTAGTGGCTTCCACCATGAGCGCAAGTGACCACCTATCAAGGAGACACGTCCGTGTGGACGAAAAGGTGCGCATGGACCTAGGTATGGCGCCATTTTACCTCCTATCTTTATGGTGTATGTGTTCCGCTATGCTTATTTTTTTTCCATCCATTGACTTTCTTGCTGATTTTTGCATGCGCAAATAAGTTTGCCGGTGGCTAGGAGAAACGGCTACGTGGGGCCACCAGCAAAGAGGAGCGACGACGAGGATCAAGGGCGGCAAGCAGACAACGGGGAGGTTCGACGGCGGTTCCACGACGGCGTTGACGAAAGGTTAGTACGAGTACGCCCATCTCACTTCCTCTTCTCTCTTTACACGCCCACATAAGCACCGATATTCTCTCTTTTGTTGCAGAGAAATACGCCGCTTCACGACCACGAAGGCGTGGCGTGATGGACTCTATCCGTGAGATAGCGAGAAATGCGCGGCAGCGGCGTCTGGTCGCCGGCGCCTTTGGTTACATGTGGCCGACTACGTGGTCATGTCTGTGACATGCTATATGGCCGCTGGCGTGTCCCCGGTTGCTATGACGTGGAGCAGCCGAGTTTAAATTCCATCAGCGTGTACTGCAATCCATAACGAGCGGCTTCTAGGCATTCTCTTGCTGCGTGTGCAAGCCGACAATGATTGAAGCAAGAAGCAGTAGTATATGTTGGTTTGTAGAGCCTCTCTATTTATGCTAATGCCGAACGTAGCATAGTTAGTGATCAATATTCACATACGTAGGTTTGCAGACAATTTTTGTGTTTAGGAATGCTATATGTACAAGTACAACGATGCGTGCCTTTGGCGGTTCCGCGGAGAAATCCGCCCGGGGGGGGGGGGGGGGGGGGGGGGGGGGGGGGGTTATGACGCACCTTTTTTATCAGTGCCGCATGTCACATGCGCTACGGATAAGTCCAGTTATCTATGGCGCATGGGGTATGGTGCGCCACGGATAAGTATTTTAAAATAAAAAAAAAGATATGGTGAGCCATAGATAAATTTTTGAAAATTAAAAAAAAAGCGGGATTTGGCGCGACTGCCGTCGCCTATCGCCGCCGTCACCTCGCTGTGGCCACAACCTACCACCGCAGGAAGGTGCGGGAGGCCATGGCCGCTCTGACACTTGGGGGCGAGGAAGAGCTTGAGGCGGGGAGGGGCTTGGGGATGGCGCGGTAGCCGGAGCGGCAGCGAAGGAGCAGCGGCCGGAGAGAGGACAAGTGGTGGAGGAGAAGGAGAAGGAGAAAGGGGAAGATAAGAAGGGGAGGAGAAGGAGAGAAGCAGGGGAGGAGAAGGATAAAATAAGGAGAGGAGAAGTGGAAGAGAAGGAGAAGGAGAGGAGGAGAAGAGGAAGGGATGAGAGGAGAAGGAGAGAAGAAAAGAAGAAGAATGGGAGGGGAAGATGGAGGAGAAGAGAAGTAGAAGGGGTAGGTGGACAGATGGGGATTCAAATTTGAATCCCGTCCAAACTTACCCGTGGCGCATCTCTATGCCATGCGCAAACGGGTAAATGGCCCCACTTTAGAAACATCTTCTTTTTGTCGTATCTTTTTATTCTTTTCAAATTTTGAGATTCTAAAAAGTCCCTAAATGACCTATGTGCATGCAAGCGGATGTAGAATTATGTTCTCGTTATTTTGATATATTATAGTTTTTTTCGACATCATATGCAAAAGTTATGGCCGTTTTACCATGGCATGATCTTCTTTTGCAAAAAAAAGTCGAAATTCATGTCTGTTAATTTTCCTACAAAATAGACCATATTAACTACCTACATGTCAAAGGATTTTAAAATTTTAATTGTTTTCTATTTTATTTTATTTTATTTTTTGCAAGACTGAAAAGGCGATCCGGGGGAGTTACCGGAATTTTTGAAAACTTAACTGTGACGCACCAAAATCCAATGTGCCACTGATAGTGAGGGGCCATCTATATATGGCATATATGGATGGTGTCTGACTTATCTGTGGCGCATGTAAATCTTGCAAAGCACACAACACAAGAAGCAATCTATAGAGAGAAATAGAAATAAAGTTTATTCACAAAATTAACCCAGCAATGTTCCTTGAACATTGAGTTCCTTGGGAATCTTGCAAAGCTCGAAAATCCCATCAACTTCATGGATTTTGTATAACTTCAATATGGAAGATGTATTATGTATATAGCATATGAACTTAGTAATATGACCTGAAAAAAGGAAGAAGCAATTCCTATCTAAAAGAGAATCAAGAATCTATAATTCAGAGAATAGGTGAAAAACAATGCAGTTATGCAAGGCTTGCTCAAACCTGAAGTATATCGACATGCTAGACAAGGCAGGGTGATGCCAACTAGCGGTATCCAATGATACGCTTGGACTCCACCTGATCCCGTCTTTCCACATAACACAACTTCTACACAGTGTGACATGTGATTCGAAAGAAAGTCAAGTCATCAAATTATATCGCAATGGAGATACTACAATAAAGTTTATTCAAAAGGAGGTGACACATCATTTAATCTATCACTAGCAACTAAAACACAGAGGGAAGACAGAAGTTTATTCAAAAGGAGGTGACACATCATTCAATCTAGCACTAGCACAACAAGGTGGTCGGGCGTCGACGCTTATAGAAGCCAAGGCAAACGCCTAATCGATGTGCTCATGCTGGTGCAACACAAAAATACACGAGGGTTAACTAAACCGGGAAAAGTGAATAGGCGAGGCTTTTTTTGCTTGGCATATCGTCATCCGCCGAGCTCTACTGTGGTATCGTAGAGGATGCGCCTCGATACTTTATAGAAGATGGCGAAATTTTAGTGTCGTGTCAGCTATTGCGTGTGCCATGATTTGTACACCATCAACGCTGCAAAAAATTAATTAAAGTAATATTAATCAAAATAATCAATTGTAGGTTGTTAATTGCATTCAAATAAAAATTCATATTTATTGAGATAGAGGATATTCATTGTCAGATTACACTGCAACCACTTTTCAAGGATCTAATCCTTGTACTCGAATTTTCTTCTAAAAAGAGAATATGAAAAAAGAGGGTGTTTGCACCACTAATTCTTCAGAAATACCTTCCAAGGATCTAATCCTTCCAAGAAGATTATGAAAATAAGAAATCCTTCCAAGCAAATTATGAAAAAGAGGGTTTTTGCTCCACTAATTCTGGCGCTTTTATAAGCCAGCCTACATGAGCCTTTAGGGCAACGATTCATAACACCTCGCACATCGAGCCGATCTCTCTAACTCGGCATATTGCCATTATAGTGATTTATAACAGGAGTAGGGTCCTGCCACTGTCGTGGGACCTGAACCTAGATAAGCTGTGTTATCTTGTACCCATCAACTCACCGCCTTCCCCACTTCTCTAAACACGCTCTGTGAGGAACCCTCCATGGTGAGAATATCATTTTGCGGCCCGAAAGTTGGGGTGTCCAGGCAACACGGTACCCGAGTTCCCTGATATCATCCGCGATGACTATAGTTGGCATGCCAAATACTCAGAGGGTCTTTTTCGGCACGAATTCAACTTTATGTTTTAATACAAAAAATCAGGCTAACGAACGTCAAGTTGGGCCCTCCTGTTAGTTCTCGCCGTTATGTCGCTCCTGTCGCTTCCGTCGCTTAAGTGTCAATTAGGCTTGCAGCGTTGGCGCCTGCATCCATTACGCGTCTTCTTCTTCCCTGGAGTGGCAATCTGTGGGGCGTCGCAGCCATGGCGCGGAGCTGGGACGTGGACGAACCTGCTCGGCCCAGCTCTCCTCCCTATAGGCTTGCAGCGTTGGCGCCTCCATTACTCGTCTTCTTCCCCGGAGCGAAAATCTGTGGTCGCGGCCATGGCGCAGAGCTGGGAAGTGACGAAGCTGCTCGATCCCGCTCTCCTCCCCATCCCGAGTCGGAGCTCGCCCTCACCGTGGACGCACCCATGGCACGGTCGGGGACGAGAATTGGTTCCCGGTGAGATCTATCACCTTGTCGACCATGCTCGGTTCTGTTTTCCTCCTTTAGAATCCGAGCTCGCCATCGCCGTGGTTGCACCCGCACCAATTCTGCCACCTCCGCCGAGGTCTCTGTGGTAGCTCAAGTTCTGGGGCTCTCCAAGTTCTGCCATGTTGGGTCTGTAAGTGTTGTTGTATGTTAAACTAGCAAATCTCTTTTGTTCAAATCTCTTGGGCTGTACCAACTTCATTGTGTTTAATTATGAAAGACAAAATATAAATGACTTCTCTCAATTTCTCGCATAGAAAAATGCACATCTAATTTCATATTCTTGCAAGAACTGGCCCCACTTGTTGAACCGGTGGTACTGCCACGATCTCCACGTAACCATGGTGAGTTCTCGAACCGAAAGTTGCAGTTACCACGTTTCTTTTGTAGTCATTCCTCTTCCTCGGTCATTCCTCTACAGTTTTTCCTGGGCGCTTCTTCTTCCTCTGTTCTAGAACCGTCGGTTCATCTTCTTCTTCCTCTCGAAGGCAGTTCCTTGCAGGCAGTTCCTTTCACCTATTTCCTTGCAGGCATGGACGATGGGAAACGCACAACAGAGACCCACTTGGTCCCTGCCCATGGCACCACGACTTTGACAGTGGTGTACACAAATGATGAAGTGACCGTGGAGACAACTCTCGCTAGGTTTGAGAAATTGCTTGAGAAAGAGAAGCACAAGTTTGTGGGGCTAGACTTGGAGTACACCCGTGCAAATAAGCGAAAAAATCCTCCACAAGAGATCGGTGTCATGCAAATCGCCATACATGAGGAGGTCCTCGTTTACCACTTCTACAGGTATGTGAAATTTAAGTTTGAGATCACCACTTCTGCATCCCTTGTTCCCTTACATCCCTAGAACCATCTAAGTGCAGGAGTAAACCAACTGAGATGCGTTGTCCGGCTCTGGTCGAGTTCTTGTGTAGGAAAGGGATAACTTTCACTAGCGTGGCTATCACAATCGTGCGTTGATAAAAATCCCAGAGGGACACCACATCGACATCCAAAATCTGTACAAGATCAAATCATACCCAGCGAAAGATGGCGTGGGTGATCTGGCAGCGGAAATCATCGATAAATCCTATGAAAAACTGAAGAAATTGAAGCGACTCGATCACGACTACTGGGAGTGGAAGCCGATGAGCCAGGTGCGCCTCGAGTATGTAGCCAGAGACGCCTACATAGCGTACGAGTTGTACAGTAAGCTCATTATCATGAAAGATGAGATGGTTAAGGCCGGGTTTTTTGCGAGAGAGCTATGCCCTGGTTGCAAGCTATCCCAGGAGAAGAAGCGCGAGGAGGACAGAAAGCGGTTTTAGGACGAGCAGGGATCTTGGGACGGTGGCGACATCAAGCGGCTGAAGGGGAAGCAAGTCAAGGACGACAATAAGTGGTGGTGATACATTATGTGTTTGAACTAGATTTTAGTTTCTAGTTTATTATGTGTGTGATACATTTAGTTACTTCAATACAAAATTTCGACCAATTTAACTTGTTGATGTATTTCTTGACAATTATAATATAATCGAGCACTAGAAATATTTTGTAGTGTGCATGAGCATGATCAGTAAATATAATTGAACACTAGAAACTTTAAGGCACTCCATATAAAGGAGTCGATTAATATATAAGGTTCACCAGAGATACCACGGATATATTGTCGTACATGCCACACATAGGTAATAATTAACTAGAACAAAATAAAAGCAGGGGCTGCAGTAGGAGGCCGGGACACGGAGACGCCTAGCAGGGCAGGGGTTTATCAGGAGGAGGCAGCGACAACCTAGTCAATAGGATACAGGCCAGTCCTGACATACTTCCGGAGGAATTTGCCGTAGGCTGCGTGCCGCGCCAAGGTAATCGGCCTATGGCTTCTTCCTCTGCCTTTGCCAACGCCCTCTGCGTGTTGGATCATGCTGTTGAGGTCCACGTTGATTGCTCTGCCACAGAATGGGCAAAACAGTCTCCCCCTATGGTGGAAACGGATTAGCCCACACAGTAACCGCCTCAGCACGTAGCGGCTCTTGTTGTCCCTAGATTCCTTGCTACCGTCGACTTCATCATCATCCTCCTGTTGATTTTTCAGAACATAACTTAGAGCTCGTACATATGATTGAATTGTATTACAACTCAAGAATTGACAACATGTATATGCAAGACAATATATCCGTGGATATCAAAGATAAAGCATCTCAGCAATAGTTTGATCGGTTCATATATCATTTCATCTCAACACAATGACAAATAATTGCATCAGACTGCGGCCTCATAAGTTTATTCAAGGACGACGTGAGTGAACTAAGTAACAATTGCACAGTCTGTATTGTTGTTGTACATCGCCCCAGGTTCACTAACTCGTCCCTGAAAAAATCTGACACCAATGTGTCTGCCTCTCTTTTGGGACAAATTTGAATCATTGGCCACAATAAGAAATTGAAATATAATCGTACAAAACATTATTCAGGGATATACATAGTCAGGTACAAAAACAAGCCTAAATATTGTAATTATAAATAAAAAACCAAACAATTAATCTTCAGGTGCATGTTAAAAATACTTATGATCAAAACCATTCATATACATATGCATCATACCAATCATTAAAAGGTCAGAAACAATTCAAGGATCATATATGTAGTTCCACATGAGAATAAATCTAGGGCCTCATAATTTGTTTTAGAGATGGAGTAGGCGAACCAAAGTACCAATAGCACAACCTATATTGTTTGTGTGCATTGCTGCCTCAGGTTCACCAACCCATCCCTAAAACACGACACCATCATACGTGTCTCCCCTTGAACTCTTTTGGGGCAAATTTCAATCATCGGCCTCGGTGATAAACTAAAATGTAATTCTTATACACTATGAATGCATGGAATAGTTAATTTGAATATCATAGTTCTATGAATGTAGAATAAAGATTGCGGCCTCATAAGTTTATTCAGGGACGGCGTGAGTGAACCCAGTAACAATTGCACAGCCTATATTGTTGTTGTACATCGCCCCAGGTTCGCTCACTCGTCCCTGAAAAAATCTGACACCAATGTGCCTGCCTCTCTTTTGGGGCAAATTTGAATCATTGGCCATAATAAGAAATTGAAATATAATCGTATAAAACATTATTTAGGGATATACATAGTCAGGTATAAAAACAAGCCTAAATATTATAATTATAAATAAAAAACCAAACAATTAATCTTCAGGTGCATGTTAAAAATACTTAAAACCATTCATATACATATGCATCATACCAATCATTAAAAGATCAGAAACAATTCAAGGATCATATATGTAGTTCCATATGAGAATAAATCTAGGGCCTCATAATTTGTTTCAGAGATGGAGTAGGCGAACCAAAGTACCAACAACACAACCTATATTGTTTGTGTGCATTGCTGCCTTAGGTTCATCAACCCATCCCTAAAACACGACACCGTCATACGTGTCTCCTCTTGAACTCTTTTGGGACAAATTTCAATCATCGGCCTCGGTGACAAACTAAAATATAATTCTTATACACTATGAATGCATGGAATAGATAATTCGAATATCATAGTTCTATGAATGTAGAATAAAGATTGCAGCCTCATAAGTTTCTACAGAGATGGCGTAAGCGAACCAAGTAATAATTGCACAGCTTATATTGATCTTGTGCATGGCCCCAGGTTCGCTCACTCATCCCTGTAAAAATTTGACACCAATGTGTCTGCCTCTCTTTGGGGAAAATTTGAATCATTGGCCACAATAAGAAATTGAAATGTAATCGTACCAAACAATATTCATGGATATACAAATGCATCATACAACGCATTCATAGATCAGAAGCAGTACATATATTATATATTTAGGTTCCATATGAGAGAAAAAATTAGGGCCTCATTTTTTCAGCGATGGAGTCGGAGAACCAAAATACCAACAGCACAACCTATATTGTTTATGTGCATTGCTGCCTCAGGGCCACTAACCATCCCTGAGCAAACGAGACCATCAGATGCCCTTGCACTATTTTGGGGCAAAATTGAATCATTGGGCTCAGTAAGGAATAGAAATGTAATGTTATAGGCCTGCTGTGTATCGAAATCAACACTCAACTAGCAAACTCAACTAGATGGCAGATGAGCAGATTGAGGTTTTGTGACTAGACGGATTGGGGTTTTGTGACTAGATGGCAGATGCATCAATCAACAGATCGAATCATATATATACTACCATACTTCAAGAGCAAAAAATCTGTACACGATAGAGCAAATCCTATGTATGAATAGTGAAAACTGTGGCTGCGACTAGAGAAGCTAGCAATGTAGTACCTCGGACTCCTCATCAGGGACCTCCTTCTCGAAATCATAATTCTCCGCGATTGCGTGAAAGATTTCTTGAACGGCGATGGGGTCGTCGATGTAGATCACCGGATTGCCTCCGCCTGCCGCCTGCCCCCCATCCAGATCTGCCACTGGTGTTGGGTCCGCAGCATAGAAAACAAAATTTTTCCTACGATGAGAACTATATGCCAAGATCTATCTACTAGATACAGAGCAACGGGTGGACATACATCCATGCAGAACTTACCCTTGAAGACAACGAGTTTTGTTAACGAGTAGGAACTCGTGGTTGATGTAGTCGTACGCTTGCCGATCTCAAGATCGTGTGGAAGTCCGAGCGCCGCAAATCAGCAGCGCATCCGTCCTCGCACACACGTTCAAGCCACCGGACAACCTCCACCTCCTTGCTCCAGCGAATCAGCGGAAGCAACAACTCCTTCCAGATGCAAGGCCACCGGGAACATGTATCTCGCTAATCCGAGACCATGGGGGAATATCTAGAGGGGGAGAGAGATCCTTCACGAGGAGGTGTGAGGATGAAGGAGGGAATGGGTGGCCTTTCATAGGAGGAGGGGGGGTGCCCCCTCTCTCCATGGCCGGCGCATGGGGGATGACCCCTCACCTCCCCCATTCATCTGGTGGTAACCCCTGCACATTAAAATGCCTCTTCACATTCCCTTTTAAAGTCTCCACTTTAAATGCATTAAATTTCTCCAAATTTAATGCTCTCTCATTTAATAAAACTCTTTTATTTATTTTATTCAGAATTTTGTTAATTACTTTAATTAACAAACATTCACATAAAACCCCTTGCAACATTTCAATATTACATGCAGAACCACTTTCTGCAATTTCACCCGAAACAATTCCGGTTTCTATCGAAACAATTCCTGTTTCTATCGAAACATTTCCTGCGCTTTGCAAACCTTTTGTCTGGAATATATGTGCTCCTAAATGGTGTCCGGCAACCCTTAAGTGTGTCACCCTACAGTTCACGAATAATGCAGACATGATTGAGACTCCTCTCAGATCAATAATCCGAAGCGGGACCTGGAGATCCATACTGACTCCTGCATATTCAACGATGACTTCTGTGATCGTGAGAACCTTTAACGTCAGCAATTTAATCCCTTTGTCTCATGATATAACACATGTCCAAGATTCGATCATCGGTATCCAAATACCTAGTTTGATCTCGTTACCGACATGCACTCTTTTCTCGTTCCCGTGATATAACATTCTAGTGATCACATCACTTGCTTGCAAGCTATCTTAATGTGATATCACTGAGAGGGCCCAGAGTATATCTATCCGTCATCTGGATTGACAAATTCCACTCTTGATCCATGAGCCTCAACATAACACCTTCGTAGTACTGAACCCATCTTTATAGTCACCCTGTAACGGTGTGACGTTTGATGTTATCAAGATACTCTTCCGGTGTTAGCAATTAACATGATCTCATGGTCTAAGGACTAAGACTACTTTGTATGATGTTATAGCAATATAAACATAATGACTTGATCGTAATGCTATACTTTGGATGAATGTTCATCACATCATTTCACAAATGTTGTGACCTTGTTATTAACAACATCCAATGTCCATGATCAGGAAACTTTGATCATCTTGTTAATCAACAAGCTAGTCTATAAGAGAGGCATAACTAGGAACCCTTTTTGTTTATTAAACACACATGTATTGATGTTTCCTATCAATACAATTATAGCATGCAAAATAAACATCTATCATATACAAGAAATATATAATAACAACTTTATCATTGCCACTCAGGGCATATTTCCTTCAGTCTCCCACTTGCACTAGAGACAATAATCTAGTTTACATAGTGATAAATCTAACACCCATGGAGTTCTGGTGTTGATCATGTTTTGCCCTAGGGAGTACTTTAGTCAACGGATATGCTACATTTAGGTCCGTGTGCACTTTACAAATCTTTATATCTCCATCCTTGACATGCTCGCGGATGGAGTGAAACCGGCGCTTAATATGTTTGGAATTCTTGTGAGACCTTGTTTCCTTTGCGTTGGCTATGGCTCCATTGTTATCACAATTGATCACCATCGGGTCCAACGCACTGGGAACCACACCCAGTTCTATAATGAACTCTTTCATCCAAACTGCCTCCTGCGCCGCTTCTGAAGCAGCAACATATTCCGCCTCCGTTGTTGATCCAGCACCACAGGTTGTTTGGAACTCCTCCAACTAACTGCTGCTCCGTTCAAGAGAAATACGTATCCGGATTGAGACTTAGAGTCATCCGGATTGGTGTCAAAGCTAGCATCGACATAACACTTAGCGACTAGCTCTTCTTCACCTCCGTATATAAGAAACATATCCTTAGTTCTTCTCAAGTACTTGAGGATGTTCTTTACCGCTATCTAGTGTTCCGAACCTGGATCAGATTGGTGCCTACTAGTCAAACTAATAGCATGTGCCACATCCGGTCTTGTACATAGCATGGCATACATAATAGAGCCTATGGCCGAGGCATAGGGGATCTTATCCATCATCTCTCTTTCTTCCGCCGTAGCCAGACTTTGAGTCTTACTCAATGTCTTGCCTTGCAACATAGGTAAGAACACCTTCTTACTTTTTCTTCATATTAAACTTCTTTAATATCTTATCAAGGTATGTACTCTGCGATAGCCCAATTAGGCGTCTTGATCTATCTCTATAGATTTTAATGCCTAATATATATGAAGCTTCACCAAGGTCCTTCATCGAAAATTTGCTGTTTAGATAACTTTTAACACTGTTTCAAAGATCTATATCATTTCCAATCAATAATATGTCATCCACATATAATATCATAAATGCCACATTGCTCCCACTCACTTTCTTGTAAATACAAGCCTCTCCATAAGTTTGGACAAATCCAAACTCTTTGATCACCTCATCAAAGCGGAGATTCCAACTCCGGGATGCTTGCTTCAGTCCATAGATGGATCGCTAAAGTTTGCACACCTTATCAGCATCCTTAGGATCGACAAAACCCTTTGGTTGTATCATATACAACTCTTCTTCAATATTACCATTGAGGAACGCTGTTTTGACATCCATCTGCCATATTTCATAATCGAAATATGCAGCAATTGCTAACATAATCCTAACCGACTTAAGCATCGCTACGGGAGAGAATGTCTCATTGTAGTCAACTCCTTGAATTTGTCGAAACCCCTTTGCGACAAGTCGAGCCTTATAGATGGTTACATTACCATCAGCATCAGTTTTTCTTTTGAAAATCCATTTATTCTCAACGGCCTTTCGATCGTGAGGTAAGTCCACCAAGGTCCAAATCTGGTTTTCGTACATGGATTCCATCTCGGATTTCATGGCTTCTAGCCATTTGTTGGAATCAGGGCTCATCATCGCTTCTTCATACGTCGCAGGGTCATCCATTTCATCAACCATGAAATTTACAACAGGATTGCCGTACAGTTCAGGAGATGCACGTGTCCTGCTTGACCTGCGAGGTTCGGTAGTATCCTCTTTCAGAGTTTCATGATCAATATCATTAGCTCTCTCTTCATTAGGTGAAGTCAACTCCGAAACAACTTCCGGTGCTGCGCTACTCGCCATTTCATGAAGAGAAGGTTCAATAACCTCTTCGAGTTCTACCTTCCAACTACTCACACCTTTTGCGAGAAACTCCTTCTCAAGAAAGGATCCATTCTTGGCAACAAAAACCTTGCCCTCGGATCTGTGATAGAAGGTAAACCCAATCGTTTCCTTAGGGTATCCTATGAAGACGCATTTTTCCGCTTTGGGTTCGAGTTTATCCGGTTGAAGTTTCTTCACATAAACATCACATCCCCAAACTTTAAGAAATGACAGCTTAGGTTTGTTTCCAAACCATAATTCATACGGTGTCTTTTCAATGGATTTAGATGGTGCCCTATTTAAAGTGAATGTAGCGGTTTCTAGTGCATAACCCCAAAATGACAGTGGCAAGTCAGTCAAAGACATCATAGATCGAACCATATCCAATAAAGTACGATTACGACGTTCGGACACACCATTACGTTGTGATGTTCTGGCAGGCGTGAGTTGTGAAACTATTCCACAATCTTTCATATGTGTGCTAAACTCGTAACTAAGATACTCTCCTCCACGGTCGGACCGCAGAAATTTGATCTTTCTGTTACGATGATTTTCCACTTCATTCTGAAATTCCTTGAACTTTTCAAAGGTTTCAGACTTATGTTTCATCAAATAGATATACCCGTATCTACTCAAATCATCCGTGAAAGTAACAAAATAACGATATCCACCTCGTGCCGACACACTCATTGGTCCACACACATCAGTATGTATGATTTCCAATAGATCTGTCGCCCGTTCCATTGAACCGGAAAATGGCGTTCTAGTCATCTTGCCCATAAGGCATGGCTCACATGTATCAAATGATTCAAAATGAAGTGATTCCAAAAGTCTGTCAGAATGGAGTTTCTTCATGCGTTTAACGCCAATATGACCTAGACGGCAGTGCCACAGATATGCAGATATATCATTATCAAGTTTAATCCTTTTAGCATCAACATTATGAATATGCGTAATACTACTATCGAGATCCAATAGGAATAAACCATTCAACACAGGTGCATGACCATAAAATATATTATTCATATAAATCGAACAACCATTGTTTTCAGACTTAAACAAATAACCACTTTGCATCAAACATGATCCAGATACAATGTTCATGCTCAGTGCAGGCACCAAATAACAATTATTCAGGTTTATAACTAATCCCGACGGCATATGGAGAGGCAGCGTTCCGACGGTGATCACATCAACTCTTGATCCATTGCCGACCCACATCGTGACCTCATCCCTTGCAAGTTGTCGCTTGTTCCGTAGCCCCTGAACCGAGTTACATATATTAGCAACCGATCCCGTATCAAATACCCAGGTGCTACTGCGAGTACTAGTCAAGTACACATCAATAACATGTATATCACATATACCTTTGTTTGCCTTGCCGGCCTTCTTGTCCGCCAAATACTTGGGGCAGTTGCGCTTCCAATGGCCGGTCCCCTTACAATAGTAGCACTCGGTGTCAGACTTAGGGCCAGCTCGGGGTTTCTTTTCAGGCGTGGCAACAGATTTGCCGCTCTTCCTTCCCTTCTGCTTGCCTTTCTTGTCCTTCTTGAAACCGGTGGTCTTATTGATCATCAACACTTGATGTTCTTTCCTAATCTCCACTTCTACAGTCTTAAGCATTGACAGAAGCTCGGGAAGAGACTTCTTCATGCCCTGCATATTATAGTTCATCACGAAGCTCTTGTAGCTAGGTGGCAGAGATTGGAGAACACGATGTATGCCTAAGTCAATGGGAATCGTTATTCCCAAGGACACAAGCTTATCGGCGTACCCAGACATTTTGAGTACGTGCTCACTAACGGATCTGTTCTCTTCCATCATGCAGCTAAAGAACTTTTCAGAAGCATTATAACTCTCTACGGCAGCATGGATATCGAAAATCATTTTCAATTCTCCCATGGTATCAAAGGCATTGCCATTTTCGAAACGTTTTCGAAGTTTTGGTTGTAGCCCATACAGTATGCCGCAATGAACTAAGTTGTGGTCCTCCTGACGAGTTATATAGACGTTCTTTTCCTCGTCAGGGGCATCAAGAGCTGGTGGGGGGCCTAGTGGCGCCTCTAGCACATATTGCTTTTGTGCAGAAGTGAGGAGAATCCTCAAATTCATAGCCCGGTTGGTGAAGTTGCTACCATTCGCAGCAACCTTCTCTTTCTCCATGAACACATTGAAATTAAAAGCAGGTGGTGTCATCTACAACAGAATTTGTAAAATATATTTAGACTAAGTTTTATGATAGATTGAGTTCAACTAATCCAAATTACTAATGAACTCCCACTCAAAAACGACATCCCTCGTGTCCTTTTGGTGATGACATGAACCAAATCCACTACACCAAGTCCGATCAGCACGTCAGTCGGTGTAGCTTCAAAGGCGAGTATCTATATAGGCATCATATCAACTATATGACTCATGCTTAACCTTTCGGTCCGTGTTCCGAGGCCATGTCTGTACATGCTAGGCTCGTCAAGTAAGAACCTTAGTATTCGCGTGTGTAAAACTGTCTTACACCCGTTGTATGAAAGCATAGAGTCGAGAACACCCGATCATCACGTGATGCCTCAAAACACGATCCACAAAACGGTGCATACTTAAGGAAGAACACATTTTATCTTGATATCTAAATGAGGGATCATCTTATAATGCTACCAAAAGCGCCAAACTAGCAATATAAGATGCTAACATCTAATGTGTGAAGTGAGGTGATATGGTCCATGCATTTGATCTCTATCATTTGCATCGTGGTATGATCTCTATCATTCCTTTATGTGTAAGGCCAAGGTCTATGGAACTTACACGTTAAGTGAGTTGTAAGAGTATCTATCATACATCTACTTACAACAATACCATATCAAGACACTAGCCCAGCAACGATCTAAACTAGACGCCTCTAATTTATCAATTGCAAGTTTTACGTGGCTTAGGGCTTTCAGAGATAGAACCGGTCTTACCTACGAACATGAACCACAACGAAGATAACCAAGTTATTAGCAACTCGTTGTAAATCAGATATTGACTATAGTAGGGGAGACAGACACCCGCTAGCCACTTATGCAAAACTAGTTGCATGTCAGTCGTGGAACCGGTCTCATGTACGATGACATGTAAGGTTGGTCCGGGCCGCTTCATCCCACTATGCCACCAATATCCAAAGTACATAGAGGATGCAATAACATGATCATCATCGCCCACATATAAACATATGTGTACTACCCGTGCAAAGCACCTACGCATAGATCAGGCTCAGATACCACTGTTGGGTCCGCAGCATAGAAAACAAAAAAATTCCTACGATGAGAACTATACGCCAAGATCTATCTACTAGATACAGAGCAACGGGTGGACATACATCCATGGAGAACTTACCCTCGAAGACAACGAGTTTTGTTAACGAGTAGGAACTCGTGGTTGATGTAGTCGTACGCTTGCCGATCTCAAGATCGTGTGGAAGTCCGAGCGCCGCAAATCAGCAGCGCATCCATCCTCGCACACACGTTCAAGCCACCGGACAACCTCCACCTCCTTGCTCCAGCGAATCAGCGGAAGCAGCAACTCCTTCCAGACGCAAGGCCACCGGGAACATGTATCTCGCTAATCCGAGACCATGGGGGAATATCTAGAGGGGGAGAGAGATCCTTCACGAGGAGGTGTGAGGATGAAGGAGGGAATGGGTGGCCTTTTATAGGAGGAGGGGGGTGCCCCCTCTCTCCATGGCCGGCGCATGGGGGGGTGACCCCTCACCTCCCCCATTCATGTGGTGGTAACCCCTCCACATTAAAATGCCTCCTCACATTCCCTTTTAAAGTCTCCACTTTAAATGCATTAAATTTCTCCAAATTTAATGTTCTCTCATTTAATAAAACTCTTTTATTTATTTTATTCAGAATTTTGTTAATTACTTTAATTAACAAACATTCACATAAAACCCCTTGCAACATTTCAATATTACATGCAGAACCACTTTCTGCAATTTCACCCGAAACAATTCCGGTTTCTATCGAAACAATTCTTGTTTCTATCGAAACATTTCCTGCGCTTTGCAAACCTTTTGTCTGGAACATATGTGCTCCTAAATGGTGTCCGGCAACCCTTAAGTGTGTCACCCTACGGTTCGCGAATAATGCAGACATGATTGAGACTCCTCTCAGATCAATAATCAGAAGCGGGACCTGGAGATCCATACTGACTCCTGCATATTCAACGATGACTTCTGTGATCGTGAGAACCTTTAACGTCAGCAATTTAATCCCTTTGTCTCATGATATAACACATGTCCTAGATTTGATCATCGGTATCCAAATACTTAGTTTGATCTCATTACCGACATGCACTCTTTTCTCGTTCCCGTGATATAACATTCCAGTGATCACATCACTTGCTTGGAAGCTATCTTAATGTGATATCACCGAGAGGGCCCAGAGTATATCTATCCGTCATCTGGATTGACAAATTCCACTCTTGATCCATGAGCCTCAACATAACACCTTCGTAGTACTGAACCCATCTTTATAGTCACCCTGTTACGGTGTGACGTTTGATGTTATCAAGATACTCTTCCGGTGTTAGCAATTAACATGATATCATGGTATAAGGACTAAGACTACTTTGTATGATGTTATAGCAATATAAACATAATTACTTGATCTTAATGCTATACTTCGGATGAATGTTCATCACATCATTTCACAAATGTTGTGACCTTGTTATTAACAACATCCAATGTCCATGACTAGAAAACTTTGATCATCTTGTTAATCAACAAGCTAGTATATAAGAGAGGCATAACTAGGAACCCTTTTTGTTTATTAAACACACATGTATTGATGTTTCCTATCAATACAATTATAGCATGCAAAATAAACATCTATCATATACAAGAAATATATAATAACAACTTTATTATTGCTTCTCAGGGCATATTTCGTTCAACTGGCACCACGACGTTGTCGGCCACCTGCTGCTCGGCGGCGACGGCTACTACCGGCTGCTCGGCGGCAATGGCTACCACCTGCTGCTCGACGGCGACGGCTACCAACTACTGCTCGGCGGCGACGTCTACTGGATGGACGAATTAGTTCGCACCCTTGACGGCGCGGCGATGAGCGGCGTTCGTGCCCGGAGAAGACGCCTCCATCTGCTTGGCAACGACCGAGCCATCTGCTGCTTCACCTTCAACTGGCTTCACCTCCGGATCTTCTCCACGCGTACGCTTCATGGCGCACCAAGGGAAGGAGGTAGTGCAAATGAGGGAGATTCGGCGCGCGCGGCAGGTGTAGATTGGGGTCTTGGGACTAGACAGACTGGGGGGAAATGACACGAGCTCATGGAAGAAGAAGCTCGAGGGGGGTTATAAACACCGGACCGTTCGTAGTCCTCGAGTGGATACGTGTGGTGGGCGGGGGGCTACCACGATCTCCACCGTTTTTTTTCGGTTCCCTTTTTTGAAACAGCCACGATCTCCACTTTAAAGCTGCATTGAAAACACACTCATGGCAGACCTCGATTCCACTGCATGCAAGTGGCGTGGAACTAATTTCTAGCAACGTTGGATCTACTCGAGGGGGGCCCTTGACTCATGGAATTTACTAGCAGTAGGGCCCAGTTGGAAGTGAGATTGAGAGCGCTGCGTATAAATGGGATATGTCTGATTAAAATCAAGTGCCAATAAATTCCAGCGTCCCGTCGACAACCGTACACTCGATGACCCCGTTTCCCTGTGCATGAGTTGTAGTAGCAGTAGTAGGCTTTTCAGACTTGATTAAACTTGATATGACCGCTCCACGACTTTTTCCATGGACGGCATCGTGTTTCTTCCTGTAGAAGTCTCGCGGAGGGAGACATCCGTGTTGTCTCACGCTGTACTGTGAAGGGCACGAGGTGTGCAACGATCATCGTTGGATCGCACAGAATCAACGGTTGGTGCGCACGATCCGCGTGACAACTATGACAACCAATCAGGGAGTAGCAGAGAGGGTGAGCACAGTTTTGGGCTTCTACGAAAGATAGAGAGGGGGTGGGCAAAACTAAGTAGTACCACATAAAACCAAGGGCAAAACTGAGTAGTATAAAAATGGAAAGTGTCTTGTACAATGAAATACATCGTGGAATACATCAAATTATGCCAAGATAGATCCACTAGAGTTCATTGGATGTGTGTTCTTCTCATAAACCACACATGGATCCACCAGTGGCATTGCATGTGTGTTCATCTAAACAAACAACATAAGGATCCACCAGTGTCATTGCATGTCTGTTATTTTCATGAACCACACATAAGGATGGGCCCACCAGTGTCATTGCATGTCTGTTCTTTTCATGAACCACACCCAGTGTCAGTGCATGTCTGTTCTATTCATGAACCACACCTAGTGTCATTGCATGTCTGTTCTTTTCATGAACCACACCTAGTGTCAGTGCATGTGTGTTACTTCCATAAACCACATATGGATCCACCTAGTGTGATTGCATGATTGTTGCTTCCATAAACCACATAAGGATCCACCCGTGTGATTGCCCGTTTGTTCTTTTCATGAACCACACCCAGTGTCAGTGCATGTCTGTTCTATTCATGAACCACACCCAGTTTCATTGCATGTCTGTTCTTTTCATGAACCACATAAGGATCTACCAGAGTCATTGCATGTCTTTTACTTCCATAAACCACATAAGGATCCACCTAGTGTGATTGCATGTATGTTCCTCTAGACAAACCACATAAGGATCCACCAGTGTCATTGCGTGTGTGTTCTTCTCATGAACCACACCCAGTGTCATTGCATGTGTGTTCTTCTAAACAAACCACATAAGGATCCACCAGTGTCATTGCCTGTCTTTTCTTTTCATGAACCACATAAGGATCCACCAGTGTCATTGCATGTCTGTTCTTTTCATGAATCACAGCTAGAGTCATTGCATGTCTTTTACTTCCATAAACCACATATGGATCCACCTAGTGTGATTGCATGTGTTTTCCTCTAAACAAACCACATAAGGATCCACCAGTGTCATTGCGTGTCTGTTCTTTTCATGAACCACACCCAGTGTCATTGCATGCGTGTTCTTCTAAACAAACCACATAAGGATCCACCAGTGTCATTGCATGTCTGTTCTTTTCATGCATCACAGCTAGTCATTGCATGTCTTTTACTTCCATAAACCATATATGGATCCACCTAGTGTGATTGCATGTCTGTTCCTCTAAACAAACCACATAAGGATCCACCAGTGTCATTGCGTGTCTGTTCTTTTCATGAACCACACCAAGTGTCATTGCATGCTTGTTCTTCTAAACAAACCACATAAGGATCCACCAGTGTCATTGCCTATCTGTTCTTTTCATGAACCACACCTAGTGTCATTGCATGTGTGTTCTTCTAAACAAACCATATAAGTCATTGCATGTCTGTTCTTTTCATGAACCACACCAGGTCTCATTACATGTCTGTTCTTTTCATGAACCACGGCTATAGTCATTGCATGTCTGTTCCTCTAAACAAACCACATAAGGATCCACCAGTGTCATTGCATGTCTGTTCTTTTCATGAACCACATAAGGATCTACCAGTCTCATTGCATGTCTGTTCTTTTCATGAACCACACCTAGTGTCAGTGCATGTGTGTTACTTCCATAAACAACATATGGATCCACCTAGTGTCATTGCATGTTTGTTCCTTCCATAAACCACATAAGGATCCACCAGTGTGATTGCATGTTTGTTCTTTTCATGAACCACACCTAGTGTCAGTGCATGTATGTTCTATTCATGAACCACACCCAGTTTCATTGCATGTCTGTTCTTTTCATGAACCACATAAGGATCTACTAGAGTCATTGCATGTCTTTTACTTCCATAAACCACATATGGATCCACCTAGTGTGATTGCATGTATGTTACTGTAAGCAAACCACACAAGGATCCACTAGTGTCATTGGATGTGTGTTCTTCTCATGAACCATACCCAGTGTCATTGCATGTGTGTTCTTCTAAACAAACCACATAAGGATCCACCAGTGTCATTTCCTGTCTATTCTTTTCATGAACCACATAAGGATCCACCAGTGTCATTGCATGTCTGTTTTCTTTTCATGAATCACAGCTAGAGTCATTGCATGTCTTTTACTTCCATAAACCACATATGGATCCACCTAGTGTGATTGCATGTGTGTTCCTCTAAACAAACCACATAAGGATCCACCAGTGTCATTGCGTGTCTGTTCTTTGCACGAACCACACCTAGTGTCATTGCATGTGTGTTCTTCTAAACAAACCACATAAGGATCCACCAGTGTCATTGTATGTCTATTCTTTTCATGAATCACAGCTAGAGTCATTGCATGTCTTTTACTTCCATAAACCATATATGGATCCACCTAGTGTGATTGCATGTGTGTTCCTCTAAACAAATCACATAAGGATCCACCAGTGTCATTGCGTGTCTGTTCTTTTCATGAACCACACCCAGTGTCATTGCATGCTTGTTCTTCTAAACAAACCACATAAGGATCCACCAGTGTCATTGCCTATCTGTTCTTTTCATGAACCACACCTAGTGTCATTGCATGTGTGTTCTTCTAAACAAACCATATAAGTCATTGCATGTCTGTTCTTTTCATGAACAACACCCGGTGTCATTACGTGTCTGTTTTTTTCATGAACCACGGCTATAGTCATTGCATGTCTGTTCCTCTAAACAAACCACATAAGGATCCACCAGTGTCATTGCATGTCTGTTCTTTTCATGAACCACACCCAGTGTCATTGCATGTGTGTTACTTCCATAAACCACATATGGATCCACCTAGTGTGATTGCATGTTTGTTCCTTCCCTAAACCACATAAGGATCCACCAGTGTCATTGCTTGTCTGTTCTTTTCATGAACCACTCCTAGTGTCAGTGCATGTATGTTCTTTTCATGAACCACACCCAGTGTCACTGCATGTCAGTTCTTTTCATCAACCACATAAGGATCTACCAGAGTCATGTGATGTGTGTTCTTCTCATGAACCACACGTGGATTGATACGTCCATTTTGCATCACTATTATATGTCTTAATTCACTATTGTTCATTGATATATTTCATATTGAGAGGTGATACTTATGTTATTTCATCTATTTTTGCATGGTTGATGACTTTTGGAGCATGGACCGCTGCAGTCAGGATTCTGATGGAAAAGGTGCTGTTTGGAGGCAAAATTTGCGAAGATTAGAAAATCTGGGAAAATATACAGAAAATCCTATTTTTCCAGAAGACTAAGGATGCCAGACGATGGAGTGGAGGTGGGCCACAGGAGGCCCACACCACCCCATGGCGCGGGCTGGCCTAGGCCGCGCCTAGAGGTGGTGTGGCCGCCCTGGCTCACTCCAGCATCTCCCCTCTGGCGTATATCATCCCCACGAAACCCTAAGACTCGGGGAGCGACCACAGAAATATTCTGCCGCCTCTACGGGGTGGAAAAACTGAGAGAGAGAGAGATCTCTCTGGCAGATAGATTTCTGCCGGGGGAATTCCTTCCCGGAGAGGGGAGATCGTCGCCATCAACACCACCATCAAGCTGGACTTCATCGGGATCATCATCATCATCATCACCACCATCATCACCATCAGCACCCTCATCACCATCTCCATATTGCTGTAACAATTGGTTGAATCTTGCTAAAGTTCATAGGGGAAACTTTCCCAGTGTTGATTACTCTTTGTAGTTGATGCTATTGACTGAACCACTGAATTATTGTTTATGTTCAGATTGTTATACATCATTATTCCATCTCAGATCATGATCCATATGATGTCTTGTGAATAGTTCATTTGTTCTTGAGGACATGGGAGAAGTCTTGTTGTTAGTAGTGGAGTTGCATTGAGAAAGATTCAATAGATTGTTGTTTAAGTTGTGGTGTACTTCTTCTAGTGGTGTCATGTGAACGTCGACTACATGACACTTCACCTATAAGGGCCTAGAGGAATGCATTGTGTATTTGGCTACTAATCATAGGGGTTGCCGGAGTGACAGAAACCTGAACCCCCGTTAGGAAACCATTGCACAAGGGATGTAAGGGTCTTAGAGTTTAAAGCTGTGGTTAGGTTTCTACCTTAATTACTTTCTTGTACTTACGGATGTTTGCAAGGGGTATAATCACAAGTATGTATTTAGTCTTGGATGGGGCGGTACATTAGCACAGGTTCACCCACACAACACTTGGCAAGCTAGAGAAGATTAATCGACTATCTGAAGCGAAAGCACTTGATAGTCTTCCCATGTGTCCTCGAGAACGTTTGGTCATCTATAGAAATACAACCGGCTTGTCCTTTGCTGCATAAAGTATTGGGCCACTTGCTGCATTTATTCCTACTGTCTTTTATTTACTTGTACTTTGTTTACTTGCTTTATCAAAAACCCCTAAAAATCCGTTTGCTAAGTATTTGCAGAGAATTCCTGATCCATACCACTAGACAACACCTTCTGCTCCTCGTTGGGTTCGACATTCTTACTTATCAAAAATAATGTGATACACCCCCTATACTTGTGGGTCATCAAGACTATTTTCTGGCGCCGTTGCCGGGGAGTGAAGCACTATTGGAGAGTGGAACTGGTAAAGGAAACTTCTACAGTGAGTATTGTTTAATTCCGCTAGTTGCTTTATTTTCGTTATGGATAATTCGCTGAGTTTCTTATTTGGTAATGCTACTACCACTACTAAGGTAGTAGATAAGCCACCACCTGCTGAGAAAGATGTTTTCAAAATACCTACAAGAATTATTGGTCGTGTTATGGATAACTACTATGTTGGGGAATGGAACTGTGCATCCCGGTGATCATTTACTCTTTATACACGAATTATGCGGGCTGTTCAAGTGTGCAGGGATTACTACATATCAAGTTAAGAAGAAGTTATTCACATTATCACTGAAAGGAAGAGCTGAGGAATGGTATAAGCTGCTGAAGAATGGTCAAGCTCTGGAATGGGAGGAAATAGTGCCTCTCTTTTATTCAAAGTTTTATCCTCCTAGGGAGATTCATAAAGATCAGAATCAAATATACAACTTTTGGCCTCTTGATGGAGATAGTACAGCCCAAGCTTGGGGGAGACTGAAGTTACTAATGCTCAAATGTCCCATTCATGAGCTCCCCAACAATATTATTATCAATAACTTTTATGCAAGGCTCCCTCTACATGATAAAGATTTATTGGATGCTTCTTATGCTGGATCATTCGCTCGTATGGAAGAAGAAGCTAAATGGGACCTTCTAGATCGTATTCAAGACAATGTTGAAGCTTGGGATAATGACAAAGGTAGAAAGTCAAGTATAAATTATGATTATGAATGCATTGAATCTTTTATGGGAACTGATGACTTTCAAAATATTAGTAATATTTATGGTCTTGATCTGCAAGTTATTTCGAATTGCTTTAGAGCTTTTGCTTCCTATATCGAAATTCCAAAAAGGGGATGGAATAAGTACCATGCACCTTACAAAGATATTGTTGACTATGCTCCTATTGGAAGTGCTGAGTATTGCATTATTGATCCCATCTTACCCGAACCTTATATCGAGAAGATTCCCTTCCCCGAAAAGGTAAAGGACCATCCTATGATAAGTAATGTAATCACCAAAAGTGAAAAAAGAACTGCAAAACCTGATGAACAAATAAATATTGAACCTGTGGTAGCAATTGTGAAAGACCTTGTCACTAAAAGCGTAGAAGATGGGCACATAGTCTTTTGTGAGGATGCTTCTAATATTGTTTCACATCCCAATAGAACCAAAATTGCTAGTGTTCCTGTGCTTTCTGTTAGAATTGGTGATCATTGCTATTATGGTTTATGTGATATTGGTGCAAGTTCTAGTGCTATTCCTTATGAGCTTTACAGAGAAATTATGCATGAAATCAGTCCTTGCGAGTTGGAAGAGATTGATGTGGTTATTCACCTTGCTAATAGAGAGACCATCTCTCCAATTGGTATTGTACGAGACGTGGAAGTTCTTTGTGGTAAGATTAAGTACCCTGCTGATTTTATAGTACTTGGTTCGGTTGCTAGTAAAACCTACCCTATCATTTTTGGTAGACCTTTCTTGAGTACTTGTAGAGCTATTATTGATTGCAAGAGGGAGAAAATCTTGACTAAGTTTGATGGGGAATCTTATGAGTTTAATTTTTCAAAATTTTCTAAAGAACCTTGCGAAGAGGAAACCCATAATGAGGATTTTAGAGTTGAACAACTTGCTTCTATTTCTCTTGCTCCTAACAATGATTTGCAGCAATTTATGGAAAATCATGAAAGTGAAATCTTCATGGAAGAAAGGAATGAGATTGATAGGATTCTCCGTGATCAACCTATGATGCTTAAGCACGACTTGCCTGTAGAAGACTTGGGTACCACGATGCCACCTAAAAAGGATCCACTAAATACCAAATTCAGAGACCTACAGAGTCTGTTTTCAAATAGGTAATAGTTCTGGTAAGAAAAGTTCCGTGAAAATACAATCCAACTATATTTTTGTACTTTTCACTCAATAAGGGAAACTACAAAGAAAAAAAGGGACAGAAACGGAGCCAGGGTGGCCCACACCACCCTGTGGCGCGGGCCCTCCCCTGGCCACGCCACCAGGTGGTGAGTCCACCCCGGACTTTGCCTCCGACTCGTTTTCTCCCAGTACCTTCCTTTTGATATGAAACTTTGTAATATATAACCCCCGGATCCCTCGAGGTTCGTATATCGTGTTTTCGTCCTGTTTTTGTTTCGATCTGTTTCTGTCAGGACATACTCTTTGAAGGTTTAGAAGCACAATGGTGTCTGCCAAGGATAAAGGGAAGGAGCCCATGGAGGAAGACCTCCAAGACCCCGGGAAGGAGAAGGAGATTAAGAGTGAAGGTGAAGAGGAGGCAAAGCACACCGGCACTACCGTTGCAAGCATTGGGGTGGTGGCGAACCCTGCCAGGATCAGAAGGACTGCACGGATGTCAACTGGAGGGAAGCCTCCGCGTCACTGCTTGGCACCACGGACACCTTCTCCACACACCAAGAATCCCTTCCATACCTTTATCCATAACCATTCAGGAAAAGAAGACGCAAAGTGGGAAGAATGGAAAAAGAATCACAAGAGCTGGGATCCACAAACTGAAATGATTATGGGCCGTATTGAGCACAACTCGGAGTTGATTCGTACTCTCACCTTCGATATTGAGGACTTTGGGAAATTGATCAAAGAGCTGATCGAGAGGATACCACCACCACCAAAGGAGTAATTCGTCATCAGGTTTGGCATCCCCTTGGTTTGTTCCAAGCTTGGGGGAGTGCCGCGATATCACATCACTATCTTCTATCTTTTTACCTTTTTAGTAGAGTCATATCATGAATAGAGGAGTTATTATGTAGTATGGTTTGCATTATGGAATTGTCCCCTCTCTCGTTAGATTTGTATCCCTTGGTGTGAGTTTCCGTTATGGAATATTAATGAGAAGTTCTATCATTCACTCTTTTTGCATAGCTTATATTAGTTTTCAATTCGTGGTTATATGATTGATCTTGTTGTTAGTATTGGTATCACTTTGGGATCATTGAGTTAATTTAGTTGGTTTTGGCAAACCTGGCTCGGTCAGTAGCATCACCTTTTGAGAGTTGAAAAGAAAAAGATAAAAGTACTCTAGAGAAAAATAATTTCATCATCTTTCTTTCTTGATTTGCTCATAAGTCTACTATTCTCTAGTTAAGATCTTTTGTGCTTCTAAGGAAGATTACATGCTTGTCTTTATCACTTGTATGTTTGTTTGTTTCCTTCAACTCTTATACTTGCTACCCAGCCTTGCTAGCCAAAAACCTGTACTGAGAGGGAATTCTTCTCGTGCATCCACTCCTTTAAACCAAAACCTTTGCCATTTGTGTCCACCATACCTACCCAGTAGCATTATTGCTATTCCAAGTAAATTCCTGTTTTATCTACCTCACAAATTAAACTTGTTATGTGAAAATTAGTGATTAAAGCTCTCACGAACTTGATGGCACACTTTACTTCCTTGCATTTAATAAACTTGAACCATTGGGTCCTTCTTTGTTGCGCATATGCTTGCGCTTTATGAGTTGAAGTTAGCCGAACCATGTATCATGGGGACCGCTTTCAACACTTCATTGGTACTTGTACCTAGTTGATATCATGTTCTTTTGCTTATGGATCCCGGTGGTGTGAAATAAAAGTGGAACTTATAAGATCATGGAGTTTATATGTGTGTTAGAGAAACGCCTGGGCCGCTAGCCTAAGCGATGCCTAATCATGGTGGAAACTTGCAGCATAACTATAGTGAGCATTCTATGAAGCATCCTCAATAAAAACCTATGCAAATAGCAAATAAAAAGATCGCTGAGATGCTCACTGTCTGCTTTCCTTGTCATTTTGATTATGGGATAGCTCATGTGTCATGTGCAAGGGGTACCCCGTTGGCGGTTCTCAATGATACGCATGTATTTACAATGACAATAGCTTGCTCGTGACTGAAGTTGAGTAGCATGAGGATTGGTACTCATAAGTAAGGGGCATGGGACTCCAATTTATAACTTGTCAAGCATATCCTCTTAGTTGTGTCACTTTAACCTTAATCACCAAAAGATGCCTATGATAGGGGCAATGAGATCTGAAAGCTACTAAGTATCATAATTTTTGGGAGCTCTTTATGAGACTTGCAATCCCTGCTTCCCTCTGCGAAGGGCCCTTCTTTTACTTTGTAGTTGAGTCAGTAAACCTATTCCCTTCTATCTCAGCAAGTATTTTGAGTTGATGTGTTTCATTCATTCATATGATGATTTATTCAATCATGTTTCTTATGTTCCTTGTTTTGCACATTGCTCTTATCTTGATGTTTACTACTTTGAAAGCTATCATTGAAAAACCAGATATTTGTGAACTCCAGCAAATTATCAACTATTCTTCGACCAAGAGCTAAGTTTGCCATTACCAATTATGATTCACTTTATGTATCTTTATTGTGTTTCCTTTACCTATTGCAAGTTAAGTTATATAATAGTGAGTTGTCTTCTATTATGATCTATGTATTTGATGAATGTGATGCTTCATGTCCATATTCTTTTATCGACTCTTCACTCCATAAACCTGAGGTCATGTTTATTGAGCTCAGTTTCGCTTGGGGACAAGCGAAGTCTAAGCTTGGGGGGAGTTGATACGTCCATTTTGCATCACTATTCTATGTCTTAATTCACTATTATTCATTGATATATTTCGTATTGAGAGGTGATACTTATGTTATTTCATCTATTTTTGCATGGTTGATAACTTTTGGAGCATGGACCGCTGCAGTCAGGATTCTGATGGAAAAGGTGTTGTTTGGAGGCAAAATTCGCGAAGATCAGAAAATCTGGGAAAATATACGGAAAATCCTGCCGCGCCTGGAGGTGGTGTGGCCGCCCTGGCCCACTCCAGCCTCTCCCCTCTGGCGTATATCATCCCCACGAAACCCTAAGACTCGGGGAGCGACCACAAAAAGATTATGCCGCCTCTACGGGGTGGAAAACACCGAGAGAGAAAGATCTCTCCGACAGACAGATTTCTGCCGGGGGAATTCCTTCACGGAGAGGGGAGATCGTCGCCATCAACACCACCATCAAGCTAGACTTCATCGGGATCATCATCATCATCACCACCACCATCATCACCATCAGCACCCTCATCACCATCTCCATATTGCTGTAACAATTGGTTGAATCTTGCTATAGTTCATAGGGGAAACTTTGCCGGTGTTGATTACTCTTTGTAGTTGATGCTATTGAGTGAACCAGTGAATTATTGTTTATGTTCAGATTGTTATACATCATTATTCCATCTCCGATCATGATCCTTATGATGTCTTGTGAGTAGTTCGTTTGTTCTTGAGGACATGGGAGAAGTCTTGTTGTTAGTAGTGGAGTTGCGTTGAGAAAAATTCAATAGATTGTTATTTAAGTTGTGGTGTACTTCTTCTAGTGGTGTCATGTGAACGTCAACTACATGACACTTCACCTATTAGGGCCTAGGGGAATGCATTGTGTATTTGGCTACTAATCGTAGGGGTTGCCGGAGTGACAGAAACCTGAACCCCCGTTAGGAAACCATTGCACAAGGGATGTAAGGGTCTTAGAGTTTAAAGCTATGTTTAGGTTTCTACCTTAATTACTTTCTTGTACTTACGGATGTTTGCAAGGGGTATAATCACAAGTATGTATTTAGTCTTGGATGGGGCGGTACATTAGCACAGGTTCACCCACACAACACTTGGCAAGCTAGAGAAGATTAATCGACTATCTGAAGCGAAAGCACTTGATAGTCTTCCCATGTGTCCTCGAGAACGTTTGGTCATCTATAGAAATACAACCGGCTTGTCCTTTGCTGCATAAAGGATTGGGCCACTTGCTGCATTTATTCCTACTGTCTTTTATTTACTTGTACTTTTATTACTTGCTGCATGATTGGCCACGCTTGATTTGGACAAACTGGCAACACCGGGCGCTCCCCTGTTATGAGTGTCACGTCTCACGAGTTCTGTGGGCCACAGCCCAGTGTCACGTCCCCATTACTTCTCTTCCTCCCCGTACTTCTCTTCCTTACCCTCAAAGCCACTTTCCCCACTTCACTCCCATCCTGCCGTAGCCGCTAGCCGACAGCGCCTCCATCCCAATCCCCTCTCCGGCAGCCACCCCCCACCCCTCTCGCCATGGGTTCAAGGGAGACGACGAGGAAACACGTCGTGACGACAGGGACAGTGATTTTGATGTGAGTCGTCTCATCTCTATTTCTATCATCTGTAGCCAGTTATCTATTTTTTGAGCTAGATCTAATCTATTTACTCATGCGCGTATGATGTGTTAGGCCAACCGGACGATGTATGACTCCGACTATCACGGTTTAGAGGATGAAGACAGTCCTCTGGTATGTAAACATGGATATGTGCCCGCTAAATTTGTAGCCTTCGAGGACGAAACGCAGGCAAGAGGTTTCTACGGTGTCAAGGCCATCGTGCAATGATGCAAGGCGGAAGTTGCGGTGTTGTCAAATGGGTAGATCTAGAGTGGCCCAAATCGATGCAGAAAACACTAGACAAACTATGGGAAATGGTTGTCGAGTTGAAAGAATTCGTATCTAGCTCACTCCTTGACAGTGTTGAGATGAAGCTATGGGAACCAGTTGACACGACTAAGCATAAGCGAGATCTCAGGTGGGTGCAAGACAAGGTTATCAAAGTCGAGAAGGAGAGGGACGCGACGTTGGCCCTGAAGGCTAAAGCAGAGCAAGAACTGACTCAAGCAAGGAACGATCTCCACCAGGCCAAAGTCCTGCAGTACACAACTATGAGTATTGACAAGTGCATGAGGAAAAATGCAGAGAAACAATTGAAGTTGTGCAAGGAAGATGCTAAAAGGAAGGAGCAGACAATTCGATCCTTACTCTCGCAGGAAGATGCGCATCGGGCCAAGATTAGGAAGATCAAGGAGATGTGTGATAACTAGTTCTATTTATCTTAAGCTCCGTGCCTTTTTAAGTTGTAATATTTGTACTTGTTGACCTAGCGGTCTGAACTATTGGTCCCGGATTCCAGGGAGGAAAAAATTGCTCTGACCCCACATTAATTTGTGGAAGAATTTGTGATTTAGATCAATTTCTACCTCAATTTAGATCTCTGTCCCGGATTGGGAACGTAACCGTGGACCAAAGACACCTTTTCTACTAGTATATTCTGACACTGGTGGTTTGTTTAAACGTAATCTATGTGGATTGTGCCGCATGCAAATGGCACAACCACAATTTATAAAGTGGAAGCACGTACACCCGGTTACTGGAGATCCGGGAGCTTCGCCAGATGCAGGGGATGCAGGAGCAGAGAGGCGGATAGACGGGCTCAAGATTAGGCCAGAAAGTGGTACCCATTTCCTCCTCGTCTAGGCATTATCTGTGAGAACATTGTTGTTTATGTTGCCACGTCGTTGTGCAGCATCTGAAATAAGTTGCTGCTTTGTGGAGTGTGGCAGCTTAAATAATTTATTTCTATGCCACTTACATTTCTTCGTATTTGGAGACCTCCTACCCCTCAGCAATCGTGGAACCGGTGGATCCTTGTTTTTAGATAGCAGTGGCACAATCACAATTTCGGATTCAACTACTGACTCAGGCGTTTCCAAACCCTAAGTCGCGCTACATTTTACTCAGAGAACATGGGTTGATTGTTTTGCCCAGCAACGTGCCATACACAGAGCTCCAGAATTTAACAGAATTATATATATAGGTTCAAGTTCAACACACTACTATGCATCTTCATTGCTAGCAGGCTTCTTCCGCAGCCTGGGTGCCAATCCTTCACGTCCAATGGCTTCTTCATTTCCTGCCTTCTTCCTCTTCCTCGGTGCTAATTTTCTTAGCTTCACGTATTCTGCATCACCGGGACAATGGGCACCAGAATTGTGTCCATCATCATCTTTCCACTCGTTTTTAATTTCTTCGGCAGCAAAATGACATCTTTCCACTCGTTTTTAATTTCTTCGGGCAGCGAAATGACTGACCCGGCAGTCATGTTTCTAACCTTGCAGTGCTTCCTGTCAAAGAAACAAGATTGTTGCATAACTGCCCAATATCTACAGAGTAAATAAAACAAAAACTATAATTCAACACAAACATACAAACCCCAAGAGACCTTTGCTTACCAGGAGCTAATTGGGTTCGAGCAACCACCCTGTCCAAGAATAGAAGGGCGACTCCCAGTTGCAGCAGCTTTCACATCCAGTACATCACATTTCAGCTCAAACATGGCAGCCGAAGCATACATTTTCATCAACCCAATTAGCTGACTGTCACACGTTATAGGAACCATGATGCCACGTTCATCCATGAAGCTGAACTTTGTAGTTTGCTTCGGCCATAATTCAACATGATTACACAGAGCAGCAACCATACCAGATATAGTGCAGATCTGCGCAGGCGTTTCTTCCATCATGAAACAATGGTGTCCATACCTCTTGCCCTTAGAGTCGTACCTATAGAGGACTACCGTAACCAGGTAAGGGGGGTCCGCGCAGATCCCACTTGACAGAAAACTGTGGACAAAATATGTGTGTCAGCGTTGGGATAACAAACAATTTGAGGTTCAGTTGCCAGCTAGCAGTTGTAACTAGTGCGAATAGCAAAGAGAAGGGTAGATCACCCGCTTGTAGAGAGAACTTCTTCTTTCTTGATAGTAGGATCTGCCATCCTCCGAGCTTCTCGGCTCGTCGGCGGCGGAGGCGGGCTAGAGCCTCGCAACAGCGGCTACGGCATGCGCCATTGGAGCTCGGGATCAGCGACTGGGCGCAGCAACTGGGCTCAGCAACTTGGCGCCAGAAGTCAAATATCTGAAGGGATCGTCCTGCCTGGAGGGTGGATTCTAACGCCGCTGGTGCTAGGGGAAAGCTGGGAATGGATTTGTGAAATTGGTCAACGCATCCAATCCACTTAGCTTCTCGATTTGCCTAAGAGGTTGCCGCGTTGGCGCCCGCGTCACGGACATATTACCGACATGAGAGTCCGGACCGTCTACTTCATGGGGCAGCTTAACGGAATGTTTGAATTTGGCAGGGGTCAAATGAGTTTGCCTCAAAATGGCCCCTCTCAGTAGTTGGCGGCCCAACTTTTCGAAACGCGGTAATTTCAGGCAACTTAGGTACCGTCATGCGCTGGCCTACCAACTTTGGTACCGCAGACGAACAAGCCCCTCCATGGCGTACTCGTTGGCAATACCACGACACCAGGACGATAGATTCCATACCGCGTATGGTTCTAGCGCTCGCCGTCATACCCCATGCCGTAGGATGGTGGACCCCGCGTGTGCCATGGGCCAGCCGTCATCATCTGTGGGAAAGACCGCACACGGTGAGAGTTGTTCTCGGCGTGACACGCCTCCACACCCACCGGGTGGCGGGGCCCGCCAAAAGCCAACGTGACGATGCACAGCATGGGCGGAAGCGGGTTATGGTGGCAACAGGACCCGCCCAGATCCGAGGTGGGGCCGTAAGCCCATGCCTCGGCCGCGGTTTCTCGTGGCCGTTGGGTCCTCCCAAAGCCGACGTGGCATCATAAGCCCATGTCATCCGTGGTTTCTAACAGACATGGGGTCGTCTAGAGACGATGTGGCGCCGTAAGCCCATGTCAGTCAAGGTTTCTCGCCGCCGTGGGTCTCGTTCATTGTCGAGCTAGAACCCTAGATGGTAGACGTCTCCGGATGCTCACGTACGTCTACGATCTATCTGGCAGCGCCACTTCTTGCCTACAAGAGTTCTAAAGGATGACAATGTTCATGTTCAGAGCCGAGCTGACAACGTAGACTCTAGCTGTACGTGGGTTCTCGTGGGTGCTAGCTTAGCTGCAACGTTATTCCTCAGTGAGGTCGTGCGGTGGGTCCTTCTAATGCGAGGTTTTAGTGAGAGATGTGTCTAGTATAAAACAGTTCTCTCGGTTATTTGCATACACATTTCTTTAGCTAGGTCATCTCCTTCCCCGCATACATCATGCTTCCCCACATCCCCGTGGCCATCCGCATGCGTCGGTATGATGAGGACAACAGTAGCCGGCGATGCTGGTGCCCATGGCGGTGAGGTGAAACGAACTAGCAATGCTAGGAGACAACAGGATGAATCGAAGACACAGTGTCAGCGATGTACGACACGACACCTAGGAGGCAAAGTAGTCTGAGCTGGCCCTAGCCTCCCACACTTTGGTGCGGTTGTAGGCTGGGGATTGGTCTCGCTTTTTTCCTTCATATTACATTACCGTCAGTGGAGGTTTAATATGGAGGTAAGTATCCTCTTCCGTTTTACCGTCTTCTTCCTCATGCTCTTCGAGAAATGGTGCCACGTTTCCAACTCTTAAGTATGTTCGTGTCCTCGCTTCCTCCATCTTGTTTTTTAGAAGAGTTTTTCTACTACGCTAGGTTACCTAACACTCTCTCTATCTCTTTGCTAGTCCACCGCACATAGAGATCATCAACAGATCAATGGCTTCATAGAGGGTGGTGACACGTAGATAGAAAAATCCACCCGCGTCCTCGGTGGGTGTGGTTGTGCATCTTCGGCGATGGCGTCATTGGCACCCCGGTAGGCCGTTTTGCTGTGACAACCCCCAAGAATCTCTCTCTTTGAGACTCATTTTCTTTGCGTCGTGCAGGTTTCCGCATCAGAGAGTTGCATCGGTGGGAGGCGCCTGCGTTCGTTCGTCATTGGCTACTACTAAGCCCACCACATCGCCACGGTGACATCAAAGGGGAACATGCAGGTACGACAGCGTGTATATTTGTTTTCTTTGGTAAACTGTATTTCTTTAATAGTTGACTTTGTTTTTCTCTTTCTGTGGAGACCAACGATGGGTTCGGGGCCATTAAGAGAAGTTGGAGCATTCGAGGTGCGACTGGTTGAAGCTGGAGCTGCCGAAGCGCCATTGAGAGAAGGTGGAGCGGCTAAAGCAAGGACACTATTCCTTCCAAGACGAGACATGCAGTTGTAGCAACGACACTGAAGCACACTCGATGATGACATGGGCTGTAGCAACGCAACCGCAAAGAGGGAAACAAGCATACAAAGCTTTAGGTAGATTTAGCTTTAGTTGTATTAGATTTCAAATGATTTTTTTTGTTTATCCTTTGCGTGTCTTGGACCAATCGTCTATAACAGTTGGAAGTATATGAATTAGCAGCATTTCATGGACTGACGTTGTATCTGTTGTTCAGTGACATCATCTTAGTATATGTGTAGTCCTCAAACTCGCCCTTCACTCAATTAGACGTGAATGATTTTTGTTCTCCATTTTGCGAACTGTCAAATATGAACGCTTTGTATACTCGCATTTGTGAACTCTTCACTTAGCTTTTTCTGTGAACTCTATGATTGTAGAGTGGTATTTGTTCTTACATACGCGACTACGTGCTTCGGTAAAAAAGTCTTTATATGTTAACTCGCAGTGAGTGGACAAACACGGTAAGGTCAGACGCCTTAACAAGGTGGACTTGATCTCGACGATAAGACGTAGGGCCTTCCGGTGTCCAAGGAAACATCACACTTGCCTTTATCAAAGTGTTGTTTATCCATCACGGAATTCAGACCCTTCGTGTATGTACGCTACAGATTCAACTCGATGATCCACCTTACGTATTCACGAGAGACGTTGATGGTACAAGCGACTAAATGCCAACGCTTATCTATGTTACATATTCGTAGGTAGTGTGAACGCTAGAAGCGACTCTTTGGTGGAATGTCTAGTCTCGCCTTGCTTGTTTAGATTTCTCTCGACCTATTAATAAACTTCCCTATGTAACCTAGCGTATCGAGAAAATGAGCTTCATTTCGATGAACCTCCTAGCACGTCCAAAGGAACGATGCTCTTTCTTTATTGTATAGCGACGACCCGTAACGAGGTTAGGTGTCTGACACGTCAGACATGGATCCTTGAGTGTGTGTAGGGTCTCTCAACAGCGTGAGCGCATGTTTTATTGGCGTTTGGGATGATGACACGACCAATACGTCATTCTCCGCGTATGGCTAAGACTGAAGAGATCATCAGACTAATGAATTATTTCGTCAAATGATTCAACGTTGCAGAAATCGTAAACACTACTCTCGGAGTCCAACACTAATAGGAAAAGAGCTATCAGTGGCGCACCAAAAAAGAAGTCAGTGCCGCACGGAGCGTGCGCCACTGATAATACACTATTGATAGCAGGGTCGTCAGTGGCGCATGTCCAGGTGTGGCACGGATAGCAGGGTTGTCCATGGCGCATGACCATACCGTGCGCCACAGATATTAGCAGCAGCGCACGTGAGCTAGGTGCCCCACTGACATTGTGCGCCACTGATGTCAAAAACGGTGCACCACTGACTACTCGAGTGTATTTTTTTCATTTATACGGAAGTTATACAACAGTTATATACATCAGTTATACATCAATATACCGAATATAAGATGATAGTTATCCAAAGTGCTAAAATACATCAAATATGAATTCAAGTGTTAGATTATTACACAAAGTGGTAGTACAAAGCTGGTCATCACATTACAAATTCAATCATCACATTACACATAGAGCTATCACCCTATACTATGATCGAATAGAGGATAGCGGCGGCGACGACAATTGTGCAACACCGATACCATGATCAAGATCTTCATCCAGCTCTTCATCAAACATGGAACCCGACCCCTAAAACATGGAACCAGACAAGGCATAAAGTATATGTTATACAAAAAAAGAATTGCAGCATGTTTGCATGGTAGCAGTCCCTATATTCCTAACATGCATAATATATTCCTAAAGCAGCAGCAGTCCAAAAACACATGCATGGTGAAGTGATATATGCCTGATAGATGCCTCAAAATGGAATAAAAGGCACAATTGCCATTTTTGGCTGCATTTACTTGTCACTGTGAAGTGATATATACCTGAATTGTGCAATGTTCTACTTGTGTGTGCATGCTTTTGTCCACAGGTGCTCTTATATGTCAATAAAATTTAGCACACACTCTGCATCGACATTTCATTCCAGCTATGGAGACCAAGTTTTACTCAAGGATAAGCAATGCAAAGAGGGAGGAGAGGAAGGCTGCTAAGGCACTTGAGAAGTTGGGTGAGGTAGCAGGGCCAGCTGATCCTTCATTCTTAGAGCATGAAACCCTTTCCGAAGGTTTGGTCAAAAGCAATGCTCCTTTGCCTGAAAAGGTTCCATCAAGGTTGCTTCCTGATCTCAAAGCAGCTACCGCATTGTTATTGATTAACAAAGGCATTGAGTATTGCAAAGATAGGATCAAGATGCTGAAGAATAAGAAGAAGAAGGAGAAGTGTGGTGAAGGCAGCAGCAAATAGAAGAAGAAGGGCAGTTTGTTCTATGAATAAAATATAGCTACTAGAGTTGTTTTACTACTTGTATGTGCTTGTAGCAGGATGATGTGTATGTGTTTGTAGCAGTATGCGTTTGGTTCCAAATAATCTCTCATTGTGTTTCAGAATATGTATGTGTCCATTTTACTTTGACTTGGCATTTTATTCATGTTAGCCCCAAGCTTTTTGTGTGTTACCCATTTTACTTTTGAAAATCTACCAAACATGTGTTATCCTCCTCCCCTCTCTAATATTTTGGAAAGCCTACATCCTTCAGTTGGCCAGAGATAGAGCTAGCAATAAAAAAAAAGGCACCTGCAAACATAAGCCCAGGACTAGTTGGCTTCACAAACAAGTTCTACAAATTCTATATACAAGAGATGAAACCTGAGTTGGAACAACTTTCAGGCACTATATGACAAGGAGATTCAGCTAGCAGGTTTAAACCTTGCAAGCATTGCACTCCTATCAAAATGTGATAGTCCTATGATAATAACTAACTACAAACCAGTATCACTCCAACATTCAATCCCATATCTAATTGCAAAGGTCCTTGCTAACAGGCTACAACCAATAATCATAAGGTTGGTGGATGAAATGAGTCAAGTTTTATCAAAGACATATCAATTGTTGAGAATTTTGCATCTGCAATTGAAATGATTCAATGTGGTAACAGACTGAAACAACCAATTATTCAACTGACTAATGCTACTTTGATAGCAAGAGGATTTTTGATATGGTTATTCAACTGATGGTCCCTCGCTGGTGCCGACGCGAGACACCCAGTCCGTGCAAAACTAGCTAGCTTGTATGAATAGAGGACATGCTCTACATGGCAGCAACTCGGGTGTGTGGGTTACTGTTCGCAGGCCTTGGGGTCGTCGACGCTTTGGCGGGTCATCACAGGCATGTCCTCCGTGCCGCTGCCAGAGAGCATCGTTCACTAGTGCGTCGTTGACACTGTAACGCTGCCGCAGAAACTTGTCGTCATCCGCTCTGCCAACTTTAGCATGTTCCTCCGTTCCTCCGCTGTCGTGATCACATCGCCTCCAGAGGTGGGTACAATGGACATGGCGCTGACCAGGCGCCCGCACTGCCACTTCAGCATCAATGTATGTCCACCGCATCGCGCCGAATACCAGCTCAGAAGTTACCAGGGACTTGTACAGGTTGTGCACCATGGCATCATCGTCGGCCTCGACGCCGCCACCCGTACTGCTCCTAGCAGGAACCCTAACCCTAGCTAGGAACCCTAACCCTAGCTACGAACCCTAACCCTAGCCTGGAACCCTAACCCTAGCAAGAGAGGGGAGAGGGTAGGGGAGGGGAGGGAGAGCGAGCCTCAAACCTGGTAGGTGGTGGACGGAGGCAGGTGGTGGCGAACGGCGGCAGGTCGTGGCGGCGCGCGGCAGGTGGTGGTGGTGGGCTTTGTATTCTCCAATCTGCTAGCGCGGAACGAGAGGAGGTGGTGGTGGTGGGATTCGTCTTCTCCGCGGCAGGTGGTCTTCTCGCCGGTCTCACTAGTGGGGAGGAAGGAGAGGACGGTGGCACTGGTGTCGTCTTCGGGACAAAGGAAGCAGGGAATGAGAGGACGAAGGGGAACGGGTCAGGGCGCACACGCGTTATCGGCTAAGTGCCCAAACTCAGTGGCGCAAGCTTGTTCCGTGCGCCACAAATATGCATGCATCGATCTTATCTGGAGATGGTGTCGACCACCAGAGGTGGGGCCCACGTGTGCGTGGCGCACCGTTCTTGCCGTGCGCCACAATTATAAGAAGATCAGTGGCGCACCTCTATCCAAGTGCGCCACGGATAACTATCTGTGGGGAACCCTTTAGATGTGCGCCACTGATATGACCCCCGTGGATAAGCATTTTCCTACTAGTGCAAATCCTTAAGAGAGTGGTTCATGTTACTGCAGATATGCTCGTGATTATATTTCCAGATCCTTATAGCCCATAAACGATCTTCCTAACTTATACAATAGCCAAAGCTATGTTTGACCATGCCCCGAGGGGCGCAAAGAGCAATCTAGTTACTACAATTCCATATTGACCAAACCAAAGATGAAACCCCTATGCAAATCCTAGTTTAATTCTTCTTGTCGATAACATTTAACCAATTGACAAACATATTTGGTACATTAGTTGGTGGTGGTATGTTATAAAGAGATTAACATCTGACTAGGGAGACGTGGAGATTACCCACTCTTCCAGAACGCAAAATAGATTTGCTCACGAGCTTGCTCAGTTTTTAGTTTTCTCAGCGGATGTGGTCGTTGGTATCATTTTGGGAACATGGATCGCAGTTTCTATCCCATCTCAGTGGTGCTGATTATAATGTTTTTTGAAATAGATCTCGCATATTCCTCGAAGAACACAAAAAATCTTCTCCGCTTTTAGGTTGCATGCTACTTGAAATATGATTATAATTTTTCAATCTCTAATCGGAAACACACATCGACCTTTACATTAAGATTTTGCAGACCAAAAGTTTCTACTTACTCCAGTCAAACTTTCATTTTCAGAAGAAAAGAAGGCTCAGATAAATCTTTGATTATGTTTCCATGAAAAACCTAGATTGTGTCTTGACTTTGTGAGAATAAATGAGGACTCAATGCTCTAATATAACCATGTTAACTTTTTGGCGTGGTTTTGTTTTGAACCTTGTGCTTGTTTGACATGTACACCTCAGTGTTAGTATAATTGTATACATGTTGAATCCCGGGGTTAAATTGTTGTAATATTGCATCCTAGTGAAATCTATAAAAGGTTCCATTATAACAAAACCATAAGCTCATGAGGAAATTAGTTGCGGGCATTGAACATATCATACTCATTTCTCAAAGAGGCGGTCCAAGCGTACAACCTTTGTATCGGTTAATGCACATAACTCATGTTTTAATAAGATTATTAGAAGTAGAACTGATGGACTATGTAAATAATGAAGCTCGGATATGATTTTCATCAAATGAGTTTACAGAAATAGACCACCAACATAAACCTCAGGCGTCACAAACCTATTATTCCATTTTCACCCATATCAGATAAAAAATCCCCCATGATACAGTTCTAATTGGCTACAACTTAGTATGGTACATATCATGCACCTCTACATGCTGTAGGGGTACATTATATACAAGTCCTTTGACTTGCTCAAGTAGGAAAGATATCCTGTATAACTTGAAAAAAATGATTATTAAAAATAATCATGGCAGCATGACCAAATAGACCAACCTTACTCACAAAAAAATAGACCAACCCAAAGTATATACACCTACTTGAATTTTTATCCTTCAATGAACTTCCAAAATCTGCAAGATGTTGTTCCACCGTACCTATGATCCTGGTTGTTGTGTAAGGTTAAACATACATTCAATCAAAAAACAATGTTCGATCTTCTTGTCCCCATTGGAAAAGTTCCACCACTTACTGCCATTATCTTTGCAGAATTATCATTAATCAAGCTTTTGGGCATAGGTACACAAGTTGATAATATCATGTCGGTTGAACTAATATTTAGCACCAGTATTGTTGTGCTATGCCACATTGCTTTTCCCTATATATATCCACTAGTTCTTTGTAATTCTTGAAAACCGTATGATGAAAATTGTTGTGTGTATCATTCGATCTACATAGTGGGGATATATACGCTCGCTTTCCAAAGAAAAATGAACATGCTTCTTAGTTGAATCACTTCACATCTTGGTGGTACGAATATTATATGTTGGTTAAGGATCAAGGTGGGCTAGGAATTGAGGTTCTAGAACTAAAAAGTAAATTCCTTCTTAGCAAATGGCTTCATAAGTTACTCGATGAAGAAGGTGTATGGAAAGAATTAATACATAATAAATATCTTCACTTTAAAAGCCTTTCCCAAGTGAAATAAAATTCTACTGATTGACCCTTCTGGAAGGGACTTATGAAAGTTAAAGAGGACATTTTAATATAACATTCCTCAAAGAAAACAAGTTTTAGTATCCAATGTTATGATGCAAACTCCCCTAAATATAGGTTTTAGAAGAGCACTAACCAGAAATAAATGGACAGGATGGCTGCATTTAGTACGCAGACGCATGGATGTCCAATTGGTGGAACAACCGGATGTGTTTGTGTGGAAGCTCACAAATTCGGGTTCTTTTTGGTCAAATCGATGTATTCAAGTTACAGGAATGACCACATGGTATTTCTTCGTAAATATATTTGAAAAATGAAAGTACCACTTAAGATCAGGATCTTTATGTGGCTTTTGTATCAGAAAGTTTCGCTAACTAGAGATAATCTCACGAAATGTAATTGGAATGGTAGGAAGAAGTGTTGTTTTTGTAATCATGAAGAAATGATACAACATTTATTCATTACTTGTCCTTATGCTAAAATCATCTAGTACACAGTGCATATGTCAACAAACTTTTCTCAACCAAAGAATATCAAAAATCAATTTGGGAATTGGCTTATGGGACTGAAAAAAAGATAAAGTTCAGATTCACGTAGAAGTTTGTGCTTTATTATGGGCCATATGGAATATGCGCAATGATGTAACTATTAACAATGCAAAAGTTTCCTCTTTTATGCAGGTCATATCTCTTACTTAGCACTGGACCCGTATGTGGTCGTACATGCAACCTTTGTAGGCATGCCAGGATTTGGATATTGGGTGGAACCAACTGGATAGAGTTGTATGAAAAATATACAATCGGTGCAACTGGCATTCTGATCTTATGATAGAATGTTAATGCAGAGTCATCTTCCGGTGTCAGTTTTGTTCCTTTGGTTGATTCACATAGAAACTTTGAGTGACACATGATGTACTTGTGTAATCCCGTATTTAAAAATAAAGTAATAAAAGGCCACATGCATCAATCAAAGCAGAGGCCAGGACACTTGTTCCCCTTTCAAAAAAAATTGGTAGTACGAAACAATAAAAAAGGCACGTGAAAAATGGTTGGAAGTTTATTTTCAAAACTAGTGTTTTGCAACAGAATATGCCCACAGGTCATTGTATTAGTGGAATATAAATAGGCCAGGAAGAAGACCGGTGAACTAATAAGTTGCTAAAATTGCTACAGTTCTTTAGATGTCGCAATAGCCATTGGTCAGAGAATGAACAACATCCATGACTTCCCACACAACAAAGGTACCCCGTAGAACTTTAAGACCTTTTGGAACTAGAGTTTCTACCCATGTATAGCAACTCGTGGTTTCTGCCTGCTAAGATACATATAGGTATGGGAGGTATTAGGATTAAGTAAGAAATTTTGTATTGGCACTAGCACCATGCATGTGAATGTGGAAGTTTGAAAACCAGCCTGCCTTGTGTTCAACACTTCCCATGCGCTCGTCCAATAGATCTCCTTGGAGAGACGATACTAGCCGCATGATCTTTGTCTAGAAATGGTTTGAAAAACATTATGTTGCATAGTAGGTGCTTACATGTGCCAGATCCTACGAGGAGAACCCAACACCCCCTCCCTCCATATGTCTCTGGGTGAATTCTTTTGTTTTCACTTCCTACTCCTATATGATTTTTTCAAAGCCACGCTTCCCTTTAAACAGAGTGTGCTTTTGTTTCAAATGGACCATGAAACTATAGTTTGAAATACTCTTTTGAATACCGTGTCTCCTGGTATAATTTGTGGTAACAAAGTAACCAGAGTCTCAGGAAACTTCATGCGTGCAATCTTTCATGAATCATACAATGCTAGATCGAGGTGGCTTGTCGTCCTCACGTCAGCGGGGTAGACACTCTGCCGTGATCGTCTCCACTCGCTAGTCAACAATACTTCTCCCATCCCGAGCTTCATACATAGCATTGTCTGTCCTCTGAGAGGGTAAATAACTGGTAGGAGAAGAGAATGCATGGTACCCACCCATGAGGATATTTGAAGCGGGCCGGTACCACAGTGACTGAACATGCAACATTTTTTAGGTCGTCTTCCATGTGTACTGGGTGAAGTGCAAAGTCACGGCTCCTACAGCCTAGCGACGAATGATCATCTCGAACTGGAATGGTGATACGCGATCACCGTGGCATAATTTTCTCAGTTTGTTTGTGTCTCACAGTTTGCAGCTTTGCCTTGATCCTCTGAAGGCTCAACTGGCATCATGCTTGGAAGGAATCGCTCTCACAGTGCAGAGGTATCAGAGAATCAAACTATCAATAACCTTGCATGCTGGAAAAAAATACTACCATGTTCCATAATATAAGCATTTCTAGCAGTTCAAAGTAGCAGCGATACAAGCAAGTAGGATTCAAATGACCCCGACTGCAACAAACCATGTTATGCGTCTTTAGTTAATGAGGTCAAAATCTTGCTAGAGGATGCGGATGAGTTTCTAGATGTACTCCTATTAGCGCGTTAAAAAAAGCTTTAGGATATCTCAGTCGTTTAGATATATCAAGCTCTACGATGATTGTTAGTATGTAGTTATGCAATTTGCCCCAATTGCAAGCTGATTTATGAAAATGCCAACTTTAATATATACTCGCATGCATGTTATGACTTATGACCATCCTTATCCTTTTAAATACAATAAAACACAAACGACAACGTTCCAAATCTTCTTGCTAGCAAATGAGAAACATAATCAGCTCATCCTGTCATTTCTCTTCTGTTGTCATAAAATCTTCAGCGTTGCCTTTCAGTCACATGATCGGGTCTCATTTGCAAATATTGACTGTATATTCCTTTAAACACTAGCTAGAGAAAAATAAGCATAGTGGGCAGTTGTCTGGTACATGACAATTTAATAGGCATGTTCCAAATGGTTACAAATTTATTTCTTCTCAGTTATCAGACTAGCCATGGTGGGAGTTACTATCTTCGTAGTGCATGATATCATGGAAGGCTTCGTTTATTAGTATATTGACTCATTTTTTATTTGGGAACCATTGTGTTATTGTAACATAGCTAGTTACACCAAACATCTATCTCTTAATTTAATGAGATGTCATGTCATCAAAATATTTAGTTGACACTGCATGTAGCAATATGTTACTGGAGTACCTATATTTCTCTCACTGTGACTAGTCTCATGCATGACAATAATGTGCCCACCTAGAGTCGTGAAATTGGTGGAATATAAATAGGTCGCAAAGATGATCGTGGTCGTATAAGTTGCTAGTACTACATCTATAACTCAATTACAACAAGGGCAGAACCTTCATGGATATATTGGTTTTTCTCTTTATTTATAAAACGGGGCAGTAGCCTGTTTCGAATGGTTGGATATATTTTCTTTTGGCTGGCCATAGAACCCGCTAAGATACTATAGCTATAGGTATGAGAGGTATTAGGAATATGAAATTGACATTTTCTTGGTGCTTTCCTAACATCAACAGGAAAGTTGGGCACCTGGAGTATCACGTATTGGAAAACTTGCATGCCCTTACAAGTTGGATTACCATTCATGGCGCAGTGTTCATGGATGAAAGGAGTCTATCTCGTTGAGGTGCTTACCAGTGTGACAGTGCTGACTCCCGTGAGCAGAAGCTCTCATTTTAACGACGGGTTTGGCGGTGCCTACGTGAAGGTTAAGCAATATCATAATGTATATACCTCATGGACGCGCACACCTGGTAAAAGCTGTGAATGTTTTGCCCGGCTTCAGGAAATCCTCACACGCTTGTCTATTTTCATGTAGTGTGCACTTATGGGATTAATTAATGCAAACAACGATGCAATGTATGTGATCGATCATAAGGTTTTAGTTGTGTTATCCTTCCGCATCCCATCTTATACCCATCTCTCTGCTATCGGTTTCTAGACTAGGGTCTTAGGGCTTGGCACGTGTTTCAGAATCTACTGGAAATACTCAACTTTAAGCATTGTACAAGGCGGCATAGACAAGCGCATTACTCGTGCGAAAATAACATATACACTAGATATAGTGGTAGAAACATACTGTTATTCACAAAATTCACAAACTTATCCATCACATGTGGATTATGATTCGTTGCGGAAAATACTAGTACCATATATGTTTGCTTCCTCTATACTGCAAATCACCACATGTCCCTTCAGTTTCTTTTCTACCTCCATATTGCTTGTGCACGTGTGTTCATATGTATAAGATCTTCATCTTATAATAATTTTAGTTATTACCTACTACGGGATATAGCTTGTCATACACGCATCATCGACGCACACCCTTTATATTACATGCATATGTTGTATGTACAACAAAAATAATGTAACTATGTCTATCATCTCTGCAGAGATATATTTTTACACATATTATATGTACCATACTATCATTGTTGACGGGGACTATTCTAGATTGATAGTCGACTTGCTGAAAGCTCATTTCAACATGAACCCAGACCCACTCCATCAGACTCCAGGGCGCCGCCGAGGGCTCCCTATCCTGCCGCCAACCACCCCCCTCCCTGATCTACCACCCCTCCGCCGTTGCCACCGGCGCCGGCTGCGTTGGCGGCGGCCCTGGCGCCGAAGGGGCCGGGGAGAGTAGATCGCGGTGGCAGTTCGCTGGTGGCGACTGGGGTCAGCGTTGGTGCTTCGGCTGCGCGCGGCGGCTAGGGCGGCGCCCCTGGTCGTGTGGCGGCGGTGGCTGCTCCCTGGACGTGAGATCTGATCGTGGAGGTCGGCTGCTTGCGGCGGCTGGACCGATGCCCGGATCGTGTTGCGGCGGCGGCTTACCCATCAGGTATCGGCGCAAGGTGTGGTAGTTGTGGTCGTACATCTAGGCTTCCGCCTAGATCCGCCATCGGCGTGGCCTTTTGGTTGCCTGAAGGTGCGTGAGGAGGCGGCACGATGTTTCTTGCTCGGGCCGACGTACCGGCGGGGGCGCGTGGTTATTGCAGGCTTGTCTCCTCTTCCACCGGAGGGGGCGGGCGGCGGACGGCGGCGTGGGGGCTTGTTGTTCTGTCCAATAATGGCGACCGGTCCTAGGGTTCCTTCTGCACGAAGACAAAGATCTACTTGTTACTTGCATTTGTTGATCTGGCCTGGAGAGGCGGGTTCCGGAAGGCTCCGCCGGAGAACTCCCATGAGCGCATCATTCCTGGAGATTGCTGGATCAGAAGGTATTCGGTCGTGCGTGACCATGTTTTTCTGGCCGTTTGGTTTCAGCGGGAGCGTTGCGAAGCTCTGCTGTTTGTTACCATCATGTTTCATGTTTTCAACGATCCATGGTGAAGTCAGATGCGGAGAATGTCAAGAAAGCAGGAACATGAGGGCAGCAATGGTGATTTGAGTCTTTCAGGCAGCGAGGAACTGGCTGCGTGATCCGTGACTTGCGGCAGCGTATGTTTGTGGGGGCGACAACACATAAGGAGTTCCTAGTCTTACCTTGCAGGGTAAAAATCCAAGGTCTGACCTTAATTAGTTGTGCCTAACAATGGCCTTGTTGAAGGTATTGCTTTGAGAGCGAAGACTTTTCTCCAGGGTGAAAACATATGATCTTTATAGGGCAACGACGACGCTTGTGCATTGTTTCCTTCTTGAAGGCGTTGCTATTGGAGTGGTTGAACTACTAGTATTGTTCTGGTGGTGTTAGTGTCGTTGTTTCGAGGCATCGTTCTCTGTTGCGGGACTTTTCCTTTTTGTAATTTTTTTCTGGGCTATGTGCATCCGTAAGGCCGCTATGCTATGCGTCGTTGCAGAGGCTGGATGTAATTGGTATCTCCGCGATAATAATATATACTCTTTTGAAAAAAAATATATATCAGGCACATTATAACAACTCTCTTCGTACGGGTTTATTAGGCCGGAGGGCCAATTACGCAAGCCCAATGAGAGATTTTACTTGTGAGCAAACATCCAATCAGATTTAATTCACCTGTTGCCTCCACCATGCATAAATTCCTTTTTTTTTTGCTCACTCGCTTCCTTTTTTTGCTTCCTCTGCGGTACTTAGGATGGAGTTGTCTGACTGCCGGCAAAAGCCTAATAGATGGCGGGTGAGGCTGGTTTTGTGTTACGAGATGCGATGCGCAAAATATATATAGTCAACTCAAGATGTGATTTTTTTTAGAAATCCGCAGGAGTGTTGCCTTTCAATCACACGAGTCTCATTTCCATATCTTGACTATGTATTCCTTTGAACAGAAGAGTAAACAGAAAATGGTGGGTAGTTGAACGACTTCACAGTTTTGTACAGAACGATTTAAAAGGTATGTGTGCCAAATGCACGGCTGGATGTTTATTTCTAAGATCTTGTCGTGCAATAGAATGTGACCACCTCTGGTCATTACATATACTGGTGGAATATAAATAGGTCACGAAGATGACTCGTGGACTAATAGGTTGCTGAAATTGCTAAGGTTCTTTAGATGTTGCAGTAGCTGTTGGTAGGAAACACAACAATTGGAACTCAGTAGAGTGTCTACCTATATAGAAAATCAATCGATTTCTGCCCGCAAAGATACGTACCGGTAATTAGGTATGGGAGGTATTAGGACTAAGAAAGTGACAATTTATTGGTGCTTGCACCGTACCCATGAAGAATAGAGTATTTTTCTGTTTCTTTGGAGAACAATCCTCCTCAGTGTACGAAGCTTTGCACGCACTTGCGCGTTCGATTACCCACGTTAGACAAGACTAGCTGCTTCATTTCGTCATGACTCATGTGGTTTTAGGTTTGTGTGGGAAGCGTGATGGGTCGTGGCTCGTCCAGGATCTGGAGACGAATAGATGGACGGATCCAGTCTAAACCAAGCGATCGCGTCGAAAGACTATGGCCTCTCTTCGTTGGGTGTTGTTTCGTACTCCCTCTGTTTTAAAATATAAATGTTTTAGGTTTGTAAAAGGAGTGTTTCTAGATCCCTTTAGTGTGTAGATTTACTCTAAACCTAAATAAATCTATACACTAAAAAGGATCTAGATACACTCCTTTCACAAAGCTAAAACATTTTATATTTTGAACCGGAGGGAGTACAAAATTAAATCCTTATTGTGTGTTGCTTTTGAAAGGAGTGTATCTAGAAGTAAAATGGCCGTTTCTTTAACAAGTCTTACGAATGAAAGGTTTTGATCCGAATTTTTGTGCATGGGTCAAAAAAATTGTGCAAGGCGGGAGTGTTGGAATAAGGGTTAATGATGATATTGAACACTATTTCCAAACACGAAAAGGTTTAAGACAGGGAGACCCACTATCTCCTTTGCTTTTTAACATAGTGACAGACATGTTAGCAATTTTAATTGCACGAGCGAAGGGGGATGGCCAAGTGGGAAGCCTTATACCTCATCTGGTACAGAGGGGCGTTTCTATTTTACAATATGCCGATGACACCATTTTGTATATGGAACACGATCTGGATAAGGCTGTAAACATGAAGCTGATCCTAAGTATTTTTGAACAACTATCAGGATTGAAAATTAATTTTCATAAGAGCGAGATCTTCTGTTTTGGAGAAGCAAAGGTAATGGAGCAATAATACAAGCAGATTTTTGGTTCCGAGGCTAGTGCTCTTCCCTTTCGGTATCTTGGAGTACCTATCCATTATAGAAAATTGCGTAACACGGAGTGGAATCAAATTGAGAGTCGTTTTATGGACAAATTGGGATGTTGGCAAAGTAACATACTCTCGTATGGGGACCGCTTGGTTTTAATTAATTCGGTGCTCACAAGCTTACCCATGTATATGCTTTCTTTCCTTGAGATACCTATTGGTGTGAGGAAACGATTAGATTTTTTTAATCAAGATTATTTTGGCAGAGTCATGACTCTAAAAGAAAGTACATGCTATCTAAATGGAATATTATTTATCGTCCAAAAGAGCAGGGAGGATTAGGAATAGAAGTACTAAAACTTAAAAATAAGTGTTTGTTAAGCAAATGGCTTTTCAGATTACTTACTAAAGAGGACATGTGGCAGAAATTGCTACACTAAGTACTTATACATCATAAGTCGCTGGCCCAAGTGGAGGAGAAACCAGCTGACTCACCATTTTGGAAGGGCCTTATGAGGGTTAAAAAGACTTCTTTGAAAGAGGTTTTTTCAAAATTGGAGATGGATCAACGGTTCGCTTTTGGGAAGATGTGTGGTTAGGTGACACGAATTTAGCGCATCAGTACTCTTCGTTATATAACATTGTTAGAAGGGAAAATGTCCTTGTGACGGATGTTCTAGGCCAAATGCCTCTAAATATTGGTTTTAGAAGGGCCTTGACTGGTAATAAATGAAATGAATGGCTGCATTTATGCCGGAGATTAATGAGAGTACAACTTAGTGAAGAGCATGATATTTTTCTTTGGAAATTATCATCCACGAGTTTATTTTCAGTCAAATCTATGTACTTAGATCTAATGAATGATCATATAAGGTGTCAACACCCGGATTTTTAATCCCAGATGCATGTTATATCATACATCGCAATCCCAGGATTACCATTTTTGCGAGACATAACAGATTTGATATCACAGTACATCATCCATTACAAACCATAATAAGGTCTTACACAAATAAAGGATCTCATGATCCAGTCTTAATACAACAAGCAGCGGGATAAATAATAAGCATAGCGGTGGGGTCCATCTTCAGTGTCACAGGCAATGCTGACGATGGGAGATAGTCCTAGTTGTCATAGCCGTCCTGCTGTCCTTCTTCCGGATAGTCCTCTTCATAGTCTAGCCACGGGAATAGCCAGGGACAAATCCATGAGTACTCTTTAAGTACTCGCATACTATCACTAGTAAGTAAGGTAGTTCTAGTAGGAATTCTAAGCTCTAAGTTTATTTGCAAGGTTAAGTTTGAAACCTAAGCTGAGTTCAGAAGTAAAAGTTCTAGAATCACTTAAGTTGGGAACTTAGTTTTCATAGTCACAACTCTATTGTGGTCAATTCAAAGTCACCATCCATTTCATAAGTCATTTTGAAAACATCTGACGACGGAACAGTATGTCCACTTCAACTTTCCATGACCGCGAACGCGGCTATTCGAATAGTTTGACACTCTGCAGAGGTAGTACACTTTCTCCACAAAATTCGATACATTCGTCAGGGATAACCCTGCATCATCATACTTAGTATGCGGATAATCAAACATAACCTTTAAATTACACACCCTAGTATAAGCACCTCTCCTATGAGCTTGGCCTCCCAGCCATGGCCATCTGCCATCCTGGGCACTGCATAGATGGACAACATTGAGAGATAGCCTCAGCTCAGACCTCTCCCACGAGGGAACTCATACTAATGCATATAAACTTTCGGCTAAGCCTTACCAAATTCAGGTATTATGGTTGTACGGTAAATTTGGAATGGTATCACATCCGAACCCAACCATCAGTTTTTTTATAAAGGGTTAAGGCTCATGCCTCAACATTTTCATCATCATAAACCCCTTTGTGTTTCTCAACACATGTCAGAACATCTCAATAGAATGACTCATTATTCTAAGGTTTTCCTAAGTCATTTTTACCAAGTATTCCCATCTAAAGTGATCAAGTTTCCTGTTTGGTACTAGTAACTAAGGTTAAGAGTGTTCACTAAGGTGGGATGCTAATATCAATCTCATGTCATAGAATGACACCTAAGTATAACTAGATAGTCCAAGTTTTATACTCTTTATGCTATCTATAAACAAAGTAAAGAACTTTGGTAAAGTAAAAGAAAGTAAAACTTGGGGTAGGTATAAGTCAAAATGTATAACCAAGCATGCCTAAAGCATCTTGCTTAGGTCATCTGTATAATTCTAGCTTGCAAGTGTTAGCTTGCATTGTTAAAGATGGCTTGCCTTGGTTGGGGCAGTGGTTAAAATTCTCTTCTTCTTCCTCGGGGTAGAACTCCTCCTCCTCATAGGCTTGGTCGGTACCATCGTCTATAAATACATACGGGATACACAATCACCAAACAGTACTTAACTAGTCTATTTAGCACACTAAGGCACACACTTGATGATCTAGTATCATCACATTCATCACAAGATTTAATGCACTAGTTTCATTTACTTTATTTGAGAAAAGTAATTTCTACTCATTGAAATTAACTAAGATTTAATATTCTCCAATTAAAATATGGGGTCATGTGGACACATATCATCACCACATATTCTAATGCATGGGAATGTGATTTAAACGTTTGATCATATTTCAATAAATTTAAGTTTATCATTTTAATGATTTAAAGTGACTAGAAATGCCTATATAGCATTATTTTGGTACTAGTCCAAAGTCACTGCATGCAAACCTCAATATTATTACATATCCAGATAGGTATGGTCAAATGTGATTTTGAGAGTTGGAATCAACTCAAAGCTATTATGGTTGATTTTTGAAAAATGTTTGAATGTGAAAAAGTCTATGTCTTGTTATTTTTGCTATGAGAGATCTCTAACTCTAATTGATTTAAATCCAACGGGCTTAGATAGAAATTTTAATTATATTTATAAAAAAAATTAAATCATTCAATTTGAGTTTGTAAAACTCTCTGAATTCATTTTTTAACTAGTGGACAGAAACTAGATTTAGTTTAAATAGAAAAACCTACTTTTGAAATCTAGGGCCAGCGCACGAAAACTAATGGGCCGGCCCAGTTACACTCCGTAGCGCGGCTGGCAACTGACAGTGGGGCTCCACATGTCAGCGGCACAACTTAACGCGAAGCGGTACGGGGCGATGTGGACAGTGCGATTAGAACCTAGATCGACGGTGGTGGTTCATCGTCGACGACAAACTGGTTGCCAGCGAGACGGAATCCTAGCAGCTCGGTGGGGGTGCAATGGGGACTTACTAGGGCTCCAGCTAACGTGGCGATGGGAGCGATCGATCGTGGAGACAATGGCGGACTCAGGCGTGGTCGCGGCGGCTCCTAGGGTGGATGAAATCGACGGGGACTTCTCCTCCTCTACTGCGGCGGCTCCGGTGAAAATTCCGGCGAACGGCTGCTCGAGCGGCTCTGGCAAGAGGTGGGGAAGGATCAGTGGTGAGAGGGGAGTATTGGAGTATGAAGAAATGGTGCTGGGTAGGGCTCCTTATATAGGTCGACGAGGGAACCGTACGGCATGACGGCGAGCTCGTCGGTGACGTTGATATAGAGGGATAAAGGCATGGGCGGGGTAGGCGGACGGTGGCTTGCCTCCTGGCGGCCAGCTATGGCGTAATGGCGATGCTAGGGGCGGTGGCGTTTGGTTGGGCGAGGCTGGCACTCTGCGCGGCAAAGGCGGTGCTCGACGTGGCGTGCGGTGGCTGCTGGTCACGCGGTGGGAAAAGGGCATGTTTGGGTGTGTGTTGGGGTTATGGTGATGCTGCACGCGCAAGCTGGGAGCAAGACGCAGCTTGTGCGGGCCTGTCGGGGATGGCGCTCTGGCGTGAGTTGTGCACGACGCAGAGGCGAAGGTGCGAGCATTCCTCTGTGGTCCAGGGGCTGGCAAGGCTTGGGGAAGGGACCAAGGGTGGCGGTGCTACCACGCCTACCTCCCTAGAGCGGCGGAAGAGGACGGGGCGTGCTCCTGCGATGTGGGCATGGTCGGTCTGCGATCATGGCGTCGGGGTGGCGCGGCACTGCTACTAAAGGATAAAGGGTAGCGTGTTAATGGTCTGGTTGGATCTAGGGGAGACCATAGGAGAGAATTAAGGTCAAATGGCCCGACAAAACATTGATCAAAACAATGTTAGTTAGGCAGATTGTTTTGTGATCACAAAGTGTTCGACACAATGGCCGCATGAAAAAAAGTGTTGAATTTTGAAAAGATTTTTGGTGGAGGTGTTAGCCAGATGCTTGAGCATCTGTGGTTGCTTGGGATTGTCAAATTGAACTCATTTGAGTGGTTTTTGCAAAAGTGGGATCTAGGTACATACACTTGATTCCATTTTCAAATGCCATTTAAATTTAGGATTTGAATGTTTTTGTAAGATCACAAAGTAGGCCTTGGTAGATCTTTACTTGTACTAGCAAGGGATGCAAAAGGTTATAATTGTTTCTGTTTGAATTTGAGTGCTAGGAACACCTAAAGTGACCTAGTAGATTAAAATGGCCAAAGTGATCATTTGCCTTTATTAATTTCATTTGATTTCTTTTTCTTTGGATTTTGCTTGGGAATGATCTAGATGATGTGACATTCACCTTAGAATCATTTTACAACCATTAGAGCAATTAAACATGGCAATTCCAAACAATTCTATATTAATGCAACACACATATGCATCCTTATTTATTTTAATGATAAAAAGTTTTTGTTAACCCTAAGTTGGGTGATTTGGATCTTGATAACCTTGATTAAAGATTTGGGATGTTACACAAGGTATTTGAGAAAATACATGTGAAAGCTAAAAATCTCACTTAAAGTTAAAGTATTTATGTGGTTCCTCAGTAACAAGGTCTTACTCACAAAAGACAATTTAGCAAAGCGCAATTGGACGGGTTGTCAAAAATGTTGTTTTTGTGACTCCATGGAGACAGTCGAACACTTGTTTCTTTCATGTTTTTTTGCTCGTATTATTTGGCGAATGATTTTCTTTACTTAGAATATCACACCACCTGCCAATATATAACCAATATGTTTGGAAATTGGCAAAACGGGATGGATAAACGGAATAAAGCGAGTATACATATTGGTGTTTCCGCTTTATGTTGGGCAATTTGAAAATGTCGAAATGATATTATTTTTAACAAACAATCTGGTACAAACTTCTTGTAGGTTATCCGTATGACGACGCACTGGATCAATTTATGGTCTTATTATCTCCTTCCAATAGATCAGCGGGAAAGCATGGCTATTGGATGCAACCAGCTCCTGACAGTCGCTCAGGATTACTACTTCCAAGCTTCTGGGTGACGACACATTAGTAGAATGCAAAATGGCTAGCTATTTGTTGCTTATCATTTTTAGATGGTTGATATTAGTCTCAATCTTGGCTGATCCATGAGTGTAATACTTAGAATTGCAAAACTTCCTAATAAAAACGGTTGTGTGCATCACTTGATGCAGAGGCCGGAGTTTTACCCTCATTTTGAAAGAAAAAAATGTATCTAGTACTCTGTTAGTGTGCAGGTTCACTCCAGAGCTAAATGAACCTACAAATTAAAAAGAGTCTAAATATACTCCTTTTACAAAGCTAAAACATCTTATATTTTGAAACTGAGGGAGTACAAAATTAAATCCTTGTTGTGTGTTGCTCTTGAAAGTTGTAATATTTCTACGTATGGTCTCGGTATAAACAATCTGCAACTATTTAATCAGCTATGTGTATTCGCTGGAGATGGTTGGAGAAGGTGGATGTGGACAGACCATGCATGGCAGGGACTCGATTTCTCTATTGCTAATGAGGCAGAAGAGGGGTTCTAAACATGCACAAGAAATTAGTTAGGGGATAGACTAAGGGTGGGCAAAAATGGTTTGCGAGTTTAACCGGTTTGGGTTGGTTCAACGTTTTGAACTAGATTAAAAGTCTTGATTGAGTTTGTTAAGAACAATGAACTAGCTCCACCATTTACGGTTTGGATGGTTTGGATGGTGTCAGTTTTTGTCCAGTCCTAGGGATGGTGGACATCTCAGTTTTTGATGGGACATTTGGATAGATGGAAGTTGTACTGCCCAAGTTGTGCCCAACCTCCTGACCGTGCATCAGCTATGTAAAAGATGCCCGAAGCATTGGTTGATCATAAGTGGATGGAGGGGATTAGAGGCTCTCCATCTATCCCAGCCATCGTCGAATTCATGGAGCTTTGAAATTTAGTAAGAGAAAGACAACTTGGAGTTACAGCGGACAAGTGCACCTATAAACTGACCACGAGTGGGGAGTGTTCTGCCAAATATGCTTATAAAGCTTGCCTGCTAGGATAGTGGCCCCTTATGCCAAGGAGATGTGCAAATATGAGAAAGAAGATATGTCCATTACTCTGAATAAGCACACAATCAAATCGACTGGACGCCCTGTAGTATAGTAAAATGCAGGGCCATAAAAGATGGAGAAACGATGATCCATTGATTAGACGAGCTAAACAAGTTCTAATTGCTATGAAATGATGTCGCTGGCCGTATTTGACTACTATAACACACCCTCAAGGAAAAAATGTGTCGCGGTTGCCTAGTCGAAATTCTGAAAACTAAAATGTAAAAAGATATTATGAAGAAGAAACGTGTTCAAGCAAGTGATGCACGTAATATGCATCTATGATCTATGATCTATGATCTTTATAGTTTATTCTTCTATATTCCTTCATAACTGAATTAATAATATCTCTTTATTAAGCATAGATGCATCTTTATTAATAAAATCCCCATGATGCGCCCGCGTCCCTCTTTCGCCGAGGTTCGCTCTATGCTCCAATGGGTCGATCATCTCCAAACCAACAAGGACTCTCATCCCCAGATCTTCACCGCCGCTCCTCGGCCTCCTGCGCCGCCGCCACCCCCTCCACCGACAGCACCACCTCAACCATCGGGCTGGCGTCCAAGTTCCAATTATCAGGGCAAAAACCCTAGGTTGCCGCAGTTTCGCACGGCGCCCGTTCCTCCTGCTCCACCCTTGGCCCCATCTCCACCAAGCGCTCCACCTCCGACGCCCGGTTGGCGTCCATCGCTCGACCCTTGGACCGGGCTTGTTCAGGCGTGGCATATGCCTTGGTCTGCCCCTAAACCATATGGCACCCCGCCTGTCTACACCGGTGCCTGGCAGCCCGGCGCTTGTCCACACACTGGCACTCCCGTCCTCGCGCCTCAAGAGCCGACTGGCGCGTATCACGCTGCTCCTGCCTATGCGGCACTGATCTACAACGCAACGCCCCATGCATCCTATGACGCTCAATCGCCCCCTACATGCCGAACTACAATGACAGCGGCTCTCACTTCATGCGGATGCCGGCTCTCCCGCCGAGGTCACCACAACCGCCAGCTATCATGTCTACACCGGCCTCTACTTCGACTCCGAGTTGGGGCCAAGATGATTTTCTACAAACCATGAACAATTTTTCTTCTCAAGGGAAGTCAGGTACGGATTGGATTTTTGATTCTGGTGCTTCTTGTCATATGTCTGCATCAAGTAATTTGCTTTCTTCTTGCACACCTTCGTCCTTTCCCTCTATTACTCTTGATGATGGATCTTCTATCCCTATTTATTGTGTTGGTCAGGCTCAAATCCAATCTCAAACCAAACCTTTGCTTCTTCATGATGTTCTTGTCACTCCTGATCTTATTAAAAATCTGATTACTATTCGTCAATTCACCACTGGCAATCATGTTTTTGTCGAGTTTGACCCCTTTGGTTTATCTGTGAAGGATTACCGGACCAAGGCCGAGATCGTACGCTTCAATAGCTCCGGTGATCTATATTCCCTCCTTGGTGTCCCTGCCGCTGCACCTCCCACATCCATGGTGGCCTCTGTTGATCTGTGACACCAACGTCTTGGCCATCCCAATAATAATATGTTATCAACACTTCTTAGTGAATTTTCAATACCTTGTAATAGAGATTCTCAGAATTCTTCTATGTGTCAGTCGTGTCAACTAGGCAAACATGTTCGTCTCCCCTTTAGTTCCTCTCAATCTTCTAGTTCTTTTCCTTTTGAGTTACTCCATTGTGATCTTTGGACATCACCAATAGAAAGTGTCTTTGGTTTTAAATATTATCTTGTGATTCTTGATGATTATACATATTATGTTTGGACCTTTCGTTTACGCAACAATCTGATGTTCACAATATTTTTCTTAACTTTCAGCGCTATATCTCTGTACACTTTTTCCTCCCTATAAGATTCATCCAATGTGATAATGGTCGTTAATTTGACAATCTTAAAAATCACAACTTCTATCTTCAATATGACATTCTCTTACATTTCTCATGTCCTTATACCTCTCCTATCCTAAAAACGGCAAGGCCGAGCGATCACTTCGTACTCTCAGTGACATCACTCGCACCCTCCTTATTCAATCTTCTATGCCTCCGAAGTTTTGGGCTAAAGCCCTACACACGACCACATATTTACTTAATATTCGACCATCTAGAGTTAATCCAAAAACTACGCTTTACTTCTCTTTATTTCTTTCTCATCCCAACTACTCCGACATTCGCGTCTTCGGTTGTCTCTGTTTCCCAAACTCTTACTCTAGTTCTTTAAATAAACTTTCACCCCATTCTATCCCATGTTTCCATGTTGGTTTTTCTGACGAGCACAAAGGCTATCGTTGTTTAGATCTTATTAGTGGTCATGTTCATGTGTCTTGTCGCGTCACGTTTGCCGAAAGTATTTTCCCTTTTTCCAAGCGTCAAACTAACGACTCCCCAACACCCACGCCATCTCCTAATCCTTCAAGTCGCTCCAAATTACCCTTCTTTCAACAACCAAAGCAGCTGAAATCTCTGTCGCGGCAGCGGATCCTGCCGCGACTACCTCTGCCGCAACTTTCGCTAGGGCAGCGGAAACTGCTCAAAACTCTATCGCGGCAGACTTCCTGCCATCACTGACTCCCGCGTCTGCTTCATCTGCTGCGCCGGGCGCGTCCAACACTTTGTCAAACTCTCCTCCCCCATCTCATGATACTCCCGTTCATGCCCCTCCCAATGATCATACTATACGCACACGTGCAAAGTTAGGTTTTCGCCTCCCTGCAAAAGATCGTCTCAACCTTCATACATCTCTCTCTCGTTCCTCTCTTCCTAAATCTTACAAAAAAAACTCTTCTTGATCCTAATTAGGCAGCAACCATGAAAAATGAATATGATGCTCTTCTTCAAATCTTTAAAACAACACTTGGCAATTAGTTCCTCGTCATTCCAATACAAATATAGTCTCGGGTAAACGTATTTTTCGATATAAGTTTCATTCTGATGGGAGTCTTGCACATTATAAAGCTAGACAAGTATGTCGTGGCTACTCTCAGCAACACGACATTAATTATGATGAGACTTTCTCTCATATTGTCAAGCCTAGTACTATTCACACTGTCCTAAGTATTGTCGTGTCTTCTTCCTAGCCTATTCATCAATTAGATGTCAAAAATACTTTTCTTCATGGCTCTGTTCAAGAAACATTCTATTGTCAACAACCTCTCGTCTTTGAAAATTCCTCCTATCCATCATGTTTGTCTTCTTTAGAAATCTCTTTATAGTCTCAAACAGGCACCACGGTCTTGGTTCCAATGCTTGTCCACCTATGCTCAAACCATCGGCTTTACTCCCTCATATTCTGACACCTCTCTCTTCACCTTTTATCATAACACTGGCACTGCCTATTTTCTTCTATATGTATATGATATTATTCTCACAGCCTCTTCCCAACACTTTTTAGATCACATTATTTTCCTTCTTTGCAAAGAATTTTTTATGACAAATTTAGTTATTCTACATCACTTCTTAGGTATTGTTGTTATTCGTGACTCCTCTGGTCTCTTCTTGTCTCAACGTCAGTATGCTCTAGATCTTATTTCTCGTGTTGGTATGCTTGATTCTCAATCTTCTCGTACCCCTGTCGATACAAGTACCAAACCTTCTGCTGACGGTGATCCTTTCTCCGATCCTTCTCTTTATCGTAGTTTCACTCGTGCTCTTTAGTATATTACTCTCACTCGTCCTAAAATTTCTTTTTCTGTTTAACAAGCTTGTTTATACATGCATGATCCTCGTATTCCACACTTCAATCATGTCAAACGTGTTCTTAGATATCTCAAAGACACCATAGAATTAGGTCTTCATATCAACAAGTCGTCTCCCTCTTCTTTTACAGTATACTCTGATGCAAACAGGGCTGGTTGTCAAGATACTTGTAGGTCCACATCTGAATTTTGTGTTTTTCTTGATAACAATTTGGTTTATTGGTCTTCAAAAAGACAGGTTACAATATCTCGCTCGTCTGCTGAAGCTGTGTATCGTGTTGTGGCTCATGCTGTTGCTGATACGGTTTGATTGCGCTAGTTACTGTCGGAGTTTCACCGTCCTATCAAGCAAGCCACCATCGTTTATTGTGATAATATTTTTGTTGTCTACATGTCCGAGAATCCTGTTCAACACCGTCATACCAAGCATATTGAGATAGATATTCATTTTGTTCGCCAGAAGGTAGCCTTGGGGCAAGTCCCAGTTTTCCATGTTTCAACTACATCTCAATTTGCTGATATATTCACCAAAGGACTGACTACAACTCTGTTTTAAGACATTTGTTTCAGTCTCAACGTCATGGAGCCTACCGCTGAAACTGCGAGGATGTTAGAATATTTCTTGTACAACACGTTCACGTGTTTCATTCAGTTTGTAATAGGCTGAGTCGGTTTGTGTTAGGCCTATATAATCTCCTATAACCGGCACAATATTGTTATCGATTATTATTCAATACAATTCTACACTCCACCCACGGCCGGTGTGTACTGTGTAAAGGGCCCGATTGATTTTCCTAAACTATGTGCAGGGTCTTTTTTGCAAAATTCTCGACCCTATTTTGTAGCCTTTGATAAAGCGTTGCCTTGCTCCGAGCTATATTTTAGCGCATCAAGAAAAGCTCGATACGGCAACACGCGCTACAAATCGATCCAGCACACTGCAAATCGTTTTTACAGTGTGGTGGCAAGTATGGGACTATAAAAACCACAACCCAACGTGGTCTCTCATATAAACCTTAGCATGTTTAACTTTCATCTCCGATCATATCACGTCATCGTGTCCAACTAGATTTATTTGTAGCTCTGATTTATCAACCGGATGGATCAATGGTAACAACTAAGCATAGCTAAGCATAACAGATAGAAATAGCTCTAGCGGAGCTCATAAGCCAAATCCTAATTATGTTAGAAAATATAAGCTCAAAATTTAAAGTCTCGTAGATGCACGGTACCAACTCGAATCCAACCTTCTGTTGGAATAGCCGAACAGGGGAAGGACTCGAACCAAACTCGTTTTTGCTATACTAGGAAATATGTCCGTGCCTTGCAGCGGTGATAAAAAATTGCATCACAAAGACAACAACATATGAATAAACACACATCATATTGAGGAAGGGACCATCATTATGGTGTGTAAACTGGGTATCAATTTCATAATCATCATTTATCATGAGAGATGCATTAAATCCTATGATCCTATCAATCTGGATTGAAACTCGAGTTGATTTTAGTAATGATAGAAATCAGTTGCCACATATAAACCAGATATTGATTGATTTGTCATGTTATAGCTGAAGTTAAACATTGAGGAGAAAGCAGCAATTAACAGAGTCCATGTAGGAAAACATGAGTGATATTTGGCTTCAAATAGTTAGAATGTACAGCATGAACACGCCTTCTATGGATTATGCTGATCTCGGGCGCAAGGGTTTGTTGTCGACCAACCAATAACCCATGCAAGCATGGCTAGGAAGCTTGTCATAATCCATTCTTACATGCTATAGCCTCTACCCCTCTAGCTTCAACAGTTAAATTCTCAAAATATAAAATCTTGTTTAAACATAGTGGTTATAGCAAAGAAACTTGGTACAATATCATGTTGTATTAACCAAGCAACATAGTAAACCTCATATTACTTGATATGCTCTTATAAAAAGAGTGCCATGGAACCCATGCGAGCTCGACGCGCCTCACCTTAATCCATGCTTATAGGCTGCAGTTCCGTATCCATGCTTGCAACAGCTTCTGCCCCGCTAGCTTCTACACTTAAACTCTGAAAATATACATCTTGTTAGGGCAAAGAAACTTGGTAATATCTAATAAAATGCCCTCGAACGACCAAAAAATTACATGCCAAGTAATTAATTTCATAAGTAAACTTGTTACCATAGCATCAATTAAAAGGCAGAGAAAATTTAATAGCGATACAACAACTTAACTTGCATCTGCTCGGATAGATAGTGGTCAAAGATATCAAGAATGTATCTCAGCATGTGATGTTTTCTTTGAAATTGATTATGCTAAGCAAAAGCTAATATTTTTTAAGTAAAAGCAAAAGCTAGTCCTTACATTGGAAAACCATATTTAGTCTATAATTCACTTAACTTCCCAAGGATTGTACAGACCCACATATCCAGACATTGAGTAGATTCAGCTACAACCATTGAAGATAGACCAAATAAAAATTTCAAACTGTAGTGTGTTAAGCAACATACCCTAGTAATGACTCGGGAGTAGCATTCCAGCAAGTCTACTTATCCGTACAGAAACACACAAAATCTCACAAGACAATGATGTCCCTACAACTGCTTCATAATCATATTTTTAACTGCTACATAGAGCTATCCATTATCTACTATCCATATACCCCAGCGAAAAAAGCAAGCTGAACAAAATACTTAGTAATTTGCTAGACATGCTGATAACCCACAAGTACATGAGATCGTGTGTAGCCTTTTCGATAAGTAAGAGTGTCGAATCCAAAGAGGGCTAAAGGTAGGATAAATATTCTCTCAAATTCTATCAACCACTGATACAACTCTACGCACACTAAGCGTTTGCATTATCTAGAAAATAAAACTAGAGCAACAATACGAGTAATAGAGATAGCTTTGCATGATAATAAATAACAAGAAAGTAAAGCTAGTTGCTGCAGCAATAAAATACACTAAACTAATAGAACCATGAGTGTGGAATAGTGGTGGTAATTGTGGTGGCTTTGTCCAAGTTTAAATAGAAAATAGATCAGGTTCATTGTCTTCCATGCAGTTTTCTATATGGGAGAGGCTAAATATATATGTGCTTCACTACTTGGAATTACATGTACTTTATGATTGGATTGTTAGCAAATATCCGTAAGTACTAATCAATACATTAAGGTTTCCCCAACCATAGCCTTAAGTTTAATGGTCCTCTTACTCCCATACGTGCAACATTCCGGTTCGCGTCCTCAGGTTTCTGTCACTCCGGCAGAACTCCACCCTTCCTTTTACACATACTACAAACCCTATGATGTTTAATCCATGCGCGCACAAATATAATGGACACCAAAGGACTGTACCATATCAACATACAACTCTAATAAACCAAAGACGTTCAACCATTTAATCTAAGAACAAAGAAATTACGCAAACATGACATAGATCATAGGGTTATAACTAATAGCATCAAACACCATGTTTACATACGACGGTACAGAGGTGTGTGGGAGGATGAACCACTGCATACTAGGAGGATTAGGTGATGGAGATGGTTGTGAAGATGGTGGAGATGATGAAGAGGGCGGCGGCGCGGGGGACTCCTTCCCCGCCACCGGTATCATGGGGAAGCACCGCCCGTTAGCCCCCTTCCTTCATGGATTTTTGGGAGCCCTCCTCTATGGAGATGGGATCCATGGAGGCCAAAACATGGCTTTGGTGGCTGCAAATTCATGGGTGGAGATGCCCTGGGCGAATTAGGTTTACTCCCTTTATATAGCTTCTCGGATTTCCGTCACCCCATCTTGGGCTACAGTAAATCGGGCCTAAAAGCCACTTCCGAACTCGGAATCAGCTAAATTTTATGTCTAAAACGTTTGTCGCAAAATTTCTAACACATTTGTAGTTGAAGAGTGTTTCGTTTGACGCTGTATTCGACCTGAAACGTGACCATCTTCAAAAAGAGTTCTGAGACAGATTTCTGGAAAAATCCCAATTTAACTCCAACAAGGTTTCCACTTGTATTCTTGGTAATTCCTATACATCAAAGTATAAAATAAAAACATTATGCACTTTTGCAACTATTAGTAGGTTAGTCCAAATAAATCATAAACTTTATAAAAAAGGAGTGTCAAAAGCATATTATTAGCATAAAACCATGAAAAATTATATATACGTTATGGACGTATCACATGCCTAGAACATGTGTATAGTTACTCATGGTTTTCCTGCATATACCATTTACTGGCAAGCGGAGAAAATGTTTGACTGTCAGCCTAATAAATCAAGAATTTTTAAAATTAACAGAAGTCTATATGGGATATGACCGAGAATCATAACAATAAACACGGGTATTTATGTTCTGCAGCAGAACATATATCGCACAGGCCATATCCTCCTTCTGGTTATCAGGAATCCTAGAAGTTCTAGTGGCTGGGGACTTCGCCTGATCAATCAGCGCCTTTGCAAACCGTAGTGCGTCATAGAAGCTCCCAAACAGAAGCACGTCAAAGAAGATCAATTAGAAATCAATGGCATGTAGAAGATCAATTAACCAGTGCACGAATAGCTAAGCCCACAGGCTATGAATCCCAGTATGGTGTTATTAATCTAAGAAAACTACATGGTCGTCTCTATCTGCTTATTGTTGGGAACTCCCTGGATAAAAAATAAGCAACATGTGAGCAACAATGTTGCTATGTCCAAAACGATTCATCTAGCTAGTGCCTGTATTCCTGAAGAGGACGGGGTGTTGTGGGTACCTGAACGAGTAGGAAAGAGCTTTGCATGAATTCCCTCACTGAAGGAAGTCGCCGGATCTCCGAAATAGAGGCCCTGATCATCACCTCATGCTCCAGTGTGGCGCTCATGAACTGGCCATCATCGATGTGCCACGGAAATTCCCGCCTCTACACATCCCATCACAGGGAGATAAGGCCACCAAGACAACCGCTACGCTCCTCATCCTCCGATTCCCCACCCCAATTGGCCTTCTCCATCTCTCCCCACATAGCTTGTGTGATCCCTTGCCATCGCATCGTAGCTCTATTACTCTGGCCACCCCGTGTCCATAAGGCCTGCGAATAGTGCCTGCCGGGGCGTATCATATGTCCTCTTCAAAGGAATAAGCCAAGGCCAGGAGGGGCGTCTGATCTAGCGGGATCGAAGGGCGAGCATAGGGAAGTGAGGGTTGGGATGGATCTCTAGCTGCGCGCAGGAGGAAAGGAGTCCGAGAGGTCGGAGCGGCGACCCTCCCCGAACGACGGCGTGGGGGCGGCTAGAGTCGCGAGGCGGCGTATGTGAGGATGAAGAATAGGATGGGTGGAGGGGAAACAATCAAGGGAAAAACGGTTATTGTGTGCGAGCAGAGAGCATGCATTAGGCTTGCCCATGCGAGGGCGTGTGGGACCAGCGGGAGAGAGGCGCGACAAAGAAAACGACGTAGTGCGGGAGGGGCAGAATACGGAACCTCGATTTTTTTAGATAGTAGAGATTGTTGGGTCCGCAGCATAGAAAACAAAAAATTTCCTACGATGAGAACTATACGCCAAGATCTATCTACTAGATACAGAGCAACGGGTGGACATACATCCATGGAGAACTTACCCTCGAAGATAACGAGTCTTGTTAACGAGTAGGAACTCGTGGTTGATGTAGTCGTACACTTGCCGATCTCAAGATCGTGTGGAAGTCCGAGCGCCGCAAATCAGCAGCGCATCCGTCCTGGCACACACGTTCAAGCCACCGGACAACCTCCACCTCCTCGCTCCAGCGATGCAGCGGAAGCAGCAACTCCTTCCAGACGAAATGCCACCGGGAACATGTATCTCGCTAATCCGAGACCATGGGGGAATAATTATAGAGGGGGAGAGAGATCCTTCACAAGGAGGTGTGAGGAAGAAGGAGGAAGAGGGGGGTACCCCTCCCTATGGCCGGCGCCCAATGGGGGGTGACCCCTCACCTCCCCCATTCATGTGGTGGTAACTCCTCCAAATTAAAATGCCCCTTCACATTCTCTTTTAAAGTCTCCACTTTAAATGCATTAAAATTCTCTAAGTTTAATGCTCTCTCATTTAATAAAACTCTTTTATTAAATTTATTCAGAATTTTTTTAATTACTTTAATTAACAAACATTCACCTAAAACCCCTTGCAACATTTTAATATCACATGCAGAACCACTTTCTGCAATTTCACCCAAAACAATTCCGGTTTCTATCGAAACAATTCCTGCGCTTTGTAGTCCTTTCGTCTGAAACATATGTGCTCCAAAATGGTGTCCAGTAACTCTTAAGTGTGTCACCCTACGGTTCGCGAATAATGCAGAAATGATTGAGACTCCTCTCAGATCAATAATCAGAAGCGGGACCTGGAGATCCATACTGACACCTACATATTCAACGATGACTTCTGTGATTGTGAGAACCTTTAACGCTAGTAACTTAATCCCTTTGTCTCATGATATAATACATGTCCGAGATTCGATCATCGGTATCTTAATACCTAGTTTGATCTCGTTACCGACATGCATCTTTTCTCGTTCCCGTAATATAACATTCTAGTGATCACATCACTTGCTTGCAAGCTATTTTAATGTGATATCACCTAGAGGCCCCAGAGTATATCTATCCATCATCGGGATTGACAAATTCCACTATTGATCCATGAGCCTCAACATAACACCCTCGTAGCACTGAACCCATCTTTATAGTCACCATGTTACGGTGTGACGTTTGATGTTATCAAGATACTCTTTTGGTGTAGCAATTAACATGATCTCATGGTCTAAGGATAAAGATTACTTCGTGTGATGTTATAGCAATATAAACATAATGACTTGATCGTAATGCTATACTTCAGATGAATGTTCATCACATCATTCCACCAATGGTGTGACCTTGTTATTAACAACATCCAATGTCCATGATCAGGAAACCTTGATCATCTTGTTAATCAACAAGCTAGTCTATAAGAGAGGCATAACTAGGAACCCTTTTTGTTTATTAAACACACATGTATTGATGTTTCCGATCAATACAATACTAGCATGTAAAATAAACATCTATCATATACGAGGAATATATAATAACAACTTTATTATTGCCTCTCGGGGCATATTTCCTGCAATCCCTAGTTCTTCTCAAGTACTTAAGGATATTCTTGACCGCTATCCAGTGTTCCGAACCTGGATCAGATTGGTACCTACTAGTCAAACTAATAGCATGTGCCACATCTGGTCTTGTACATAGCATGGCATACATTATAGAGCCTATGGCTGAGGCATAGGGGATCTTATCCATTATCTCTCTTTCTTCCGTTGTAGCCAGACTTTGAGTCTTGCTCAATGTCTTGCCTTGCAACATAGGTAAGAACCCCTTCTTACTTCCGTCCATATTAAACTTCTTTAATATCTTATCAAGGTATGTACTCTGTGATAGCCCAATTAGGCGCCTTGATGTATCTCTATAGATTTTAATGCCTAATATATATGACGCTTCACCAAGGTCTTTCATCGAAAATTTGCTGTTTAGATAACTTTTAACATTGTTTAAAAGATCTATATCATTTCCAATCAATAATATGTCATCCACATATAATATCAGAAATGCCACATTGCTCCCACTCACTTTCTTGTAAATACAAGCCTCTCCATAAGTTTGGACAAATCCAAACTCTTTGATCACCTCATCAAAGCGGAGATTCCAACACCGGGATGCTTCCTTCGGTCCATAGATGGATTGCTGAAGTTTGCATACCTTATCAGCATCCTTAGGATTGACAAAACCCTTAGGTTGTATCATATACAACTCTTCTTCAATATTACCATTGAGGAATGCAGTTTTGACATCCATCTTCCATATTTCATAATCAAAATATGTAGCAATTGCTAGCATAATCCTAACCGACTTTAGCATCACTACGGGAGAGAATGTCTCATCGTAGTCAACTCCTTGAATTTGTCGAAACCCCTTTGCTACAAGTCGAGACTTATCGATGGTCACATTACCATCAGCATCAGTTTTTCTTTTGAAAATCCATTTATTCTCAACGGCCTTTCGATCGTGAGGTAAGTCTACCAAGGTCCAAACCTGGTTTTCATACATGGATTCCATCTCGGATTTCATGGCTTCTAGCCACTTGTTGGAATCTGGGCTCATCATCGCTTCTTCACACGTCGCAGGGTCATCTATTTCATCAATCATGAAATTCATAATAGGATTGTCGTACAGTTCAGGAGCTACACATGTCCTAGTTGACCTGTGAGGTTTGGTAGTGTCCTCTTTCGGAATTTCATGATCAATATCATTAGCTCTCTCTTCATTAGGTGAAGTCAACTCCGAAACAATTTCCAGTTCCGCGCTACTCGCCATTTCATGAAGAGAAGGTTCAATAACCTCTTCGAGTTCTACCTTCCGACTACTCACACCTTTCGCAAGAAACTCCTTCTCAAGAAAGGATCCATTCTTGGCAACAAAAACCTTGCCCTCGGATCTGTGATAGAAGGTATACCCAATCGTTTCCTTAGGGTATCCTATGAAGATGCATTTTCCGCTTTGGGTTCGAGTTTATCCGGCTAAATTTTCTTCATATAAACATCGCATCCCCAAACTTTAAGAAATGACAGCTTAGGTTTGTTTCCAACCCATAATTCATACGGTGTCCTTTCAACGGATTTAGATGGTGCCATATTTAAAGTGAATGCAGCGGTTTCCAGTGCATAACCCCAAAATGACAGTGGCAAGTCAGTCAGAGTCATTATAGATCGAACCATATGCAATAAAGTACGATTACGACGTTCTGACACACCATTACGTTATGGTGTTCCGGCAGGCGTGAGTTGTGAAACTATTCCACACTCTTTCATGTGTGTGCTAAACTCATAACTTAGATACTCACCTCCACGGTCGGACTGCAGAAATTTGATCTTTCTGTTACGATGATTTTCCACTTCATTCTGAAATTCCTTGAACTTTTCAAAGGTTTTAGACTTGTGTTTCATCAAATAGGTGTACCCGTATCTACTCAAATCATCCGTGAAAGTAACAAAATACGATATCCACCTCGCGCCGACACACTCATTGGTCCACACACATCAGTATGTATGATTTCCAATAAATCTGTCGCCCGTTCCATTGAACCGGAAAACGTCGTTCTAGTCATCTTGCCCATAAGGCATGGCTCACATGTATCAAATGATTCAAAATCAAGTGATTCCAAAAGTCCATCAGAATGGAGTTTCTTCATGCGTTTAACGCCAATATGACCTAGACGGCAGTGCCACATAGATGCAGATATATCACTATCAAGTTTAATCTTTTTAGCATCAATATTATGAATATGCGTAATACTACTATCGAGATCCAATAGAAATAAACCATTCAACACAGGTGTATGACCATAAAAGATATCGTTCTTATAAATCGAACAACCATTGTTTTCAGATTTAAAGGAAGAACCACTTTGCATCAAACATGATCTGGATACAATGTTCATGCTCAATGCAGGCACCAAATAACAATTATTCAGATTTATAACTAATCCCGATGGCATATGGAGAGGTAGCGTCCCGACGGCGATCACATCAACTCTTAATCCATTGCCTACCTGCATCGTGACCTCATCCCTTGCTAGTTGTCGCTTGTTCCACAGCCCCTGAACCGAGTTACATATATTAGCAACTGATCCTGTATCAAATACTCAGGTGCTAGTGCGAGTACTAGTCAAGTACACATCAATAACATGTATATCACATATACCTTTGTTTGCCTTGCTGGTCTTCTTGTCCGCCAAATACTTGGGGCAATTGCGCTTCCAATGGCCAGTCCCCTTGCAATAGTAACACTCAGTATCAGACTTAGGGCCAGCTCGGGGTTTCTTTTCAGGTGCTGCAACAGATTTTCCACCCTTCCTTCCCTTGTGCTTGCCCTTCTTGAAACCGGTGGTCTTATTGATCATCAACACTTGATGTTCTTTTCTAATCTCCACTTCTGCAGTCTTAAACATTGACAAAAGCTCGGGAAGAGACTTCTTCATGCCCTGCATATTATAGTTCATCACGAAGCTCTTGTAGCTAGGTGGCAGAGATTGGAGAACACGATGTATGCCTAAGTCAATGGGAATCGTTATTCCCAAGGACACAAGCTTATCGGCGTACCTAGACATTTTGAGTACGTACTCACTAACGGAGTTGTTTTCCTCCATCATGCAGCTAAAGAACTGGCCAAGATTTACAAAGCAAACTGGCCCTGGCAGATTAGAGAGTTAGGGTGGAGAATACCTTCTTAGTGAAGTTCCCACCACATATTGTGGTTGAACAGGTCATTGGATATCCAAAGTTTGGAGTATCAAAACCAGGAGTGTGGGTAAAAGTGGAGGCTTGGAATGATGATCCAGAACTAGTGGAATCGCTCAAGAAAGTTTGGATAATTATTACAGGCCTACAGACTAAGTGGTGTGAGTGGAATCTCTGGACCAAGCAACATCTATCTGTGGCATCTTGGATGATGTTGACTGGCAAAGCATTTTTAGGAATAATGCCAAAGAAGTGAGAGTTTTGGTCAAGTGCAAATACCCATCAAAGCTTCCTATTGGCAGGCTCTTCAACTTTCATGATCACCTGTTCCACCTAGGATTTGCTCTAGATACCACAGTTCCTGCTGTTGAGGTGACTGAGGACCAAGTAGAGGAAGATCAGAATGATCACAGTAAAAACCATGAGAATGAGGCTTCTGAAAATGGAAGGAATGTGTCCCAAGGGGGACCTGCTGGTAGTGGACTGACCTCTCAGCAAGCTAGCTCTGGGAGCTTTTCAATGGGTGAAAGGCAGGGCAATAATAGAATTAGAATGGCAGTGGGTACATGTTACAGTGCTAATGCAGTTTTCCAACTAATGGTACAGAAGGGAGTGGTGGATCTAGAAGGGAATTTCATCTGGGGTAAGACTCCTGTGATAAATGACACTGAATCAGAACTTCAAAAGTTTTGGATGGAAGATCAATCAGATGGTATGAGTTTTGCACAGAAGCTGGATGTGGAAGTTAAAGAGCTTGATGATATGATAGAGGATTTTCCTGATGACATCATGCCCAACTTCAAGGACATGGGAGTGAGAGAGAGAGAGATGATGATATCACAAAACAGAAGGCATCAAAGAAACAGAAGCAATGGGGACCAATGCAGCCTGTCAGACAGAGCACTAGAGTTGACAGATCAAAGAACATTCTGGAGAGAGCTGTGAACTTGAAGAAAATTACCAACCTTGAGGTTCCTAAAAACATTAAAGGTATAATGGCTAAAAACCCTTTTACAGTTCTTTCTAGCTCAGATTTAGAGGTGTTTTCTGATAATGTAGGAATAGATTTAATAGATGATAGTTCTTCTTTTTCCAATATGGAATCTAAGTTTCCTAGTACTAGTACTGCTACCTCATCTGCTATAGATGTTGATGAGGAAGCAGAAGGCTGGATAGAGGTACTGTCTAGATCCCGAGGCAAGCACCCCAAGAAAAAAAGGTTTTATGATTAGTGTTTTTTGGAACTGTAGGAGTCTCAATGCTCCTGGTAGACAGAAATATATTGAGGATAATTTCATTTCTTTAAAAGTAGACTATATTGGTTTCCAGGAAACAAAAAAGGATAGCTATAGTCATTCCTTTTTGAAGAATTTGTTAGGAAATAGAAATTTTGCTTGGAATTACCTTCCTGCTGTTGGTACTGCAGGAGATATCCTTGTTGGAGTTAATCTAGATCTTTTTGATGTTATAACTTGGGATATTAGATCATTTTCAGTTAGTGTTCTAGTTAAAAATAAAGTTTCTGATTTTATCTGTAGAATTACTACTGTTTATGAGGAAAAGAAACAAGAATTCATCTCTGAGTTGCATGATCTTTTTCTTAACTGGAGTGGTCCTGCTATGTTAGGGGGAGATTTTAACCTGATAAGATCTCCTACAGATAAAAACAACAAGAATATAGATTTTAAATGGGTTGATAGGTTTAATGCTTGGATAGATTTGTGGGCACTCATGGAGATTGGTCTATCTGGTAGAGCATATACCTGGGGGAATAACCAAGCAGATCTAGTCATGTGTAAACTGGACAGGATTTTCTGTTCCACTGATTTTGATAGGAACTTTCCTTTGGCTAATGCTAGAACTTTAAGTAGAATAGGCAGTGATCATACTCCTCTGATATGGGATTCAGGTGAACAGCATGTTCCCAGACCATATAGATTTAAGTTTGAGAAATGGTGGATCACTAGAGAAGATTTTAAAGATGTTGTCTCTAAAGCTTGGTCTTTAAGAGTAGACAGTTCTAATCCTCTCAACATTTGGCAGAGTAAGGTTAGATACTTTAGGAAACTAGCAAAAGGTTGGAATATTAATGTAGAGGCTGCCATTAGGAGAGATAAAAAAGAGCTTATGAAAGAATATGATGATCTAGATATCAAATCTGAAACCCAGTTGCTTTCTGATGAAGAGAAGGGTAGATTAGCTTGGATCTTTAAAGAATTGCATAATTACTGGGTTGTAGAGGAAAAAAAAGCTAGGCAAATATCTAGGGATAGGAACATTCTATAAGGAGATAGGAATACAGCCTATTTCCATGCTGTAGCCAATCAGAGGAGAAGGAAGAAGTTAATTAATGTTCTGGATGGTCTAGAGGGTCCAGTCTCTGAGATTAAAGATATGCTTAAAGTTGCCTCTGATTACTACAAAAATCTTTTTGCTTGGGAGTCTAGACCAAAGTTGAAGATGAAATAGAATTTCTTCTCTAAAGAAGATAAAGTCACTGATTCTGAGAATGCTGAACTAAATGCTCTTTTTTCTGAGGAAGAAATTAGATTAGCTGTTTTTGGTTCTTATGCTGAAGGAGCCCTTGGTCCAGATGGCTTATCCTTCATGTTCTATCAGTCTTTTTGGGATATTATAAAATGTGATCTCATGTCAATGTTTGTTGCTTGGTATGAGGATCAGTTACATATTTTTAGATTAAATTTTGCTATGATCACACTGGTCCCAAAAGAGAATGATGCTAGAGTCATGAGAAAATTCAGACCTATTAGCCTTTTGAACTGTTCTTTTAAGATTTTTACTAAAGTTTTGACCAATAGACTAGCTAAGATCATTGGCAGACTAATTTCTCCAAATCAGTCTGCCTTCATTAGGGGTAGGTTCATTCTGGAAAGTGTGGTCACTGCTCATGAGATAATTCATGAGGTCCATAGCAGTAAAAACATAGGCTTGGTCCTAAAAATAGACTATGAAAAAGCTTATGATAGAGTCAATTTAGATTTCCTCTTTGAGATCCTAGAATTGAGAGGTTTTTGCCCTACTTTCATTAGATTTATTAGACAAATCTCTATAGGGGGTTCTATAGGAGTTAAAGTCAATGATCATGAAAGTGATTTTTTCCTAACTGGTAAGGGTCTCAGACAGGGGGATCCCATTGCTCCCCTTCTTTTTAATATTATGATTGATGTTTTTGCTAGAATGTTGATTAAAGGCTCTGCTTGTGGAGCCTTTAGGGGTTTATGCCCTAATTTTTTTCAAGGAGGGGTATTATGTCTACAATATGCAGATGATACACTGCTCTTCCTAGAACCTAAACAAGTAGATGCTATTAACCTTAATTGGGTGCTTACCTGTTTTGAGCAAATTTCTGGTATGAAAATAAATTATCACAAAAGTGAGCTCATTCCCATAAACCTAGAAGATGAGGAACTTAATCCTTTCCTTGATATTTTTGAATGTTCAAAAGGTAGTTTCCCTGTTAAATATTTAGGGATTCCTCTACATTTTGATAAGATAAGGAGAGAAGACCTCCAGCCTTTAATTGAGAATCTCTTGAGAAGGATTACTAGCTGGAGAGGGAAACTTTTATCCTATGATGCTAAGAAAGTGCTTATTCAGGCTTGTTTATCTAGTATTCCCATATATTTGTTATCTTTCTTTAAATTCCCAAAATGGGCTTTAAAGCTTTTAGATTCTCATATGGCTAAATTTTTCTGGAACGATGAAGAGGATAACCATAAAATTCATCTTGCTAATTGGCCCTCTGTTTGCATGAAGAAAGAGTTTGGAGGTTTGGGAATTCCCAACCTGCAAGATCTAAATCTGTGTCTACTAGGGTCTTGGGTAAAAAGATATATCAAAGGAGAGGGTACTCTCTGGAGAAAAATTATAGATGTTAAGTATAGAACTAAGAGTCCCAATATCCTCTATTGCCATGACATTCACCCCTCTACCTTTTGGAAAGGGGTTATGTGGGCATCTAGGGCGGTTGAAGTAGGATATAAATGGCACATAGGCAATGGAAAATGCATTAAGTTCTGGGAGGATGTTTGGTTTGGGAATTCCACTCTAGCCACACAGTATTGGGAAATCTACTTAATCTCAAACCAACAAACAAAAACTATAGCTGAACTCTGGGATGGGACAAATTTAAAGTGTGACTTTAGGACAACGTTCAATGATCAGATGATGATTCAGTGGCAGGAAATCCTAGGGATTGCCCAATCCATTTTCTTTTCAGATGAGGTAGACCAATTAATTTGGCAGTATGAAACAAAAGGGGTTTATTCTTCTAGTTCCATGTATTCCTTGGTGAATTTCAGGGGTATTTCTTATATCTACTTACCTGCAGTGTGGAAATTGAAAATCCCACCTAGAATTCAGGTTTTCCTTTGGCTTTTCTCTCAAAACAAAATCCTTACTAGAGATAATCTTAGAGCTAGAGGTATACCTAAACCCCTTGAATGTAATCTTTGTAAGGAAATAGAAACGGTTCATCACCTGTTTTTTGACTGTGTTGTGTCCAAGGTGTTATGGGAGGATGTTAATGACATTTTTGGTATTTTAGTGTTTAATTTTGAGTCCATGGCTTCCAAATGGCTAGCAAATAAAAAGCAATTACATTTCAATGTAGTTTCTGCTGCAGTGCTCTAGAGCATTTGGAATAATAGGAATAATCTAGTATTTAATCATACGTCTTGGATTAACTTGAAGCAGGTTTGACGCCTGGTTCTTTCCTATCTGAGAAACTGGAAGATACCTTTCAAAGAACTGGAGGAAGGGAAGATCATCATGTTCATGGAACAGATGGTATCCCGGCTAAAGAACCCACTGGAGCTCAAGGCAAGCTGAGTTGTCCAAGCTTCGAGTGGATCACTACCTGGAACTCTACCGCGTCTTCGAGCTATGGAGGGCGCGCCTCTCTGACGACCCTCAAGGCTCACCCCGAGATTGCTGATGAAGTCCATGTAGTGATTTGATTTCTTTAGATGTTTCCTCTCTTTAGTCCTAGCTTTGCTCTGGATGCGAGAACTTTAGTTCTAGCAAAACTGTTATGGCTTTGAGTTCTTAAAACTCTTAGCCTCTTTCGCGTGCTCCTTGTTACTGGCCTTGTGCTGGAGCACTTTTGGGACTCTGTGTTTAACTTGTTACTCGGTTTTGGGTTTCATTTCTTGAAATGGAACCGGGGAGAAAATCCTTGTTGATCCAAAAAAAAAGTATTATAGACAAGCCATATTCTGTTGCAAGAGGACCTGTCCAAAATGGACTTCAGTTTCATCGCAAGAGATTTTTTAATTAATAATAATAAGTTGCAATAAACACCGGACACTAGCAGCAGCAAATCAAGCAACATCTTAAACTGGCATCTATTGTGGAGTAGGAGGGTTGTTGCTCTCTGCACCATCTGATCTTAGATAAAATATTTCTGATTTGTGCAGTGAATTCATGGTAGTGTTTACTTCTGTAAGCTTTATCTTTTATCTCTTCATGCCACTGCAGTTATAACATTTGATCATATCGCTTGTGCTGAATGTTGTATATTTATGCAAAAAAAAAGGTTCTGTATTTTGCCACCATAACGTTCATAGTTATTTCTCACCTCATCTTAAATTCTTTTTAAAATGGAAACTGACATACTGCAAACTCTTTTCACATTGCAAAAGCCCTAACCGCAAATCCTTATCTGGCATTGACTTCCGTGGAGAGACCGAGACATACACATCAGCAGTAGCATGGTTTCTAGCCATCAGTACTGTCAGTTCTAACTGCTATGTTATGTACTTATGTTCACGGTGCTATGTTTGCTAGAACAAATGTTATAATGCAATTTTATTACTCCCTCCGACCCATATTACTTGACTTGAATTTGTCTAGATTCAGATGTATCTAGACATATTTTAGTACTACATACATCCGAATTTGGATAAATTCAAGTCAACTAATATGGGTCGGAGGGAGTAACTCTATTTTCCTTTTTATACTGTGCATGCTGATGTTGATTGTGACATAGTAGTGCTGGTTGATCCCTTGCAGTAGGTATCTAATTCCTTTAAGTGCTTCGATTTGACATCGTTCTGTTTTATGGTTGCAGGGCCAAGGATCCTAGGTACAGGAAACAGCATGCTGCGCTTGGGCCTAATCCAAAAGTTGACCGTCAGCAGTCCTTGAGAATCGCAAAGATAGCCTTGGGTTACTACAGCAAAACGAATAAGGTGAGCTCTATAAGTTGTTCACTTGTTGTAGCCACACAATCTCTCTTGGGATGGTAATTGTCATGACCTGTATTCATTTCTTTTGCCCAGATCAAGCTTGAGCTCTTGGAGGTCGGTCCTGTCGTCTCCGTGCCTTCTTCATTTTTTCCTTACCAGCACATGAACTTCACTGCAAGATCTAGCAAGGAAGGTTCGCGGGAACAGCTATTCTTTGCCAAGCTGCAGTTGTGTTCCAGAAGGAAGAATCCAAGTGGTTTTAATGTCATCTGCTGTGAGCCATTGGGTTCTGACTCTACTGGTATCTTTTGTTGCTTAAACATTGTCAAAGATCAATCATTTACTCCATGGAAGAAAGTCTGTGTCCTCTGAAGCACCTTGCAACTTGAAAGTAGTAACTTAGTCTAAAGTGGACATGAATGCAATCCTAAATATTACGTGTTTACTAGGATACAAGTCGTAATGTAGTCTAAAAATGATGAAGGTAGACTTGATTATGTGAAAAACCAACCAGTTATGATATTTTACACACTATTGGAATGTAGTCTAAGCAGTTATGATATGTGCACCTTTAGGTGATGATCGATGGTACCAGATTCTGTCGGTTTGCTAGTTTCTGATTTGCTCCTCCGTCACGTTAGCGAAACATGATTTCCTGATTTTTTTTGATAAATACAATATCTTATGAGAAGTTGCAAGTCTCAGCCATGAACTGCCAGAGTACTTCTATAACGGGCAGAGTTTTCATGTCATTACAGTATTGTATTTACTGTATTCCTCAGCATTTTTTGTAGTTAGCCCTGTTTGGTGTGAGTAACAGGTTAATCAGGACTGACTAGACTCTTAACCAAAAAGAAGGACTGAGGTTACTCACCATAACCATCAAAAGATCTTACGAGGATGGGTTGTTTTTTCCTAACCAAAAACAAATCCTTAATATGTGCTTAAGTGTTTTTAGTCATGCTGAATGCCAGAGTTTAGCCACAAGTCATAAGCTTCTGTGCTTCTTCCTATCTATCACGCACGCACGCTAATCCCATAGTTAAAATACTGGAGTTATCTCTATCTCATGGGATAGACATGTCCATTTGGTTCCATACGGTATCAATTCATATGTTCTACCATTTAGTAAAATTCTGATTATGTCTGTTGTTTGTGTTGCAGCTGGATGTGCTGGTTGTGGTATGGACAACCCTCAGGGCACCTTGCTGGAGAGGAAGAATGTTGACTTCAATTACTGCTTTGGATGTGGTCCAAATATATTTCATCCTAAAGGTACAAAATATGTTGGCGGCCATGGTAAACATATGTACGACTCTGCAATGATATGATATAAACAGAGCTTTCTTTGTTGCTATATGTATGTTTGTCTCGTCTTTATTTATGTCCAACTTAATGAGTGAATGAATCTTGAACTTATGTAGGATTGAGCCCGGAAATGGTCTTATAACTAAACCAAACCAAGACCATGTTTAGTCAGCGTGGATTTCATAACTATAACTAAACTAGACCGCCGGTCATCCTGCATAACTAAAAATAAACCAAACTGTTTGCTCTCTCCACCCAAACCAAAACCAAACCACTTACTATGGGTTCAACCCATTTCGTTGTTTTGGGTTGAAACCGTTCGTGCAGCTAGCTGCGTAGGTTCTGCTCGGCGCTTCTCGCCAATAAACTCAAGACAGAACTATTTCTTGCTGAGAGTTGTGTCCTGGCCGACGCTATACGTAGTACCAAAGCAGAGGTTTCAAAATATAAGATTTTTTTTTTGTGAATGAAAAACTTGTATTACTCAACATCATCCAGGAGTACAATCGTTAAGACAAATGTCAGTCAACCCTTCTGGCCCTGAATAAAGCCAAACCGCCGTACGGGGTTGAGTTCTAGCATAATTAGCTAAGAAGTGAGCACTAGAATTCTGACATCTCCTAACATGAGTAGCACAAGTTTGATGGTCCTTTAATAAGGATTTAATCTCTTCCACGAGCGAAGTATAGACAGAACGGTCAATGCCATCATTTTGTACCATCTTCGACGCCTCTAGACAGTCCAACTCGATAATCGGAGGAGAGTTACACCAATGGATAGCCAAGGCTAACCCCTCCCTTAAGGCTCCAAGCTCTGCCCCCAAAGCACTTCTGCAATTAAAAAGTTGTCTACATGCAGACATAACAATGCCTCCATTATCATCCCTTAAGATCATACATGCTCCCGCTTCACCATTAAGGGTAAAGGAGCCATCAACATTTAGTTTACACCATCCGGCAGCTGGTACTGTCCACTTAGCATGAGCTTTAGGGACACAAGTTTGAAAATCATGAAAATTAGCTTCCTCAACGTTCAGAATAAACTTCCCTTTATCCAAATCTTTCACATGGTGATTTTTAATCAACAAGAGAGACTCCCAGTAACTTATAAGGAAACGCCTTGAGACTTCAAGTGGGGGAGTAGGTTTATCATAGAGCACTTCATTTCGAACATGCCAAATACGCCAAAAAGTCATTAGCACCATCCCCCTAGAATGAGAAGGAATATTTGATAGCAAATTAAGCAACCACTCCTGACCCGTATTTTGAACTGTGTGCAGTGCTGGGAGACTCCACTTCTCAGACATATACTCCCATAATTGCTTCGCCAAATTACACCGGACAAAAGGGTGAAAATTATCTTCCGCCTCAATCCCGCGGAGAGGACATTGGTCTATTGCTTCGAGCGTGCGTTTGCACTTATTTCGCCACGTTGGCAAAGCATCAGTAACTAGGCGCCAAGCAAAGCTCTGAACTTTCGGTGGAACTGATAGTTTGGGAGAGAAATAACTTGTATTGATTTAGACAATATTACAACGTTTATATAGAAGAGAGGGAGAGTCGGCCAGCCTAGGGTTGGGCCCTAAACCGACTTAGGCTAGAGTCCTACTCCAATACAAAACAAACTCTAATACCCCCCCCCCCCCGCCCCCGCAGTGTCAACGTCGGGTGCCACGATGTTGAGACTGGAGCGAATGTCAATGAAGGACGAAGGATGTAGTCCTTTGGTAAAAATATCTGCAAATTGTGCACTCGTTGGAACTTGTAGAACACGAACTTCTCCAAGAGCAACTTTTTCCCGAACAAAATGAATGTTGATCTCGATGTGCTTGGTACGACGATGTTGCACGGGGTTGGAGGCCATATAAACAGCTGATATGTTGTCACAGTAGACAATAGCGGCGTGCTGAACGGGACGCTGAAGCTCCACAAGTAGTTGGCGAATCCAAACTGCTTCAGCAACAGCATGCGCAACCGCCCTGTATTCCGCTTCAGCCAAAGACCGGGAGACCGTAACCTGCCTTTTTGATAACCAAGAAACAAGATTATCACCCAAATAAACACAAAATCCGGATGTGGATCGTCGAGTATCTGGGCATCCTGCCCAGTCTGCATCAGAATAAACTGTCAAGCTTGTTGGGAAGGGTGAATTAAGAAGTAGACCATCATCAAGAGTGCCTTTTAAGTATCGAAGAATCTTTTTGACATGAGCTAGATGGGGTAAACGAGGATCATGCATATAGAGACATGCTTTCTGAACAGAATAAGAAATGTCAGGTCTGGTGAGAGTGGTGTATTGAAAAGCACCAACAAGGCTACGATATAGAGTTGGATCGGGGATAGAATCACCTTCAACTGAAAGTTTTGAGCCAACATTAGCTGGTGTACGACAAGGTTGACAGTCTATCATGCCTGCTCGGTTTAAGAGATCAAGAATGTATTGACGTTGAGAAAGAAATAGAGTAGAAGATGTTCTAGTGGCGGTAACACTGACAAAATGATGAAGTGATCCTAAATCAGTCATGGAAAATTCTTTGTTGAGAAGAGTAATGATATGTTTAAGAAAAGAATCAGAAGAAGCTGTAAGAACAATGTCGTCTATGTATAGAAGAAGATATGCTGTGTGAGAGGAAGAATGAAAGATAAAAAGAGATGTATCAGATTTAGAAGGAAGAAAGTCAATAGTTTGAATAAATGTATTAAAACGTTGAAACCAGGCACAATGAGCTTATTTGAGACCATACAAAGATTTCTTGAGAAGACAGACAAGATTGGGATTGGAGGAATCTTCAAAACCGGATGGTTGTTGGCAATATACAGTTTCATTGAGAGTACCATTAAGAAAAGCATTTTTTACATCAAGTTGATGAATAGACCAGGAAGAGGAGACTACAAGACTGAGAATAATGCGAATAGTGTTGGGCTTAACAACAGGGGAGAAAGTTTCATCAAAGTCAATTCCTTGTTGTTGAGAAAAACCTCTACAAACCCAACGAGCCTTGTACCGAGCCAAAGACCCATCGGAGTTATACTTATGACGAAAAATCCACTTTCCCGAGACAATATTGGCGCCAGATGGTTTAGGAATGAGAGTCCATGTATTATTTTGAATAAGAGCATTGAACTCATCTCGCATGGCAGAGTGCCATAATGGATCGAGAAGGGCTCGTTTGTAGGAACTTGGGATAGGAGAAATCGATGGAGTAGCCGAAAGATTGAGAAAACGTCGGGGAATATGGAAACCCTGTTTGCCACGAGTACACATAATATGATCATTTGTAGGAATGGGTATTGGAACGGCATGAGAAGGAATGTGAGTAGTTGGGGAAGGAGATGATTGAGTAGGGGGTGTGTTTGAGGCGGGAGAGACGGAGTTGGATGATGTGCTAACGGGAGACTCTGCCGCGGCAGGAGAAGGAGACGCGATAGTAGGAGAAGGAGATGAGAACTATCATCATCCTCTTCATCTTCACTTGCGGAGGAGTATTCCTCTTGTGCTACCAAGACAATCTTGGGTTGCTTCTTGAAAGGGCCATTCTTCTTAATAAATGGCTTCTTCTTAGATGCTTTAGATTTCTCTTTAAGAATGAGCCTGCCACCATTGTCTTTTCTATTTTGATATGGACACTCAGCTACAAAGTGCATTCTATCTCCACAGTTGAAGCAAGTTCTCAATCTTGGGCCACTTTCTCTTCTTCCATTTGACCCGTCTTGCGCTCAAGTTCAGACTTAGCTTTGGCAGGGTCCTTCCAAAAGTTCCTTGCATAAAACGCCATGTACTCACCATGAGCACGTTTGACTTCATCGAGGCAGTCCATGGATGCCCCCTCAAAAGCTCTTTCATCTTCCTCTTGCTCAACAACATTGGCTTTGAGAGCCACATTGACACCCTTTTGCATTCCAATGGCCCGAGCACGAGCATCTTCAGCATTCTTTGCTACCACTTTGAATGACGCCATTTCTTGCATGACTTTGTTGGATGTCATTTGATGATAGTTATGTCTACCTTGCATGCTCTTTAAGTCCGTTGGCTCAAAAGGCATTAAGGCACTCACATATTTTCTTTTTATCCATGCATCATCAATGTGAGTGGCCCCATGCTTTCGAAATGTTGTTGCGATGCCCTTGAGTCATCTATACATGTCCTCATGGTTTTCACCATCCAACATGTAGAATCCCTCAGCTTCATTACTAAGGGCATCATACATGTTCCTTCTCATGCTTTCATTTCCAACGAAGAGATCCGTAAGAGCATCCCAAGCTTCTTTAGTTGTGTTGAGATGTTCAATGTGTGGCATGTCCTTGGGACCCACACCCAGCTGTATCATGTGGAGAGCGGTGGCATTCAACTGGCTGTCCACAACTTCTCTTCTCGTTAGGTTGGTTTGATCTCCAATATGAAGACCCTCTTCAATAATCCTCCACAATTCAATAGAGGAGCTGCAAACATGAGATTTCATTAGGAATTGCCATTGATTGAAAGAGGATGCAGTGAGCTTGGGTGGATCACCCCTATTGTTTATATGAGGATGAGGGATAGGTGGGTCAGGGGAATATACGTGGCGAACCTCACTATATTCCTCCTTATCACTTCCCTTCTTGGAGGTGGAACCATTAAGTTTTTCACCTTCCGCATCATCATCCTTGGATCCAGTGTTACCCTTTTCCTTAGATGATGGTGTGGCAGCCTCAGAGGAGGATGGAGATGGGGCTATGGATGATGTGAGGCGAGCAATCATTTGATTCATCTCCTCCATCTTAGCCTCAAAGCATTTAAACAAGGTTGTTTCCAACGACTTGAGATCATCCATTGTGACCTTATCCACAGCCTCATTCCCATCATCCTTGGTACCCATACTACTCTTAGGCGGTTAAGCCTGAATTAAGAGCCGAGGCTCTGATACCAATTGAAATGGATCGTATGGGCACCTAGAGGGGGGGTGAATAGGTGCTACACCAATTTTTAATACCTTTTCAATTTTAGGCTTTAGCACAAAGGGTAAATTCTCTAGATGAAATATTAGGTGGAATTTCCCTATATGCAAACCTATCTACTAGCGAGTAAAGAGCGAGTGGAAGAGGAACGGGTAAACCAAAGTGAAGCACGCGGAGACATAGGATTTTTTGGACCGCAGTTCCTTCCTTGTTAAGGGAAGTATGTCTGCGTTGGAGAGGTGGGCGGTACTAAGACCACCACGCCACAATAGGCCTCACCCTATTCTCCGATGGATCTCGCCACCAAAGGCCTGATCCACCTTTCTACTATAGGTACCCTTCGAGGCAGGCACCGGCGCCTTTACACAACTAGCGGGGCAACAACTCCACAAAAACTTGGAGGCTCCCGAAATGGCAATAAGCTGCCACAAGAACAAAGTTATCAAATACAATAAACAAGATCTAGGCATTGACAAGAATACTAGATCAGGGATTTCTCCAAGTGAATGGAGAGGAGTTGAAGCGCTTGATTCTTGATGATGATGATGATGAACTTCTCCTCCTTCAATTCCCCCAAAGATCAAGACCTTCAGGTGGTTGAAGTGGGAGATCAAGAATGAGAGCTCTTGCACAATGTCTGGACAATTTCGAATGAATCAAGAGTTTTGAACATTGGGGAAGAAGAGGTATTTATACCCCCTTCAGAAACCAGCCGTTGGACACTTTGGAGGCAGCGGTATTTTCTGGCCCAAGTGAGGGCCGGATTATCCGGCCTGGGAAAAACACCGCCCCAGACTCAGAATATCCGGCAGAAAATCCGCCCCCTATCAGAGCGTCACGCCGAGCTTGCCCTTGATCAACTTCTAGGGGCCGGATTATCTGGTCCTATGTGAAGGCCGGATTATCCGGCCTGGGGAGGAAAGACTGCCCCAGTTCGGATGTTCCGGGAGAAAATCCGACCGGATACCGAGCGACGCGCCTTGGCTCCCTTTGCTCAAAAACTGGGGGCCGGATTATCCGGCCCATGCGACAGCCGGATTATCTGGCCTAGGGAGGAAAAACCGCCCCAGTTCGGATTTTTCGGGAGAAAATCCGACCTGATACCGAGCGACACACCTTGCTCCCTTTGAGCAATGAGGTAGGCCAGATTATCCGGCCCTTGGTGGGGCGGATAATCCGGCCCCCCTCAAAGCTTCCTGTACACTTAGCGCACTTGAATAATCTCCATAGTATTGTTATCTAACACGCAAAACATAGGAAAACATAAAATGTTCTTTCAGTTGTGGAGTGCAAGATCTAGGGTAATAGGTATGAACGGAGATCGGAGATTGTATCGGCTAAAGAAATTGGGGCTATTTGGATAGGATTTTGTTGGGTAATAGGGGTAGAGGTGGAGATAGAGGAGGTGGAGGAGGAGGGTTTCACGGCGGCGGTGCGAGCTTCCGCCGCGGTCTAGAGAGGACCTTTCGGCGGCGGCGGTGGAGTAGGCGGAGCCATCTAGGTGCGGAAGAACCTAGGCGTCTGATACCATGATAGTTTGGGAGAGAAATAACTTGTATTGATTTAGACAATATTACAACATTTATATAGAAGAGAGGGAGAGTCGGCCGGCCTAGGGTTGGGCCCTAAACCGACTCAGGCTAGAGTCCTACTCCAATACAAAACGAACTCTAATAGGAACCACCGATTTCCACACTAAATCCCATATCCTCCTCTTCCCATCTGGAGCCGCGCTAGAAGATGAAATATGAGAGCTCCAAACCCCTTCCATGCCCAACACGTAGGCACTCTTGACAGTCAAAATGCCATGTTTCTCCAAAGCCCATGCAAGATGATCTGCATGTAGACGTACAGAAGGAGTGATTTTGGTAATTTCCAAGACATCCATAGGAATAAAATATTGGTTCAACAAACCAATCTCCATGAACCATGCCGGTCCAGCAGCTCAGACACGAAACGCAATCTACACCTTCTCTTCAATGACACCAACTTATAAGATGAAGGCCGAGGGATCCATGAATCACGCCAAATACAGATGCTTTGGCCGTTTCCCACCCTCCAAATTAAGCCTTTTTCAGCAACTACAAACCATGTTGTATTGCTTGCCAAGTGGATGAGGTGTTACCACTAAAAACAGCATCTTCAAGCCTGCCATTTGGGTAATATTTCGCCTTTAGAACACGAGCACATAACTGTCAGGCTTAGTGATTAATCTCCATGCTTGTCTTGCAAGCAAAGCTTGATTGAAAACTCTAAAGTCACGAAAACCTAGACCACCCTGATTTTTTGGCCTCTGAAGCTTCTCCCAAGAGCGCCAAGCCTTTTTCCCTTTTTTGAACCCAATAGAAATCTCTCATCATTTTTTTCAAATCATCATAAACAGAGAAGGGCAATTTAAAGACACCCATTAGATAAGTGGGCAAGGCTTGTGCAATAGACTTTATAAAAACCTCACGCCCAGCCTGAGCTAGCTGTCTGTCACCCCACACAAGAAGCCTTTTTGTCAATTGTGCTTGTAGACTAATAAATTTACCTTTTGACATGCGGCCATCAGGGGTTGGCAGGCCTAAATATTTTTCTTCAAAAGTCATGGACGTGACCTCCAACACCGATCGTATATCGTCTTGACTGCAGCAGGACATGCTTCACCGAAAAGAAGAGAGCATTTTGACGGATTGATTAGTTGGCCAGTCGCCAGAACATAGATATTTAAAACTTCCTTCACCCGTATAGCCTGTTCATGATTTGCTTTGAAGAACAACAAGGTATCATCGGCGAATAATAAATGTGATACACTAGGGGCTCGTCGACACACCTTAATTGGAGCTATATCAATTATCATTATCTCTTTATTCAGGAGAGCAGATAGTCCATCAGCCACAAAAAGGAATAAAAATGGGGATAATGGGTCACCTTGCTGTAACCCACGCAACGATGCAAATGAATCCAAGAGGGCTCCGTTGAATTTTACCGCATATCTCATCGAAGTAACACATGTCATAATCCAGTCTACAAATCGATGATAGAAGCCCAACTTTTGCATCACCTGCCTCAAGAATGACCACTCAACCCTATCATATGCCTTTGATAGGTTCAACTTATAGGCACTAAAGCTTTTTGTGAGATCTTTCTCCTGTTTGATATGATGGATACATTCCAAAGCCAACAGTGCATTATCTGTGATCATCCTCCCCGAAACAAATGCACTCTAGGCAGGTGAAATGATATCATCCAATAGCGGTCTAAGTCGATTCACTAGACATTTGGATACAACCTTATACACCACATTGCAAAGACTAATGGGTCGGTACTCAGATAGTTTGCATGGATTATTAACCTTCGGAATCAGAACTATGGCAGTGACGTTAGCTCCTTCAGGCATGAATCCTGTTCTAAAAAACTCTTGTACCGCACCTACAATTTTCTCCTTTAGAGTGCCCCAATTTCTCTGAAAAATTCTCGCTGGAAAACCATCAGGCCTGGGGGCTTTTAACGACCCTATTTGGAATAAGGCATCAGATATCTCCTTTTCAGAAAAGTCACCACACAGACGATCATTTGCTTCCTGATTAATACATTGCTCAACCAAGTTCACCACAGGGGGCGAGTTGAGGCTCGGATCAACAGTAAACAAGTCTTGAAAATACTCATTTATCATAGTCTGCATGGTTGGTTTGTCCTCATGTATTACCCCAACATCATCAGTTAATCTCTGAATTTTGTTTTTCCTCGCCCTCCAGATTGATTTACTATGAAAATACTTAGTATTTATGTCCCCCTCTTTCAACCAAGATAGTCTCGATCTCTGCATCCACATCATCTCCTCTCTATACAAGAGCTCATTCATCCTGTCTGGCAGTCGCCTTATTTCTTACATGTCTGCATTCATCAACATTAGCTGTTCTAGTTGATCTCTAGATTTCTGCAGCTCCAACTTGACCGAACCAAACTTTCTTCTCCTCCAGATCCGTAATTTATCCATTGTACCCTTTAAATCACGTGCAACATCACCCAAATCATGCATGTCATCAAAGGACTCCCACGCTTCCTTAATAACACCCGGTAAGGCATGGTCCCTTCCCACATAATCTAAAATTGTCTATTTCTCCTCAGATTATTGCTTTGTTCTTCCAACTCTCCCTTGATCAATAAAGCAACATGATCTGAACAAGGGGTTACAATATGTGTAGCTGTACTGAACGGAAACAAGTTACGCCAAGTGTTAGAAGCAACTGCCCGATCAAGTCTCACTTGCACATTAGCAGTCCCCGATCTCCTATTAGCATATGTGTATGGTACACCTGAGAACCCAAGATCAACAAGACCGCATACCTCAAGTGTATCTCTGAAAGCCATCATCTGTCCTTCCGCCCTTGGCGTAGCAGAGAAATGCTCGAATCCCCACATACACTCATTAAAGTCACCTGGGACAAGCCAAGGTACATCATAAAGTCCATGTAAATTGCATAAATTTGTCCACATAAGATGTTGTTCAACTCTAGGTTCTCTATAAATGCAAGTCAACCGCCACTCTTGACCCTCAATAGATGATTTCACAAGCAAATCAATGAACCGAAAATTGACTTCCTTTATATCCACACTAAGGGATTCATGCCAATATAAAGCAAGTCCACCACTCATCCCGTCGCTATTGATGCCAGAAAACCCTCTGAGTCCAAAGCGAGCTCTATAACTCTTCATCTTATCTGTTTTTTTTCTTGTCTCACATAAGAAGACCAAGCTGGGAGAATGCGACTGAATAATTGTCGCAATATCGCGAATTGTCCGTCGGCTCCCACCCCCTCGACAGTTTAGACTAAGTAGATTCATCAGTCTCCTGGCGCCCGCCGATTCAAGTTACTTTCCTCAGTATTTGTTCCAGATTTTATCCTCTTCGGATCCCTCTTCGGTGTGGGACTAGGAGGAAGCAAACCACTAGAACTTGTCAATTGGAACTGATAAACCAAAACAATGACAGGTGAAGTTTGGATAGCAGTAGCACTATCTAAAAACCAGATTGCAGATCAAACGTATCTCTCCCAGCACGAGAGCTCCAACTTGCTCACAGATCAACACCAACCAAGCAAGCCCTACGACTCCACAGAACAACTCAGCTCTTATGCCTAGCCAAAACAGGCAGAACGAATCTCTGGCAAACCCTTCGCAAAAGCTCAACCAGACTCGAAAACAATCTCAGAGCCTCACCGTCAGAAAATGTTTTAGCTTTGTGAAAGGAGTGTATCTCCAAACCTAGATGAACCTAGACCATAAAAGAGGTCTAGATACACTTCATTCACAAAACTAAAACATCTTATATTTTGAAACGAATGAGTATCTTATTATGCCATGGAAACATGTGCTCCCTCCGCCTAGAAATAACTGACTTGGATTTGTCTACGTTTGAATGTATCTAGACGCATTTTATTATATAGATACATTCAAATGTAGATAAACTCAAATTAGTTATTTCTAGACGGAGGGAGTACATCTTGGATTCTTGGTGGCAGCACGATGTGTCGATGCATGCAACGCGGCACACAAGGAAAGTTGATCTGGAGCCTCACGAGTCAACCAAAATACAAATGTTCTTTTGTTCAAGTGCTGAACTAAGAAAACTGTTCAGACCCATCCTAGAAACCGTGTATTAACCCGGAGAGAATTTCTTATTTGATACTACTTTTCAATATGATTTTTTATTTGATACTGTGAACTTTTTAATTCTTTATTTGATCACTTGTGTAAACTTTTTGCTTTATATGACACTATAGTGTATTTTGAGAGCTAACGGGGTTAACGGGAACATACAAAGACGTTTTTGCCCCTGATGCATAATGTGACAAAATCATTTATGATTACTTGAGACTTGGTCCTGTATTTTGACACTGTACAATATTCCTGCACACAGTTCGTATCCGATGATGTGTGTTGTGCACCTCAATTCTAATCCGGGAAAAATAAAAGAAAAACACCACTTTGTTCTCCGCTAATTAGGATCGGAATTAATCCCTCAAATCAAGCACAGAGGAACCGCACGTCTCAGCAACCTAGCCGCACTGCCCAGACCCAATTTCGTCACGCGTCGTCGCCGGCCGCGCGCAACTCCGGTCCAAGCCGCTCTGTCCAGCCCCATCGTTGCCGGCAGGCACAGCCATCCACGCTGATCAGCCCCAGCTCCGTCACGCCGCCGTCGCAGGTCCGCCACATCCTCGCCGGCAGCCGCAGTCGTTCGCTCTCCCCTTGCAGCAAAGCCAGCATCCCCGATGCCAAGCCCGCCCTCCTCGGCGCCATCCGCGCCGACCCGCCCTCAGCAGCCCCACCTTGGCCGCCCTCTGCGGCGCCTGGTGCGCCACCCACCGAAGGGGCCACTTGGTCCATGGCGTCTCGGCTCGTGCCGCTGCCACTGCCGCCGCGGCGAACAAGCAGGCCACCAGCACCACGCCGCCACTACTAGGGTTCAGGTGGGTGGGTGCGTTAGACAGGGACAAGGATGGTGCGGGCTCGGGAGTGTTGGTCCGATCGATTTTGGAGAACGGATAAGCCAAACGACTAAATCGAGGGCATTTGGTCCAGCCGGGCAAAAATTGACGGAATGATTTAACAGAACCGACGGTAGCGACGTATAAGGCAAAATATTCATACGAGTAGTCAAATAGGGAAGATAAAAATTTCATTGTCAAATAAGTAATCATATTTAAGAGTAATATCGTATAAGGAATTCTCTCATTAACCCGTAGTTTCAATCAGTTCCACCCCACCTGGAACTGTTCAGAACCATAACCAATTGCTTTATTTAGGAACCCAAGCTAATCCAAATTGCCGACAGGGTCAGCCCATTCTCACCCAAACTAATCAAAACCAAAACAGAAACTAAACCATCCAACCCAGTTAAACTGAAACCAATCTCAGATTTAATTAGGATTATGAAAAACCAACTTTGATGTAGTTCTTTAAAGTAATTGTTGACATTGGTATTCGTCATGTATCCGTCAGTGTCATTGTCTGTATGCCATGTATTCGGTTATATCTTGCTACTGGAGCTAACCATCAGGTGGTGAATAGAAGGAAATGCAAGGCAAACAATTAATCACAAATATGCAGAGCAAGGTTTAAAACAAAACATAGCATTTAACCTAGCTTGAACAATGTCAAAATACTCTTTGTTGTCAATAATATTAAGCCATGTGTGGCATGGAAATAACTTTACTAGAACAACTTGATGATCTACTTGCTGGACTAACAAATTAAGATTGAACTTCGCTAACATGAATTATTTATTCTCACATTTTTGCCAGTTTGCATTAGTCACTGCTTTCCTCTTCGTCCTCCTCATCACCGTCTTTTCCTCATCCTCATCACTACCCGAGTCTGCATGCATCCCCGAAGAGAAGCATCAATTTGTAGATGCAATTAGGGTCAAGTTGTGCATTCGATTGCATTTTATCAATTATGTATTAAATTTCACACAACTGAGGGCTAGCCAAACTGGCTTTTTTAATTGACATCAAATTAACTAGACAGAATTCTTATTAAGATAATGCGTAGTATGTATGCTAGTTGATTCTCCTTGCCTGTCAGGGCATGTCGGTCACCAATAAAGCCTCCATCCTTCGGGAGTCTGAGGCCGGTGCAGTAGAAGCAGTTGTCCCGAGTCATGCAGTCTTCTGCATATAACATATTAATGTATAAGCGAATTTGCAGCTACAGTAGGCGTATATGTTGAAATCAGATTGAGAGGCCCAACAATGAGTAGAGAAGAAAAGAAAAGTATGAAGTAGAAGTTAATGATGATCTTTGGATTGTGCTGCCTACCTCTGGTGTGGAACTGAATGACCATGGTCACGTCCTTAGGGTGGTCTTCTTTGCCCATAACCTCGGTGAAAAATGTGTACCGATGCTCGTCTGGTCCCACTAGTGCTTCGAAGTTGATGTGGAAGTACATGGAGTGACTCAGCCTGAATTTCTGTGTATCTTTTGCATCATCCAGTGAGATGAATGAGTTTCCCTAGATGATAAAAACACAACTATTACATCCAGCCTAGTGATAACGGTATCTTTTTCATGGGCCGGTGAATGATATTAAATACTACGCAGTATAATCTACACTACTTGGAATGTTTTTCACTTAGCTCCTGCTGGTTGTAGAAGTTAACCGCTAGTTTTGCACATGTGTGGGGCTGGTCGCTTCCTTGATCCTCCCAATATTTGTCAGGGTCCAGTGGCCTAGGCAACTCCCTCCCATGGTTGAGCTTCTCAGGCAAGTTGCCGACATGATGAACAAAACTGCTACCCAAGTAGTCATAGTAGCTCCTGCACAGTGCATGTCAGGATCAGATTTGTCTTAACCTATAGTCATGCATACAAGAATGTGCACATATCATAGCTACTTAGCTGGTTTAACAATATATGTGCAGAGTTGCCTAAAAAAACAAGAAGAAGCAACGAACAGGGAAAAGTGGAAACAACAACCAATAAACAAGCTAGGGTGCCGGGTTAATGTAGGGATTTATATTCAGATAAAATACGTACCGGTACCCAGGAGGAGCTCCACCGCCATGGGAGCCACTGCTGGTTTCTATGCCTGCCTGTGCAAGACAAAGCCCATTATATGGCTAGACGTGGAGTGAGCAACGTGGAGCAGATCGGGGAAGGACAATGCACAGTGATCCGATGACCTAGTGCTTCACTTGAGAGAGAGATAGGATTGGTACCAGTACGACGTCCCCAGGTGAGGATCAGTTCACAAGTAAGAAGAGCCAATCAAGAAATTCTAATGACTTGATAAGGTGATAGAAATATGGAAATCCACTGTAAGCTTGATCCTAGTGTTCTTCAGCCGCTGCAACTTCATTTTGAAGTTGTCGAAGAGTAGAATCAGTCACACTTGGACATTTTCTGGCCCCCCTACATGACATCTTAAGCACATGTGCTTTAACTCTAGCATAGCTTCCATTGTATTCATGTCTACAGAACTTGCATCTGAATCGCACATTTCCTCCACCTCCCGCACTTGACTCTACAATGTACACATAACTCCACAAAGGCATGTTGGCTTGATTATCTGCCGGCAGCACATCCTAAAATAGTTTGAGGAACATATACTATATTACGCAGCAAGCAGACCAAGCTCTCACCGAAGAGGACCGAGTAAAAATTTAAATGGGGGTAAGAACTGGCACAAGTTTCGCTAAATGGGGTAAAATTGAAGAATTTCTGTTAAATGGAGTAATTATTGTCACAAATAACAAACTAGGGGGTAAAACATGGAATTTACTCTTTTCTTTATTATGTTCACATCTGCCCTGGGCTACATTCAGCTGTAGACTGCACCCACTAACAGTGCATTTTCCCCCTCTTTCTGAATCTCTATTCCCTCGGGAGGTCATCCGACATTGTTGGTTGTGAGTAGGGTTGCAGGGCAGCGCCCCGCTAGAGCCCACTTCTAGTTTTTCACTGTCTCCATATTTTATTAGCGGAGATTGATGCGTCTAATACATTTTGTACTATCCCATCACGTTTTTGCAGGCCTGGTATGTCCCACATTTGCAACCCTAGTTGTAGGCATTTGCAGTTCACCCGATGTTCATAACCGACGCTTCTGAATCCGGTTAATGTTCAAGGTTGACACAATGATATATATCGTTCCTTCTTCTCATGTTAATCCTCGTGTTACTTGACAGTTGACAATATCATTCATGAATATCGCAGTCAACCTTTGAAATCCGGTAACAGCAAGCTGTTCCAGAGAAAAGCTCTGTTGACTGAGTGCTCCGGTCTCTGTGGTTGGTGCGGGCGTACGGCAGTGCCTTCACTTCACTGGCACTCGACCTGGGAAGAAAGGTATGTACACGGTACTCTATGTTTTGCAGTTCTTTTTCAGGTGTTATATCTGGGCATCTGGCACATCATCATCCGTGGCGCACAACTCTCCGGTGTTCGGTACCTTACATGTCGGAATCCAGCCGCTCAATCTGATGTCAACCCTCTAGCTCTACTTATCAGCAGATCCGAACTGGCAGACAAGTGTGCATCCAGGATTCCTGGTAATTTCTCATGAAAGCTCGTAGAAACTGCTGTGACATTTTCTTCCGCAGACTTCATGAACACAGAAATGTCCAAGTGTCCATACAGCCGAAGCTTCCAGATCCGGAGCTCCTACGGTGACACCTCTTCTATATGGACGAAAAGGTCGATTGATCTACTCCAGATTTAGTCCATATATTTTCCCGCAGTTTGCCTTTGAATATTCTCTCTTTTCTTGCGGGCAATGGCACACCAGGCCGGCATCAGCAGTCCAACATAGCGGCGGGGAATGCTGGCTAGCAGGGAGCAGATCGGTGCGACTGGGTAGTCGCAATCTGTCGTCTTTACTTCAAAGTTCAAACTGAATGGAAATGCATGTCACGTGCTCGACCCTAATACAATTCTATCCCGGTTTGGTGTACCTTTTTCCGATCAAAGTCGCGGGAGATTCGAGTACCATATCGGAAGGGGAATCTTCTCTGCTTCTTCTATGCCTCTCACAATCTCGGTCGGCTGTTCAGTTTTGCTTGGAAATAACCGTTCTATTAATAACCATCGACAGTAGTAAAAAAAGACCAAAAATTAATAACAAAATACAAATAGTACATGCATTATTACAAACGGAAGGCGCGCCCGCCGTCAGTCGCCCTCCACCACAGGACCCGTGCAAAACATGTCATAGTAGAGTTTATTAGAGCATTTCACTCAGCCCTAAAGTCCCTAAAGGGCTATCAGGGGTGCCGGCGCTTAAAATCACGCCTGCCCCCCTAATTCTTTTTTGGCGGCGGCGCAGCCCATTTTGGCATCCGGTGGCCCCAAGCCGAACCCAACCCACGGGGGGCTAGCGGGGGTGCTAGATGGAGTTGAAAACGTCGCGGGCCAGCCCTGGTAGTAGGAGAAAGGCACTTTGACCACATAGTCCCTTCGTTCCCGCCCTTTCCTCCCGCTCTTCCTTCCCGCTATATCTACCGCCCCTTCCTCCCCCTTTCTCTCCCCCTCCTGTCGTCGCCATGGAGAGGCCCAGCATCAATTTCTACGAGGTCATGATGTTCGCCCACTACGACATCGTCGCGCTGCCGCGTGTGACGCTTCCGGACGACTTCGAGCTCAGCTATGCAGGTGGCGCCAAATTGGCGATGCAGATCGAGAAGTGCCGCCGCGAGCTGCCAGAGCGGAAGAAGGCAATGGCATAGTACTTGCCCACGAGCGCGTACTGGCCGAAGCGGTTCAAGAAGGAGCGGAAGGGGGAGCTTGCGATATGCCGAGCTCACCGACGGCAGCTCCACCCGAATTTGCGCAACCCCGAAGGAAGGCAGCGCTTCTGGGCAGTGTCCACGCGTACGATCTACACCGCTATCGACATGGCGCGCCGTGAAGCCGACACGATGCACTGTGAAGAATACATGAGGAGGGCAGAGGCCACCGGGATCGTTGATCTTGATTCCGACTCGGAGGAGGAGGACGTCGATGCGGCGGACGACGTTGATGACGAAGGCGGCGACAATGGTAGTGAAAGAGGTATAGTCGACTAGGATTACCTTCATTGCCCTTCGTTTTATCTACGTATGAATATGTAGATAGATGGTAGATGTCCTATTGGGAGCCTAGCCGGGAATACTGTCCCCCCCTAAATTTAGAAAATAGCCGGCGCCTCCCCACATGGGCAAAAAATTGATGCCGCCAGAGCCCATATAAGGGGGCCGAGTGGAGATGTTGTTATAGTAGTCCGATAGCAAATCGCGTGCTAAAAAGCCAAGGAACCAGTGATGCAGAGTAACAACGGTCACCAATGATGAAAATCGTAGATCTGAACAGGCAGCAATGAAACCACACCAATAAGCACGGAAACCGACTGAATCCTAGGAGATATGTCATACAAACAACTACATGCACGCAAATCTCAAAAAAAAACTACACGCGCTCTGCTGGCTCTAGACGCACAATCTAAGCGAGAATAAGGTGGGGAAGAGCTTATTCCGACTTTAGAAAGCAGACACCGTCTCACCAACCTGAAAAAGACACCCAAAAAACCTAAAAAGGGATTGGAAACTCTCCCGTCAGCGAGGGACTGTGATCCATGGCACCTCCAAGGCCCCAACGCTATCGGAGGCGGAACAGACCGGCAACAACGCCGGCGGGGAAAGACAAACACTAGATCTCTTTTACTAGATAGCCTCTTTGCTTGGTCGTATTCTTGGTTGATAGGATTCTTGGTTGCTTTCCTATCGTAGATGGCATACCGTATTTTCTAGCGAAGTTCTGTGTCCGGAAGTTTTTGTTTTGTTCATTACAATAAGTGCCAAGGATATTGACTACCTTAACGCTACTTATCTAAGAAATAAATTACCTAACACACAACTAATATCACAATTATGTTTGCAAATAAACTAACTAACATTATGTTGTATTGTTAATTTTACTATGACCTTCCTCCTCCACCTAATGTCATAAATATGTTTGGAAACTGGATGAGTATGAATCTAAGGTAAGAATCTGTATTGGTTTTTCAGCCTTATATTGGATGATTTGAAGATGCAGGAACTATAAATATTATCATTGTTATCATATTTTTTATTGTAACTAAGGGAATAGGTTTACTGACTCAACTACAAAGTAGAAGAAAGGTCCTTCAAAGAGGGAAGCAGGGATTGCAAGTCTATGATGACCCACAAGTATAGGGGGTGTATCGCAGTATTTTCGATAAGTAAGAGTGTCGAACCTAACGAGGAGCAGAAGGTGCTGGCTAGTGGTATGGATCAGGAATTCTCTGCAAATACTTAGCAAACGGATTTTTAGGGGGTTTTGATATAGAAAGTAAACAAAGTACGAGTAAATAAAAGACAGTAGAAATAAATGCAACAAGTGGTCCAATCCTTTATGCAGCAAAGGACAAGTCGGTTGTATTACTTAAGATGACCAAACGTTCTTGAGGACACATGGGAAGACTGTCAAGTACTTTCGCTTCATATAGTTGATTAATTTTCTTTAGCTTGCTAAGTGTTGCGTGGGTGAACCTGTGCTAATGTACCGCCCCATCAAGACTAATACATACTTGTGATTATACCCCCTGCAAACATCCGTAAGTATAAGAAAGTAATTAAGGTAGAAACCTAACCACAGCTTTAAACTCTAAGACCCTTACGTCCCTTGTGCAATGGTTTCCTAACGGGGGTTCAGGTTTCTGTCACTCCGGCAACCCCTACGATTAGTAGCCAAATACACAATGCATTCCCCTAGGCCCATATAGGTGAAGTGTCATGTAGTTGATGTTCACATGACACCACTAGAAGAAGTACACCACAACTTAAATATCAAACTATTGAATCTTTCTCAACACAATTCCACTACTAACAACATGACTTCTCCCATGTCCTCAAGAACAAAATGAACTACTCACAAGACATCATATGGATCATGATCAGAGATGGAATAATGATGTATAACAATCTGAACATAAACAATAATTCAATGGTTCACTCAATAGCATCAACTACAAAGAGTAATCAACTTCGGGAAAGTTTCCCCTAAGAACTAATGCAAGATTCAACTCAATTGTTATAGCAATATGGAGATGGTGATGATGGTGATGATGGTGGTGGTGATGATGATGATGATCCCGATGAAGTTCGGTCTGATGGTGGTGTTGATGGCGATGATCTCCCCTCTCCGGAAAGGAATTCCCCCGGCAGAAATCTGTCTGCCGGAGAAATCTTTCTTTCTCGATGTTTTCTGCCCCGCAGAGGCGGCGGAATCTTTCTGTGGTCACTCCCCGAGTCTTAGGGTTTCGGGAGGATGATATACGCCAGAGGGGAGAGGCTGGAGTGGGCCAGGGTGGCCACACCACCTCCTGGCGCGCCCTAGGGCTGCCTGCGCCATGGGATGGTGTGGGCCCCCTATGGCCCATCTCCACTCCGTCTTCTGGCATCCTTAGTCTTCTGGAAAAATAGGATTTTCCGTATATTTTCCCGGATTTTCTGATGTTCGTGAATTTTGCCTCCAAACAGCACATTTTCCATCAGAATCCTGACTGCAGCGGTCCATGCTTCAAAAGTCATCAACCATGCAAAAATAGATGAAATAACATAAGTATCACCTCTCAATCTGAAATATATCAATGAATAATAGTGAATTAAGACATAGAATAGTGATGCAAAATGGACGTATCAACTCCCCCCAAGCTTAGACTTCGCTTGTCCCCAAGCGAAACTGAGCTCAATAAACATGGCCTCAGGTTTATGGAGTGAAGAGTCGATAAAAGAATACGGACAAGAAGCATAACATTCATCAAATACATAGATCATAATAGAAGACAACTCACTATTATATAACTCAACTTGTAATAAGTAAAGGAAACACAATAAAGATACATAAAGTGAATCATAATTGGTAATGACAAACTTAGCTCTTGGTCGAAGAATAGTTGATAATTTGCTGGAGTTCACAAATAGCATGTTTTTCAATGATAGCTTTCAAAGTAGTAAACATCAAGATAAGAGCAATGTGCAAAACAAGGAACATAAGAAAGATGATTGAATAAATCAACATATGAATGAATGAAACACAACAACTCAAAATACTTGCTGAGATAGAAGGGAGTAGGTTTACTGACTCAACTACAAAGTAAAAGAAAGGCCCTTCAAAGAGGGAAGCAGGGATTGCAAGACTCATAAAGAGCTCCCAAAAATTATGATACTTACTAGCTTTCAGCTCTCATTGCCCCTATCATAGGCATCTTTAGGTGATTAAGGTTAAAGTGACACAACTAAGACGATATGCTTGACAAGTTATAAGTTGAAATCTCAAGCCCCTTACTTATGAGTACCGATCCTCATGCTACTCAACTTCAGTCATGTAACATCCCAAAACTTCAATCCAAGCTTATCAAGATCTAAATCATCAAAATTGCGGTTAACAAAAACTTTTCCAAATTTAAAATAAAAGCATCCATATATGTGTGCATTTAAAACAGGAGTTGTTTTGAAATGCCATGATTGTGTGATCCTTTGATTCTAAAATGTTTCTTAAGTGAATTAAACATCATCTACAGCATTCCCAAACTTTTCCTAAAGAAAATCAAATAAAAAAGAATTAAAAAGGAGAAATGGTCATTTTGGCCATTTTAATCCACTACACCACTTTGAGTGTTCCTAGCACTCATTTCTTAACAGAAACAATTCTTGATCTTTGCACCCCTTGATAGTACACCTAATGAGGTACCAAGGCCCACCTTTTGATCTGCTAAAAACATTCTTTTCCTTATTTTAAATGGCAATTGAAAATTGAATCCAATGCATATGCATAGATCACCCCTATTTCAAAAACCACCTATTTGAGCTCCACTTCCAAAACGCTTGCAACCAGGGACTACCTAGCACTAGTGGAGATCACTCAAAAAAATTGAAACCAAAATTCAAAAGCTTATTTCTTGCGGCCATTTAATCAAACACTTGGTAGGCAGGTTTAAACTCTAAATCATAGCTCACTATTTTGAACAGGGTTTTGCCCCCATTTGATCTCCATTTAATCTATCTGTCCCCTCTTGATCTAACCAGGCCCTTAGCACCCATCCCCTACTCCCCTAGAAGCAATGCCATGCCAACCCGAGGACATGCTCGCCGGCCAAACCTTGCCCCACTGCAGCAGACCATCTCCCCCTCTCTCGCCATGTCTAGCATGTCGCCAGTGGTCCACCTCCACTGTCCAACTAGCCCTAGGCCAGAGACAGAGGGTAGAGCGGCTAGGAACCGCCGCGCCTGGAGCTGGTCGACCATGCCGACGCCCCCACAGAGCATGCTCTATCCCCGCTCGCACAGACCGCCCCTTGGCCACAGCCCGCGCCCACCGCTCCGCCACAACCTGGGGAACACCCCAGACACCCCCGCTGGCCGCCCAACTCACCCCAGCCACCGCTCGCCGTGGACACCGCCGCCTCTGCCGCTCAGAGCACCACCTCGCCCAGACCGCATACCACCACTCCTACGGCCGCATTCACTTCCTAGAGCACCGCCAGGAGACCGCCTGTCGATCGCCACCCCCAGCCATGCCTCTAGCCGGTCGTAGCCATGTCGCTACCGTCGCCTGCCCATCCCGCTCGGTCTCACCATCGGGCCTATAAAAGGAGGCCACCCCCAGCCGTTTGAAGCACACCACTCCACTCCCCTCACCTCACTGAACCTCACCCACCTCTAGCCGGAGCAAGGGGAGCAGCAGCTCGCCGGAATTTCACCGGAGCAGGTCGCCTCTGGAGGAGAAGGGCGCCTGCGATTTAGGGCACCCCAAGCTCCGCCGCAACCGCGCCTCGCCTCGCCGTCGACCACCAGTTCGTTTGCCCGCCTCACTGACCTTGCTGGAGCCCTGGTACGTCCCCAGTAGACCCCCACCGATCCGCTAGGGTTCGAGCTCGCCGGCGACCTGTTCGTCGTCGACGACGACCCTCAGCCGTAGATCCCCCTTCTAATCCTACGGCCCACAGCGCGCGTACCGTTTCGCGTGTTAAGACCCACTAACAAGCGGGACCCCCTGTCAGCTGAGCCCCGCGCCACAGAGCGCCACTGGGCCGGCCCAAGTTCTTTCCCGCGCTAGCCCAACCGTTCAAATCTGGATTTCTCTTTTTAGTTAAATCTAGTTTCTATCCATTAGTTTAAAATTTAATTCTGGGAGTTTTACAAATCCAAATGGCATGAAACCAATTTTGCCTGAAAGGTATTAAGATGATCTATCCAAGCCCGTTGGATTTAATTCAATTAGAGTTATAGATCTCTCCTAATAAAAATAATAAAATAGAAGCATTTGCAACTTGCAACATTTTTATAAAATCAACCAAGTTAGCTTTTGAGTTGATTCCAACTCTCAAAAATCACATTTTATCATATCTATCTAAATACGTAATAATATTAAGGTCTACATGCAGTGACTTTGGACTAGTACCAAAATAATACTATATAGGCATTTCTAGTCACTTTAAATCATTAAATAATGAACTTAAACCAAAGTAATATTGATCTAACCTTTAAATCTCGTTCCCCCATGTTAGAATATGTGGTGATGACATGTGTCAACATGATCCCATATTTTAGGTGGTGAATATTAAATTTTAGTTAATTTTTCAATGAGTAGAAATTACTTTTCTAAAATAAAAAGGATGAAACCATTGAATTAAACTTGTTGTGCTTGTCATGATAATAGATCATCAAATGTGTGTCCTAAAATGCTACTTAGCCTAGTTAAGTATTGTTTGGTGATTGTGTACTCCGTATGTATTTATAGACGATAGTACCGACCAAGCTTTCGAGGAGGAGGAGTTCTACCAAGAAGAAGAAGAAGAAGAAGAAGAAGAAGAAGAAGTAAACTTCAACCACTGCACCAACCAAGGCAAGCTAGCACTATCCAAGATTAACCCTTGCAAGTTGTACTTGCAAGCCACCATTAACAATGCAAGCTAACCCTTGCAAGTTTAGTGCTTAGCAAACTAGAATCCAACTAGATGGTTTATCAAGGATGCCTTAAGCATGCTTTGATCACACCCCTTTGACTATTAGTACCCCAAGTCTTATTTACAAGTTTTACTCCCTTAGTTTACACAAAGTTATTTATTGTTTTGAAGGTAGCATAAAAAGTATAAAACTTGACCTATTTGGAACCCTTTAGATGTCATTCTATGGCATGATATTGAACCCATAGTTTACACCTTAGTGAACACTATTAACTTAGTAGTTTAGAGTAGATCAAAAACTTGAGTCACTTTAGATGGGAATACTTGGTGAAAATGAATTATGAAAACCTTGGAATGCTGAGTCATTCTATTGAGATGTTTTGCCATGTGTTGAGAAACACAAAGGATTGATGATGATGAAAATGTTGAGGCATGAGCCTTAACCCTTTTATAAAACTGATGGTTGGATTCGGATGCGATACCATTCCATATTTACCGTACAACCACATTACCTAAATTGGGTAAGGCTTAGCTGGAAATATATATGCCTTAGTATTAGTTCCCTCACGGGAGAGGTCTGAGCTGAGGCTACCTCTCAATGTTGTCCACCCATGCAGTGCCCAAGATGACTGATGGTCATGGTTGGGAGGCCATGCTCATAGGAGAGGTGCTTATACTAGAGTGTGTAAAGGGAAGGTTATGTTTGATTATCTGCATACTAAGTATGATGATTCAGGGTTATTCCTGACAGATGTATCGAATCTTGTGGTGAAAGTGTACCACCTCTGCAGAGTGTCAAACTATTCGAATAGCCGCGTCCGTGGTTTTGGACAGTTGGAATGGCTATACTGTTTCGTTGTCAGATGTTTTCCAAATAACTTGAGATGAATGATGAATCTTGACTTGACCACAACAGGGTTGTGTTTATGACATTAGCTTCCCACTTAAGTGATTTTAGAACTTTACTTTATCTTTCTTTGCTTCTGAACTCAGCTTAGGTTTCAAACTTAACTTTATAGTTAAACTTGGAGTTAGCATTTTAACTTAGAATTATAGTACCTGTTAGTCGTAGTTTGCGACTACTTAAAGAGTACTCATGGCTTTTGTCCCTGGCTATTATCGTGGCCAGACTATGAAGGAGACTATCAAGATGACAGTCAGCAGGACGGCTATGATAACTAGGACTATCTGCCTTCGGCAGCATTGCCTGTGCCCCTGAAGATGGACCCCACCGCTATGCTTATCTTTTATTTCAGCTGCTTGTTGTATTAAGACTGGATCATGAGATCCTTATTTGTGTAAGACCTTATGTATGGTTTGTAATGGATGATGTACTGTGATATCCAATCCGTTATGTCTCGCAAAAATGGTAATCCTGGGATTGTGAGGTATGGCATTACGGGCATCTGGGATTAAAAATCCGGGTGTTGACAAGTCACGAGCAAGCTCTTGTCATTGTAAATACATGCGTATCATTGAGAACCGCCAACGGGTTACCCCTTGCACATGACACAGGAGCTATCCCATAATCAAAATGACAAGGCAAGCAGACAGTGAGCAACGCAACGATCTTTTTATTTGCTATTTGCATAGGTTTTTATTGAGGATGCTTCATAGAATGCTCACTATAGTTATGCTGCAAGTTTCCACCATGATTAGGCATGGCTTAGGCTAGCGGCCCAGGCGTTTCTCTAACACACATATAAACTCCATGATCTTACAAGTTCCACTTTTATTTCACACCGCCGGGATCCATAAGCAAAAGAACATGATATCAACTAGGTACAAAGTACCAATTGAAGTGTTGAAAGCGGTCCCCATGATACATGGTTCGGCTAACTTCAACTCATAAAACGCAAGCATATACGCAACAAAGAAGGACCTAATGGTTCAAGTTTATTAAATGCAAGAAAGTAAAGTGTGCCATCAAGTTCGTGAGATCTTTAATCACTAATTTTCACATAACAAGTTTAATTTGGGAGGTAGATAAAACAAAAATTTACTTGGAATGGCAATAATGCTAATAGGTAGGTATGGTGGACACAAATGGCAAAGGTTTTGGTTTAAAGGAGGTGGATGCACGAGAAGAATACCCTCTCAGTACAGGTATTTGGCTAGCAAGGCTGGGTAGCAAGTATAAGAGTTGAAGGAAACAAACAAACATACAAGTGATAAAGACAAACATGCAATCTTCCTTGGAAGCACAAAAGATCTTAACTAGAGAATACTAGACTTATGAGCAAATCAAGAAAGAAAGATGATGAAATAATTTTTCTTTAAAGGTACTTTTATCTTTTTCATTCAACTCTCAAAAATAGTGTTGCTACTGACCGAGCCAGGTTTGCCAAAACCAACTAAATTAACTCAGTGATCCCAAAGTGATACCAATACTAACAACAAGATCAATCATATAACCACGAATTGAAAACTAATATAAGCTATACAAAAGAGTGGATGATAGAACTTCTCATTAATATTCCATAACGGAAACTCATCCCAAGCGATACATATCTAACGAGAGAGGGGACACTTCCATAATGCAAACCATCCTAGATAATAATTCCTCTATTCATGATATGACTCTACTAATAAGGTAAAAAGATAGAAGATAGTGATATGATACCGCGGCACTCCCCCAAGCTTGGAACAAACCAAGGGGATGTAAAACCTGATGAAGAATTACTCCTTTGGTGGTGGTGGTATCCTCTCATCTTCGTCCGTCTTCCAAGGTAAAGGCTTCCCATCAACAAAGGACATCGTGGTTTCCAACATCCTGAAACTTGCAGCAGCACTTATGAGTTTAAATCTAGCCTCATACTCATAGTTTTGATTTTGAACGTCATAGAACTGTGCTTGCAGTTCATTGGTTGTTTGGCGGAGTGAGAGGACTTCGTCGTTGAGTTCAGCAGTCTCCTTTTGGTGCTCGGTGATGAGTTCGGAACAAATCTTATGGATGATATCCACTTCGCGCTCCGCCATCTTCTTGTACCTAAAGACTTCTTGTTCCAATGCTTCCATCCTGTCCTCCAGACTTCCTTCACCTTTAGGGCCTTGAACCTCTTTAATCTGAACCTCCCCACCTTCGAGCAATAACTCCTTGGGATGAATCTTCAATTCTCTCATGTATGGGTTGATGATATCTTCCAAGGAATCTCCCTTAACTGATCCAGTGGAAGACATTGAGGCTACAAATCTGAGATTTTACCTGGCAGAAACAGATCGAAACAAAAACACGATATACGGACCTCGGGGGATCCGGGGGGTTATATATTACGAAGTTTCATATCAAAAGGGAGGTACTGGGTGAAAACGGGTCGGAGGCGGAGTCTGGGGTGGCCTCACCACCTGGTGGCGCGGCCAGAGGTGGACCTGCGCCACAGGGTGGTGTGGGCTACCCCGGCTCCGGTTCTGTCCCTTTTTCGCTTCGTAACTTTCCTTATCGACTGAAAACTGCAAAAATACAGTTGTACTATATTTTCGCGGAACTTTTCTTACTAGAATTGTTACCTATTTGAAAACAGACTCTGCAGATCTCTGAATTTGGTATCTAGTAGATTCTTCCGGAGTCATCTCTTGAATATCATCGATATCTTCATCTTCATACACTTATTATTTAAGTTATAAAATCCTTCTCTTCCGTATTACACCATTATCTTCACTACCTGGAAATTTCTTTCACATAAAACTTCACACAGTTCTCATTAGAAATATTAGTATATATGAAGTGATAAAACCTTTTGAGTCCAACTTCAACTGAAAACCATCAAAACAAAAGCTACTGAAGCAACTCCTTCCGAAAACCCAAAAATAATTCAAAAAGTAAATCGAATAAAGAAGCAAATGCAAGATTGGCACAATCTGTCAAAACAGACCAGCAGGTAAAGATCAATTTTTTCGAAAATCTTCTGTTGCTCAAATCAAAAAGTTCAAAATTAACGAAAGTTAAATAACAACCTGGGGCAGAAGCACAAAACATTACAGCTCAATTCGACATACAGAGATCTCTCACAAATTTTTATGGTGAAGCACAAAAATCTGTTTCGGGACAGCAACTTCCCCAAATATTACTTCTCTCTCATTAGAGGTTGATCTTGACACAAAAACCAAACAAAATGGATAAGGAACGGTTATTACTGAAGTAATAACTTCCAAGACTCAAAGAAACAAAAACAAACTAAAAGCAAAAACAAATTGGGTTGTCTCCCATAAAGCTCTTTCTTTATAGCCATTAAGTTGGGCATGATAATTTTGAAGAAGCTCTCATAGGGATATGGATTGAAGTGAAAGAGAGCATTAAGAAGCAAAAACACACACACATTTAAGTCTAACCCACTTCCTATACAAGGGGATTTTGTAAACAAACAAGTTGTTAAAACCAGAGGCTTCTTGCATAAGAAGGCAAAACAAGTGCAACATAAAAACTTTCAGCATAAAACGAGGAAACTTGATATTATTGAGATACATAAGAACACTTTTCCCTCTCCCATAGTAGCTTTCAGTATCATGCATAAACTTAACAATATAGCTATCACAAGGACCATCATAGCAATGATCACTTATTCTAACAGAAAACACGGGAATACTAGCTTTTTTAGTTCTATTAGGATGTGAAACAATATTAGAAACATCCTCACAAAAGACTATGTGTCCATCTTCTATGCTTTTAGTGACAAGGTCTTTCACAATTGCTACCATAGGTTCAACGTTTATTTGTTCATCGGGTTTTACAGTTCTCTTTTCACTTTTGGTGATTACATTAGTTATCATAGGATGATCCTTTACCTTTTCTGGGAAGGGAATCTTCTCGATGTAAGGTTTAGGTAAGATGGGATCAATAATGCAATACTCAGCACTCCCAACAGGAACACAGTCAAAAATATCTTTATAAGGTTCATGGTACTTGTTCCATCCCCTTTTTGGAATTTCAATATAAGAAGCGAAAGCCCTAAAGCAATTCGTAATGACTTGTAAATCAAGACCATAATCATTTTTCATATTTTGAAAGTCATCAGTTCCCATAAAAGATTCAATGCATTCATAATCATAATTTATTCCTGACTTTCTACCTTTGTCATTCTCCCAAGCTTCAGCATTGTCTTGAATACGGTCCAGAAGATCCCATTTAGCTTCTTCTTCCATGCGAGTGAATGATCCAGCACAAGAATCATCCAATAAATCCTTGTCATGTTGAGGGAGCCTTGCATAAAAGTTATTGATAATAATATTATTGGGGAGCTCATGAATGGGACATTTGAGCATTAGTAACTTCAATCTCTCCCAAGCTTGAGCTGTACTCTCTCCATCAAGAGGCCAAAAGTTGTATATTTGATTCCGATCTTTATGAATCTCACTAGGAGGATAAAACTTTGAATAACTTCTTCTTAACTTGATCTATAGTAATACCTGCACACTTGAACAACCCGCATTATTCGTGTATAAAGAGCAAATGATCACCGGGATGGACAGTTCCATCCCCAACATAGTAGTTATCCACAACACGATCAATAATTCTTGTAGGTATGTTAAAAGCATCATTCTCAGCAGGTGGTGGCTTATCTACTACCTTAGCAGTGGTAGTAGCATTACCAAATAAGAAACTCAGCGAATTATCCATAACGAAAATAAAGCAACTAGCAGAAGTAAACAATACTCATAGTAGAAGTTTCCTTTACCAGTTCCACTCTCCGATAGTGCTTCACTCCCCGGCAACGGCGCCAGAAAATAGTCTTGATGACCCACAAGTATAGGGGGTGTATCGCAGTATTTTCGATAAGTAAGAGTGTCGAACCCAACGAGGAGCGGAAGGTGTTGGCTAGTGGTATGGATCAGGAATTCTCTGCAAATACTTAGCAAACGGATTTTTAGGGGGTTTTGATATAGCAAGTAAACAAAGTACGAGTAAATAAAAGACAGTAGGAATAAATGCAGCAAGTGGCCCAATCCTTTATGCAGCAAAGGACAAGCCGGTTGTATTACTTAAGATGACCAAACGTTCTCGAGGACACATGGGAAGACTGTCAAGTGCTTTCACTTCATATAGTTGATTAATCTTCTTTAGCTTGCTAAGTGTTGTGTGGGTGCACCTGTTCTAATGTACCGCCCCATCCAAGACTAATACATACTTGTGATTATACCCCTTGCAAACATCCATAAGTACAAGAAAGTAATTAAGATAGAAACCTAACCACAACTTTAAACTCTAAGACCCTCACGTTCCTTGTGCAATAGTTTCCTAACGGGGGTTCAGGTTTCTGTCACTCCGGCAACCCCTACGATTAGTAGCCAAATACACAATACATTCCCCTAGGCCCATATAGGTGAAGTGTCATGTAGTCTATGTTCACATGACACCACTAGAAGAAGTACACCACAACTTAAATATCAAACTATTGAATCTTTCTCAACACAATTCCACTACTAACAACATGACTTCTCCCATGTCCTCAAGAACAAAACGAACTACTCCCAAGACATCATATGGATCATGATCAGAGATGGAATAATGATGTATAACAATCTGAACATAAACAATAATTCAATGGTTCACTCAATAGCATCAACTACAAAGAGTAATCAACACCGGGAAAGTTTCCCCTATGAACTATGCAAGATTCAACGCAATTGTTACAGCAATATGGAGATGGTGATGAGGGTGCTGATGGTGATGACGGTGGTGATGATGATGATGATGATCCCGATGAAGTCCAGCTTAATGGTGGTGTTGATGGCGACGATCTCCCCTCTTCGGGAAGGAATTCCCTCGGTAGAAATCTATCTGCCGGAGAGTCTTTCTATCTCGGTGTTTTCCGCCCCGCAGAGGCGACGAAATCTTTCTGTGGTCGCTCCTCGAGTCTTAGGGTTTTGGGAGGATGATATACGCCAGAGGGGAGAGCCAGAGGTGGGCCAGGGCGTCCACACCACTTGCTGGCACGACCTAGGGCTGCCCGCGCCAGGGGGTGGTGTGGGCCCCCTGTGGCCCATCTCCACTCCGTCTTCTGGCGTCCTTAGTCTTCTAGAAAAATAGGATTTTCCGTATATTTTCCCGGATTTTCTGATCTTCACAAATTTTGCCTCCAAACAGCACGTTTTCCATCAGAATCCTGACTGCAGGGGTACATGCTCCAAAAGTCATCAACCATGCAAAAACAGATGAAATAACATAAGTATCACCTCTCAATACGAAATATATCAATGAATAATAGTGAATTAAGACATAGAATAGTGATGCAAAATGGACGTATCAATGAAGTCAGGCAAAACCTGAGACTTGATTGTTTGACACTTCTCATATGTGATATCTAGAGGGGATAACTCAATGCCCAATAGAGAAACATGTCCTGTGGCTTCTGGATTATTGAGTATACCGGAAAGAGGTGCCTCATTGACCACCACAATCGGGTCCTCCAAAAGTAGTGTAGAAGTTTGCACCTGTCATGAATACTCCGTACGCTAGCTTCTGATAGTGTAGATACCTTTGCTTTGATGGGGAAATGACTTCACTTGGAAAATAGACTGGCCTCTAGGAGCCATGAGTTTTCTGTTCTTCGGGTTGCTCAAGAATCAACACTATGCTTACCACTTTATTAGTGGCGGTGATATAAAGGAGCAAGGGTTCTTTTTATTTTGGCGACACAATGATAGGAGGTGTCGAAAGTGTTTTCTTGAGGTCTTCAAAAGCTCTCTGGGCTTCGTCTGTCCACTCAATTTTTTTGATTTCTTCATTAGGGCGTAGAACAGGAGTGCTTTCTCGCCCAGGCGAGCGATAAATCGACTTAGCGCCGCGACTCGTCCAGCTAATTGTTGCATGCCATGAAGGCTAATTGGCTTCTTCATTATGAGTATTGCTTGTATTTTCTCAGGGTTTGCCTCTATTCCTCTTGCCGATATGAGGTATCCGAGGAGTTGCCCCGTGGGGACCCCAAAGGAACACTTTGGAGGGTTGAGTTTTATGCGGTATTTTTCGAGGTTATCGAATGTTTCCTGAAGGTCATCGATAAGGGTCGACCCTTGCCTTGTCATGACTGATGTCGTCAATATACACTTGCACATTTGTTCCAATTTGACTTCTGAGACAATTTTACATCATCCGTTGGTACGTGGCACCCGCATTTTTAAGACCAAAGGTCATTGTCATGTAGCAGAATACGCTGTAAGGCGTGATAAATGATGCTTTATCCTGGTCTTCCTCCTTCATCTGAATCTGATGATATCCTGAGTAAACGTCCAAAAAGGAAAGACATTCGCATCAAGCGGTTGCATCGATGATTTGGTCGATTTGCGGTAGCGGGAAGTGATCCTTTGGATAGTGTTTATTTAGCGCAGTGAAGTCAATACACATGCATAGTTCTTTTGTATTCTTCTTCGGGACGCACACTGGATTGGCGACCCACATTGCTTTCTTAATTTCTTTGATAAACTTGGCATCTGGCAAGCGATGGAGTTCTCTTCCAATGGCCCTACAATTGGGTTCTGCAAAGCAGCGAAGTGATTCCTTTATAGGCTTAGCATCGGGATATAAGTTAAGTGTGTGCACAACGAGTTCCCTAGGGATTCCTGGCATGTTAGCTGGTACCCATGCAAAAATCTCCCAACATTCACAGAGGAACTCGATGAGCGCGCCTTCCTATGCGGGACCAAGATTGGAGGCCACAAAGGTTGTCTTCTTTAGGTCCGTAGGGTGGACCTAGATTTCCCTTGTGTCCTTTGTAGTGTCGAGAGCTTGATCGGGGGTGGCTTGTGCCGTTGGAAGAGACTCTGTATCCGTCGAGATTTTTAGCTACTCAAACTCTACTTCCATCCCAAAAAAATTAGAGATTTTGTTAAATTCTCGGTCGCAGATATTGGAGCGGGTGAAGCTGCCTCTCACGGTTATGATTCTATTGGGTGATGGCATCTTCATTACCAAGTATGCATAGTGACGTACTTCCATGAACCGTGCAAAAGTTGGGCGCCCTAGGATCGTGTGGTACTGTGATGGCCAATCCATGACTTCAAACTCGAGCTTTTCACACCTGAAGTTGTTTCTCGATCCGAAGACAACATCGAGATAGATTTTTCCTAAAGGAATATCAGCTTTGCCTAGGACTATATCATTGAAGGATGTGTTTGTTAGCTCCATGTTTGTTAAGGATCAGATCATTGCTCGTAGTGTTTTGGCATTGATTAGGTTAATGTTGCTTCCTACATCAATAAAAACTTTACTCATGTCGAACCCACCGATTTGGGCTTCTACTATCAGGGCTAAATGCCCCGATCGTGGCACTCGAAGTGGGTGATCAGCCCTGCTAAATGTGATTTCTTGCTCTGACCAATGGATATATTCGGGTGTGGGTGGTGGCGTTGTTACTGCCGAGTTGACTTGTCGCATGATTAGCTTCTGAATCCTGTTGGAAGGATGCCCTTTTTGGATCATCGACATTGCACCCTTGGACCTCGGGTACTCGTCCTCCTGGTTTCTGTTTGCTGCGGGTTGCGGCTGGCCTGCTAGCGGCTGCCCTAGTGGTGGTGTGTCGAGAGCTAGGGTTCCAGGCATAGTGGCGTATCCTTGGTTTGGTGCTTCGGTTGCTTTTGCATCGCATACTTCCTGCATCTTTACGAACATGTGGCAATCCTTCATGAGGTGGTTTGAGCGCCTCCTTCCTTAGGAGTCGAGATAGAAGTGCATATTGCAGGGTCCCTCGAGCATCTGCATTGGAGACATTGGGGGATCTCAAGCCCTTGGTTGGTACCGTTGTGTCAGCTGGCTTCCACCAGCGTTATCTCTATTACTGTAGTATCCGCTGCCACAATCGTCGCCTCTTTGACTGTCCTCTCCCGAGAAACCAGCCACAACGTAGCTTGGCTCGTTGTACCCATTATTACATCGCCTTCTCCTTTCATTATTTCTCCTATCCCGATCTTCCTCGGGTGAGTGCCCTCGTTTGTTTACTGTGTCTTCGCCGTCTACCTAGCGATTGGCCATGTCCATCAGCTGGGAAATTGTTTTGGGTTTGACCCGTTCCATCTTCTCAATGAATTCTCTTCGGCAAAGGCCATCGTTGAAGGCATCAATCACCCTTTCATCCGATATAGTTTGGACTGAGTTTTTAATGATGTTCCACCTTTGAATAAATGCATGTATTGGCTCTCTAGATTTCTGCTTGCACGCCCGCAATTTCTCCAAGGAAGCGGGTTGTTTAAACGTGGATGTGAAGTTTCGGATGAACTTGTCCTTGAGGTCGTTCTAGCTGCTAATGGATTATTCGGGTAGTTGGCTGAGCCATGATCAAGCAGCACCGCTTAGGTGCTGCTGCAGGCTCTGCATCGTGGTAGCCTTAGAGCCACCTTGGAATCTGATAGTTTGCAGGTAATCGGCCAACCATGCTTCGGGTTCCTGGAGGCCGTCGTACTTTTGGCGATCATGAGGGAGTTTAAAATCCTTGGGTACTCGAGTCTTACAAACCCGTTAGGTAAAGCAACTGGCTCCACACAATTCATACTCGCCCTCGCTTTCGCCGTCATAGTATCTTCGGCTACTGCACTCCTCCTGGATCTGTCAATCCTGCGCTATGTAATGTCGTTTCTAGCGTCATCACGTGGCTCGTGGCTCGAAAAGTGCACCCTATTCGATGACCGTGATCGTCGGGTGTGTCCCACATTCCGAGGGTTGTTGCAATGGCGTGGTGATTTGTCAGGTTGTTGGGTAATTCCTTGTTCCCCTTGTGTGAGGGATGCTCCCACCATGCCGAGGTTCATGAGAGCGGAGCGATGGAGATTCGCCCGAGGATCGTCAGGTGCAGATTGAGTTGTAAGTAAGTAGGTGAAAGGGCATGTATGCCCCCATGTGTGGTTTTGGTAATTAATGACAATCCCTATGGACTAATGTGCAAATTGAGTTTCACTTGTAGGTTTGTCCATTGGCATTGCTTGGACCATGTGTTGGTTTCAAGGATGAAAAAGAAGAAGCATCGTCCAAGGGCTTTGTGCCCATTGGAATCAAGTAGAAGAAGAAGAAGAGGAATAAGAAGATCAAGTATGCCTTGAAGAAGAAGAAGAAGATGGAGTTCCTCATGGCTTTCTTCAAGACATCATCATCAAGTTTTGATGTGCAAGCTCACGGTGCGCCATCTCTAGAAGATATCATGCTTGGAGCTTGCCATCCTTGGCGTTCATGGAGTGATGAAGACAAGGTCAAAGAAGAGGTTTCCTCATGGAGTATGGGGGAGCCATTCGCAAGTCTTCATCAAACAAGAGCATGCAATAGCAATCAAGAAAGGTGTTCCATCTTGAGAAGGACAAGATGGTCTACATCAAGCTCAAGAGGGATGCTCAAGGCAAAGGTATGATCTTGATAGGGTTTCTATTTTACCGGTATCTTGTAGTGTTCTTGTAGTGTTGGGAGACCGGGTTTAGGATAGATAGCCGTACTATCAAGAGGGGCTCTCGAGTGGGTGACTCGTTCGTATCTTTCAGAGAGAGCTCAAACCTTTGCATACATAGCATCATCTTTCTTGGTTGTTGTTTGGGTCTTGTCCATGTGAGGATCTAGAGCTGTGGTTATCTTCACAACAAGCTCTAGTTCATCAAAAATGGATTTTCCGTGCATATCTTATTGTGTTCTTGATCTTGCGGGTTTTCCGGCTCCACACCTTGGGAGGTATCTCACATATATATTCATAGTATTTTCTCCCTTGGTGATATCCAATATTTCTACGCGTCGTTATCTTTCCAACAAAATTGGTTTCATCTCGTTTGGAGTTCGGATGCAAAAGTTGTGGCATTTCTGGTTCTGGAGTTTTTGCCTGGCCGGTAGTTCCGGCAGGCCACCGGTAGTACCGCTAGGGCAGTTTGCCGCCGGTAGTACCGGTGTTAATTCCGGCCAAATTTCCGGTAACCCCGTTTTCGCTTCAGTATGCTCTCTACCTGGTCTGCGCTATTTGACGGAACTTGGATCGGATCTTCAGGCGGTAGTACCGCTAGGACATTCTTGCCACCGGTAGTTCCGGCGAAGCGGCGGTAGTACCAGCCAGGCTCGCGTTTTTGTTCTTTGTCTCGTTGTTTTCTAACCGTTGGCTGGGTGCCACCGGTACTACCGGCCATGCACGAATCTGTGGGTAATGGGTAGATCGGGGAGCCCTTTAAAAGGAGCTCCCCTTTCCCCTTCGGCCTCAACTCGTTTTTCTTGGTTCTTGCTCTCTCTCTCTCCTCCATTGTTGACCTTGAAGAGCTTGCCCTCTCCCCTTCTCCCTCCTATGATTCTTGCATCTTTTTGAGGGATTTGAGAGAGGAGATCTAGATCTACAAGCCCCACCAAGCAAAATCCCTTCTTTGTGAAGGAATCCTTGGGATCTAGATCTTGGAGAGTTGTGTGTTCTCCTCTTGTGTTCTTCCTCCCTTATTCCCCCAATAGATTTTGTAGCTTTGGTGGAATTTGAGAGAGAAGGACTTGCCTCTTGCATTTGGTGCATAGGTTTGAGTTCTCCTCGGAGATTCGGCGAGTTCAAGCCCTTGGGCTTGTTTCTCTTGGGTTCTTGGAACCCTAGACGGTTGTGTGGTTGGATTGTTGACCTTTTGTGGTCTTGTAGCCTTTTGTGGCCTTGTTGCCTTTTGTGGCTTTGTAGCCTTTGTGGCATTGTTGTTGGGAGCATCCAATTCAGTTGTGGAGATTGCCCCAATCTTGTACGGGTTCGGTGACCGCCCTCAAGTGTCCCATAGTGGAACGTGAGTAGGCCTTTGTGGCGAGCTCACGAGAGAATAGGGTGAGCCTTTTGTGGCGTCGGTGAGTTGCGTGGCTTCGCATCCTTGGTGAGGACTTGTGTGGCGTTGGATGTGCATCGAGCCACCACACCTCGAGGTGAGCCATTTGTGGCATTCGAAGTACATTGCGCCCCCGCACCTCTCCAATGGAGACGTAGCTTCTTGGAAGTGAACTTCAAGAAACAAATCATCATCTCCGCATCCATCGGTTATCTCCCAACCGAGCCCTTTACTTATGCAATTTACATTGTGATAGCCTTCGTGCTTGACGTATTATTTCTAGCTATCACCTTGTTGTTAATCTTGCTTAGCATAGGTTGTCGGTGCACTTAGTGAAACTAGTGGATATAGGTTTTGGCTTGATAAATTAGACGTTAAGTTTTATTCCGCATTTATTAGAGCCTAAACCGTAATAATTTTAAAATGCCTATTCACCCCCCCTCTAGGTGACGCCCATTTCCCTTTCAGTAGGTCTGGGCGGTGACAATGGTGGCTTACGCTATTTTTGATTGTATTTGTCTTGCTGAATCTACTGACATGAAGGACAAGTCCAGATCTCAACTCGTTTCTCTCGGCTCCGGAATATTCTGCAGTCGTGAGGTTCCTCTCCTTGGTGGTGCGCCTCCGGTTATGCTGCTAGATCCGTGGGTGGAGCTTAACTATGCCCGCTGGATGCTGGATTCGTCGGCTAGCCTTCTCTTTCCTCGAGTTGCCTCTACATCTTGAGAAAATCCCTATTCTTGTGGTGGAGTAAGTATTGGTAGGCCATCAGATCTTCGCATGTGGCATCCGCTGTCATTGGGACCACACCTAAAACTATGTCCCTTGCTCTTTGCCATGTTTCTACTGATAGCAGAAGAGATAGCCGTTCATCATCGCGCATTCCTTCTCTTACTTGCGTGATGTGATTATTGGGAGGATCTCCTTTGTTTCTGCGGTTTCCTACATCATCATCGGATAGAATAGCATTGGGATCGAGGATCAGGTTACCATTGGATTTGCGAGGTGTCGATGTTCCTTCGCCGATGATTACGCACACTTGGTAGTGCGTCATGTATGGGCTGTTGCTATTGCTATCAGATCCATGAGAGACACTGTCTGAAAAACCAGTGAAATCCCACGATTTCTGTTCTGGGTAGGTTTCGACTTTTTTGATTCCAGAGTCAACGCCTTCATTGGTATCGTCGAATTCGGTGTTTGCTGGGCTTGAGCCGTGTGGTGGCATTAGTTGAGAATCTAACCTGAACGAGATAACATCGTATAGATCGGCTAGATCCCCCAAATATGTGGAGTTTCTGCGATTTTCTTTGCCCTTTTTGGATGAGGCCTGGATTCTCTAGATGAGCCAGCAGAAGATGCATGTATCACCGTAGGCGCTGTTGTTATGACCGACGGACCCGAATAGATCGGGATGATAGGCAGAGATTCTCGGGTTCGTCCACGATGAAGGGGAAGCCCCCGATTATGAGATCGGATCCTCCGTTGAAGTCGACGGGGACCGAAACGGTGGGGCGGGCGGGCGTGGATCCACTGCTATTGGGTTATTTCTTGGTGAAGAGGGGGCCACCAAATCCATGATTCCAGTGTCGAGGTTTCCCATAGACGGTGCCAATTGACGAGGGGTAACCTCGGCAATGCCCATGGTAATGGACTTAGGGTTTCGTAGAAAAGAGAATGCTGGGGATTTCGTCAGCTGATCAGACAAACAAGGGAGTCAAAATAGTCTGATTGCTATAGAAACTATGATTACGGATTTCTGAAAGCTTCGGCCTCTTTGTTGGCTCCTCCCAGTCTTTATATAATAGGCCAGATCCCAAAGTTATATACGGATAGGTTACAAGTTAAAATTACAACACTAGTACAATGTCAGTTTCTACTTCTTTCTTGACCACCAAGATAGATTTTGTCCGTCAGATGCTCTCTGAACTTTCCTCCACTCTTTATAGGCTTCGTGGGCCACATGCCTTTGTACGCTGAGGGTAGTAAATCACGGGGACCCGATTGGTTATTTCCATGTCACGTAGGGTCACACACTTAACATTCGATGTCCCTAGGGTTTAGATGAGATATTAAGTTGCTGATATCGAATTTTGATTTGGAGTCTTGGATGGGATCCCGGACATACGAGGAATTTCAGAATGGTCCGGAGATAGAGATATATATAAGGGAAGTCCATTTTAGATTCAAGATTTTCCAATATCGTACAGGGAAGCTTCTAGAAGGTTCAGGAAGGTCCCATAGTGGGTCCCACCTACATGGAGGGACATATGGGCCTGCAAGGGGGGACCCCGGCCTACATGGTCTAGGGATCCACATGCCCATAGGCCCATGAGCCTCTAGTAGGGATAAACCATAGGGGGTGTAGGGAAGGGGGTTTCCCCATCCCACTTGGGCTGTCGTTCCAACCTTCGAGGAGGGAAAAAGCTGGCCACCCTAGCCCCTATATAAGGAGGGGGAGGGCTAGGCGCACCATCACCTAAAACCTTAGCTTCCTCCCCATCCCTCTCTCTTCCTCCTCTCCACACAGCTTAGCGAAAGCTTCCGAAAAACCACCAATCTTCCGCCACCACGTCGTTGTGTTGTTGGGATCTATCTCACCAACCTCTCCCCCTCGCTTGCTAGATCAAGAAGGTGGATACGACATCGTGTTGCACATGTGCATAACTCAGAGGTGCCATTCGTGTGGTACTTTGATCAGATCGGATCTCGCGAGTACGACTAAATCAACCCATGATCTGTTGATCGCTAATGTGCGTGTTCTACAATGGTATATAGATACATTTGTCTCTCTCTCTCTCGTTACTCGCATCTGCTAGATTGGATGTTGTTTCACACTATCTCGCGTAGGAAAATCTTTATTTTCTATGCTGCAATTTTATAACACCCTAGTTTTAGTTAAATAGTAATTAGGGTTTGTTTGTGCATTCATGAGCGTCATGTATTTTTCTAAGACAAAAATTCAAAGAAAAAAAATCAAAACCCTAAACCCTAATTCCCCTCCCTCTTTGAAAACCTATTCAAATAGTTTTAAATTTCAAAAACCAAAAGCATATGGAGTCCAAATGAATTATAAGGACCGCACAATATTTTAAATATTTCTACAAAGCCTCTCGTATTTTTGAAATATACAAAATATATTTGAAATGGTTTGCAAAAGTGGAAAATAAGAAAACTAAAAAGAAAAAGGGTTTGCTAAAAATAGAGCTAGAGAGAAACCAGACCACAGCCCAGTCCCTCTCTCCCCTTCTCTCAACCTTCTATAGAACCCACCTACGGCCCAGCTGGCCCATACCCCTTCATCGTCTTCCTATTTTCTTCTTCCTCGCACCCGATGAATCAAAGCTGCTGCATGGACTGCGCACCGTCGTCGATCGTCCTTGCGCTAAGATCCCCGATGTCGTCCTCTGGAGTGGAGGATAAGACCCCAGCAAATCCCTATGCGGTAGCCCAGCATACCACTGTATGGTGTAGTATACTATACTCGTTGACATAACACCAATGAAACATCGTTACACTAGTATTACATCCTTTAGAGTGGTACAATAGCAACATCGCGGGTCCAAGACATGACTATAGATTACAACTCAACTCTTTAACAAAGATCTAGAAAAATTCCTCGAAACAGTGAGGAAAACATTATATAGAAGAACACCACAAATAGCAACTTGAAGTCTATTCTAGACATAATACTACAACTAAAATATAACTATGGCTTGCAAATTGCTGCTATAGCAATGCTCTACAGAAGTAGGTTCTAGTATCTAGGGATTTATCTTTATTCTACTCTTCAGCTTCTCTTTTATTGTCGTCGATGTAGTCGTAATCTTCGTTGATCTCCACCAGATACCTTTAACTCTTCAAAGTAGTTCTTCTCCTGAGTTTATTATTGATTACTCTAAGATCTAGCAAGGGTTAAGAAGGTACTATTGAGTACGAGCGTACTCAGCAAGTTCACTAAAAAGTACTGTTTGATGCACTATCTATAGCCACATACCAAAAGTTGTAGGTTATGTAGGTTTTCGTAAACATTTTTTCAAAGGTTGCTTTTATTCTGAAAATCTATATCCGCCAGTCTTCACAGGTTGATTAGAACTTCATGGAGTTTCTTTCCTACAGCATTCGCAGGTCCTTCCCAGAATGGGGAGTAACATGTCACACTTTTTTACACTCTATAGAGGTACGTTGCTTTACCCATGAGCGATCCTTATCCATGTTGCACATTCAAGTCATGAGCTTGTACACACTTCCTTGGTATGTGGCCCGGTATAAGGACCCAAGCCAATCACTGTCCTTCTCCGCGAACCCGTATGCCTACCATTTTGCTTGCTCAGGACAACGGTCAGACCGGTTTACAGTCCTGAAGAGAGAAATCCATCATAGACAACAAGTACCGAGGAATTGATGGTTCCCACCCTTGCACATTCCTAAATGTAGGATCACGACTCCGATAATCTATCTGTCAGTACACGAAAGGAATAAGATCTAGCTGACTTCTTGTAACTACCTCGGTGAATTACGCTCTTAGTTACATGCCTGGATGAGCGAAAGTGGTTAAAATAGTACGGTGGGGCCTGGGGCCACTCACGGTTGACCTTTCGGCCGTCCTAACCACTTTCAGAACATCGGGACAAGAACGAGCGGCATAATCGGCAGGCGAAGGGATCAAATACATACACAAGTGAGTATGTATGCAAGCCACATACAACAGTCCTCAGAGCCATTCCATCTAAAAGAAATAGAAATATTGCAACGCTATACGGCAAGATCCAAATATCCTAGATAGATATAATAGTTTCGGATAGCTCCTCATACATCAAACATCAGAGTATCAGGCGGAAGCGGTAAACAAGATCCGAGTACGGATAAGAAGCAAATCGTCATAAGATGCCACATAAATAAACACATCCCGCCCACAGATCTCACGGATCCCGTTCCCGAAATCTCTATACCGAGTGGTCGTTGCCAACATCATCTGTCTCCTCCATCCAGTATCCATCTTGCGAATACACCTGTTCATCTGAATCAAACAATTTATCGTGTGAGACCCTAGGGGTACTCAGCAAGTCTTTATGCCACTAAAGGGGATACAACCTGGGGTGACGCAATTGCAGCAAAAGATAATATCTAACAATTCTATAGATACTCGCTAACCATCCGCCTAACCAATGATAGACGGATATCCGTTAATTAAGAACAACAGTTATAACAGTATAATTAACAGATCCATCCTCCTCCTCGCTTACCAATGAGGAAGCGGACGAACAACCCCCATCCGTTGGCAGTTTTATTAACCATTCCATGAATATTGCACTATTTACTAGTCAAGTACTTAGTCAAATTAAAAGCGGTACTTTAGTTATACTTGTCTATGATCGAGAAATTGTGCTCCAAGTCGTCCATAACCGCGAACACGGCTTTCAGAAAGATTTACCCTGCAGGGGTGCACGAATAGCAACACACACTCGATCAACCTCGGAAAAACCAACTCAAAACCCAACGAGGCATTCACGACAAAGCAATCACAGGATTCAGAAATATTTCAGGGGGTCACCCCAATAAGCTACCTGCAACGAAGTTGGCCGGCTCCAAGACAGACCCAGGGTTTGCGACGACGGCTGTAAACGACTGGGAACCCGAAAATGTGACTGGACTTGTCGATACCGTGAAAACGTGGCGCGATCCAAAACAGTACAGGTGCTCCTCGCACAATCTTAAATAAAGCAGTAACATGTCATAAGTACAGGATAGTAATAAAGCCCCAAACTAATTGTGGCCCCAAAAATAAGAATGAATCAAGCTCTGGCTCAGGGGGGTCCATAAGGCCTCCCGGATGTGGATAGTGCGAATAGTCAAGGAACATGAATCAAGTACTCGGGGTCATACGGAACACAAGTGAGCGTGAAAAACCAAATAGCAGATATTGCTCACCGGTGCCTCTTTCATTAGTTATCTCATTACTACTCAGGTTATGTTGTTTAGGTACCTCGTTATTCATCAGACACTCACATACCCTACACATGCTTTTCTATGACTCGCATGGCACAAACAACTCCTGCAGTACTGGCTCATGGGATGGAGGAACAAGCTTCAGTGGGGTTTAAAAGTAAAGGCTATGCAGTACTTGGGATTCAATTTAATGCAATCGCGACTCCATGATGCAAGAATAAGATAGAGGCAATAGGTACTATATGTATGCAAGCATGTGGTAGTGCTTGCCTGGCAGTTCAGTTGAAGCAGGAGATGGATCTGGGTAGTACTCCTGTGATTCCTGGTAATTCTCCTGTTGGGCGTCTATTAAATGCGACAGTGCACAAACATATGAATTTAAATGCGACAAGCAAACAAGCATGCCATGATGAATGATGCACAATTTACATGACATTAAGGTAGCATGGCAAGGGTGAGGTGTGGTACAAGAATAAAGCATTTTATTAATTACTTAGCCAAGTTTTATTGTCATAAACAGTTCTGATTTTTAATAATGACATGATACATGCTTCAATTCAGAACAAGGAATGCATAGGTAGAACGGGCTCGTCGCGCTGATCGATTTAGACATATTATTTGTCAAATTTGGAGTTGTAGAATTAAAGTTATTAATTTATTAAGAAAAGGGCATTTTATTGTAATTTTAATTATCTCGAAAATTTAAAGTGTTCAAACATTGTTTTGAATGGCATATTTGAATTCCTCACATTTTTCTGATTCAAAAACATATATCATTTGTATTATTTGGATTTATAATTTGAAAGTTATTTAAAAATCTGATTTGAATTTAAACAATTTTGAATTTGTTTTGTTAAAACAGATAACCAGGGAAAACTTTTTACACCCAGACGAATTCAACCCAAGCCGCTGACGAGTGGGCCGCTACTGACTGGCGAGATCTGCGCGCAAAACATTTTACACCGCGGGTTTACCCAGCCGCTGAGACTGCCAGGTGGGACCAGCGGCTAGGGGTCCACATGCCAGCGGCTGGACCCGCAGAGGCTGACAGGTGGGGAGCGTGCTGGAGCGCGGGTTAAGATTACGAAAACTGGAGTCCCTTTTTGTAAAAAGTACACAGGGGCTGACAGGTGGGGTCGGGCTGGACCGCGGGTTGAGCCGGCAAAAAAGGTAGGGGTGTATGTGCAAAAAGGCGACGGCTACTGTGGATCTTCTTCACGCTAGACGGATCTGACGGACGCGCGCGCGGCGCAGCGAGGCGAGGACTCGAACCCGCGACCTGGGGCTCGCGCGCGGAGACGGTAACCAGTGCGACTGGGTGGGTGTTGTTGACAGGGGAGGACTAAGCGGCCAGGTGAGGTGTGGCGCGGATGCGGCAGAAACCCACGCACGACGGTGCACTGAGAGCACTCGACGGAACGACCGGCGTGACCAGGACGTGACGGTGGAAAGGGACATGTCTGGGAAGTTGGGTGCCTCACCGGGATTGTGTCGGTGGCGTTGGCGCGGCCGGAGAAGCAGCAGGCTGGCGACGGAGCTGGTGGACCGGAGACCTAGGGTTTCGTCGGGCGGCGATGGTTCTGGCGGTCCTGGGGCTTCTCCTCCACGTCTGCGTGTACAGGGCGATGCAGGGGAACGTCCTCGGCTTCCTCGACCACCTCCACGTCTCACACGCCCGTCGGCTCGAAAGATCAGCGTGGTACTGGCGGTGACCGGCGAGAGGAGAAGGCGTCGGTGAAGAAGAAGAAGGGAAGATGGCAGGGCTCCGGGGTGGATCTGGCGAGGCAAAGACGTGGGGAGGTAGCTAAAAGCAAGGGAGAGGAAGGAGAGGCCGTGGGGCTCAGGGTAGAGATAAAGTGGCTTCGGCCACTTTTCCTCCTCCTCGCTCACGTGCTCGACGTGAGCAGCCAGGGCAGGGGCAGGCAGGACGCCTGGCAGGTGGGGACGGCGTCCAAGGAGGGGTAGGCGCGGGTGGGGCATGCCCGGCAGTGAGAGAGAAAGAGAGAGGAGAGGGGAGGCTCGGGTGAGCTAGGGCTAGGGTTAGGAGTGGGGGTAGATGGGGTAGCTAGGTGGGGCCTGCATGGCATAGAGAAAGGGAGAGATGCCGAGAGAGAGGGTCGGGTAGCTAGGTTTAGCTAGAGAGGGGTGGCTCGGTTAGGGTTTTGTTAGGGTTGGTGTAACTAGAAAGAGAGAGATAAGGTGGTGAGGTATTAAAGAGAGAGGTAGGTTAGATGGTGTTAGGGTTTATGCTCTATCAAGATCCAACAAGGTGAAGAGAGAAGGGTGAGGTGAGAGATAGAGGTGGTATAAGGTATAACCTCAAATGATCATGCATGGATGAGATGATGGTTAAGAGAGGATACGGCTTGATACACATGACAAGGACAAAGATCAAGAGGAGGAGGTATGAGAGAGAGAGAAAGATATGTTTAACAAAAGGGAAGATCCACTCAAAACCAAAGGGAAACAAAAGGGGAAAAGATGGTGGTGAAGATTTGCATGGCCCATGCATGTGTAATAAATGCCCATGTTTATGCTTGTGAAAACAATAATAATAACATGGCATTATTCTTATGCATTCCAAAATGTGGAATAAAGGTCAAGCAAAAAGGAATTAGAATTAGATCCACCCCAACCCACATGATCTAGAATAAATATCAAAAGAAAAAGAAATACAAGCTTATGGGTAAATGGAATGGTGGAATTATAAGGTGGTGACAAAGAAAAGTGGTGGAGTGAAATAAAAGATATGCCCCCAACTCAACTTGGGCATCAAGCATTTATCAAGATTCAAATACAATATATCAAGAGCCAAATACAATTAATAATGCATATGAGAGAAGAACCAAATCAAAAGGGTTTTATATGATGCTCAAATGCAAGGTGGCATGATGACATGAGCATGATACAATTATGATGCAACAATTATATGTAGGAAGTAGCCATTATATTACTAGACCAAGTAGCATTACCATTGTTAGACAATTGGGATGCTACACTTCTCCAGAGCCCATATAGATCTCATGATTAACACGTAATTTATGGCGCAAGAATCATTGGCGGTATTTGTTATTAATTTCTAGGTGATACTTTTCCGTGCAAATGGAACCTCCACCAATCCACAAACCATCGTCGAACTTATTCTTGTATTTTGCTCTCTTGCGCTTGTATCGTGGATGTTTGCAAATTGGACAGGCACGCAAATTTTTGTACTCATCGTGGTATAAGATACAATCATTGACAAGTGTGTATCTTTTTTACCTTCAGTCCTAATGGGAAAATCAGTTTCTTTGCAGCAGTCGTGCTTTCTTGGAGCTCATTACCATCTAGAAGTAGATCTTTGAAAATAGATAACATCTTCTTGAAGCTTTTGTCCGACAATCCGCTTTCTTCCATAAATCTCAATAGTTCTAGTGTTGTCGTCAATTTTGTGTTCTCTTTTTTACAATTTGGATACAACTGACCCTTTGAGTTATCTAGTAAGGATCGAAAATCCTTGTACTCTTTTGAAACTAGATCATTTCACTGAAAGTGAAGCAACATTGCACGCAGGTTATCCATTTCAACATCATCATCATAAGAATTAACTTCTTCATCTTCAGGGAGTATCATCTCATTCTCATCATCATCCATCTCATTATCAGGGCCTGCCATCTCAACATCTGCCATCATCAGGGTTATCGCACATCTCTCGGCCGTCCATTCTCGATTCATCTCAGCAAACAAGGATTTATGGACTAGCAACTATCTATAGACTACCACTTCACTAGTCGACTAACTAAAAAAACCTCTGGTTCATCCTCTCCGCTGACGAATGATCCGCCGCACCTAGGAATAACCCTCTGCCCACCAAGCATATATTGTCATGATGAGGCAAAAATAATAACAAGCAATTTTCTAGTTGGGGATTTCCTGGGGTGCTACACCTAGGCACGACCCTCCGTCGCACAGTCCAAAGTCGTAGAAGGCCACCCGCCTCCTGATAAAACAATAGCTCTCAACACAGCCAACCCGCCAACAGAATCTCGACAGAGCAACAACCGCACGCCTCAGACCCGACCTCTCTGCATCGCCACCGCTGCTGCCACAAGCTGCTATATGGAGTGAAGTGATGTTTTTGGATGCATGGTAGTGGATGGTCGGAATAGAAAATTATTAACAGGTCACGATTCACACACAGTTTCTGAACATAAAGTGTTTGTGATATGTCCCAATATTCCAAACGAAAGAATGTAAGACCTATTTTCGAGATAACGCACACAGTTCTGATGTTCACTATGGTGTGGGGACGGAGGGTACTTCATAGACGATTGATTTTGGGAATGGTGTGCGATACATATCATATACCCGGCGGGGGGAATTATTGTCTACTATCATTTTGTGGCATGAGCCAGTGGAGGACCTGCAGATGGTGGATTTTTTTGCAGCGTGAGCGATTTTACATGCCAAACACGGAAAGAACCTTTCGTGTGCGTCAGGGGGCCTTAATAGGCTTGATCTGTGCTAGTGACAATTCTTGTGTTGCAAGTTTTTTATTTTGTTGGATGTAGAGGAATTCATATGTAGCTTCTCAACTTGTACGTGAGAATGAAGATGAGGTTGATGAAGAGGCTTACTCGATGCACGGGTCATGTAGGCAAATGACCGCCAAGGTCGTCATCTCAGTTGACCGTGGTTGTGACAGCGCGGAGCTCCCCAGCATGTTTGCATTCTCTGACGTCGGCGCAACCCCAGCATGTGCCGCGCCGCACTCTAGCGCAACTGCGGAAGGTGCCGCACCACACGTCAACATAGCCGCAGCACGTGCCCCGCTACCCTTTGTCGCTGGTGCAACTGATGCCTCGCCGCCCTCCCGTCGTTGGCGCAGCCGCAACAGGTGTCACGTCAACAGCTACAATAACGTACAAACGAAGAACATATCACTTCCAATGACTATTTAGGTGTGTCAGTTTTGTATGACAGCCAAACCAGAAAACCAAACAACAGATATTTCTTGTTGTCCTCGTACAAAAGATGATCTCCGTGAGGCCTACCAAACAACATGCAAAATGTGTTTTTTCGCCTGTACGATTGTGGCACTGCCCATTCTAGCAATGTCCAGCTGAGCCGGAAATGGCATGCGACCTACCAAACACGTCCTCAAGAGGTCTTGTGTCTCCATCATGTGAGATTTCAGTTTCAATCGATATAGTAGAATACAACTTCGGTTTAGTGAAATGTGAGACTTCAATAGATCTTGGATCGGTCTAACTGATTCAGTTTTGGATTGGGCTACGTTGGATGTGGTAATTACACACATCAAGAGAGTCGCGGCCTCCTTTTCTTCATGTTGTTTTCGTCATATTCCCTGTGATTTGAATGGTGCGGCGCATCTTCTAACTCGTTCCTGTGAGAACTCTGCCTTTATGAGCTTTCATGATGAAATCTCCGACAAACTCTTTGTTTTGATGTTAAGTTATGAATAAAGAGCCACACTTTCTCTCAAAAGAAAAAAAGATCTTGGACTATTTAGAGTTAGCAAAACGAGAAAAAAGAGGTCTAATCGACATCACTTGCTTCCAATCCATCTAGAAATGCAAATTACAGCTGCTTAAAATCCCCGGCTAGTAGCACAGATTACAGAGCACACGGTGCAGAAATAGCAACGTCATCGTCCGTCTGCCCCAGGACCCGTAATCTGCGATCTAGTACTTCTGAACATATAGCTGCGGCGTCAGCTCGGTCCCCATCTCGCTAAACTCCGGAGCTGATACGGACGGAGGAAGGGTCAAAGCTGATCCGCTACGGCGACTCGTCGTCGTCCGACGGCGGCGGTGTCACCAGACCCACGACAGCCTTCGCCACAGCTTCCCTCAACGACGCCTCGTCGAATTCGCCGGCAGCCTACAAGATTCACGGCCAGTCAATTCCACCAGTAATTAATCTCGGACGTCATTCAGGCAACTAGTAGAGAGAAAAAGACACATGTCGGGTCCAAAACATGTCGCAATCAAAGAATCGAAGAGAATGACCATAATAAGGTCAAAGAAAAAGGAGGGAATAGCTATAGAAATATTTAAAGGAAATCCTGAGAGGTTCATAAAAAATTCATATACGATTTTCCAATCCAGAAATATATATACTTTGCTACAGAAATCATTTGTTCAAAACAAGCCTAAGCTCGTATCCACCATTATTCATAACTTATTCAGAAAACAAACAAAACTAAAATATCACTAAATGTCAAATTCAAAATTTGAATTTTTTGTTCTGAGCGCGAGATTTCCTATCCCATCCCTATTGATCAATTCTCTGACAGTAAACTCTGCAGAAGGACAGGTTCGTTTGTGCGGACGGTATTATCAGGGGTATTCTGGCCAAGCAAAACACAGTCTAGGAGTTTCAGAGTCATGGCGACTGAAATACCTCGATTATCGCTATCTTTCTACATTTTCTTGTGGTGCAGGACAGATTCACAGATCATGAAAGGGAAATTGCCAGATGAAGCTTCTCTGAAACTGAAAGGAACAGAAAGAGAGCGGAATTCCGACTGACAAAAAAACGAAAGACGTGCTATGCATGACGTCACCTGAGAACTTTTCAAGGCGGTCAAGTTTTCTCGCTGAGTTTTCGCCCGCAGGGCCCGCGCCGTCGCTGTCGGCCAAATACTAGGAGCTAATCCCGTTTGACTTTGACCTGGCTTTGAACCCACCAGATCTCACGTGCATTCCTAACCGCACGTGACGTGCATACGTGTAATCGTGACGTAAGATAGTTGGATCGTACCGTTGGTCGCAGTGTCAGGCTCGCCCGGGCAATGCCGTCGCCGATGGCAGTGTCCGGCCGCCTGCCCTCGACGGCGACCACCGTGAAGCGGTGCCCGGCCGTGTCCTTGAGCAGCGCCAGCACGCGGGCCACTATCTCCGACAGGTCGCCCGGCGCCGCCACCCTTATGGTCACCTCGCGGTACTGATCCGCGGGCGAAAACGATGATGACGATGTGGACGCGGCGCCGGCGCTGCTAGTGGTGGTCACCTCGACTTGTACCCTCTCCGACGAGCCGCCTGCTTGAAGGAGTGGTCTGTCCCTGGAGTTGCCGTTGACGGCGCGTTGGTGGTGTTGCTGGTTTTGCGCCGCCGCCTGGAGGCTTCGGTTCTTGGCTTCCAGCTCCGAGATCTGGGTCATCAGGATGTTCATGTAATCCAGCGTGTTGGCGAGGACGGTGGCCTTGTCTTTCTACAGAACGAAATGTGCATTAGCTCAGCGAAGCATCGACCGATTTTAGAAACAAAATAGCCGGAAGCACAATGTACAAATGCGAGTTCATGATAAACGTGTGCAAACCTTTGATCCGGGAGGAAGCAGCCCTCTGAGCGCCTCGAAGCTCTCGTTGAGCCTCTCGCGCCGCCTCCGCTCCGATATCATATGGTGCAGCTGGCTGCTCGTCGGCGCCGGCGGTGCCGACGCCTCCGCGGTCTCCTCGTCATCCTCCCGCCACCGCTGCGCGTGCGCGGCCATCCCGGGCGTGCGCTCCTGGCCGTTGTACTCCTGCATCCTCCTGAGAATGGAGATTCCCATCTTGATCATCCGCTGCCCGGGCGCGCCCGACGCCCGGCGCGGCGCTCTGGGCGCCAGCGCCGCGTTGTACGCCCGGAACGCCGTCGTCGTCGAGCCCCGGCGCGGCGACCTACGCGCGCGGTGGTTGCCCGGGACGATAGGCAGCATAGACGTGGTAGGCATCGCTGACGACGACGACGAGGAAGAGATGACGGTGAGCATGGCCTGCGCCATCGCGACGTCGTCAGCCTCGGCGCTCGGGAAGTGAAGGTGGCCGTGGCCAGGGACATGCCGGCTGAACGGCACGGGGTGCGGCGGACGCAGAGGGTGGAGCATCTGCGCAGCCATTAGTTCCCGGGGAGACGTCGTGGTGGACGACGACATGGCAGCCATTGTGCTGCGCAGGAGCGACGTCGAGCCGTCGGCCGGGCTGCCCACGGAGATGGACGGCAACGAAGACGAGGATGACGACGGCCGCGTTGGCGGGAACTGGAGCAGCTCCTCGAGAAGCGACTGCTGGAAGAAGTCCTCGGAGAATACCTGGTCCAGGCTCGCCTGAAGATTCGTCGTCTGTCCTGCCGGCGTCGACACGCCCACCTCGATCTCGCCGCTTTCGCATCCCATGAAGGCCGCCACCTTCCGGACATGCATTAACACCGCTCAGCGTCGTCGTTCAAACGCGTGCATTTTGCATCCATGGGAGATTGGGAATGAACAAAACCTTGATGCCAGCTTCCTGGTAGAACTGCAGCTGCACCGGAAGCGACGCTGTGGCCGCCAGATCGTTCGCTGGCAGCTCCATGTACGCCCGGCCGTCCCCGTAAGCCCACCCTGGCACGCACCCGCTTACGGCGGCGCAGAACGACCCCCGGTACGCGTCGAACAGAGCGCGCGCGCGGTCGCCGTCACCGGTGCCGCCGTCACGGAGCCATGCGTCGAGGCACAGAAGGTGGCGTTGAGCTCTGCTCATGGTTAAACCCCAGCGCAATGCGCGCATCGAGGCGGTGCATGTAAGAGAGGGCCCGTCCAAAGCATCCAACAAACAAACTGAAGGCAATGGCGCCATGAACGCACATGCTTACCTGTTGGCGACGGCGGAAGGAGGAGGATGGTGGCCGCCGGGGATGGGCGCCCAGACGCAGAGGTAGACGCAGCCGGGGATGCGCGACGCCGCCTGCTCGAGGATGCGCAGCCGGGACTCCTGGCCAAGCACGAAGAGCGTGTCCATCATATAACTCCCAAAGCGACGGCGCTGGCCTCCTCCATTGCCTCGAGACGTCGATGATCGGTGATGGTTCGTTGTCACTGCCGTCGTCAACGTCCGAGCCACCGGCATATTTATACACGACCGATCGCGGTTGGCGGTGCAGGCAAATGTGTATGCATGCATGTGTGGACGTGAGTGGAGGGAAAAGTAGTAGTACTAGTAGTATAGTGGCAGCAGTGCGGTTGGGGAGGAAGCTGGTTTGGCTCGGAGAGAATGGATGGAGACACAGGTTTGAAAAGTATGAGGATGCTGGAAAGTCGTTCAAAGCTGGCGATGGCCTTGAAGAGGGTCAAACCAAGGTGGCAGCGAGGGGTAGCTGGATGGTTGATGAACCATGATCGCCGGTTCGGCCTCCAGTCTCATCCTTTCCTCTCTTTTTGTTTTATGGGAGCCTCTCGTCTAATCCTACTTGAGCCGTTCTAACGGAGCCTATAAAAATCTGAACTGTAAAACGCATTTTCAGATCATGAAAAACCACGGGTTGAGATTGCGGGTTTTTTTCTGCGCCAACTGTTCTCGGACAGTAAAAGTCAGGATTCCATTTTTTTGGGTCTTCCACAGTCAAAGCATATGCAAATGCAAGGTATAGTTCGAATCAAATGATTGTCCACATTTCCCAAATCAAATGACAACAATCAAATCAAATTACAACAATATTTCAATCAAATTACAACAATGTTTAATGGCACACAAACATAAACGGAATGAAAAATTGTGGATCATTGGCGGCCATGCCTCGACGAGTGGCCAAGTGAGCGGTTGCGCGAGAGGCAAATACGGCCAGGCACCGAGCCGCGCCGCCGATTCATGAGATTAAACCTATCCTTAATCTCCTTAACAGCGAGGATGATGGCCAACTGTTCCGTGTCCTCATAGTGTAGCACCTCGTCGAGGTCGGAATCGTCGGAGGAGGACGAGTCGTCGAAATAGAACCGCTCGCTCTCGCTCAGCTCCGAAGACATATGCATCAAACACGCAGGAATGCCAAGATGGTGGTGGGTGAGATCGATTCGGCCGACGGCATAGCTGGGACCTGATCTTACAGCAGCGTGGTGGGCGAGGTCGATGTCGACAGCGGTGGCGTGTACCGCGGAAGCATTGGTGGACGGATCTATTCGCCTGTGTGTAGCGCGCCAGGGAGGAAGGCGACAAGGATGGGGTCGACGGAGAGATGGCGGCGGCAGCGGGGCAGAATGGGGCGAGAGAGAGAGAGGAAATATCAGTGCGGCAACGCTCGCGCTGAGAGTACCATTCACGCTCGGGTCGGCCGACTGCCTCGGGAATGTAGAGGTCGATCGAGAGATTTCTCCGTCACCCGAAAAAAATTTAAGGGTTGACCACTTTTACGAGATCAAGAAGTGTCGGACGATGTACATAGCGTCCTAGAAGCCCACGCTCAAGGCAACGGCCGACACCGATTCCAACTACACAGCAAGAATTCCACCAACCACCTAGCTGACGTTTCTAATGAGGCAAATGAGATAGTCGCGCCGCCGCCCGATCCTATGACCGGATCTAGGGTTTTTACCTGGTGGTCGAGGCGGGGAAGCATGCGCAGCACCATGACGATGCCTCCAAGGAAGTGATGATGCCCCGGGTGTTGCCATCATCTGCTTCACACAATCATTTCTCCTGCCCTACAGTCGACCCCAACACCATCGGACACACATAGATAGGATCCACCTTGACCTCACTGCTGACGAGAGGCGACCATGTATGTGACTCCACCAAGCAGGAGCGATAACCGTCCTATCACCACAATAAATGTTGGGGTTCGCGCATGTGATTTTTTTTGCCCTACACAAACAACCAAGATCTAACCACGAAGACACTAATGGCATTAGATCTAGATCTCATACCGACGTTGACGCTGAAGAGGACGTCGGTACGTGTAGATGTTGAAGAAGAATGAGTCGGTCCTCGCAGCGAGGTGTATCCTTCCCAGTCACGAGGAGAATATCTACTCGATGGTAGGATCAAACAGAAGATCCCTCAGTGGATTGCACGTGTCCAGTCCTCTGACCCGTCAACGTTCCACCATGCAGAGCTCGACACCAACGCTGCTCAGCACACAACCTTATGTAGAAACTACTATGGTGTAGCACTAGAGAGAAAGAGAGACTCACCAGGAATTGTGGTGTGCATTGGAGGAGAGGCCATGGGGGCCTTATATAGGAGGGGAGGGGCGCGCGCCCTAGGGTTCCTCCCTTAGGGGTGGCGACCAAGGAGGGGAGGCGCCCCTCCCTTTAGCAAGTCCTTGATCTCCTCAAATTAGGAGATCATCTCCTTCCCCATATAGAAGATCCCAATCATGGAAATAATGCAAATATCAACATATTCCATATTTACAAGATATGATCAAAACCTTCCCTATATAGATATCTAATTGGATACCTTCTGATTTAAGCAATGCACCAAAATAGGAAACTCGAGGTGGCATCCCTCGACCAGGCACCACCCCCTGGGTGGCCTGCCCCCTCTTATCCACTTCGACCACTGGAACCCATTCTGGCACCCTGTGTTGATTTTGGTTTCTCTCAGATGAACCCGGTACCTCGATCCTATATATTTTCTAGAACCTTTCTGAAAGCTCTCTGACATATCCAATGTCTCATGATGATAACGATAAACCTCGGAATCATCACCGATGACTCTAGAACAACTTTCCTAAATTAGGTTATGTCACCAGAACTATTCCGATTCCACTTCATAGTGTCTCAATGAATCCCGAAACTATTCCGGACATCTCTCTCAACTACCTACCATGTAGGTGACAAGCACAACTTGATTGTAAGTCCTTAAGCGTGTGATCCATTCGGGGTTGGTAGTAAGTAGACATGACTCCGGAGACCAGCGGATCCTGAACACCAATCATAGTTGCCACTTCACAACGGGAAGGTTACATCGAGTGAACTCGTCATTACACATATACTAATCCTTCCTCTTCACGATATTCGTGTGACAATCTGAGACGAGATATTCATACCCTCGTGAATCAATCAACTCTTGATCACTATACTGGTTACGATGTCCTTTATGATCTCATCATGATAGTGTATACGCAGATGATTGCGTGATATCGTAATATCAAGTGGGCCCATAGAATATCTCTCCATCGTCCGGAGGAGCGAGAACTCACTTGTTGAACTATCCAAGTTCCTAGACATAATTTTGTGCTTATGTTAGAATCGCCGGTATAGTAACCATTGTAGTGTGGTGTTGGGACAAGACCAAGGACAGGCCTTACGTCATGAGCGTACTTGGTATTCTCATGGTTTTAAGGGTTCGTGCATAAGAGAATGATCTTATGATATTACTATGAACAACATGATTCTATCTCATAGTAAATCATCATGTGGATCCGTTCCATACCCTTGTCTCTCTAGATAATGTACTCTATCACTCAACACATGAGCTTGTCCTAGAGGCTGGACTAGAAACATCTTAATGTGTTCATCTTTAGTACACCTACATGTGATTCTTCATTTGATTCTCATAATCAAGGCTCATATCAGTTCTAGCATAGTTCGATGAACCTATATATTAAACATGAGATTATATAATAATCATTATTATTATTGCCTCTAGAGCATTAATCCCAACAAGTAACTGGGCTGTACGGTGGGGACTTAGCCCGCTGCTGCTTGGCCAACCACTAGCACCACCATGGTGTGCAGCAGTTGCACCGCCAGGCGCCACCGTGTTGACCTACCACGAGCAAGCCCCTACTAGGCCCATATCTGTCGAGCGAGGACGGAGCCCATGGTTGCAATAGGAGCGCTTCCGCCGTAGGAGGCAGTGCCTTATCCTCTGTAATCGCATCACGCTTGCCACTGGGCTCTACAGCACCTCACCTCCAAGTCATCACCGATCCATGCGTTGTCGCCACCAGAGGAAGCACCACCGCCGCGTGAGGGAGAGAGTCTCGTCGCCACCGTTGTCATCCAAGCTTTGCCAGGCGGGCCTCCAGCTACGGCGATGGGGAGAAGATGAGGGGGTAAGAGCAAGTCCAGCAGTTCTCCTAAAATTTCTCCCCTAGATCTCAAAATCTTGGACCCCCCCTAAAAATATTTTCCCCTAAAAATTGCCCGACTCCAGCAGTTCCTCCAATTCTATATTTTAATAATTTTCTATAACTACCATTTGAAAACGAATGGGTACCATGCTCGGGAAGGAGCTTTCCCACGCTCGGGAGATGGATAGGGGAGCCCTCCAATTCCCCTATAGATGAGGGAGTTGGGGAGAAGAATAGGGGAGTCGGAAGAATAGGGGAATCGATCGGGAAACTACTGGAAGGTCTTTTTTTTATGTTTCCCCCTAAAAACGCTATAGGGGAGATGATAAGGAAACTACTGGACTTGCTCTAAGGGTGACTCATGACCAGTGGCGAACTTTTCCCCGTGTTGTCTAGGGTTAGGCACGCGGGGTGAGGGGAGAATCCGTTCTTCATCGTATATGTGCATTAGAACGCACTCCTTCCGTTCAGAAATATAATATGTTTTAACTTTGTGAATCGAATGTATCTATATATCTTTTAGTATATAGGTTTATAGAGATTTAGAATGAACCTATACACTAAATCATGCCTAGATACATTTATTTTACAAAGCTAAAATGTCTTATATTTCTGAACAGAAGGAGTAACAGCGCTCAGATAACATCTCATAAATTATCGGTGTCCGAGTTCAGTATTTGCCCTTGAACTCCACTGCTTGCTTACTACTTAGACACCATGCCTGACACTCGGGACCATTTACTCTACATATCTATCCAAATCGATTATGTCAACTTTGCCATAGATGTCAACCAAAATTCAAATTAGTCCGCATACTATTCAGACAGAAGTTTTCATCCATTTTCCTTTTATACGCTCCCTCTCATAAGGCCATGATAAATACGAAATTACTATACTCCCTTCCCTCCGTCCTTAAAAGGACGTCGCAAGTTTGATAAAATTCGGTATATATCAGTCTTATCTGTATCAGTGGAAAAAATGCATGTCATATATACATCATATATGATGGAACTTGATTATCCCTGTTAACATACAGTAAAATTATATATAGCACAGGCAGACGCAGTCAAACTTATTTTGATCAGTTACGAGGTTTTCCCTTCAGGTGAAACATATGTGGCTATGTTCGCCGCCTCCTTTTCCTTGGACGAGGTTGTAAGCAACCATGGGGTCCCTGGCCAATCCCATACACTAGGTCTACTGCTTTATCAGCCAAAATGGGATTTGGTCTACATCTGTGTACCTTTCTTTAAGCCAGGTCAAGGCCGCAACTTCTGGTGCACACATGCGTACAATCGACCCAGGAATATTTCGCTCTAACTCTACTGAAACTTTGGTTATTAGTACCCTCTCCGATCCAAATTAATTGGTTTGGATTTGTCTAGATTTAGATGTACGTAGCACTAAAACATGTCTAAATACATTTGAATCTAGATAAATCAGAAAATTAATTTAGATCGGAGGGAGTATTAGTTCTGCTAGTCGATGAGTTGATGCACTAAGAGCATCACTAGTAGTACCCCTAAACCCTCAAATTCTCAAAGCAGTTTAAGGGTTCAGAAATGGTATTTTTTGGCACTTTCAAGGGTTGAAAAACAGGGGCAAAGACTAGAACCCTCAAACCCTTAAAACTGAGGGTTGAGGGCAGAGACTAGAACCCTCAAACCCTCAAAACTGTCATTTGACATATCACAATTTTCATCATCTCAATAACGGTTTGGAGAAAACAATAATCATTCTAGTTATTATTACCATGCCAAATAGTACTTTCAAGCACATAATAATCATTCAAGTTATTACAACAATGTTTTTGCAAATAAAAATAATTGTTCGAATTAAATAGGACATAGAAAAGTAAAACAAAGATACTCGTCGGTATAGTCAGCGGGTATGCCATAGGCGAGCACACGCATTGCAGCACATATCTTTTGGTACCCACTAAACCCCATGATACCGGCGGCGAATCTACGACGCTTGAAGTAATCTGAGGCAGCCTCACAATCGGTGACAATCTTCACAAACAAACTACGACGCATTCGGTACCTTCTCCGGAAAAGGCGAGGTGGGTATGTCGGAGACTTCTTCGCGAAGTAGTCTTGCATCAGTTGCTCGTGTCCGAGAGTGTGGTTCCGGTAAATGGTGACTCGCCCCATCTTCGACCCTCTCCTCTGATCCATCAGCTTCACGCGGTCTTCAAACTCTTGTACGTCGAGGAGGAGGCCCATCATCTCAACGTCATCGTCTTGAAGCAACTCCTCAATGTCCGAATCGTTCGACGACGACCAACCGAAATCACCGGACAACGACATGGAGTCGTCGGTGGTCACCTCCATCTACACAAAACAACAAACAAAAAATTGTGAGTGCTAGCAATGAATAAAAGAGGGAAAACTGAAACAAAAAAGGAAAAAGAGGCATACCTCGGGGCAGTGCGGTAGGTCGGCGAGGAGAGCTCGAGGCGGCGCGACTGCCTCTGGCCCGCCTGGCTCGGGGAGGTCGGGGACGGGGCGCGGGGGCTCGTGGGAGGTCGGCGAGAAGGCGGGCGGCACGGGGGCAGGGCACATTGGCTTGGAGAGCTCGGGGCAGCGGCGGCGCCGCTCGGGAGCACGCTACGGGGGCGGGAGGCGGCGGGGAAAGGCGGAACCGACGACAGGAAATGCGGGGCAGTGGGCGGAGGGCGGCACACATCGACAAGAGGTGGGGGCCGGCGGCTCGAATGGGAGGAGACGGGAGGAAGGCGGCGGTGAAATTTCCCTCTCGTGCGCGCGTGGTCGAGGAATAGGGGTTGGACGGGTTGGGGGCCTCCAACCCTTACTTGTACAGGTTGGGAGGGGGGTAGGGGTTGGGCCTGTAAATTTTTTTGAGGGTTCGAGGGTTTAAGGGTTCTAGTCTACAGGATTTTTCGGTCGCAGTCTGTAAAAAAAACGGTTATTTTCGAGGGTTTGAGGGTTTAGGGGCTCTACTAGTGATGCTCTAACTAAATCTAATGCAGGCAAAGTTATTGTTTAGATACAAAACTGGTATCCTCTCGCTTAGGGTTTGAGTGCTCTGGCGGCGACCACATCGCCGCTGTGAGATTTGTCCGCTCATCTGGATTCTAGGCCGCTGGGATCCCTGTTTCATTCCGCCGCGCTGGTTAGGGTTGCTTGGCCTCTCGACACTATTGCTCTTTTGGTTGGATTCATTCTTCCCATCTAGGGTTTTGGACATGGAGACTTTGGCAACGACGGGTGCCTCGGGTTCGGAGACAGGGAAAGAGGAGACAATTGATGACATGTTCAGTTATCTAGAGCTCAACACCGATGAGCTTGATGATGTCGTGGTTGGGACAGAGAAGGCGATGGAATTCAAGGAGGCCCGATGGCTAGCTATTGCTAAAGTCGTTACCACGCAATCCTTTAATGCGGAGGCCCTCTTCGAGAAGATGAGGATCGTTTGGAATCTCTCTCGTGACCCGATCTATCGAGCCACAGGCAAAAACGTGTTCATATTCCAGATGTATTGTCTCAGCGATTGGAAGAAGGTCATCCACCAGGGATTGACCTTCCGAGGCTAGGGTGTCCTCATCAACGATTATGATGGTTTAGAAGATCCATAAAAGTTCATCTTTAGTGGCATGCATGTTCGGGCACAAATTCATGGGATTCCTGAGCTATACCGAAAACCTGATGTCCTAAATGATTTATCGAGGAAGATTGGTAAGGTGAAGGAAGTCCAGATGTCCCCCAAATTATTCTTCGAAGGTAATTATGTGAGAGTTTGGGTCATGGTGGACATCTCAAAGCCACTGATGCGATTTGTCTCGCTCACAATTCCTGAAGGCAAAAAGAGATTGCAGGTGAAGTATGAGAAGGTCCCGTTTTTTTGTAAACAGTGTGGCCGGTCATGACCATGAGGAATGTGGAGATGGGGTGTAGGAGGAGAAAAAACTACAGTTTGGCACTTGGATGCTCGTCGTACGTCGAGCTAATTAGCCTGATCCATCCCCCCGATGCTTTGATAATAGAGAGGTCTCCCGTGGTGGCTGGCCAGGAAGAGGTGGGGGCATCCAAACCTTGGGCGGAAACGCTCGTCTAAAGAGGCTGGTATGGAGGATGAAAACAATCTCAATGATACTGCTGCTAGCCCGATTAAACCCGGTCAGCATACTGAGCCTATGGAGGATGACTCAGATGAGACTAGGAGGAGGCTTCAGTTTGAGGGGGTCTTAGTGGGGGATAACCTGGGCGCTGAAACTATCCCGGGCTCTGAACTTCGTGTTCCACCACTGCCTCCACAGTATGTTAAGGAGAAGGATCGCTCCAAGTTGAGGAAAACAGATGCAATAGATTCCGAAAACCCTTTGGCACCATCGGTGCCCCCTTTCGAGGAGGACCGTTGGGCCAAATGAGTATTATAGGCTGGAACAGCCAGGGACTAGGGCAACCCGCGACCGTTCAAGAGCTTGTCTGCCTTGTACAAACCTATAAGCCATGCCTAGTGTTTATTTGTGAAACTAGGCAATCCGAGGAAAGAGTGAAGAATTTACGCTATCGGATTGGTATGAAACATTGTTTTCATGTTAAAGGAGATGGTTCAGGTGGAGGGCTTGCGCTATATTATAATGAGGACATCTCTGTTGATCTTCTTTCATTTAGCACTCAGCATATCAACGTGCACATAAATGGTGGCCCGTTTGAGAATATGTGGAGGTGGACCTTTGTATATGGTGAGCCTAGGGCTTGTGATCGTCATCACATGTGGACGACCTTGAGATAGCTTAAACCGAGATCCGTTGCACCATGGTTAATGATGGGAGATTTCAATGAGGCTATGTGGCAAGATGAACACTTCTCGAGGACAAGGAGATCGGAAAGACTAATTCTTGATTTTACGGAAGTTTTGTCTCACTGTGATTTGCATGATATTGGGTTCACAGGCACGCCGTGGACATATGATAATAAACAACAGGGTGACCGTAATGTCAAGGTTCGACTTGACAGAGCCATCGCGAGCCCTTCTTGGTCCGCTCTCTTTCCTAGGATGTGATTGAGACACCTTAGTTCATCCAGATCGGATCACTGTCCTTTACTCTTGGTTGCGGACAAGGAGGATGGGCCAAGGCTAGCACGACCAATCCGCCGCTATGAGGTTATGTGGGAGAGGGAACCTTCTCTCCCAACCGTTGTTGAAGAAGCGTGGTCCCGCCGGGTTCCTGTTCATCTTGGGGATGTGACCATGTCATTGCAGACTATGATATCTAGTCTTTACGATTGGAAGACAAAGCACTTCAAATCCGTGCCCAAAGTGATGGAGAAAAAGAGGAAATAATTGGATGATCTATCGCTGCTCATAGACCCTGAGAGTGTTGCAAAAAAGGAGTCTCTATCCAAAGAGATGGATGAGTTACTGTACAGGGAAGAGATTATGTGGCTGCAAAGATCTCGGGGTAGCATGGTTACGGGAGGGGGACAGAAATATGAAATACTTCCACCGCCGTGCTTCATGGAGGAGGAAGAAGAACCGTATCAGCAAACTGAAATGGCTTGATGGATCTTGGACCATGGACACTGGCGAGATGGAAGAGATGACCACTAAATTTTTAAAAAATCTTTATTCTCAGGAAGAAGATATTGATCCGACAATCATGATTGACCTGCTACAGCCTTGTGTTGATAATGATGCCAATGAAAGGTTATGTGCGCCATTCATAGAGAGAGAAGGAAATCAGCGATTCTCTCTTTCAAATTAGTCCTCTTAAAGCTCTGGGGCTCGATGGTTTTCCAGTGCATTTTATCCAGCGGAATTGGGACCTTTTGAAGGAGGATGTGGTGTGTGCGGTTCAGCGTTTTTTCACTGATGGTATAATGCCGGAAGATATCAATGAAACAACGATTGTCTTAATCCCAAAGAAAAGTGACCTAGAAGAGCTGAAGGATTTCCGTCCAATAAGTCCATGCACTGTTATGTTCAAAGTGGTCTCCAAGTGTCTTGTGAATAGACTTCGACCAATGTTACAGGATATTGTATCCCTGACTCAGAGTGCTTTTATCCCAGGTCGCCTCATTACGGATAATGCGTTCATGGCTTTTGAGTGTATACATGCAATACAAAATGGTGCAGCATCAAAGAGGGAATTCTGTGCGTACAAGCTGGATATGGCTAAAGCGTATGACCGCGTGGACTGGAGGTTTTTGGAAGGGGTTTTAGCGAAATTGGGCTTTCATAGTCAATAGATTCGGTGGATTATGGCTTGTGTGACCACCGTTCGATAATCTATTCACTTTAATGGACATATGTTGGACTCCTTCACTCCGACACGAGGCCTCCGCCAAGGTGATCCGCTTTCACCTTATTTGTTTCTCTTTGTGGCTAATGGTTTATCGTGTTTGATTAGGAAAGAGATTGAGAGGGGAGCCCTGCAAGAGCTGCACATTTATAACATCCCAAATCTTTAATCAAGGTTATCAAGATCCAAATTACCCAATTTAGGGTTACAAAAACTTTTTATCTTTAAAATAATTAAGAATGCATGTGTGTTTGCATTAATATAGAATTGCTTGGAAATGCCATGTTTGATTGTTCTAATGGTTGTAAATTGATTCAAAGGTGAATGCCACATCATCTAGATCATTTAAAAACAAAATCCAAAGAAAAAGAAATCAAATAAGATTAATAAATGCAAATGGTCATTTGTGCCATTTTAATCCACTAGGCCACTTTAGCTGTTCCTAGAAGTCAATTTGAAATAGAAACAATTCTAGATCTTTGCACCCCTTGCTAGTATAAGTAAAGATCTACCAAGGCCCACTTTGAAATCTTACAAAAACATTTAACCACTAATTTTAAATGGCATTCAAAAATGGAATCCATTTCATATGCATAGATCCAACTTTTTCAAAAACCACTCAAATGAGTTCACCTTGACAATCCCAAGCAACCACAGATGATGAAACTTATGACTAACACACCCACCAAAAATCTTTTTAAAATTCAAAAATAATTTTCTTGCGGCCATTGTGTCGAACATTTGACAGGCAAAGATAAATTGGCCTACCTAATACTGTTGCTAATCAAGTTCTTGTCCCCATTCGACGCTCTCATCTCTCCTCTGTCCCCCTACACTAACTAAGCCCCAGACATCATCCCCTCTGCGCCAGTACCGCACCGCACACGAATGGTCGTCGCCGGCCGACCATGCCCAAGCCGAAGGAGACCACCCAGCCCCCTTCCGCCGTACCTGGTTGGTAGGCGTGATCACACCGTCGCCCCTTGTCCCTTACCCGAGCAATGCCAAGCCCTAGACCACCGCAGAACGCACGTGCTCTCCGCCTCTGCACCATGCACGGACCGCGCCAGTGCGTCGTCCCCGACAGGCCAGGACACGCTGTGCCTCGACCTCAGCTCGCACGCGCCGCTTCGCCTTAACACCAGCATGCCCCCGGACATCCCTGTTCACCGCCGTGCGACCAACAGCCGCTGTGAGCCGCGTCGAACACTCACTGCCTCCGTCCAGAGCGCGGACGCTCCCGACTAATTACCACCGCCCCTAGAAGCGCCATTACACCGTAGATAACCGCCAGGAGGTAGAGCACCGTTTGCCTACCTCGCCCATGCCATTAGCCCCCTGTACCATCATCACCGACGAGCTCACCGTCGCACCTCACGGTCCCCTCGTCGAGCTATAAATGGAGACCTCCCCAACCCCATTTCTCCACACTCCAACACTCACCACCTTCCACTGATCCCCTCACACCATCCCCGGAGCCGCTCGAGCCCGCAGTCGCCGAAATTGTGCCGGAGCTCGCCGCAACAGAGGAGAAAGGGGCCCGTCGATTGCGACCACCCCAGGAGCCGCCGCGACCACGCCTGAGTCCGCCATCGTCCACCAGTTCGATTGCCCCATCGCCACGTTAGTTGGATCCCTGGTAAGCCCCCAATCGACCCCCACCGAGCTGCTAGGGTTCAGTCTCGCCGACGACCTGCTCGTCGTCGACAATGAGCCACAGCCATTGATCCCTGCTCGCACGGCCCATATCGCCCTGTACCGCTTCGCGTTTGAGTCAGCCGCTGACATGCGGGACCCCCTTGTCAGTTGCCCTTTGCGCCACGGAGCGCCACTAGGCCGACCCATTTAGTTTCCCGCCTTAGCCCGCAGATTCAAATAAAGATTTTTCTAGTTAAGTTTAAACTAGGTTATGTCCACTAGTTTAAAAATCAATTCAGAGAGTTCTACTAAACCAAAATGAATGATTAAATTTTTTTTGGAAAGTTAATTAAAATCTCTATCCAAGCCCGTTGGATTTAAATCATTTGGAATTTTAGATCACATATAGCAAAAATAACAAGACAAAGACTTTTCTACTTTCAAACATTTTTCAAAATTCAACCCTAATAGCTTTTGAGTTGGTTCCAACTCTCAAAAATCACATTTGACAATACCTATCTAAATATGTAATAATATTTAGGTTTGCATGCAGTGACTTTGGACTAGTACCAAAATAATGCTATATAGGCTTTTCTAGTCACTTTAAATCATTTAAATAATAAACTTAAACTTTATAAAATGTGACCAAAACTTTAAATCACATTCCCATGTACTAGAATATGTGGTGATGACATGTGTCCACATGATCCCATATTTTAATTGGAGAATATTAAATCTTAATTACTTTCAATGAGTAGAAATTACTTTTCTCAAATAAAATAAATAAAACTAGTTTATTAAATCTTGTGGTGATTATGATGATGCTAGAGCATCAAGTGTGTGCATTAGTGTACGAAATAGATTAGTTAAGTATTTGTTTGGTGATTGTGTATTCCGTATGTATTTATAGACGATAGTACCGACGAAGTCTACGAAGAGGAGGAGTTCTACCCCGAAGAAGACGAGGAGAATTTCAACCACTACACCAACCAAGGCAAGCCATCACTAGATGCAAGATAACCTAAGCAAGCTGCATTAGGCATGCTTTGGTTATACCTTTTGATTTATACCCATCCCAAGTTTTACTTACAAGTTCTACTTTTGCTTTATCAAAGTTTCTTTACTTCTAGTAGTGCTTTGTGAGATTTTTAGAAAGTAGTTTAGATAGCATAAAGAGTATAAAACTTGTCCTATACTAGATGTCATTCTATGGCATGAGATTCAGATTAGCATCCCACCTTAGTGAACACTCTTAACTTGTGGTTAGAGCCAAACCGAAAACTTGATCACTCTAGATGGGAATACTTGGTGAAAATGCTTATGACAACCTTGGAATGATGAGTCATTCTATTGAGATGTTTTGACAGGTGATGAGAAACACAGCTGGTTTATGATGATGAAAATGTTAAGGCATGAGCCTTAGCCCTTTATAAAAACTGATGGTTGGGTTCGGATGCGATACCATTCCAATTTTACCGTACAACCACACTACCTGAATTGGGTAAGGCTTAGTCGGAAGTTTATATGCATTAGTATGGGTTCCCTCGCGGGAGCGGTTTGAGCTCGGGCTACCTCTCAATGTTGTCCACCTATGTAGTTCCTAGGATGGCAGATGGCCATGGCTGGGAGGCCAAGCTCATAGGAGAGGTGCTTGTACTAGGGTGTGTAATTGAAAGGTTATGATTGATTATCCACATACTAAGTATGATGATTCAGGGTTATGCCTGATGGATGTATCGAATGTTGTGGTGAAAGTTTACCACCTCTACAGAGTGTCAAACTATTCGAATAGCCGCGTTCGCGGTTGAGAACGGTTGGAGTGGCCATACTTTTCCGTTGTTAGATGTTTTCAAAATGACTTATGAAATGAATTGTGACATGACTTGACAACAACAGGGTTGTGACTATGAAAACTCAGTTCCCACTTAGGTGATTTAGAACTTTATTTTATCTTTCTTTGTTTCTGAACTCAGCTTAGGTTTCAAACTTAACTTTACAAATAAACTTAGAGTTTAGCATTCCTACTAGAACTACCTTACTTGTTAGTGATAGTTTGCGAGTACTTAAAGAGTACTCATGGCTTTGTCCCTGGCTATTCCCGTGGCCAGACTATGAAGCGGACTATCTGGAGGAAGGACAGCAGGACGGTACGACAACTAGGACTATCTCCCATCGTCAGCATTGCCTGTGACACTGAAGATGGAGCCCACCGCTACGCTTATTATTCCGCTACTTGTTTGTATTAAGACTGGATCATGAGATCCTTTTTTGTGTAATACCTTATTATGGTTTGTAATGGATGATGTACTATGATATCCAATCTATTATGTCTCGCAAAAATGGTAATCCTGGGATTGCGATGTATGGCATAACAGGCATCTGGGATTAAAAAAACCGGGTGTTGACAAGTTGGTATCAGAGCCGTCTTGACCATAGCAGACCCTAGTTAGAATGGACGTCCAAACAAAAACTTAGTTTCAAAACCAACGAAGTGAGTATTTATAAAAACCTATTCCCACTCTTATCCTTGAGATTCTTTCAAAAAAATTCATGTTCCTCAAATTTTTTGACATTACTACATAAAATTTGACACACTTGATCACCTCACTAAATTACTCACCCTAAATTCTTATAGATGGAAGTTCAGTACTGCAAGTTCTACCAGTTGGGCAACGGAGGTCAACTGATCTTCGAGAGGGATCTTGATGCATTGTCTGAGTACCTGGAGCGCCCGCACCCGGAATTCTTTGGAGCTCAACTCAATGACCACCCAGGAGGAGATCTACAATGGCTGATAGTTGCTGATCTTCGAGGCAAGATGGAAGCACCCCTTTCGGAGAAGATTCACTTTACCGTGAGAGAGAACAACTGGCTAGATGGATTAGCCAGGGCAATGCATGAAGCTCTAGCCCGTCTTTACAGGCAGAACGTCAACTTGATTCAGGGAACCCACTTTGTGCACTATGCAAGGCGTGATTCCATGGGAATGCCGTTGGAGATGCCAAGTCACCCGGAGATGAGATGCCAAGTGGAGAACCTTGACTTCCTACTGTACAATAGGCAGAAGGAATTGGACAATGCTCGAGAGTACGCCAACCACAACCTTGCCATTGCCGCCCAGAAGGCCCAACTTTCTCACTGCTCGTCAAGGATCGCAAATCACTTCGTCGTCAACGTGCAAAGAAGGATCACACCATCGCTCGTCTTTGCAAGAAGGTGGCCGACCTCGAGAAGACCATCAAGGAACAAGAAGCTCAGCTTGCAGCAAAAGAAGAAGAGGAAGAGTGTGAACACATCCAGGGGATATTCACTCGTACCTCAGCAATGATGATGACTACCTGGAGGATGATGCCATTGACTTCTACACGGATGATGATGACTCCGACTTCATCGATGATGAGTAGATGCACCTGATCACTATCATAGGAAGGAGAAGTATCGGTCCCATTGTATCTTAGCCCACAGAATGATTCTTAAAACCATATGTTTTCCTTTTGTTGTGGTGTGTGTGTGTGTTTGTATCGTGTGTTTTGCTTGAATGAATGGATGAGAAGTTGTTAGTTTGCCAAACCTGAGTCAAACTCAAAGTTTTAGCTTTTGAAAACAAAACCATGAACCTTAGAACTTTCCCTCTTACCCCATTATCTATCTCAATCTTCAGATGACTCGTGGAAACCCCGAAGGAAGCAGCTCATCGCAGGACCCGATGCTGCAGATTCTGCAGATGCTAGTTTCCGACCGTGAAGCTAATAGAGCAGAGTGTCAAGCCAACCTATCCACCCTTCAACAGATCGCTCAGATGGCCCACAATAATCAAGGCCATGGAAATCGGGATCATCATGGATCCAAACTCAAAAACTTCCAGAATACCAATCCCCCTATCTTTGGCAAGTCTGAAGACCCACTAGATGCTGATGATTGGTTACAGACCATGGAGAATAACTTAGAAGTCGCAGGAGTGGATGACAATGAGAAAGTTCTGTTTGCCACCCACTATCTGGCAAGAGATGCAAGAGCCTGGTGGAACAGCACCCGCACAATGAACCACGGTCAAGTGACGACGTGGGAAGCTTTCAAGACCAAGTTTAGCCGCACCCATGTGCCACAAGGTTTAGTCACTAGAATGAGGGATGAGTCCAGAGAACTGAAGCAAGGCAGGATGACTGTAGTAGAGTACCATGACAGATTTTTGTCCCTCGCTAGGTATGCACCTGATGAGATCAATACTGAAGCCAAGAAGAAGGAGAGATTCCTAAATGGATTGCATGATGAGATGCAAACGATGTTAATCAACATCCGTTTTGACGATCTCGAAGAGCTAGTCAACTCTGCCATCCAGATGGAAGGAAAGATCAACCAAGCCAATGACAATCGCAACCACAGGATGATGCACCAGAGTAGATCCAACAGTCACCAGAAGTATTGCCCCAACCCATCTACATGATATACTCCGTGGAACAATAGACCCCCAATGTCTCGCCCAAGCTACCCCAACCGTAGCGGAGGAAATGTGAAGTCCCGATGGAACCACAATAATAACCTCGCCAACTCCAACAACTTCAACCGTGCACCACCCAAGTCCAACAACAACAACAATACTGCCCCAAGGACTGGAAGCAATGCCGTGCCGGTTGCAGCCAAAGACAAGTCTCAGATCACTTGCTTTGAATGTGGAGTGAAGGGTCACTACTCCAATGAGTGTCCCAAGAAGATTGCCGCCACTGCCAATGTGAATGCCCCAGCTCAGCAGCAGCTCCGTTTTCAGCCCGGAAGAAGATTCGCCCCAGGAAACCCTCATAACCGCAACGGCTGTCTTTTCCACATGAACACCGAAGAAGCCCAAGAAGCGCCAGATGTCGTGCTGGGCATGTTTTCTGTTAACTCAGTATTAGAAAGAGTGTTGTTTGATTATGGAGCATCACACTCGTTTGTTACAGAAGAATTTGCATGCACTAGTAAGATTCACCCAACCAACTTGAAGCATGTTATGATAGTTCAAATACCTGGTTCAACCACCAAAGCTAGAAAATTTTGCAAGGTTGTGCCTATCAGAATTCATGGGATAGATTTTTATGCCAATCTAATAGTACTTAGAACCAAAGGTTTGGAAGTATTACTAGGAATGGATTGGATGTCGAAACATAAAGGATTGATAGACTGTGCCAAGAAAGCCATCACCATGACCAGTAGCTCTGGAGTATGAGTAGAGCATTTATCTGAAACCTTGCCCCGTCAATTCAAGTGCAACAAGAGTCTAGCTCTACCAACCATAGACCAAGTCAGAGTAGTCTGTGAATACCCCGATGTATTCCAGATGAATTGCCCGGTATGCCCCCAAATCGGGATATCGAGTTCATTATTGAACTAATTCCTGGAACTAGACCCATAGCTCAGAGACCTTATAGCATGAACCCATCCGAGTTAGTGGAGCTAAAGAAGCAGCTTGATGCTATGCTGGCAAAAGGCTTGATTCAACCAAGCGCATCGCCATGGAGATCGCCTGTTTTGTTTGTCGACAAGAAGGATGGAGGTAACCGTTTGTGCACAGATTAATGGAAGCTGAATGACGTCACCATCAAGAACAAGTACCCACTGCCCAAGATAGAGGATCTGTTTGATCAGTTGACTGGTGCCAGAGTGTTCTCTAAGATTGATCTTAGGACTGGTTATCATCAACTCAAGATTCGTGCAACGGATATTCCAAAGACCGCCTTTACCACCAGATATGGACTGTATGAGTATACGGTCATGTATTTTGGATTAACCAATGCTCCCGCTTATTTCATGAATCTCATGAATAAGATCTTTATGAACTTTCTGGATAAGTCTGTCATTGTGTTTATCAATGATATTCTTATCTACTCCAAGTTAGAAGAAGACCATGAGCAACATCTGAGAATCATCCTTGAAACCCTTAGAGAACATCAGTTGTATGCCAAGTTCAGCAAATGTGAGTTTTGGCTGAAAGAAGTAGTATTCCTCGGACATATTGTGTCAGCGGGAGGAGTCGATGTTGACCCCGCCAAGATCAGAGATGTTGAAGCATGGAAAGCCCCAACCACTCAAACCCAAGTCCGTGCATTTCTCAGATTAGCGGGATATTACCGCAAGTTTGTAGAAGGATTTTCTAGCATCGCAAGACCCATGAACTAATTGTTGAAGAAGGACAAGAAGTTTGAATTGATCGACAAATGGGAAGCAAGTTTGCAAGAGCTCGAGAAGAGATTGATTTCAGCCCCAATATTGATTATGCCAGATATCAAGAAACTGTTTGACGTGTATTGTGATGCATCCAAGATTGGTCTCGAATGTGTGTTGATGCAAGAAGGCAAAGTCATAGCATATCTATCTCGACAACTGAAGCATCATGAGCAAAACTACCCTACCCATGATCTTGAACTAACATCTGTAGTCTTAGCCTTGAAGACATGGCGTCATTACCTTATGGGTAACTGCTGTGAGATTTATTCAGATCACAAAAGCTTGAAGTATATTTTCACTCAGAAGAAGCTGAATATGAGGCAAAGGAGATGGATAGAGTTAATCAAGGATTATGACCTTGACATTCACTATCACCCCGGCAAAGCCAATGTGGTAGTGGATGCTCTTAGCAGATTGCCGTGTAGGTTAAACACCATGATCACGGAGAAGCAACCAAGTTTGCATGAGGAGTTGGAGCAGTTTAGAACTGAGCTAGTTAGCAAAGGATTTTTAGCTAGCATTGAACTTTAACCCACTTTGATCAGTCAAATCAAGGAAGCCCAGAAGGGAAATGCAAGTATCGACAGAATCAAGCGTCGTATTGGTACATGAAAGGTACCTGGATTCATCGAAGATGAAGAAGGAGTTTTGTGGTACAAAGGACGTATCTGCGTGCCAGCAGATTCGGAGCTGAAGCAAGTTATCATGCAAGAAGCTCATGGTACTCTTTATTCTATCCACCCCGGAGGAATGAAGATGTATCAGGATTTGAAGGAGCAATTTTGTTGGCACAAGATGAAGAGAGAAATTGGAAGCTACATCGCCAAGTGTGATATCTGTCAGAGAGTCAAAGCGGAACATCAGAGACCCGCAGGACTATTATAACCATTGCAGATTCCGGAATGGAAATGGGATTCCATCGGAATGGACTTTATCACTGGTTTGCCTACTTCTAGTAGGGGAAATGACTCTATCTGGGTCATCGTCGACAGACTATCCAAGGTAGTCCACTTTATACCTTTCAAGACAACCTACGAGAGTTCGAAGCTAGTAGAGTTGTACATTGCTAGAATTGCCAGTTTGCATGGAACCCCCAAGACCATAGTATCAGATCGAGGAACCCAATTTACCTCGAGATTTTGGCAGAAAGTGCAAGAAGGATTAGGAACCAAGTTGAATTTCAGCACAGCTTATCACCCGCAGACCGATGGACAGACTGAAAGAGTCAACCAAATCCTAGAAGATATGTTGAGAGCTTGTGTGCTAGAGTATGGATCAAAATGGGAAAACTGTCTGCCTTTCTAAGAATTATCATACAACAACAGTTATCAAGCCAGTTTGCAAATGGCCCCATTTGAGTTCTTATATGGAAGAAAGTGTCGTACCCCCTTGAATTGGTCACAAGTAGGAGAGAGTCAGATTTTTGGACCCGACATCCTACGAGAAGCCGAAGAGAAGGTTCACAAAATCCGTGAGCACCTCAAGACCGCCCAATCCAGACAGAAGAGTTATGCCGACAAGAGACGTAGAGACCTGACCTTCAATGTCAGAGATTTTGTGTATCTCAAAGTTTCGCCATTAAAAGGAACACAACGTTTTAGTCTGAAAGGAAAGTTAGCCCCTAGATATATTGGACCCTTCAAGATCCTGAATTGCCGAGGAGAAGTATCTTATCAACTGGAACTGCCAGAGGAGATGTCCGCCATCCATAATGTGTTCCATATCTCGTTACTTCGCAAATGCTTAGAAGTGCCAGAGAAGACCGAAGTGTTCAAGAACATCGATCACCGAGCCATTGATATCAATAAGGATCTGACATATCGTGAAGTGCCCATCCGTATCTTGGAAGAAGATTAAAGAACCACTAGGACCCGGAGTATCAAGTTTTTCAAGATCCAATGGAGCAATCATACCGAAGAGGAAGCCTCCTGGGAGCAAGAAGATTACATTAGGACTGAGTTTCCAGATCTATTTTGTTCCTAGTTTTCTTTCTTAAATCTCGGGACGAGATTTTGTTCAAGGGGGGAAGGTTTGTAACATCCCAAATCTTTAATCAAGGTTATCAAGATCCAAATCACCCAATTTAGGGTTAACAAAAACTTTTTATCTTTAAAATAATTAAGAATGCATATGTGTGTTTGCATTAATATAGAATTGTTTGGAAATGCCATGTTTGATTGTTCTAATGGTTGTAAAATGATTCAAAGGTGAATGCCACATCATCTAGATCATTTAAAAACAAAATCCAAAGAAAAAGAAATCAAATAAGATTAATAAATGCAAATGGTCATTTGTGCCATTTTAATCCACTAGGCCACTTTAGGTGTTCCTAAAAGTCAATTTCAAACAGAAACAATTCTAGATCTTTGCACCCCTTGCTAGTATAAGTAAAGATATACCAAGGCCCACTTTGAAATCTTACAAAAACATTTAACCACTAATTTTAAATGGCATATGAAAATGAAATCCATTTCATATGCATAGATCCCACTTTTTCAAAAACCACTCAAATGAGTTCACCTTGACAATCCCAAGCAACCATAGATGATCAAGATTATGACTAACACACCCACCAAAAATCTTTTCAAAATTCAAAAATAATTTTCTTGCGGCCATTGTGTCGAACAGTTGGTAGACAAAGATAAATTGGCGTAACTAATACTATTGCTAATCAAGTTCTTGTCCCCCATTCGACCCTCTCATCTCTCCTCTGTCCCCTCCTACACTAACTAAACCCCAGACAACATCCCCTCTATGCCACTGTGCTAGTACCGCGCCACCCACGAATGGTAGTCGCCGGCCGACCATGCCCAAGCCGAAGGAGACCACCCAGCCCCCTTCCGCCGTACCTAGGAGGTAGGCATGATCACACCACCGCCCTTGTCCCTTCCGCGAGCAATGCTAAGCCCTGGACCACCGCAGAACACACGCGCTCTCCGCCTCTGCACCATGCACGGACCGCGCTAGTGCGCCGTCCCCGATAAGCCAGCACACGCCGCGCCTCGACCTCAGCTCGCACGTGCTGGTTTGCCTTAACACCAACATGCCCCCGGACATCCCCGTTCACCGCCACGTGACCAGCAGCCGCCGTGAGCCACGTCAAACACTCACTGCCTCCGCCCAGAGCGTGGACGCTCCCGACCGATTGCCACTACCCCTAGCAGCGCCATTACGCCGTAGATGACCACCAGGAGGCAGAGTCCTGTCTGCCTACCTCGCCGATGCCATTAGCCCCCTGTACCATCATCACCGACGAGCTCACCGTCGCACCTCACGGTCCCCTTGTCGAGCTATAAAAGGAGACCTCACCAACCCCATTTATCCACACTCCAACACTCACCACCTCCACTGATCCCCTCACACCATCCCCGGAGCCACTCGAGCCCGCAGTCGCCGGAATTGTGCCGGAGCTCGCCGTAGTAGAGGAAAAAGGGGCCCGTCGATTGCGACCACCCCAGGAGCCGCCGCGACCATGCCTGAGTCCGCCGTTGTCTACCAGTTCGATCGCCCCCATCGCCACATTAGCTGGAGCCCTGGTAAGCCCCCAATCGACCCCCACCGAGCCGCTAAGGTTCAGTCTCGCCGGCGACCTGCTCGTCGTTGACGATGAGCCACAGTCGTTGATCCCTGTTCTAATTGCACGACCCATATCACCCCGTACCGCTTCGCGTTTGAGTCAGCCACTGACATGCGGGACCCCCTTGTCAGTTGCCCTCTTCGCCGTGGAGCGCCACTGGGCCGGCCCATTTAGTTTCCCGCCTTATCCCGCAGATTCAAATAAAGATTTTTCTAATTAAGTTTAAACTAGGTTCTGTCCACTAGTTTAAAAATCAATTCAGAGAGTTCTACTGAACCAAAATGAATGATTAAATTTTTGTTGGAAAGTTAATTAAAATCTCTATCCAAGCCCATTGGATTTAAATCATTTGGAATTTTAGATCACATATAGCAAAAATAACAAGACGGAGACTTTTCTACTTCCAAACATTTTTCAAAATTCAACCCTAATAGCTTTTGAGTTGATTCCAACTCTCAAAAATCACATTTGACAATACTTATCTAAATATGTAATAATATTTAGGTTTGCATGCAGTGACTTTGGAATAGTCCCAAAATAATGCTATATAGGCATTTCTAGTCACTTTAAATCATTTAAATAATAAACTTAAACGTTATAAAATGTGACCAACACTTTAAATCACATTCCCATGTACTAGAATATATAGTGATGACATGTGTCCACATGATCCCATATTTTAATTGGAGAATATTAAATCTTAATTAATTTCAATGAGTAGAAATTACTTTTCTCAAATAAAATAAATAAAACTAGTTTATTAAATCTTGTGGTGATTGTGATGATGCTAGATCATCAAGTGTGTGCATTAGTGTACTAAATAGACTATTTAAGTATTTGTTTGGTGATTGTGTATTCCGTATGTATTTATAGACGATAGTACCGACCAAGTCTACGAAGAGGAGGAGTTCTACCCCGAAGAAGACGAGGACAATTTCAACCACTACACCAACCAAGGCAAGCCATCACTAGATGAAAGATAACCTAAGCAAGCTGCATTAGGCATGCTTTGGTTATACCTTTTGATTTATACCCATCCCAAGTTTTACTTACAAGTTCTACTTTTGCTTTATCAAAGTTTCTTTACTTCTAGTAGTGCTTTGTGAGATTTTAAGAAAGTAGTTTAGATAGCATAAAGAGTATAAAACTTGTCCTATACTAGATGTCATTCTATGGCATGAGATTGAGATTAGCATCCCACCATAGTGAACACTCTTAACTTGTGGTTAGAGCCAAACGAAAAACTCGATCACTCTAGATGGGAATACTTGGTGAAAATGCTTATGAAAACCTTGGAATGATGAGTCATTCTATTGAGATGTTTTGACAGGTGATGAGAAACACAGCTGGTTTATGATGATGAAAATTTTAAGGCATGAGCCTTAGCCCTTTATAAAAACTGATGGTTGAGTTATGCGATACCATTCCAATTTTACTGTACAACCACAATACTTGAATTGGGTAAGGCTTAGCCGGATGTTTATATGCATTAGTATGGGTTCCCTCGCAGGAGAGGTTTGAGCTGAGGCTACCTCTCAATGTTGTCCACCTATGTAGTGCCTAGGATGGCAGATGGCCATGGCTGGGAGGCCAAGCTCATAGGAGAGGTGCTTGTACTAGGGTGTGTAATTGGAAGATTATGATTGATTATCCGCATACTAAGTATGATGATTCAGGGTTATCCCTGACAGATGTATCGAATGTTGTGGTGAAAGTGTACCACCTCTGTAGAGTATCAAACTATGAATGATGATTCAGGGTTATGATGATTCAGGGTTATCCCTGTAAGGTAGTGGCCATACTGTTCCATTGTCATATGTTTTCAAAATGACTTATGAAATGAATTTTGACATGACTTGACCACAACAGGGTTGTGACTATGAAAACTAAGTTCCCACTTAGGTGATTTAGAACTTTATTTTATCTTTCTTTGTTTCTGAACTCAGCTTAGGTTTCAAACTTATCTTTACAAATAAACTTAGAGTTTAGCATTCCTAGTAGAACTACCTTACTTGTTAGTGATAGTTTGCGAGTACTTACAGAGTACTCATGGCTTTGTCCCTGGCTATTCCCGTGGCCAGACTATGAAGAGGACTATCCAGAAGAAGGACAGCAGGACGGCTACAACAACTAGGTCTATCTCCCATCGTCAGCATTGCCTGTGACACTAAAGATGGAGCCCACCGCTACACTTATTATTCCGCTACTTGTTTGTATTAAGACTAGATCATGAGATCCTTTATTTGTGTAATACCTTATTATGGTTTGTAATGGATGATGTACTGTGATATCCAATATGTTATGTCTCGCAAAAATGGTAATCCTGGGATTGCGATGTATGGCATAACAGGCATCTCGGATTAAAAAAACCCGGGTGTTGACAACATTTGTCACCAAGCGCCTAGTGTCTGCCACCTCTTATTTGCCGATGACAGACTCCTGTTCTTTAAAGGCTCTGTTGATCAAGCAACTGTGGTGAAATCAGTGTTGGATATGTATGAAAAAAGTACGAGACAGTTGGTGAGTTTGGGTAAGTACTGAATTCTCTATGGTGACAAGTGCTCAGTTGACGTATAATCAGAAATAAAAAACATCCTTCACTATGAGACTGAATGTTTTGAGGAGAAGTACTTGGGACTCCCAGTGCCTGAGGAACAAATGAAGAAAGGGAGGCTGAGCAGCAACAAAACAAAAAAATTCTAAACGTGCGGATGATTGGTGTGAAAAGTATATGTTAGGAGCTGCAAAGTAAATATTAGTTAAGGTAGTGTTGCAATCCTTACCCACCTATGCATTGGGTACTTTCAAATTCCCTTTTGGGCTTCTGGATGACCTTTCAAAGATTGTGAGGAATTTCTAGTGGGGTGATGAACATGATCGAAGGCACATGCACTGGATGTCATGGGATAAATTGACGCGACCGAAATCCTAGGACGGGATTGGCTTCTGTGATCTCCGCATTTTCAATCAGGCACTTCTTGATCGTTAAGCATGGAGACTCATCCACTTACCTGACTCCTTGTGTGCGTGGATTTTGAAGGCAAGGTATTACCCCGCAGTGAACCTTATTGATACAACTTTCATTCAGAATACCTTTGCGTCTTGGCAAGGAGTAATGCATGGCTTGGAGTTGTTAAAAAGGTACTATCTGGCTCATCGGTTCTGGTTCCCTAGTCAGAATTTTTAGAGACAATTGGATCCCTCGTCAAGGAGCTTTGCAGGTTAATGCAAGAAGGGGAACTCGAGGAGAAGATGGGTTAGTGAGCTTACTGATCAGTTAACTCAAATCTAGAATGAGGAGGCTGTCCGCTCCTGCTACTCAGTATTGGATGTGAGAGCGATTCTGGCCATTAAGCTACCTCATAGACATTATGAGGATTTCGTTGCCTGGTTCCTAGAAAAGAATGGGCTCTTCTCCGTTTGATTGGCCTACAGGTTAGGTATGGAGCCAGCATATAGATCTTTAAGCAACGGCTAATCTAGCTTTGAACCTTCTGGTGATCGGGGTATCTGGGATCTTGTCTAGAAGGCGCATGTTCCGAATAAAATCCGAGTTTTTGTTTGGAAAGCTGCTACTTATATGCTGGTTGTAAAAGCTCAGCTCCACTAGCGAATCAACTCTATTCAGCAAGTTTGTGCCATCTGCGGTCGAAAGGATGAAGATGCACATCATGCGCTTATTCGCTGCACGATGGTTAGAGCTCTAAGAGAGGAAATGAGGAAAGTCTGGATACTTCCATCGGAGGAAGCACTTCAGGCTTCTGGAAACGAATGGCTCTTGTCCTTGCTCAATGGAATGCACGGAGACATGCGATCACGCATACTGTTTCTCCTATGGCGTGTGTGGCACCACCGTAACAACATTGTTCACAGATATGGGAAGGCTTCTGTCATTGCTTCAATGACCTTTATTGCTAATTATTTAACTTCCTTTTCTTCAGTTACTCCAGCCAATATTGATCCTAAAGGTAAAGCAATTGTTCCCTCGGAGCTTCAGATGCATGAGGGGTTGGCTAGCCTCCCCAGTTGGACACCACTATAGGAACGACAATTTAAAGCGAATGTAGATGCTAGCTGGGATCCGATTACGAGGAAGGCGGGTATCGGCATTATCATCTGGAACTATCTGGGCCATCCCATCTTAACGGAGTGAAAATTTGTCCCTAGCTGCGCAAGTGCTGAAGAAGCTGAGGTTTTAGCATGTTTAGAGGGTCTAAAACACCTCACATAACACTTTACTGGACCAGCTACACTTGAGACTGACTGCCTACATGCAGTACGGATGATCAACGATATTGGGAATGACCGTTCAGACTATTGGTGCCTTTATTTGCAAGCAAAGAAGCTTATGTGGGTGTTTGAGGGTTTTAGTGTGGTTAAGGTGGGGCGTTTGAGTAATGGTGTTGCTCACTCCTTAGCACAGCTAAGCAAGTCAGGAGCTAGTGGTCTTATGTGGAGATCATCACCGAGCTGCGCCTCGGCTTTGATTGATCGCGATTGTATGAACATTGTGTTACTCTCGGAGCAGCAAATTTTCTACGCACTCTTTTCCTTACCAGGGTACCTGAGGGGATTGGAAGGTTTTTAATGAGGCGGCTTGCTCCTCATATTTAATGGAATGTTCCTACCTCAAAAAACAAATCTAATGCAGGCAGGGTCAGTGAAACAACACCGTAGGCAACGACAAACAAAATAGATTCTACGAGGATGTTTTTTTCTTAACACTCAATATCATGATATATTTATAGTAGCAAATAGTACATGGTAAATATACAAAAATTGTCTACAGCAACTACACAATAAAGTCTAAAAGAAAACGAGCAAACATTTAAGGTCTTCAAACTCTTCCTTTTTCACGACATAATATTGTACTTTTCTGAAGGCAACCAAAAAAAATCAAAACCAAAGACATGTAAATATCAACGAGGGTTCTCTCCTATTTTTAATTTCAGCTGCAATGTCAAGACTACGTGCACGTCCACAAACATTAAAATAATTAACCAACATAGAAAAGAGGACCAACGCTAGTATTTTAGGAAGAGACCGACTAGCCTGGTCGACGTCACATGATAACCGAATGTACAAATCTCCACTGTCGAGGGCATAGCATTTGGGAAAATATTGCGAGGATAAACCTCTCTGCAGCAACCATGAGAAAAGCTCCAAAATCGACTTAGCAAAGTAAGATCTGAAAGACCGTACATATAGAATTATAATCTTATAACACCACCATTAATCCCAGGAAGAATATATCATCATCGAAGGAAGGGAGGAAGATCACTTATTGTCGACAATGCCATCTCTATTGACATAGAGGCTAAAAGAAGATCACTACCAAAACCTTAATCAAATCTTTGAAATCACTATTTTTATTGAAAATTTCACCCATAGATCGGGTTCCCCACTCCTCCGGATGCTGGCGAGGTCGGTCGGAGGAGAGGGAACCCGCCTTGGAGGAGGCGGAGGAGAGGCGGTGGCTAGGTGTAGTGTCCCAAGTGTTTAACATTGTAATGGTACATGTTTCAATCAATATAATGCTATCTCCAATAAATAAATGTTGCATCATCATATATCATGCTCATTTAATCATGCCACATTTTATTTGATCATCATATTAAATCTTGTATTTGGTTCTTCTCCTCATAATTGCATTTTATTTTTGACTCTTATTAAATATAGTTGCTTTTCATATAATGTATTTGGTTCGTGATAAACGTAGATGATGCCCAAGTTGAGTTGATGGCATGTCTCTTCAACCATTCTACCCCACCATCTTACTTGGTTCCATGTGGGATTAACTTGCCCATTAATTCCACCATCCATGTATATATGAGATTATGCATATTACTTTTTGCCATTTAACTCTATCTCATATAATCTTGGCTAGATCCATTTCTGTTCTACATCTTTCTGTACATGGTCTCATATTGTTTTCATAATATTTATTATGAAAGTCTACATGGCCACCTTTGCATGCTATGTAGACATAGAAGCCATTTTTTCATCCCATAGTTTTATTCTAATTGTGAGTCTATTTGACTTAATAAGGTCATATTGATCATAGTGGAAAATACACACTACCCTTGGCCTCTTAATTCAAATATGCCCATTGATTAAATAGAATCATGAGAGAGCTTGAATGGTTTGCCTTTATGGCATACTTCAAATGTTTATGGGGAGTGAAGTTGTTTTTACAACTACATCATGTCTACATGCATGCCCATGCAAGATGATATCCTTCTCTCTCACTATTATTGATCTTGCTTGTTTATTTTGAATGTTTTGAGAAGCTTTTGATTTCAAATAAAAATAGACATATAAATGGAACCAAAAACCAAGCTACTCTACTCCATCTTCTTATGCCACCTTCCTTTGCATGCTTTGAATCCTAGTGGGTTTCCATTGGCTTGCCTTGGTTTGAAATCAAATAAAAGAAAACAAACAAAATAAAAATAAAGGAAACTATGCTACCAAACCTATCTACCTCTCTAGTCTAAACCCTACCCAAACCAACCTGAGGGCACCATCCTCCCTTCTTGATGGTCTGGTTGGACTAGACCATGATCAACCTACCCACTTACCACCACCTATACTAACCTAAACCCAAACCATAACTAAACCTGGCCTAACCCAAGCCCTAACCATGCCTGCCATGGAAAGCTTGGCCACAAGCTTGCCACGTTTCCCCATCTACCCTCCCTTTCTGACCAAGCCAACCAGCACCACCACCCACTCCCCTAGTCCCCTCTTCCCTCTTCTCTTTTGGCTAAAACACAGAGAGACGAAAAGTTATCCCTAACCGACCCCCTCCTAAAGCAACCATGTTTGAGCACCCTCTCTTTATCTACCCTGCTCTGGTATCCACCCCGATCAGATCTGACCCCAGGCACGACAAGCCCCTCCTTCCTTTTCTCCCTCCCTTGCTAGCCAACCAACCACCGCCATGGCTGCAAGTTCGGCCATCCTCTGAAATATTGCGAAGGGGAGGAGGAGGGGATATCCAACACTAGGGAAGACAACAACATGGACCTCCTTGCGCTTGTACTCGGGGAGGAAGAGGAGGGACATCAGGAGCAGCAGATCAAGCCGAACCTGAAGAAAATCCTAACGATATGGCCGCGAGCCCCACCGCAGATTGCCTCCGCCTCGAGCTAGTCCACCATCACCAACACAACCACAGTGAGCTTCTGAGTGCCTCCGACATGGTCTCGTGCTCACGCGCTTCATGGATCACCACAACATTCTGTCGAGTACTCTACGTGCGCTTCTCGCCACCACCACCCCCTGCAAGCTTGCTTTGGTTGTAGTGCTCACCGCTGCAGCACGCCTGCATGATGAGTTTTGCTTCACCATGCCGCATCGAGCGCGCCCATAGACGCTCATGGGAGCTCGTAGATCGCCGCTATCATGCACGTTTGAACCGCTGCCGTGTGCCTGTAGGCACCGCCACCTTAAGGTCGACGGTGCCAATCCGATATGCCTAACAGAGCATGAATACCTAACCAATATCAAGCCAACACCTACTGCACGAGTTTGCAACCATCAGAGCAAGCCGTAAGGTCTAGGTTCAACCCCACGCATGATCTGAACCTTTTGTCTGCCGCACAGTGTTATCTGATGGAGTAACATTTGAAGAGGAAGAACAGTGCAGTTCAGAGAAACGCACGTGAAGTTTGCACATAACCCCTAGAGGTTTTGTTCCTTAACCCGGAGTCTGTCGTGTGACCCCATCTGTTAGCCACCTAGTAGCCACGCCAGCACTAGAAGCCCAGTCAGCAGCTGGCCCACGCTGCAGCGACTATGGCTAGCTTCTGGTTCTATAACAAAAGCTAAAAACTATTCAAATTCAAAATTTTCAAATCAAGTCAAAACCTTTTGTAACTTTGACCATGGATTTAAAATTGTTCTTAAAATAATTTGACAAAAGTTAAAACATGAACTTTAGATGCATTGGATAACATTGAATAGCGTGATTGGACTAAATTGGCGGATGTCCATGGCTGCCACTACTTTGGGAATCAAGGCCATCACGCCAAAGTTCAGGCAGGACATGACTAGCGTTCTAGAGTATAACTCCTAGAACATGGGCATGATTACCTCTTGAATGACACCCTGAAGGTCTAAAAGAAAGCCATCGGAAGGCCATCCGAGTCTAGGGTCAAGTTGTCTTTCATCACTCTAACCGCCCTCTCTACCTCTTCCGGAAGGAATGGGAGGGTGAGCTCCACATTCTCATTACCAGTGACTTTGTCATCGCCTGTACAAAATTCATCTCTGCTAACGCGACCCTCAAGGGAGGACCTTCCGAGAAAAGATCCTTGTAGAAGGAGTATATAGGGGCAGATAGTTCCCTAGGGTTCTCAATGAGTCTCTCATTATACCTCAAGCTAGGGATAGAGCATTTCCCATGCCTGCCATTGGCAATCGCATGGAAGTAGGCTGTGTTAGCATCACCCTTGAGTAACCAGTTTTGCCGACTCCTTTGGCTCCAGAAGGTCTCTTCCCCTTTATAAATCTCCACGAGGGAAGATTCCAGGGTGTAGCGGTGTGCCCAATCTTCAGCAGAGATCCCATGGTCATAGGCGAGCCAATCCATGGTCTTAATCTCGCTCAAAATTGACACCTTCCATCGCCACAGGGCTGCACCAAGATTATCCCCCAACCCCTGATGAATGGGCGAGCCATCAAGACACAGTGATGCCAAACATCCACTGCATAAAATCTACGCAGAGGGGATGCCACAGCTGCAACCTACTTTGTCTTTACCGTGTCCACGGAACCTGGTTGGTCCAGCCAGAAGTTTCTGAAGTGGAATCGGTTTAGGACTGGTGGGGTGCTCCCTCTGGAGGAAAGCAGGAGGGGGGCATGATCAGAGCCTATCTTGGTAAGAGCCCGGAGTGAGCAGAGAGGGAATTGTCACTGCCCACTCTACTGAGACCGGGACTCGATCCAAGACACTCCTAATCGGTGCCAACTTCTTATTAGTCAAGGTAAACTTGGTGCCTACTCTAGTGATCTCTCTGAGGGTAACAATGCAGTCGTTGAACATTTGCATCCTCGGGGTGTCAGTGTTTGCTGCGCTCTTGTCGTCTGGTGAGCGAATGAGATTGAAGTCCCCTCCCACGACCACTGGGATGGGGCTCCGTTCTACTTTGGCCTTCACTTCAGCTAGCAACTCGGGATAAAAAACAATATCACCATGCCATTTCCACATAACCAATGTTAAAGCACATACTCTTCTCCAGATATTTTTCAGTTCAAGCTCTCTCCGGAGATGGTTCTTATTTTGTTTGTCCACTCCATTAATCAATTCCTATTACAGCCCATATTCGTGAACGGGATAAAGTAGCAATTAACCTCTTTTCTTTGCGAAGTATAGACGGCTCACAAATGTGTATAAACACTCGTCACATAAATGCATGTACGGACATCCTATCTCTACGAGCACCTTCGAAAGACCGAGTATGAGAGACTAATCAGCGGTCTTAAGATTGACGAAGTTGCCACAAATGTCTCGCTACCAACAGAAACATTTTCTCCCACCGAATAATATTCCGCTTATTTTTGGCCAAAATTCCACCGATCTATTAATAATCATCAACAGCAATACAAAGAGTCCTAAATGTAATAAAAATTACAAGTAGGTCATTGGACCATCTAACGACGACTACAAACACTAGCACGAGCAGAAAGCGTGTCGCCATCCTTGCCCCTCCATCATCGGCAAAGCTTGTCGTAGTAAAATTTGTTATAGTAGACGGACGGGAAGTCGTCGTGCTAAGGCCCCAAAGGATCCACACACCAGAGCAGCAACCATCGCCAAAGATGACGAACGTAGATCGGAAGAGATTGACCTCAAACCACACCAATGGATACACAATTGGATCCCTTGAGATCCGTCGGAAACACGACTCCACACGCTCTCTGCCGATGCTAGACGCACCACCAGAGCGAGGATAGGACGGGAAAGACCTTATTCTGACTTTAGGACGTAGCCGTCGCCTCAATGTTCTGAAGAAAACACTAAAAACGGTCTAAACAACACACTGAGACCTCCCGTCAGCGAGAGACCGTGGTTCTCCACGCCTCCGAGGCCCTAAGACAGTCGGAGACGGAACGGAACGGTGGCGTCACCGACGGAAGGAAGGAACCTTAGGGTTTAGCCTGTTGTTTCTTTGTAGCCATTAACCTCTACGCGTTCCCTTTCGGAGGACTCGGTAATGTCCGTGCGATCAGAGACGACTCGGTGCGAAATGCATGTATGAAACTGGAGTAATTTATGTACTCTTGAACAGTCGAACTCTTCAACAATGTTTTAGTTCGTTTATTTTGACGTGATGCTGCTGAAAGCACGTAGGCGACATGGATGGATGGTGATATTGCCGTGTAATGTCCTGTTCAACCGGTTTAAGCTAACGAGGGGCCCGTTTTATCGAGTTGTGGATGAGTTAGTAGGGCATGCATGTAGGAAAAGTTTTTTATTCCCTCCATCTATAATAAGTATCGCTAATTTAGTACAGGGTACAGTTACTATGGATCGGATGTAGTACTCCCACTCGTATTACTTGACTTAGATTTATCTAGATTCGTATGTATCTATACTAAAACATGTCTAAATACATCCGAATCTAGACAAATTCGAGTCAACTAATATGGGTCGAAAGGAGTAATTGATTTAGTCAAATCTTTTGCCTAATCCTAATAGCCAAGTTGCGCTCCAGCTTGGTTAGCACTGTTGGTTACATTCATCTAGGGGGCATGTATATGGAATATTGAGATCCAATACTACTACTTCCTCCGATTCAAATTAATTGACTTCAATTTGTCTAGATTTGGATGTATCTAGACATGTTTTAGTTCTAGATACGTCCGAATTTAGACAAATTCAAGTCAATTAATTTAAATCGGAGGGAGTACCTATTTTAATCAACTGAATAACGTCTAGATACACAGTGCTCGCAATCCACATGCAGAAGTTGACCGAACAGTCACAAAAAATGATCCAAAGACACAGCACAAAATTAGACTTGAGAGTTGAAACCTTCATCCGCTGTATGCAGACTCAGAGCCTCAGCGGCGAATCAGGTCCAAATGTAGTCCAAGGTCGACTAAACATGCATGTCGTCTCCAAAGACTCTAACAGACGCAACGCCACTGAATATTAGTTGTCCTTCAGTCCTTTTGATTCCCGCCAAACTGCAGATCCCCCTCGAACTGAAAGCTGTCCATGCGAATCCTAATGCTCGCGTTGACAGTATCTAATTTGGTAAAGAAAAGTATCGGTAGTTGCGAAAAAGGCAGACGGCCTGTTTCTCAGAAAAGTAGTACAAGCTGATACTATTTTATCTTTGTCACTCGATCTAAGCAGGCAGGTAGCTAGTTGAGTTGATTGGTTGGAATCCAACCTTTGCTCTAGTTTTCTCATAAGTGGAGCTTTTGCTTGATTCCAAATCATCCATGAATGCTCCGGTCTATGCTCGGCTGATCCGCTCCTTAGAGCATCTACGACAGACGCCCCAAAACGCAGCGCGTTAAAATTGGTTTTGGGCGCCTGTTCTATTGTTTTTGACTGTGCGGAAAACAATATCATATCCAGGAATATTCACTTCGGCTCACCCATTGTGAAAAAATATTTTTTGAAATATCAAAAAGTTTGAAAAAAATATTCCGCATATACATTCGAATATTTTATCTTGGTTCACAAGTTTTCGAGGTGGAAAAACATTTTATGCGTCGTGTATAAAAAGACAAAATATATCACAGGAATACGACTATTTACGTGACTTTTTTTGTCTTTTTTGTACACAACACATATGTTCTTTCGTCTGTGAAAACTTGTGAGCCAACATAAAATGTTCGAATGTATATATAAGAGTTTTTTTTCGAATTTTTTGACATTTAAATATGTTTTTTTACTATGAGTGCATTTGCACCTATGAGCCCAACTGCCACCTCCCATATCCAGGCGCTATAAAATGCAGCGAGTGGCAACAGCTCTTCAACAGGTGCGCTAAAATGCAGCGTCGCAAACATGTTTTTTTCACAGATTTATATGAAAACATGATCAAACAAACACAAACAAATACTGAAAATTAAACTCGACTATATGAACATTATATATAAGCGATAATACGAAAAATTAAACCTAGCTACCACTCGTCCTCGTCGTCCTCCTCCGGTGAACTCTCAACTTTGTTCAAGAAAAACATGTCGAGCCACCGGTCATAGCTCCGGGACAGGCTCCGCCACCAGCCTGCACGTCCTCCGGGATGTGGCTCCGCCACCAGCTTGAACGTCCTCCGCAAAGTGGCTCCGCCATGCCTCCCTGGCTTGCTCGTCCTCCTTGGCGATGATGAGGCGTCGTTGCCTCTGGCGGTGCCGCAGCCGCTCTTCGCGTGTGATGAGGCGCGGTGGCGGCACCATTATCTCCGCTTCCTCGCAGCTGTTGACATCGTCGAAGTTCATGTCACGGCGTGGCCGGCCGAGCCTCCACGATGTCGCGTCATACGCGCGCACGGCCTCGTGCATGGTGTCGAAGGTGCTGAGAGAGGGGCGGTAGCCGGCGGCCCTTATCTCGATGTAGAAGTTGCTCGTTGGCCGCGTGCGCCCGCCTCGGAAGCCGGAGGAGCTCAAGGGGCCGCGACAGCACGAAGACATTCTGACGGCGGTGGCGACACGTGGACGTTGCGGGAATCAGCGATGGTGGCTAAGGGGACGGTGGCTGCAGGAATCGAAGGCGGCGCGGCACGGTCACGGGCGGTGGCGGCAGGATTCAAAGACGGTGAGGAAGGGGAGAAATTTTCAAATGGACGGTTGGTGTGTGCGCCAACCGGCAGACTACAAGTGGTATATATAACGGTAGAAACATAGGTCATCAACGATCCATAGCGGCCCAAGCCTATCCGTGACATGCCTCGCTCTGCTCCGTCGAAAGTTAGGCTTCTTATAATTTCAGATCACAACCTCAATAGCTAGCCTCTCACAAGTCACAACCCATAGGAAAACGATACTACTCCCCCGGGGGATCGCGTGTTTTGATCGACGCGGCCCACCTCCACCATCCTCTCGTAACCTCCACCTTATCTCCTCCTCGTAACCTCCACCTTATCTCCTCCTCGCAAACCTCCTGTAAACGACGTGACCACCGCCTCTATTCCAACACGCGTCGCCGCAGCCGCCGTTCCAGCCACCGCCGTCCCCTCCCCCTCCACCCGCCCCGGGGCACCGCCGCCTGTTCCCGCAGGGCTACAGGAGCCCCGCCGCACGGTTCCCACTGCCACCGTTTCTACATGCCCATCCTCCGTCAGTTCCTGCAGGAGGCCCACCAGACGGTTCCTGCGAGCTCCGACTAGCACCGCCATGACCAGGCCATCACCGTCGCTCGCCTCTCGGTGTCATCCGCCCCTCACCATGGCTGACGCTTGAGGGCTCCCCGCTGCTCCGCCTCTACCCCACACCAACGTCGGCGGCCATCGGAGATGGAGGCCACGTACATGGCCGCCATGCCCAGGGCACCCTGTTGTTCCGCCTCCACCCCGTTGCACCTCCGTGCAAAGCGACGGCAGCTACACGTGGAGAGGACGAGTACTACCGGCATGGTGCTACATAGGTGGGACGACGATGCTACTAGTGTAGGGGTTCCGCGTATGAAAACAATAATTTTTACCTTACGCCCCTGAACCCCTGATGCTGCCAGGACCTATCTATTAGTAATGCATTAACGGGAGGGGCTTTTCGCAAACTTACCCTTGAAGTCCGAAAAGCGTTGTCAACGCTCAGGAGAGCGTGGTTGATGTAGACGAGCCGAAGCCGACCTCAAGGTCGTGATGAAGTCCTTGCGCTCCTATGGCTCCAACGACTTGAGTGCCTCAAGTGTGACACCTCGCGGGGAGTTACTGTTGGAGATATGCCCAAGAGGCAATAATAAAGTGGTTATTATTATATCTTTATGTTTATGATAAATGTTTACATCCCATGCTATAATTGTATTAACCGGAAACATTAATACATGTGTGTTTTGTAAACATAAAAGAGTCCCTAGTAAGCCTCTTGTTGAACTAGCTTGTTGATTAATTGATGATCATGGTTTCCTGATCATGGACATTAGGATGTGATTAATAACAAGGTTATGTCATTGGGAGAATGATGTGATGGACACACACACCCATAGTAAGCATAGCATAAGATCAAGTCATTTAAGTTCGTATTGCTGTAAGCTTTCAAATACATAGTAACCTATTCCTTCGACCATGAGGTTATGTTAATCACCATCACCGGATGGATACTTTGATGACATCAAACGCCGCTTCATAACTGGGTGGTTATAAATGTGTCATTGGGTATTCTGAAAGTATGTGTTGAAGCGCATGAACCAAGATTGGGATTTGTCCATCCATATGACGGATAGATATGCTCTGGGCCCTCTCGGTGGAATGTCATCTAGTTAGCTTGCAAGCATGTGACTAGGTCACAAGGGCATATCACGGAACGAATAAAGGGTACTTATCAGTAACGAGGTAGAACTAGGTATGGAGATACCGACGATCAAACCTGGGATAAGTATAGTATCGCGAGACAAAGGGAATTAGTTTCGTATGTAAGTGGTTCAATCGATCGCGAAGTCATCGTTGAGTATGTGGGAGCCATTATGGATCTCCAGGTCCCGCTGATGGTTATTGATAGGAGATGTGTCTGTGTCATGTCTGCATATTCACGAACCGTAGGGTGACACACTTAAGGTTCGAAGTTGTTTTAAGTAGATATGGAATATGCATTGGAGACCGAATGTTGTTCGGAGTCTCGGATTGGATTCGGGACATCACGAGGAGATCCGGAATGGTCCGGAGAATAAGATTCATATATTGGGGATCATTTTCTAAGTTAGGAAATGTTCCGGAGTGTTTGTATGGAGATTCTAGAAGGTTTCGGAATGTTCTGGAAGGTTCTAGAGGATTTCTTGGAGCTTGCTTGAAAACCAAGAAAGGGTCAAAGGAAACCTAGTGGGGCAAGACACGGATTCGTGGGGGAGGAGGACTCCTCCCCCCTTCCCACCGCCGGCCATAGGAGGGGAGTCCTACTAGGACTCCCCCTCCCCAGGCGCGCCTCCCCCCTTAAATAGAAGGGCAGGGGCGCCCCCTCCAGGCCCTGCTCAAAACTCCCAATCTCTGCCGCCTCTCTCCTCCACCTTTCTTCTGCACAGGCATAGGCGAAGCCCTGCAGAATTCTCTACTCCACCACCACCACCACGCCGTCGTGCTGCTGGGATTCCGTGGAGAAGATCTACTACCTCCGCTGCTCGCTGGAACGGGGAGAGGAAGGTCTGCTTCGACTCCGCACGTGTGACCGACTGCGGAAGCGCTGCCGGAACGCGGCGCCGGAAGGATCGTCCACACGATCTTGAGATCGGCAAGTGATCGACTACATCAACCACGAGATCTAATCTCGTTAACGCTTTTGGATCTACGAGGGTTAGTTCCTATCTATCTCGTTGCACATGTCTAATAGATTATATCTTGGCTTTTATCTAGATTAGATCTGGGTTTTGTTCGTTCTTGCGATAGAAATTTTTTGTTTTCCATGCTACGAACCCATCAGTGGTATCAGAGCCGTATCTATGCGTAGATCTGTTGCACGAGTAGAACACAATGTTTTTGTGGGCGTTGATGCTTTTGTTGTCGGTGTCTTAGCGTGTACTTTGCATCTTGTGGCATGGTGGGATGTAGCGGCTCGGGCTAACATTACATGTCATCGCACATGAGACTTGCTCCACGCTTGACGTGCAACTTGCTTTGCACAAGTGGCTTTGCGGGTGTCTGTCTCTCCCACCATAGTTAAGATTCAATTTACAATGAGCATCTGACAACACTTGTATCAATGTTGTGGTTCTTGTTCGTAGGTAAGATCGGTCTTATTCGAAAGCCCCAAGCCACGTAAAACATGCAAAGAAAATTAGAGGCGTCTAACTTGTTTTTGCAGGGGTTTTGTGATGTGATATGGCCATCATGTGATTGTGATTATATTTGATGTATGCAATGATCCTTGTTGTAATATGGCAACCGGCAGGAGCCTAATGGTTGTCTTCAATTCTGTTAAGACCTGCGTGTCTATTCATCTTGTAATTGCTTTGTTCCAAGTAGTTGTAATAGTTGCTAGTGATGATGGACAACCATGAAGCGGTGCCACTGACCTTGACGCAATGCTGGTGATGATGGAGATCATGTTCGTGCTTTGGAGATGGAGATCAAAGGCGCAAGAAGAAAGGGTCATATCATATCACACTAATTATGAATTGCCTGTGATGTTAATCCTTTATGCATCTTGTATTGCTTAGATCGCGACGGTAGCATTATAAGATGATCCCTCTCACTAAATATCAAGTAATAAAGTGTTTGTCCTTAGTTGGCACCGTTGCTAAGACTCATCGTTTTGAAGCATCTCGTGATGATCGGGTGTGATAGACTCTACGTGTGCATACAACGGGTGCAAGCCAGATTTGCACATGCAGAAACTAAGGTTAACCTTGACGAGCCTAGCATGTACATACATGGTCTCGGAACACAGAATACCGAAAGGTAAAGCATGAGTCATATGTATGATATGATAAACATGTTGATTGTTCGTCTTTAAAGCTACATCATCTCACGTGATGATCGGACTTGGTGTAGTGGATTTGGTTCATGTAATCACTAAAACAACTTGAGGGATGTTGTTTTGAGTGGGAGTTCATTTGTAATTTGGATTAGTCGAACTCAATTTATCATAAACACAATCAAAGTGAATTTGCATAGTTTGTTGTAGTCATTGACATCCGTTCACCACCTTACGCTTAGTTATAGTTGAGATAGTGGAACTATAGAAATTCTGGATATTTGCTTTACGAACTGGTATCGTATTGTTTTGAGTGTCAATTTAAAGTTTAAAAGTCCTATTGTAAACTTTCAGCAAACTTCGTTTACTCTGTGAAGTTTAATAAATAGTATTAAATCAAGAGTAACAATTCCAGTGTTAGTATCTAATATATCATGTTTGCCTCCATGATTCTTGATACTCAAAAGATTGTTTTTAATATCAAGTTTATCTAAGAGCTGAAAGCAATGTTTCAGAAACCATCATATGTGAAAGGTATTGCGATATCTAAAACAATGTGTTGGTTACAACATGATAGAGTATACGTCCTCATATTTGATGAGAATTTGTGAAGGTTGGAGACGCTAGTCGTCCTAATCATCCAAAGGTTTTGAAAAAAGAAACATTATACTCGCAATTTACCTTTTTAAGCTATAGCAGCTTGATCATAAAAGTTGTCATGATAAGGATGAATAGAAGATGTAAGTAAAATGTTTACTACACTAAAAGATTACTAAAGAATGGATTTTTGAAAGAACACCAAACATTTGATGATGGTGATCCACCTCAAAGTGCAAGTCCAAAGGTATTAGTATTTGACTATATACGCTTTGTACTATGTGTCATGTGAATGACACCACTATTGATGTTGATAGATTCTTTTAAAAGAAAAGGAATTGCTGAAAGAGAATCTATAAAATATTTGGCAAAAAATAAAAGGTTGGAGATGTCCAACTTAGGCATATAGAAGATATACATGTTATGGTTGTATTCCTTGCTTGTTAAACAATGTGGTTTTTTGGTATTGGATACCGAATTGGTTGGTATGAAGTGTCATACAGAACAACACAATTCATAAACTGCAATGGCCTAAGTAACTAGCAAGAGAAAATGTGATGATGTTCATCGAAAACGAACAAAGGGTTGTTGTGGCTCGTTAACATCAAAGCTTGCCTTCAAGATTTGTTTCAATAATTGTTATTTTGATCAGGTATTATGACGACAAAAGGTTGTTCAAATAATTATCGTATTCCATAATAGATGGATGATATACAAGTCTGGTTGGAGAAATAACGACCATAAAACTAATGCTAAAATGTCGCAAGACAAATGATTGAAAGATTACTTGCGAAGTGACATCACCGTTTAAATTATATTGAAAGGGATACATAAAGAAACTCCATGTTGATGGATTTTTGGAGTCTTTGATTTGGATCAAATGACGCTTGTGATACTTTCCTGGAGATAATTAAAACTCCGTTCGTAGGCCAAAAGAGGAATGGACGACTAACTGATTGGAATTTATACATATTGATGTATATAGTCCATTATGTGTAGTCGTGGGCGATGGATTTCAACTTCATATGCTTTCTTCGAAGATTTGAGTGAGTATATGTATATACTTACTCAATAAGGAAGAAGTATGAAACATTTGAAAAATGTTCAAAGACTTTCAAGATGAAGTGGAAAATCATTGTAACAAGAAAATAAAAGAGTTTATGATTGGATCATAAAGAAAGATGTTTGAGTTACAAGTTTAGCAAAACACCTAAGAATCGTTCCATGGATTTGCATTTCCCAAAACACCATAGGAGTATGGAGTGTTCAAGATATGTAATGAAACCTTGTTTAACATGGTAAGATCAAAGGTGTCATTTATAAAACTGCCATTATATTTTAAAGATTAAAGCTTTAGTAACTACCGCTTTTACACTGAAAAGAGCTCCATCGCGATCCGTTGAAATGACACCATATAAGTCATGATTTGGGATAAAACCCGAATTATCTTTTCTTAAATTTTGGTATGCTATGCATAAGTAAAATGTTTACAACCAAAGTCGAATAAAAACGTCTTTGTAGGTTATTCCAAAGAATTTGTTGGGAATTTCTCCATAACGCCGAGGACAAAAGAGTTTGTCGCTTGGAACGTCAAGTTTCTTGAGAAGAAATTTTTTGTGAAAAGTTAAGTGGGAGGACAATAGAACTTTGATAAGGTTGTTGAACCTTAGCTATATGTGCTAAGTACCGCAGCGCCGGAAAGTGTCCCGGTGATGGCCACAATGCTCATGGCTCTCGTGATTACAAAAGGTGTGATCTCGGAGATTAGAGTTCCTATAGAACCGTGTGGGGCGGGTAAGAATCAAATAGTAAGATTTGATAAGCAAGTCGTTATTGTTTTGACAATGATGAACTGACTACATGCAAAGAAGCGATGATGGGCCCTGACTCCATAAAATGACTAGAAGTCATAGAATCCGTGATAGTATCCATACACGAGAAATCAAGTTTCTGAACTTTGAAGACCCTCCGGAAAGGCGTGAAGCCTATCGGTCATGTTTGGATTTATAAAGAAATAAGACATGGATGTTTAACATCTATGAAATAGTCGACATGTCAGAAAGAAGTTTACGACAATGTTCAAGAAATTGACTATGATAAGAATTCATCTTTCATAGCGATATTTAGTCTGGACGGATTAATGTAGCAACCACTACATATATTTTGGTATATGGTAGTTGAACAAACAAAACAAGTTCTTCTAATAGAATGGTTACCTAGAACGTGTACATGACACGATCCAAAGGGTTTTTGTTAAATTCAAAGGATGCTAAAAGAGCATGCAAAACTTCAATGGTTGAAGTAAGCATAGCGGAGTTGGAATCTTCACCATGATGAAACTGTTAAAAGAGTTTAAATTCATCGGAGATGATGAAGATGCTTGCATTTGCAAGAAATTAAGTGGGAGCGCTGAGACATATTTCTAATACATTATGTAGAGAACATATTGTTGATTGGAAATGATGTATCTTGTATTGACACAGGTTAAGAATTTCATTTTGATGAAAGACTTAGGCATAACCAAGAATTAGGCATCAATGTCTATATGAATAGATTGAGGCGCTAATATGGTTTTGCCAAATGTAAATAGATAAGATGTTGAATGAGTTCAATATGGAAACAACAAGAAAGGTTCTTGACGCATGGAAAGGACTGAATCAAGATTCGAGTGTGTTAACACGAGATTCATGTGTTTTGACACTTGGTGAAATCACAAGAATATTTTGATCGATCATTCTTTGAGATGTACACATCCAGATATGTCCTATGCTCTAAATGTTATGAGCATATACCAGAATGATTCATAAGATGATCATTGGACAATAGTAAAGATATTCTTATGAGCTTTGGAAGAACTAAGAATATATCATGTATAAGTGAAAAATCGTTAAAGGTAGTTCATTGTAAAGTGTTACATTGATACTAGTTTTGTCACAAGATGCAAATTAAGTTTATCTCAATTTAAACTATGGGTGGCACAATGTAATGGAAAGGAAGTTCCATAACGGATTTGGTTGAATACCAAAGTTAAAACATTGTGACAGATACTACAACAAAAAGGCTAAGTATATAAACTGCTATAGTAGCAGCAAAGGAGGGCATTTGTGTTAAGTAGTTTGTTATCAAACTAGGTGTGGTTCAAAGTGGGCTATTACTATGAAGATATATTGTGTGACAATAATATCAACATATTTTGAGCCAAAGGAACTGAAGGTCTCACCAAAGGACCAAATTTATACAATGCCATCTCATTGGAGAATGAGGAATGCGTAGAGACGCAAGGACATGCAAATACACACGGACCTGGAAGTGTCAGATCCGAAGATTATGTTTACCACTAGCAATAGTGTCTATACAACACCAGAAAGCCATAGGTGTTGAATGCACAAGTTTTTAACTAGATTATTGACTCTAGTGCAAGTGGGAGACTGTTGGAGATATGCCCAAGAGGCAATAATAAAGTGGTTATTATTATATCTTTATGTTTATGATAAATGTTTACATCCCATGCTATAATTGTATTAACCGGAAACATTAATACATGTGTGTTTTGTAAACATAAAAGAGTCCCTAGTAAGCCTCTTGTTGAACTAGCTTGTTGATTAATTGATGATCATGGTTTCCTGATCATGGACATTAGGATGTGATTAATAACAAGGTTATGTCATTGGGAGAATGATGTGATGGACACACACACCCATAGTAAGCGTAGCATAAGATCAAGTCATTTAAGTTCGTATTGCTGTAAGCTTTCAAATACATAGTAACCTATTCCTTCGACCATGAGGTTATGTTAATCACCATCACCGGATGGATACTTTGATGACATCAAACGCCGCTTCGTAACTGGGTGGTTATAAAGGTGTCATTGGGTATTCTGAAAGTATGTGTTGAAGCGCATGAACCAAGATTGGGATTTGTCCATCCATATGATGGATAGATATGCTCTGGGCCCTCTCGGTGGAATGTCATCTAGTTAGCTTGCAAGCATGTGACTAGGTCACAAGGGATGACATATCACGGAACGAATAAAGAGTACTTATCAGTAACGAGGTAGAACTAGGTATGGAGATACCGACGATCAAACCTGGGATAAGTATAGTATCGCGAGACAAAGGGAATTAGTTTCATATGTAAGTGGTTCAATCGATCGCGAAGTCATCGTTGAGTATGTGGGAGCCATTATGGATCTCCAGGTCCCGCTGATGGTTATTGATAGGAGATGTGTCTCTGTCATGTCTGCATATTCACGAACCGTAGGGTGACACACTTAAGGTTCGAAGTTGTTTTAAGTAGATATGGAATATGCGTTGGAGACCGAATGTTGTTCGGAGTCTCGGATTGGATTTGGGACATCACGAGGAGATCCGGAATGGTCCGGAGAATAAGATTCATATATTGGGGATCATTTTATAAGTTAGGAAATGTTCCGGAGTGTTTGTATGGAGATTCTAGAAGGTTTCGGAATGTTCTGGAAGGCTCTAGAGGATTTCTTGGAGTTTGCTTGAAAACCAAGAAAGGGTCAAAGGAAACCTAGTGGGGCAAGACACGGATTCGTGGGGGAGGAGGATGAAGGGTAACGGGTAGGCTACACTAGCGTAAAATCAAAAATTTCTACCGCGTCAACCAGGAATACTATTGTCATAGATCACGGGATTACCGCTAGACGCGCAGGTGCGGAACTCGATGAAGCACGTTGCGGCAGTGTAGATGTTCTACGTCTCCTCCTCGTCCTCGTCCCACGAGCAGCTCCCCTTTGCGCGGCTCGTCCAAGTGCTACAGATGCAGCACCTCCGAGGTATCCACACGTCCGGAGTGGAAGTCGTCACACGCCAGACTGCTAGGTCTGCGCGTGCAACACAGGCGGAAGAGGAGTGGCGGCTGGGTGGAATGCTCTCTGCTTTTCAGCTCGCCTCACTCCCTCTTATATAGGCATCCCTGGTGGGCTTCTACATTAGCAGCCCATTAGCAGCCTAAGCCTGGTCTAATTCGGATCCAATCCTCATTAGGCTTCCAGCCCCTAAAGTGTGTGACCCTATAGGTTCATACACGTATAGACATGACGCGAGTACACTTGCTCCGTCAATAGTTGGTAGCGGCCTCTAGCAAGACGTGCCAACTCCTAAACGCATATAAAGATCATTCGGACGAACCATCACAAGGTTGAGTACATGTCTTTCCCTTTGCCTCACGATATTTGGTCTAGCTCTAAGCTGACCTCTCTTTCTCGATACTATGATTCAGAATCCCTTTACTAGGTTAACTCTTAACCATATGTAGCACGGCCATGCATTTCTGGATCCGATCACTCGAGGGGCCCAGAGATATCTCTCTCAAGTAGAGAGGGGCAAATCCCATCTTGATTGACCGATGCCTTGCAGCATGTATCAGGACAAACCCAAAAGCTACCTTTATAACTACCCAGTTACGGAGTAGTGTTTGATAGCCCCAAAGTAGGTCGATCCACATCTCAAGTACATGCGACAATCTCAGGTCTAAGGACAAAACGTACACGATGTGTAGAGAGAGCTGCAAGTATTATTGCTAGTCTCATGTTGGGTCAGTCCAACCCCATGTTCATAACATGTGTCCACATCATTGGTTTGACATCTCCATGTCAATGACTTGCGAAACATAGTCATTAACCAATCGATGTGCTAGTCTAATATTCACGTGTGTCCTCGCATGAACTCCGACTAGGGACAATTATTAGATAACCATACAAGTAAAGAGTTTCACAAACAATTCACATAATTGCCAATCAATACAAGTTGCCTGGTATATGGATATTCAAGGAACATTATAATAACTCATGGATACACATGAAATACAATCATCTCTATGATTGCCTCTAGGGCATATTTCCTTCAGTCTCCCACTTGCACTAGAGTCAATCTAGACAGTATCTAATACCTATTGCTCTTGTGTGCGCTTCATGCGCAGGCTGCGGGAGTGGCTTAGTCAAGGGATCAGCAACATTTGAGTCCGTATGTATTTTGCATAACATGACACTACCTTCATCAATGAACTCACGAATCAGATGGTAGCGCATGCGAATATGTTTGTTCTTCTGGTGCTGTCTAGGTTCTTTGGCTTGTGCAATAGCACCATTGTTGTCACAATAAACGTCCAAGGGATTGGACGAGCCCTGAACCACACCAAGAGCGATCAGGAAATTCCTAATCCAAACAGCTTCCTTTGCAGCCTCCGAGGCAGCAATATATTCAGCTTCTGTTGAAGAGGAGGCCACTGTATCTTGCTTGGAACTTTTCCAGCTCACAGCACCACCATTCATGACAAACACATAACCTGATTGCGATTTCGAGTCGTCTGAGTCATTAAGGTAACTCGCATATGTGTAACCCTTTACACTGAGTTCAACCTCACCTCCATAAACTAGGAACATATCCTTAGTCCTTCTCAAGTACTTAAGGATATTCTTTACCGCTGTCCAGTGAATCTCACCTGGATCAGCCTGGTATCTGCTCGTAACACTTAGAGCATAGGAAACATCTGGGCGAGTACATGTCATTGCATACATGATGGATCCAATAGCCGAAGCATATGGAACCCTACTCATGCGTTCTCGCTCATCAGTGGTCGAAGGACACTGAGTCTTGCTGAGTTTAATGCCGTGAGACATGGGCAAGAACCCCTTCTTAGCCTCTTCCATGCTGAACCGTTTCAACACTTTGTCAATGTACGTACTCTGGCTTAATCCAATTAGCCTCCTTGATCTATCTCTATAGTTCTTGATACCCAGAATATATGCCGCTTCTCCCAAGTCCTTCATAGAAAAACTATTTTTCAATGAGGTCTTAACAGACTCGAGCATAGGAATGTCATTTCCAATCAATAATATGTCATCCACATATAAGATTAGAAACACAAGTGATTTCCCATTTTCTTTCTTATACACACAAGGTTCTTGTTCGTTTTTGGTGAAGCCAAACTCCTTTACAACTTCATCAAATCGAATGTTCCAACTCCGAGATGCTTGCTTCAGCCCATAAATAGACTTTTGAAGTTTGCATACCTTTCCAGCATTGTTTGGATCGACAAAACCTTCGGGCTGCATCATATACACGTCCTCAGAAAGGATTCCATTTAAGAAAGCCGTCTTGACGTCCATCTGCCATATCTCATAATCGAAATGTGCAGCAATGGCTAGAATGATCCGTATAGATTTAAGCATCGCTACGGGCGAGAAAGTCTCGTCGTAGTCAACTCCTTGAACTTGTCGAAAACCTTTTGCAACAAGTCGAGCTTTATGGATGTGAACATTTCCATCCATATCAATCTTCTTCTTATAGATCCACTTGCACTCGATGGCTTTAAAACCATCAGGCAGGTCAACCAAGTTCCAAACTTGATTGTCTCCCATGGACTCTATCTCGGATCTCATGGCAATCAGCCATTTCTCAGAGTCTGGGTCCACCATCGCTTCTGCATAGGTCGCAGGCTCATCATTGTCTAACAATAATAACTCTCGCGCTTCGCGGAGCCTCGCCGACCTTCGTGGTTGTGGTGCTTCTATTGCCACGGGTTCCTCAACTTGTTCTGCTACAATAGCATCACTCGTAGAAGCATCCCCGACTGGCTCATCTTGAACTTCTTCAAGTCGCACTGACCTTCCACTCGTTCCCTTTGTGAGAAACTCTTTCTCTAGGAAAACACCGCTACGAGCGACAAACACTTTGCCCTCTTCTCGGTTGTAGAAGTAATACCCTAAGGTTTCCCTTGGGTATCCCACAAAAATGCACTTATCCGATTTGGGTGTTAGCTTGTCTGACTGAAGTCGCTTGACAAATGCATCACAACCCCAAATCTTTAGAAAAGACAAACTGGGATTCTTTCCAGTCCACATCTCATATGGTGTCTTAACTACGGATTTAGATGGTACCCTATTTAGTGTGAAAGCTGCTGTTTCTAGCGCGTAACCCCAAAATGATAATGGTAAATCCGACTGGCTCATCATCGATCGAACCATGTCCAACAAAGTTCGATTACGCCGTTCAGAGACCCCGTTTCTTTGAGGTGTTCCGGGCGGCGTGAGCTGTGGAACAATTCCGCAACTCTTAAGATGATTGCTAAACTCGTGACTCAAATATTCGCCTCCGCGATCAGATCGCAAGGCCTTTATTTTCTTGCCACGTTGATTCTCTACCTCATTTTGAAACTCTTTGAACTTTTCAAAAGTTTCAGACTTATGCTTCATTAAGTAGACATAGCCATATCTACTGAAATCATCAGTGAAAGTAATGAAGTAGTGATATCCTCCTCTGGCTGTCGTGCTCATTGGTCCACATACATCAGTATGTATGAGTTCCAACAAGTCTGTCGCTCTCTCGGGAAACCCCTTGAAAGGCGTCTTGGTCATCTTTCCAAGTAAACAAGCTTGACATGTCTCGTATGATTCAAAATCAAACGAAGTTAGAAGACCATCACCATGGAGCTTCTTCATGCGCTTTTCACTTATATGCCCCAAACGACAATGCCATAGATAGGTAGGACTCAAATCATTTGGCCGAAGCCTTTTAGCACTAACATTGTAAACACATGCATTATCAAGATTTAAAATAAATAACCCATTGACAATGGGAGCATCAGCCACAAACATAGCATTCTTAGAGATTACACAACCATTGTTTGTACTCGCGAATGAATAACCATCCCTCATCAAACATGAAGGTGATAAAATGTTTTGACCCATACTAGGAATGTAATAACAATTATTCAACTCCATGATAAATCCTGACGGAAGGTGAAGTTGCATGACGCCGACGAACAATGCAGCAACCCTTGCTTTATTTCCGACGCGAAAATCCACTTCGCCTTTTTGCACTTCTCTAGTCCTTATTAGCCCCTGCATCGAATTGCAAATATGAGCAACCGATCCGGTATCAAATACCCAAGAGTTAACATAAGAATCTGCGAGAAAAATGTCCACAACATTTACAACAAGTGTACCTGAGTGGGAAGTACTCTTACTTCCACTTTTCTTCAAAGAAGCCTGGTACTTGCTGCAGTTCCTCTTCCAGTGGCCATATTCGTGACAAAAGAAACACTCAGTGTCTCCTGCAGGACCAGCCTTTTGCTTGGGTGCAGGGTTTGGCTTAGGGATCGTATCCTTAGCCTTGCCCTTCTTCTTCTGCCAAGAAGTGCCCTTTTTCTTGAAGCTAGGCTTGTTCTGCACAGCCATCACATGGCTATGCCCTGCACACTTCTTAATGTCACATTCTGCTGTTTTCAGCATCCCACATAATTCATTAAGGCCCCTCTCCACCCCATGCATATGGTAGTTCGAAATGAAATGTCCATAGCTAGATGGAAGAGATGCCAAAATGAAGTCAGTGGCCAACTCTTGGCCTAATGGAAAACCAAGCTTTTCCAAAGTATAACCAACCATTTTGATCACATGGGGGCCTACAGCTGCTCCCTCTGCCAGCTTGCATTCCACAAAGGACTTAGCGACATTGTACCTCTCAGTCCTAGCCTGAGTCTGGAACATGTCCTTAAGCGCAACGATCATATCGTACGCTTCCTGATCCTCAAACTGTTTTTGAAGATCAGGTTCCATGCATGCAAGCATAAGACAACTGACCTCAAGAGATTCATCACATGCTTTCTTGTAGGCATTCTTAAGGGTAGCAGTTGCATTATCAGCAGGTTCATCCGGGATTGGGGTATCCAGAACAGTTTCCTTTTTCTCAGCCCTGAGAACAATTCTCAGGTTACGGACCCAGTCCGAATAGTTTGTTCCATTTAGTTTATCCTTTTCAAGAATCGAACGCAAAGCAAAAGGTGATGAATTGTTCGGTGCCATTGATCTACAACAAAAAAATATGCAAAATACTAAGCCATGTAACCATGAAAGAGTAAAACATATTAAACAATTTAATAGCATATACTCCCACTTAAATCAACATCCCTCTATTGATACTAAGTGATTCAAGATCCACAATTAACAAGTCGACTAGTGAGCTTTAGCATCACTGCTAGAAGACAAGGTAAATCGGTAAGCAACCTTTGCTAATCATATCACATATGACTCTTGTTGTTGGGTGACATCTCTATGTCAAAACTAGGCGCCCAACCTTTATGCCCCAAGGTCCTTAACTGTTAAGATGACCTTGTTAAGCTCACCAACCCTTATGCGTGTAGGTATCCGATACAAACCCATCCAGCCAAGGAAAACCGTGGCACCCTAATTTCATAGACCCACCAACGATTGTACAGGGCATAGGATGGTGCAAGGTTTGGTTGGGAGGGCATGGTTTAACTTAAACTTTGTGAGGGATCGTTCTACTTCTATCATCTAAGCATGCATAGTAGTAAAACGTATAAGAATAGCATTCACATAGATGTGATACAGTATGGCCCATTTTCTCATGGTGATCTCCATCGCCATAGAACCTGTCCACCATGATGATCTCCATCTTCATGCTCTATGCGAGCCATCCTCCAAGTGATGAGTTCTCCAAGAACTAATACAAGCTATTACTCCTAACATCTAGTAATCAAAATTACATGGTATTGGGATCATCACAAGTTGGCACGCAGGCCATTACAATAATTGACAACACATATGGCTCCAGCCGTGTTGCCCAACTCACGACACGCAGGTCATGAAAAAATACATACATGCATCACATACATTTTTGGGCCATACTGATCACATAAATCCTGCAAAAACAAGTTGTGCATAGAATCGCATTCTACCGGATCATGTGAAATCGTACCACCTATGAACCTTAACGAGATACAAAAAAAGGGGGATACGACTAAGGGGGGTCTAGGGGGTCTCCCCCTGCGGGGTTCGAAGGGGCAGCGCCCCTCGCGGTACGTCGATTCAGATCTAATTCCCGATTCGATCAATCATATTGATCTTCGCGTGATTCAGAAGGATTTATGTGTCACTGTCTACCCCGATGGCGGAAACCGACCGGTAGGGGTAAGTCGTTCGACGACCTTAGAATCACGATCACGGAAATTAAGATCATAGATCAATCCAGAAAACACCGCCATACAAACGATCATATCATTCATATCAATCTACATATCACCATATGCAAACTTCCCGAACCTATGACTGAATAGCATCGGCTCTGATACCACTGAAGGGTAACGGGTAGGCTACACTAGCGTAAAATCAAAAATTTCTACCGCGTCAACCAGGAATACTATTGTCATAGATCACGGGATTACCGCTAGACGCGCAGGTGCGGAACTCGATGAAGCACGTTGCGGCAGTGTAGATGTTCTACGTCTCCTCCTCGTCCTCGTCCCACGAGCAGCTCCCCTTTGCGCGGCTCGTCCAAGTGCTACAGATGCAGCACCTCCGAGGTATCCACACGTCCGGAGTGGAAGTCGTCACACGCCAGACTGCTAGGTCTGCGCGTGCAACACAGGCGGAAGAGGAGTGGCGGCTGGGTGGAATGCTCTCTGCTTTTCAGCTCGCCTCACTCCCTCTTATATAGGCATCCCTGGTGGGCTTCTACATTAGCAGCCCATTAGCAGCCTAAGCCTGGTCTAATTCGGATCCAATCCTCATTAGGCTTCCAGCCCCTAAAGTGTGTGACCCTATAGGTTCATACACGTATAGACATGACGCGAGTACACTTGCTCCGTCAATAGTTGGTAGCGGCCTCTAGCAAGACGTGCCAACTCCTAAACGCATATAAAGATCATTCGGACGAACCATCACAAGGTTGAGTACATGTCTTTCCCTTTGCCTCACGATATTTGGTCTAGCTCTAAGCTGACCTCTCTTTCTCGATACTATGATTCAGAATCCCTTTACTAGGTTAACTCTTAACCATATGTAGCACGGCCATGCATTTCTGGATCCGATCACTCGAGGGGCCCAGAGATATCTCTCTCAAGTAGAGAGGGGCAAATCCCATCTTGATTGACCGATGCCTTGCAGCATGTATCAGGACAAACCCAAAAGCTACCTTTATAACTACCCAGTTACGGAGTAGTGTTTGATAGCCCCAAAGTAGGTCGATCCACATCTCAAGTACATGCGACAATCTCAGGTCTAAGGACAAAACGTACACGATGTGTAGAGAGAGCTGCAAGTATTATTGCTAGTCTCATGTTGGGTCAGTCCAACCCCATGTTCATAACATGTGTCCACATCATTGGTTTGACATCTCCATGTCAATGACTTGCGAAACATAGTCATTAACCAATCGATGTGCTAGTCTAATATTCACGTGTGTCCTCGCATGAACTCCGACTAGGGACAATTATTAGATAACCATACAAGTAAAGAGTTTCACAAACAATTCACATAATTGCCAATCAATACAAGTTGCCTGGTATATGGATATTCAAGGAACATTATAATAACTCATGGATACACATGAAATACAATCATCTCTATGATTGCCTCTAGGGCATATTTCCTTCAGAGGACTCCTCCCCCCTTCCCACCGCCGGCCATAGGAGGGGAGTCCTACTAGGACTCCCCCTCCCCAGGCGCGCCTCCCCCCCTTAAATAGAAGGGCAGGGGCGCCCCCTCCAGGCCCTGCTCAAAACTCCCAATCTCTGCCGCCTCTCTCCTCCACCTTTCTTCTGCACAGGCATAGGCGAAGCCCTGCAGAATTCTCTACTCCACCACCACCACCACGCCGTCGTGCTACTGGGATTCCGTGGAGAAGATCTACTACCTCCGCTGCTCGCTGGAACGGGGAGAGGAAGGTCTGCTTCGACTCCGCACGTGTGACCGACTGCGGAAGCGCTGCCGGAACGCGGCGCCGGAAGGATCGTCCACACGATCTTGAGATCGGCAAGTGATCGACTACATCAACCACGAGATCTAATCTCGTTAACGCTTTCGGATCTACGAGGGTTAGTTCCTATCTATCTCGTTGCACATGTCTAATAGATTAGATCTTGGCTTTTATCTAGATTAGATCTGGGTTTTGTTCGTTCTTGCGATAGAAATTTTTTGTTTTCCATGCTATGAACCCATCAGTTACACATGTCCGGTGCCTGACGATGACTCCCGCTTCCCCGATCCAGCAGCAGTTGTGGAAGGAGAGCTCCTGGATCCGAATCCCGCGGCGCGATGGTGCTCCGCGGTGAAGATGTCTCTCGTTCGCACAGTCCAAACTTGGGACCACGGTCACGAGAGAGAGAGAGAGAATATCAATTGGAGGTCTTCCCAAAAGTGAGAAGACCTTTATTGAATATGGTGTGTATTTATCTGGCCAAATACCCCCACTATATCTAGAGGGAGGGGGTACACCCTCCCTCAAAGTCCCGGGGTGGGACTAAAGGAGGGGGAGAGGTGGGGAGGCGCGCCGGCCAGCCCCCACCCATGGGCCCCACGTGGGACAGGCCCACTAGGGCCGTCGACCACCCCATAGGACTCTCCTAGGGGTGTGGTCCCCTCTTGGGCCCTTTCCCCTCCGGGAATTGGCCCATTAAGCCCTTTGACCATTTAATTGATTTTCTCTTTTATTAAATAATTATGAATAAATGATTTAATCAATATTTAACATTCATTCACATATTATTCAATCTCCGTTGTTATGGAACTCCTTCCACCTCCACTCCGGACATCCTCCAGACTTACTAAAACCCTTCCGGTTTTCTCTCTACTATCCTTCGGCGATTCTTCCAATCCTATAAACACTCTCTAAGAATCATCAAACCCTTAAGTGTGATACCCTAGGATTCAGGAACACTCCAGACATGGTCGAGACACTCCTGGACCAATGATCAATAAAGGGACCTAGATGGCCATGTGACCCCTATGCGTTCCACAAAGATCTTTCGTCGTTCGAACCGGGAAAGTCGTGTCTTATTCCCTTTGTCGATACTTGCATTGCCCGAGATCTGATCAATGACATCACCATGTCTGGTTCAATCTCGTTACCGAACAATGCTACTTGACTCGTTCCGACAAGTGATATCCCTGTGATCAAATCACACGTTGCGTAGCTATTTGATATAACTTCTCCGAGTGGGCCCTTGAGTATCTTTCAATCACGTGGATGAATAAATCCCGCTCTTGACATATATTGCCTCTACGGTTTCCTCCGAGTACCTGAACACACCTTTATAACCACTGTATTACCAAGTGGCGCTTGATGCTATCTAAGCACTCTCGAGAGACAGTTATTGATATAGCTTCACTATCTAAGGAATAGTCTACGAGGATCTATTTCTAATCATCGTAAATTGAACTTTGTGACATGATCGGGTCACGATCTTTAGGTTAGGTATTGGTTCATGATCTCATTCTCAGAATGAGTTGACTCCATTTCCAACTGGCATAAATGCCACATGATCAGGAAACTTGATCATTTGTTGACCAATGAACTAGTGACTAGAGTTTCACTGGGAACCCCTGGTTGTTTATATATCACATGTGTATTGATGTTTCCACTCAATACAGTTATAGCATGATATAAAACTTCATCATAAACTTTATGAAATATGATAATAGTCCTTATTACTATCTGTCTCTAGGGCATATTTCCAACAGTCTCCCACTTGCACTAGAGTACAAATAAACTAGCTGCATTTGTTCTTAATCGTTGGCACCATATTTCTCGGTACCCTGAACATGCTTGCTCATGGAAGAGGTTGAGTCTTGGGCATGTACTTTACAGTCCCAAATCCTTTACAACTTACTAATGTCACCTTGATTGACATCAATACTTTATAATCACATGATAACATCTGTGTGTATGCATTGTCGCTATGGCAGTAGAACGGGGTCTGATTCCAGGAGCCTACAGTGACTTTAGATCAACCTCGAGGGCTTTCTCATGGGCATTGTGCCCTGGGACACATCATTCTATGTTAAAAGCGAACTAGCCCCGCCATAACATTATACAACACTTTAGATGGTACCCTTATCTATTATTATAAATGTAATCATCGAAACATGAGTGCACTCTGTGCAACTTTCGATATTTTGTTCACCTCGCTTCCCGCTTGACTCTAATCGGTATTATGGGAGTTTCCAACATATCCCCTTATAACATAACCCTTTATGTTTTAAGATATGTCATCCTTTATGGATTTGGAAAATATGTCTACGGTACTCTATTAGACACTGTGGACAAACTTAGCTCAACGTTCCATGATTCAAACTTAATCACCTTTTAAACGTTCCTTATTAGATCATATATTATGTTAAGGTATCATCATGGTTTTCTAAGATAGAACCTATGTCTCAACATAGTGGATGATGATCATCCTTTCCTTCTTTCAACCATTGATGTTAAACTTAATAATATTCCTAATTTGAGTTATTAAGGACTAGTTCCTTAATTAGCTTATATTCTGAAACCCTTTTCAGAATCCCTTAAGGAATACTACATAATATCATAATACACTTATTATCAACTTCTACACCTTATAAATCATAATTTATCGGTATTTGCGGTTTTATTCTTAATACACTTAAGAATCACTCCTATAAGCTCCCACTCAAAATATGTTCCTAACATATTTGGGTATGAGTCACTACTCTTACTCAAACTATGTTCCTATATATTTGAATTTGAGACTTATAATGCTCCCACTCAAAACACATATTGTTTTAGGAAGACTTTCATAGCTCTCACTCAATTTCAGGCAAACTGCATATCCACTCACTATTTTGAACAACTTCAAAATTCTTTGATCAAATATCAAACTTGGAGATTTACTATGAGATACTAGTACTTTTACTAGTTTTAAATCCACTAGACATTTAGCACACTTGAATCAAATTCATTTGAATTCGTCCAATACTTGACAAATTGTGGTTTTGTCATTCACCCCCTTTTCAACTATGGCTTTGCAGTCATTTTGGAAAATTACAAGTAACCCCTTTTACTTGTGAGATTTAGCAATGAATTGCTTTCTAATCTCAAGGGAATTTTGCATTGGGATTTCTCATAATTTTAGTTTACCATTATTTCCTTAGTAGTTCGTAGGTATGTCATATTCTGGTAATCATGACAAATGATTCAAAAATGTCTCCATACAAGATATGGGTTACATTTTCAATCCTACTTCATGTAGTGAAAACACCCGTGGGGAAAACACAATGATCATTATCATTGATTCTTTCCTTTGTGAAGAGAATCATTTAGGAACATTTTCTGTTGCACTTCTCAATACTCTGATGCAGGGATTTGAATCCTCATCTTTTTTTTTACTATCTTCCATTTGCTTCATAATTGAGAAGTATCACTAAATGCGAACTTCCTCAAGAATGCACCAAAATCCAAGCAATACAAGCTTTGCTTCTCTTTTGGTTTCGGCTATGAATTTCGTATTCAAAGTTTCCAATGAATACTCTACAAGGACTTATTCGCTATTGTTTTGGTTATATCGAATAACTCCAAAACTTTTACGACGATCCACACTAGATATGATGCCGATCTCACAAATCCAGATGGTTCACTATATATTCTAATTGAGTGCTAACTATTTCTAACTAATGGTTTCTACATCTATACTACAACAATTTATTTGGCACCATCTATTCACCCATTTTGATATCCAATGTCATATTGTGATGCTTTGCATTTTGACATTTCAAATGCATTGCATTTCACAATTTCTTTTATGCCATTCTTATAAAGTTGAATTTCATTACTATTAATCAAATCTTAGTAATTAGATTCTCTTTTATATTCATACCCTTTATTGATGAAACACTTTTGATCATATCAAATAGTTTCATACATTATGTTTCCTTTGGTAAACATCTTTACACATTTAAGCAATCATATAATTATAATTACCATTTTGTCAAAACACAATACATCGAATATGTATTTACTTTTAACAATTCATTAAAACACTTTGTATTCAAGTAATACACGGTGTTCAAGTTATTTTGCCGAACTTAGGCATGATTTATATGTGATAAGAAATCAAATGACTTTCACATATTATCAACATAACTTTGAATTTAAACAATGGTTTCATTCATTAATGAACATATCATTAAGTTGGGTATTTTAAGGCATTTCAATATTTTACAAATGTTCATGTATTATCAATTGGGTTATTTATTTGTTTACCACTTGAGGCTTCTATGTACTCAGTTTTGCCAGTAGAGCCAAATCATCATCAGTTTTACCACTGCCTCGGGCGCATCTGTTCTGGCGATGCCAAACTGCCAGTTTTGGCCCGATTCCGTCTCGTGCCGTTAGTGGTCGGGTGGGTCCAGATATTACAGGTGGGACCGCGCAACGGTGTGCTCCCACCCCTTTTCTCGCCCCTTGATCTTATAGGTGGGACCACAAGCACCATCGCCCCCTATTCTTGCTCTCGAACCACCCCTGCTCCCACCACCACTAGGGCCACCGCGGCCGTCCGGCGTGTCCACCTACTCCACCGCCCGTTCCTTTGACGCCACCCGCTCCACCTCCACTTGCTCCGCCGCCACCTGCTTCACTGCCGCCGTCTTGAGACGCCATCAATAGGGCGCTTGTTTCCGCCAGTGCGCCTGCCGCCTGCTCGATGAAATGGCGAGCGGCAGCGATGACCTTGACGAGGCATGGGTCGGGCCGGAGACCCTCCGCATCCACGACCGGGTTCCCGAGGGGTAAGTATTATTACCATTGAGCATTTTTGTGCATTGCAATAGTCGATTCCACATGGTTTAATTAGTTTTTTGGTTGATTTTGGTATTGGTGTGCTAATTGTCTCTCCGTTTTTTGTGGGTTAGGATGGAGTTGCGGTTTGCTTTCTTGGTGAACATTAGAAGGGACCAGTACATCGTGGATGCAAATGATAACAAGAAATTCCAAGGAGGGTTTGATTATCCATTGCCAATGGATTGTAATTGGAGTTAGTTTGGGGAGGGAATTTGCAGTCCATATCCTTGGGGTTTGCATGATGAAGTGGAATTCAGATACAATGCTGGAGGAACTGAATGGGTGAAAGTTAGCAATGATGCAGAGCTCGCTACCATGTTTGCTAAGCATAAGTATAAAGGAAAATTTCATGTGAGGCTGCAAAATGACGTGGATGTGCCAGCACTTGGACCTTCTCGGGCAGAATCATGTCGTCGTAATGGCAGCTCTAGCCAGAATAGTTCAGTTAGAGGACCTTCAGTTAGTGCACAACGATGTGGTGGCTCGACAAGCGTGGGCACCAGCATTAGGGTCCCCCGAGAAGTGGAGCCTGACTACGTAGATGATGAAGAGAGGCTATATTTTGATGTTGTTCAGAATTTACGACGGGCATGTCGTGCCGAAAACCAAGATGAGGCTGACAATGATGCTTCTGTAATTGATGACGAGGAGGGTGAGAAGGAAGACCTTCCACCTGTTCAATGGGACCCTGAGAACCCCAGATGGAATAAGGTTCCATTTTTTCATCCATGAGTGAGTGTAGAAATGCACTTGTGATGTACTGCATCAAAGCAGAACGTACATTCGTAGTTGACCATAGCGACACTATTCGTTATAGAGTGCACTGTCCGACTGATGATTGTCCATGGAGGATGCACGCATCTAAAATGCGAAATAGCACGAATATTCAGGTCAAAGTGAACCCTTTTAGGCACACATGCCTAGAATCAACCCTTAGAAAGGAAACAATCAGTAGAGCCAAGTCAAGATGGGTGGCTGATGAAGTAAAGCGGCGGGTGACAGAAAACCATCAGGTGGGTACAAAGTAGTTGCAGAAGAACCTTAAAGAAAAGTTCAAGATAGAGATACCATACATGAGGGTGTTCAATGGTAAACAACATGCTATGGAATCTATTTATGGTAATTGGCAGGAAAGTTTTAAAATGCTGTATTCATTCAAAGGTGAAGTGGAGAGGACCAGCCCAGGTAGTATTGTAGATATTGACCACCACTTCGTGGAGTACATGTTGAGGGGAGTGACAATGACCAAGGAATGCTTCAGGGGGGGTTTTGTCTGCTTTGAGGCTTGTCGCCGGGTTTTTTTGGAAGGCTGTAGGCCTTATTTAGCTATTGATGCAACTTTCCTCACAGGGAGGTTTAAAGGACAATTAGTAGCAGCTTGTGCAGTTGATGGACACAATTTTGTATTTCCAGTTGCGTATGGTGTGCTAGAGACAGAGTCTAAGGAGAGCTGGACTTGGTTTTTGCATAATCTGCACCAGGCTATTGCACATCCCAATGGGTTGGTAATTCATACAGATGCCTGCAAGGGTTAAGTGGCCATGGACAATGTGTTCCCTGGAGTAGAGCATAGGGAATGCATGCGTCAGCTTGCTGCAAATTTTGGGAAGAAATTCAAAGGAAAGGTGTATGCAGACAATTTGTGGCCAACATCTTTGACTAGTAGTGTGAAGAAGCACAACTACCACATGAGGCAGCTATACAAGAATGACAAAGTGAAGGAATACTTGGAAACACACCACTCCAAGTTATGGGCCAGAAGCCAATTCAGTGAACTGAGCAAAGTTGACTATGTGCACAATAATCTTGTAGAGTCTTTCAATGCAACGATCCAGAAACTAAAGGGTCTTTATTTGGTGGATTTGCTTGACAAGATAAGGATAGAATACATTAAGAAGTTTCATGTTCGTGCAGGAATAGCTGCGGCAAAATTCATGGGCCAAATTATCATCCCTTCCGTGATGAATGAATTGAAGCACAAAATAAGAGGCTTGGAAATGGACATGACTCTTTGCTCGGCCACCACAGTAGAGGTGTCATTTTTGGATAAAGAGAAGAGGGAATGGAGATATCCAGTGGATTTAGAAGCTAGAACTTGCAGTTGTAGGCAATGGCAGATAACTGGGTTGCCATGCATTCGTGCCTTGTTTTTCATCACAACTCTCTCTGGTCAAGCAGGGAACATACAACAATATGTGCATGAATACTACTCTATTGCAAGGTTCAAAGCTACATATGCACATGCCTTACCTGCTCTGGAGGGAAAACAACAATGGGACATAGTGGACCTTGGTTTCAAACTTTGTGCTCCAATTTTGAAGAGAGCAGCAGGTAGACCAAGGAAGAGTAGAATAAGACCTGCAGCGAAGGAGCTAGACTTGGAGCAAGGAAGCGTAAGTACACAAGGTGTGGTGGGTCTGGCATTTTGCAAAGTATTGTGATAACGCAGTAGATCCAGCGTTCGGAGAGTGTTTCAATGATGAAAATGATGGTCAGCAGCTGGTTGCAGACAATGATCAAAATGAGGCTCCAAATGATGATCAAAATGAGGCTTCAGATGATTATCAAACTGATGATCAAAATGATGATCAAATTGAGGCTCCAAATGATGATCCAATTGAGGCTCCAAATGATGATCAAATTGATGAGCAAAATAATGCTCCAACTGAGGCTCCAAATGATGATCAAATTGAGGCTCCAAGTAATTATCAAACTGATGAGCAAAATAATGCTCCAACTGAGGCTCCAAATGATGGTGACCAACCTTCTATGGTTGTGAGTTCTGCTTGGTATGTAAATCTTGCCAATACTATTTTACATTTATCACTTGACATGATCTCACAACCCTTTATGTTTGGGTTGTATAGCTCTGTGGTAGGTTCAAACAAAGTGGTGGCAGTGAGCTCAGAGGTACTTGAGGTGCCTCCAACAAAGAGGAGGAGAGTAGAAGAAAAGAGCACAAGGAGCACAAGGAGGAAAGTGGTGGTAATAAGCACAATGATCACAAGGAGCAAAGTGGTGGCAAGAAACACAAGGAGCAAAGTGGTGGATGGTACCAAGTATAATGTTTGAAACATTATGAATGTTGTTGTATTTGTGTTGAATAATGTTGGATCTATGTTAATTGGATGTTGTAATGCTTATTTGGACCAATGTTGCTGTATTTGTGTTTCCAAGTATGTAGACTTTGTTTATATGACATAAGAAGACTATTTGGTCAAACCTAACTTTGTTTATATAAAGCTTTGGTGTGGTTTTTGAAACTTTTCGTGATCCAAACCTAAACCCCTTCTCTTAACCCTTGACTTCGTACAACAGAGTTCGAGATATCGCATATTGTACATGAACCTTATGTTTGAAACTATGTAGACCTTGTTTATCGACTTGAATCCTTAGTATATGACATAAGAAGACTATGTGCGAAGATTTTTCATTTTTTTGATTTGTTTTGAATTTTTTATGCTCATTTGACTATTTGGTCAAACCTAACTTTGACCAACATTTAAACAAGTTTTTCAAAAGAAAATGAAAAACTAAGCCCGGATCCTTCTTAGTTACTCCAAAATGAAGCTTTGGTGTGGTTTTTGAAACTTTTCATGATCCAAACCTAAACCCCTTCTCTGAACCCTTGACTTCGTACAACAGAGTTCGAGATATCACATATTGTACATGAACCTTCTGTTTGAAACTATGTAGACCTTGTTTATCAACTTGAATCCTTAGTATATGACATAAGAAGACTATGTGCATAGGTTTTTCATTTTTTTGAATTTTTTTGAATTTTTTATGCTCATTTGACTATTTGGTCAAACCTAACTTTGACCAACATTTAAACAAGTTCTTCAAAAGAAAATGAAAAACTAAGCCTGGATCCTTCTTAGTCACTCCAAAATGAAGCTTTGGTGTGGTTTTTTAAACTTTTCATGATCCAAACCTAAACCCCTCCTATGAACCCTCGACTTCGTACAACAGAGTTCGAGATATCGCATATTGTACATGAACCTTCTATTTGAAACTATGTAGACCTTGTTTATCGACTTGAATCCTTAGTATATGACATAAGAAGACTATGTGTGCATGTTTTTGATTTTTTTGATTTGTTTTGAATTTTTTATGCTCATTTGACTATTTGGTCAAACCTAACTTTGACCAACATTTAAACAAGTTTTTCAAAAGAAAATGAAAAACTAAGCCCGGATCCTTCTTAGTTACTCCAAAATGAAGCTTTGGTGTGGTTTTTGAAACTTTTCATGATCCAAACCTAAACCCCTTCTCTGAACCCTTGACTTCGTACAACAGAGTTCGAGATATCACATATTGTACATGAACCTTCTGTTTGAAACTATGTAGACCTTGTTTATCAACTTGAATCCTTAGTATATGACATAAGAAGACTATGTGCGTAGGTTTTTCATTTTTTTGAATTTTTTTGAATTTTTTATGCTCATTTGACTATTTGGTCAAACCTAACTTTGACCAACATTTAAACAAGTTCTTCAAAAGAAAATGAAAAACTAAGCCTGGATCCTTCTTAGTCACTCCAAAATGAAGCTTTGGTGTGGTTTTTTAAACTTTTCATGATCCAAACCTAAACCCCTCCTCTGAACCCTCGACTTCGTACAACAGAGTTCGAGATATCGCATATTGTACATGAACCTTCTATTTGAAACTATGTAGACCTTGTTTATCGACTTGAATCCTTAGTATATGACATAAGAAGACTATGTGTGCATGTTTTTGATTTTTTTGATTTGTTTTGAATTTTTTATGCTCATTTGACTATTTGGTCAAACCTAACTTTGACCAACATTTAAACAAGTTTTTCAAAAGAAAATGAAAAACTAAGCCCGGATCCTTCTTAGTTACTCCAAAATGAAGCTTTGGTGTGGTTTTTGAAACTTTTCATGATCCAAACCTAAACCCCTTCTCTGAACCCTTGACTTCGTACAACAGAGTTCGAGATATCACATATTGTACATGAACCTTCTGTTTGAAACTATGTAGACCTTGTTTATCAACTTGAATCCTTAGTATATGACATAAGAAGACTATGTGCGTAGGTTTTTCATTTTTTTGAATTTTTTTGAATTTTTTATGATCATTTGACTATTTGGTCAAACCTAACTTTGACCAACATTTAAACAAGTTTTTCAAAAGAAAATGAAAAACTAAGCCTGGATCCTTCTTAGTCACTCCAAAGTGAAGCTTTGGTGTGGTTTTTGAAACTTAAAACTATTTCAAACTCATTTGAGTATTTGGTCAAACCCTAGTCAAACTCGCTTCCAAACCCTAAACAATCTAACCCTAGCGCTGAACAATGACCGTTGATGTAACCCTAAGGCTGAACTGCAGCCGTCCGATCGTCCTTCTAGAAGGAATCTGTGGGCAAGCTTGGGCGATCCGCGAGAAGCTCATTCTGCTATCTGATTGGCTGAACGCTTTTTTTTGAGCGGGCATGCTAGATGGACCGTTGGGCCATGTTGCGGTCTGTGCTCGTGTATGTTGTGCAATGCGCAGGCACGCTAGGTCTCAGTCTTTCCAGGCATGCGCGGGAAGCAACGACGTGGCCATGCATGCGCAGGAAGCGAGGACGTCACCATGCATGCACGCCTCACCGCAGCGATTCGTCGCACCAAAGCCATTAAGTCGATTTAGATGCGCCGTCCGCATGCATGCGTGCCTCGCCAGAGTGACTCAACCACCTCCTCGATTCAGATTCACGCACCGTGGACTGCTCGATTCAGTTCCACGCGCCGCTGCCTGCTCGATTCAGTTCCACGCGCCGCGGCCTCCTCGATTCAGACGCACGGATACACACGTGTTCATACGCCCATCATTTCATTGCCTAACCCTAACCCACTATTTCTAGCCTATTTATACAACCCTTTTCCTCTCCCACACACCACCCAATCCAGAGCAAAAATCTCCACTCCAAACACCAAGCGAGCCCTCCATCTTCTCGCTCCAAGCACCACCGAAGATGCAGTACAATGGACCAACCTTTCGTCGGCCACCTACCGTGCCAGAGCTGCGCTACCCGGTGGGTGTCCTTGTGGAGAGCACGCTCCGTGTGTGGGCGCAGTCACGGTGGAGGGGCTCCGTCGAGCTCGCCCGCGGCTTCCTCACCGCCAGCTTTGCCCACCTCCCACGGGGCTCACCGGTGATGTACCGCCTCAACGACGTTTATGATGGTGTCGCCCTCAAGTTGCTCACGGCCACCTTCGCCAACCCGTTCGACACGTACGCGCTGCTCGGCCAAGTCTTTTGGTGTGGCTGCGAGTCAATCTTCTTCACGATGTACAACATCTTCACCAATATTGATTGCATCTTCCCGACCCTAAACCAGATGCACTGCCTCCCCTACGAGGAGGATGAGTGAAGTTGAAGACGGCAGTGGTGAAGGTGGCCAAGGTGCAAGATGAAGGTGTTCATGAAGCTACCCTCGAGTTTTTAGTTTCATCAGGTTTATTGTGCTTTTCTATGTCGTGTGTCGTATCGTGTCTGTGGACTTATCTATGTAATGGTGATCGCATTTGCATCTTATTTATCTTGTGTAACCATTTGTGTGTTCAAAAGTGTTCGTGTTCGTGCCCAAAGATCCCGTCATTATGTGTTGAATTTTTTCACATGGCTACCAAACTAGACTATAAATTGGGTAACAACTAACAAGTAGTGGACATGTTAGGACATTTATTACCAAGTTAGTCTACAAATAAACACTAGCTTCATTACCAAGCTAGTCTACAAATAAACACTACCTTTATTACCAAGCTAGTCTAGAAATAAACACTACCTTAATTACCAAGCTAGTCTCATCATCAAGTTATTAGAATGGAAGTGCCCAAAGATGAATAAGTGGTGTGTTGAAAAATGTTTGTGCCCAAATGATATTTATGTGTGTTGAAAAGTGGCAAAAAATCATTTATCTGTGTATAAAAATACAACATGCTCGTGAAAATCACAAACACGACATGTGTTTTAAAACCCTAAACCCAAGCACGATGTATATGTAGCGTTCTTCTCTTTCTTTCTCAGCATCTTTCTATCTGTCCCACTGGTTACCAGGGCAACCCTTCACACTACCCAACCACGCGGTTGTGAGTTCGAATCCTAACCGCACCCCACCTTTTTTGTTTATTTTCTAACCCTTCTCATTTGCCCACTCCGAATGGGCCTAATTCGATGGAGTTGGCCCATTAGTCAAGCCGACACTGGCCTCTCGGCCCTGGCATACTTTTTTTACAGGAAGTTTTTTCCATTTCTTTTCCCTTACAAATGATAACAAGCCATTTCTTATTTGAAGCATTTTTCATACTATTTTAAGCTTAGAAATTCCTCCCAAATTCATGCATTTTCATAGAATTTCAACACTACACCCAGTGTAATTACCATACCACCTACAAATGCCCAAATGTAATTGCAAATTTGTGATTTCTCTTCGAGCATCCTAATCTTCTGGTTCATCCTAATTATCTCAGTAACTACCTCCCTATCAATGAGTGCTCCACCCTGTGTCTCCTCTGTCGGAGCTCGCGTTGCGGCTGCTATCGTTTGTGGTAGGATTGACAACCATTCTTCATGCTCTTCGACGAGCTCATTCATCAGCTTCTGTGCTAGAACATCAACCTAAAGGAAGAAGCATTTCATCTGCAAGCACGCTAAACAGATCAACCCCCGTATTTCTCAAGGATCCCGGTCACAAAAATTGCAAAAATACGCTTAATTCTCTTACCCCATTCACGCTGCACACGTAGAACAGACGATTGGCGTTCTTGGATGTGCGCGAAAGCTTCCGATCAACACCCGCCCGGCACCGCGGACAGAGGAAGATCGGCATATCCACGCGCACTGAATTCTCGATCCGCGAGGTGGCGCGGGAGCTTGAGGAAGACATGGAGATCGCTTCCTGCTCACCGCTGCGAGCTCCTACCCCGTCCTCCACCTCCAACCCCGCTCCCACCTCCAATTCCTGCTCAATGCTGTGATCTCCGCCGATGCGTTCCACCGGTTTTAACACGCGCGGCCAACGTTCTGCGGTCTCATAGGCGGCAACGGTCGTATTTTTGAAATGTGTCTCTACTCGGCCCCACGTGCGCGGTCCCACGGCAACAGCTAAGTCAAGAACGTTGACTTGGCGGAAACGGCAGCAGCGACGGAACGAGTTCAGGCGCCCGAAGCAGTGGTAAAACTAAGGACGATTTGGCTCTAGTGGAAAAACTAAGTACATAGACACCACAAGTGGTAAACGAATAAATAACCCTTATCAATTAGTTTCAAACAACAAGGATAATTCACATATAATCAAACAAGATATGAACACGAATATAAGTTATTCATAAAAGTGGAACAACTATTTGTTACAAGCTCATATGAATAATAGTCTCACAAAGTGTGAGACACACTAAGGAAGTTCACAATCTTTTGATTACAATAATCATCCTAAACATAAACTAAATGATAAATGTTGAGGGAGAGTGTCGTTGGCCATCATCATCATGCTCGCTATCAACACGCAATGTCACCTCCTCTCCGGCAAGCACCTCTCATGCAGAAGGACCTGCTGTCATTAAAATAGAACAAGTATCAAATATACTTAACAGTACAAATGTGTTTGCAAGATTATAACATTTATAAAATTGTATATCAAACATATACCTTTGTCATTGATGATCTCAGCGACAACGGGTTCAACCATCACATTCGTGAGATGTGATACGAACCTGTGGAATTCCATTGATTCCGCGTCGCCTCTCAGAATGCAAATCCTGACTTGTGCTTGGTAGCTTGGTGGCAGCGACCGCATCACAACACCATTTGCAAAAGAGCCTGCCATCCAGCTATCTAGGAAGTATGTAGGCCTCATGTACGCATCATGCATGCACTCCAAGTGGTCGTCAAGTGGTGAGTTCTCCTCCATCTTAATGGAGAGGAAGTCTCCCATTAGCTCAGGCTCCCATATGCTTGCTTGTTCCACGAAATGTGTCCTAAGCTGTACCATAGTCGCACGAGGGTTAAGATTACCCACGACTGGCCACATATCATCCACTATCATGTAGCACATTGTAACTGATATGAAGTTGGACATCTCACGATGATAATAGCGGTCCTCCCGCTGTTCTGGGGTCTCATAGAAACAGGGCTGCTCCAAATCCATCTCATCGAGTATATAGTCGACCGTGTTATTCTCGCTAAGGAGAACGTGGAGACTCCCAACCCATATAGAGAAGTTGGATCCATCTAGTCTGAGCTTCTCTCCTTCTAACCAATCGTCAGTAGGAATGGTAGCATCGGGGAGAACCATTTCTACATTTATAATTGCAAAAGGAATTTAGACTAAGTTTATAATTAAATGAGTTAATAATAACTCCACTCAGAAACACCTATCCCATGAAGGGTTCCTAGTCATAACACGACCCCTTTTCCCCACATCTCCCTCGATCATCACAGCCATCAATGTGGGTTCCAGGGTGGACGCTAAACGTCGGTCACATCATTCATGTGACTCGTGCTCGATCTTTCGACCATCCGCGTTCCGAGGCCAAGTCTCTGTAACGTCCTAGGCTCGCCAACTCAACCTTAGTGTATTCATTGTGCAACATGGCTTACACCCACTGTATGTGAACGTAGATATGTTTGACACCCACTCACTGTGGGTTGCCTCATACCGAAGAACTTTCTTGGTGGTGCACACTAAGGGGGAACACGGTCATTGGTAATTAACAGGGATCATCTTATTAGGCTACTGTCGAGTATCTAATACTAGCACACAATAAGATATACAAACAATAGCATTGAATGTAAATGCGACGTGATATGGCCCTTCACGTCATGATCTCCATCCGTCATCACCGAATTCTGGCGCCAGAGTTCCGGC